>CM077091.1:87859853-88492268 GCA_039513925.1 Platanthera zijinensis
AAAGTCAACTTTAAGTCAATATAGGTCAAACCATCACATAAGAGGTCCTATTGACCTCGAAACCTAAAATTGACCCCACCCCTAGCCTTATAATGTCATTAGGGGTCAAGTGGATCCAAAAGACCCATCATGGGGTCACCAAGTTGACCAATTTGACCAAAGTAAAACTTGGGCCTATTTAGGTCAAAATCACACTATTTGGCAAAGTTGGCACAATTGGGGCATCACCATGTTCCAATAAACATTGGGTGATGTCAAGGGGCTCAAGACACATCCTTTGGACCAATCAACCCATCAACTTGACCAAAGTCAACCCCAAGGTCAACCATGGCCAAATTAACCCTAAGGCTAAATGAGAGCCCAAGCCAATTTAAGTGGGCTAAGACCATGCCCAATGCCAATCCTAAGGCCCACTAATTTTTCAAATTTATTTAATTTGATTTATAATTTTAATTAGGGGTTTAATCAGGGTAATTAGGAGGGAAGCTTCATTTGGAAGGGGAATAATGGAGGGAGGCCAAGTGCAACTCCCTTCTTCTTCCCCAACCCCTCCTTTCATCTCCCCTGATGAAGAGGAGGAGGTTTCCAACAGTTATAGGTCGGCTACCATCAAAAAGGGTATTTAATGACCATGACCATAACCCCCAATACTTGGATCTCCTATATAGAGGCCCTCAAAACTTGATTCGATCCTTTCATCATCTTTAGAAGCTCTTTGAATGTTGAAATCGACTCTTGGATCGCTCCAATCAGTGGAGAATCGAGATCGGGAGAGGTTCATCATAAATAGCCAAAATCCATAGACTCCCGCCTGAGTTGTCGCCTCCAAGCCCGGAATCAGACATGTTTCTCCCCCTCTCCCCTTGTGCTAGCTTCCTAGATCAATATGACTTGAGTTCGAGCTCAGTTTTGTCGATTCCAATTGTGAAATCCATGAAAAAAGCATGAAATGGGCTTCCTCTCGGGATCGCCGGAAAACACCCCTCCACCGACCGGGCAGCCGCCCGATGATAGCCACCACCTCAATGGAGGTGATGGTGGTGACCAGCCGGGGTGGGGGCTGGATCACAGGAAAATGGCCTTAGAAAAGGCTCCTGGTCGGGCTGATCTCGGCCATTGGCGGGAAGTTGAAGATGAAATCATCACCGTTGATGATTTGATAATATTATTTATTATATAATTTAGTGTATTAATTATCCTTTACTGCATACCTTTTTGAACCAAAAAAATGAGGCCCTTAGGGGTTGAATCATGAAAAGTCCCCAACAAAAAAAGATAGCCCTTTGAGTTTACTCTAATTAGATATTAAAATCGGGTCATTTGGAGCACTTTAGCTCCCTATAGGGCAATTCTTGTGGGACTAGTCCTTAAGGTAGGACAATCACTATTTTCTTTAATAAATTTTAATTAGCTAAGAGGATTGACTTTCATTTGGGGCATGCAATAATATATTATAGATACACCTACAGTCCAATATTTTCCTATGGTTTTAGAACAAATGTGACTTTTCATATAAATGAAATATGTTGAAGAATGATGGTTATTTTAATCCTAAATTTTGGTGAGAGGTTCATTTGGGAGGTATAAAGCCTTGTAAAAATATCAAGTCATTTGGAGCTCTACATGTGGGGGTAATTCTAATGCATGAGGTTGTGGCTCGTGATATGTGGTGTGCAATTAGCCAAAAGATGAATCTTGTGAATTTGGAAAGATTAGCTAGGTTAAATCTAATGAAATTTTATACATGCACTTATTAAGTGAAAGTACACCTCATTAAGTTTTAGAACATTTGGAGTTGATTTGCATAGCAAATGAATTAATTAGTATTTTTGTTATGCATGCGTAATAATGCAATTATGGTGACTAAAATAGTTGCAAAAATTATAAAACCTTTCCAATAAAAATGATTTAGTATGATGCACACTGAACAAATTAATTGGAATTTTTTAAATTCAGAATCTTAGGGTTGCAGTTATAATTACCATTTTCTCCCTTTCCATATTATTGAGATAATGTGCTCAAATTGAGTTATAAAAATATACAATTTTGGAATAAATAATTATTTAACATTGGTAACCTCCAGTAATTTTTCTAGAATTAGTTGATGAATATTTATAGTACTTCATGTGTAACATGATTTAGTGGATCCGATTTCAATATTTAGAAATTAAATATCAAATATTATTGGAATGATGTGAAATTTGGTCTAAGGCTATTTTTTTTTATTATTATGACTTTGTGTAAACTATTTGGTACTGTTTGGAACCTTAGAAGTTATACTTCATGTTCTAATCCACTAGTGACTTATAATTTTGAAATTGCATATTTGCCACTATATATCATTAAAAAATTAAGGAATTTTGTCCAGAGTCATTATTACCCAAGATGATGTTAGGAAAATTTTATCTTGCTAGTTTGACAAAAAAGTGACACTTCATGTTCAATATCACATGTAGCAATAATTTGAAAAATTATAATAATTGCTGGTTATTTTAGGAAAATTATAAATCTATGGAATTAGGTCTAAGATGTCATGATAGGTCTCAAGAAATAATCTTAGGGTCTAAGGTCAAGTATTTGGAGAATTCCAATTCATACACACAAACAAGTTCATATGTTCTACATTTAGCAATTTTGAAAAATTAGTAATTCAGTAGTTGATGCTTTGGAAAGATCACACACTTAGTAACCCTGGGAATGGATTTGATTAAGGGTAGCATAACATTACTAAGTGCCTTGAGAAAGGGAACGATGAGCTTAGGCCAATCATAGTTCATTGTACTACTGCTAGCCCTTCACAAGGTTGACCTCAGGAAGTCCTAGGTTAACCATAAATCACTAGGTAATCTGAAAGATAGACAAGAGTAGTCTAATAGGCTTATAGTGTGTTATAACAATCTCACCCATGTGTGGATTGGAGTGATATATGACTTGTTAGTCCTACGAGCTGGATGCTAGAGTGGTAAGTCAATATCAGGACGGGTTTGTCTTGCGAGCTAAGGGATCGGGAGGGTATTGTTATACCTGATTTGTGTGTATATGGTGGGTCACTCGGTACTAGTCCAGTCTGCACACCAATGGAAGTATGTTAACTCTAGTACGGAGTGTAGACATGGGGGAGACCGCTAGGATGTTTATACCGAGGTCTGGAGGACTATGTACCCTAAGAGCACACCCGACCACAAAAGACTGGTAGTTGCCAGCAAGAGAACACGGGGGATCTGCTATTGTGTTCTTTATGTTGAGGTGTATGAGAGGTCTAGGACTGATAGTATGCCTAACTTCCTAGCAGTGGAGAAACCCGCTCCACTACCATCGTGAGCCACGATGGTTGGTACCTGAGAGGTTGGCCACCTCCAAAAAGTGGGGATGCATGAAATGTATATGCACAGAATTATGTATGTGAGTTACATAATCATTGCATTACATAACATGGCATAGTATACGCACTTGTAGATCCTCATCATATAAATTAGTATGGGCTCTTTTATATGATGAATTACTATTTCGGAAACTTTAAATTATATGTTTGTATAAGCATTCATATATGTAAGACCCCTCCCCTTACTAAGGAGGTTTCCCGGTCTTATGTCCAAAACCGCCGCTTTATGGTAACACTAACATATGGGTTAGTCGGCATTGCAATATGCCAATCCTGTCGGCTAGTATGCTCATTAATCTGTAGGCCAAATTGAGAATAGAAGTAATGTATAAAAGATTACAATGAGTCCACCATCACATATATATATCATAACAATAATGAAAAGTCGTCCACAATGAGTACAACAAAAGAGAGTTAGGGCTTAAGCCCAGTACATGCCGAAATGAATAAAAAATCTCTCTCTCACACTATAACACTAAGCGGAAGCAAACTCTAACACAAGCACACTCGTCATCACCTAGCGCCGAGCTGCAGTAGTAGTACGTGGTACCTGATCCTCAACCCTACCACCTCATCCTATTGGTCATGCTGGTGCTCCAACTCCTTGAGCTCCTAAGGTCACAACCGGCCGTTAGTCATAAAGACTAAGCGATTTTGTCCTCGCCTCACCCCCACAACTCTTAGGTACCGATCTAGAGGACAAAGGCGGAGGATAATAAAGTTGTATCAAATTGGAATAGGTGACAATGGAACTATTCTATCATTTAAGTAAGTAAACTAGTTGTTCTATATAATACAACTAAGGTAAGTAAAGAAAGGGCAGTAGTACTAAAAAGAAAAGTAATGTAAGGTAAAGTAACTGAGCAGAATTGAAATAAACTACATATATTCTATCAACACAAGAGTACCATAACTTATATGAATGCCCATACAAACTTATAAGTTAGGGTTTCAGGAATTGTAACTTATCATATAAAACAGCCCATACTAATTTATATGATAAGGGTCTGCAGTATATATGTCCTAGTAAGAGTATGTATGGTATACTATGTTATGCATTCTATGTCATACAGTAAAACTCACTCACATGACTCTGTGATCACACACCTTTAGTTCCCTCTTTTTGGAGTTAGCTAAACTCTCTGGTACTACCATTGTGGCTACGGCAGTAGTGGAGCTGGCATCTCCACTCCTATGCGGGTATGCACACTACCAGGCCTAGACCTCTCAAACGCCTCTATAAACGTCCTAGGTGCACTCTAGAGTCAATGTGTACTAATTGCTGGCTACCTACCAATTTTTTTGGTCGAGTATGTATTTTTGGGGATCGTCCTCCAGACCGCAGTGTAAAATAACCACTGGCCCCTCAAACCCTCACACCTCGGTAGAGTCACCATACCGCCGTCGGTGTGATGACTTGACTACTACCGCGTGGCTCGCAACTAATATGTTTCTATGCACATGCAAGTTTTTCCAATTCGAGCCTCTAGCTCGCAGGAACAACTCATTCTGAAATAAACCTATCGAGCCTCCAGCCCACAGAACGCACCTGTCTTGATATCCAATACTCGATCCTCCAGCTCGAAGAATTAATCCGTCCTGATATACAACTCTCGAGCCTCCAGCTCGAAGAACTAAACCTGTCATGTATGTAACATCTCGACTTTTATTGGGCCACCAGAGCCCTAGTGGGCCGAATAAAAGTGACCCGAGCCTCTACCCGTGATCCGGTAGGAGGCAACCCAAGGCAGGGTATCAAGCAAGAGAACTCTGAATTGAGTTCTGTCAGCTCCCGTTGCCTCGTATAGTCAATATGAGAGAATCAGAGCTCGTTCAGTCTGGCCCCTATGTCATATAGTGGATGTGACCATTCCTCGTAAAACTCAATGAAAGAAAGATTTTGGATATCGAGCTAGAGAACTCCGAATAAAGTTCTGTCAGTTCATATGGCCTCGTATAGTCTATATGAATGCATTAGAGCTCGTCACATTACGATCCGAGATCTAACGACAATTTTACACACTTCGATCATTTTAGCGCGCTGCGACGCGCAGATTTTGGACTTTCGCCAAAAGGACTCAAATTCAACCCCAGTTAGTGGCATTGGACTTATATGGTCAATACGAAGTCAACAGAAGTCGTTCCGGTCAATTTTGACGACAATTAGTCAACTTGTGGTCAAATCAAGCTTAATCGTGCACCAAAAAGCGTACGCACACCAATTATGACATGACACCCGAACTTTGACCCGAACCCGACGACTTGGACCCACTTTGAACTTGACCAGCAAGGGGGACCCACCCTAGGGTTGACTTGGTAAAACCCTCCTAAAATCCACTTTTTGGATTTTTATCCAAATGAGGGGCCCACCTTCTCTCCAAAGGAGGATGGCCCATGCCCCCTCACTCTCCTTGGGCCCCCAACCAGCAATCAAGCCTAGGATAGGTGGAGGCCTACCCCACCCTTCTTCTCCTCCTTTTTCCCCTCTCTTCCCAAAAGGCCCAAGGCCATAAGGGCTTCACCATCCTTTTCCCCACATGGGGAAAAGAGGGGGGCCTCCAGCTGTCCTTGGATAGCCGGAGGGTGGGGGTTTAATCCCTCCATAAGGAGGGAATAATCCCACCTTGCCCAAAAGGGGGATATCCCCCCTCCCCCTCCCTATAAAAGCCACCCAACCCCCTCTCTTTCCCTCACACCTCTCAGAGCAGCTCTCCCCCTACTCCCCCCTCTGCGAGAGTTCTGGTGGCTGAAAAAAGCCAAGTCGAGGAGCTCCTCCCCCTCCACCACCTTGAGCAATGGCCGACCAAGCCGGCCCCTCCCGAGCCCGCAAAATCCAGGTGAAACCTTCTCTTCCCCCCCTCCCCATTTCTGACGTAGCGTATGCGATCTCTGGCGGCTGGAGCAGTGCCGCCGTCACCTCCTCCCCACGGTTCAAAATAAAAAATGGCTCTGACGATGGCCGGTGGCGGCAGGCCGCCAGACCACCGCCGGAGGGAGTGCCCACCACCGGCGGGTTGGCCGGCGGCCGGCCGGCAGCGGAGAAGCCCCGTAAGGGCGGCGAGTTTTGTACAGCGGGGGGGGGGGGGGGGGATAAGATAATCTATAGTGTTTTTATTTTATAAATTATATTATTATAAAATTTATTATAATATTATAATTAATAATGGGTTAATTATTTTTAGAGACTTAAATAGATCCCTCATGAAAAAGTTTTGAACATGAAAATTATTCCCCTTGATGAGGGCTTCCTCCACAAAATGTTTGAGAATTTTTGGAGTTGATTTGGTATTTTTAAAATCCCAGATAAAATTTGTTTGGCCAAATTAAAGGCCCAAAACACTTTGGAAAATTACAAAAAAATTACTAGGCGCATTTTAGGCCCTCTTAAGGGTTGTATCAAAATTTGGTGACATGGGAATAAGTTTTGATATTTTTCCTAAAAATCTAGAAGTCTAGGGTCGCGCTCGGTAAATATTACGCTCATTTTCTTCGAAAATGAAAATTGGAGCGCGCGGCTATCCTCTCTAATTTGAATAATAAATTCAAAGTTGACGTATCGACGAGAGTGGCTGAGGCAAGTGACCAAGCTCCATGTGTTCCGAGACTCTGTGAAAACGTCGAGCGCCTCGACTCTCGGGTGATTTAGACACGCTCGGAAGGTGAGAATACGAGCAGCGAGTTGCGAATTATTCTCGATAAATAATGAGGGTGTAACTCCTAACAATCCCCTGATCCGATTAAGCCGTGATTAATAAGGCACAACCAAATCCTAATCGGATCTTAATAAAGGGTGTAACCCAATGAAGCCTTATTATAAACTGAAATAGAACTAAATGTGCCTCCTAAGAACGGAGATGAGACTGAAGCCTCCTTAATGGAGTGATTGGACTACTAACCATTTTCTTTATGATTATTCCAGTCTTGCACTGGTCCTGTTCTTTTATTCTTTTCAGTTCAAAACTTTCAATTCAGTTCTACTCCAGTCTCGTACTAGTCAAGTACTTTCAATTCAGTTCTACTCCAGTCTCATACTGGTCAAGTACTTTTAATTCAGCTCTACTCCAGTCTCGTACTGGTCAAGTACTTTCCATTAAGTTCTACTCCAGTCTCGTACTGGTCAAGTAATTTAAATTCAGCTCTACTTCAGTCTCGTACTGGTCAAGTACTTTCAATTCAGTTCTACTCTAATCTCGTACTGTTCAAGTACTTTTAATTCAGTTCTACTCCAGTCTCGTACTGGTCAAGTACTTTTAAGTTCTACTCCAGTCTCATACTGGTCAAGTACTTTTAATTCAGTACTACTCCAGTTTGATACTGGTCACATTTCTTTCCAGCACTTTAAATAAGCAACATAAACACCACATTTGTCCTCATTGTAATTTACTATTATAATCCCGGGTCCTGCTCTAATGAGAAGTCGTTATTAAGGCTGAGCTTTAGTTGGGGATAACCGGAGTTGAGGTACTCCTCCAGGTCAAGCCCCAAATAATGCGCTCCCACGCTCCTTGACGAAAGTAGAGCTAAGCGCCGCCGCCCGAAGTTTAAGCCTAGTAGGGCAGGCCGACGTATACCCGATGTGTATTATGATTGCCATTTGTCTGATTGTTTGTAAATTGCTTGCAGTGAAATAGTGGCGGGTCAGTCCCTCCCGCAAACCGTTCGTACCGGTGTGGGAAGGTCGACAACTCAAGGCGACAGGGAGATGGGTACCACGGGTGACCGACCATTCAATTATTCCTCGTCGGGTTTTTCTCCGCTAGACGACAAAAATGATTCGCTGGATGTCGCTCACATCCAAAAGTACACCAGGTTGTACATTAGGGCCTGGGGTTGTGCGGTACAATCACCCCCAGAAGTGGCAGGACTGGCCACTGTCACCGACGACCACATCGGTGAGGCCCGCGGGGCTCGCTACCCTGCTTGAACAGAAGCGGTCCAAACTATATCGACATAGGGTTTGTGTGCGCGGCTGTGAATGCCTGTGGTGTGTGCGCGACTGTGAATGCCTGCGATAGAATTCAGGATATGAAAACCTGTTATGCTGATGAGCTAGTAGAGTATTGTTATAACCGTTTTATACTATTTCTTCTTATTCCGGTTATACTGCACTCTTTTATATTTGCTCCTAGCTATTCCTATATGAAATATTGTGCTAACCCTCCTTGCTTCGGCTATTTACTTCTGTTTGGTGGGTGCGTGCTCGTCCCCAGGATGTGGATCCGGGGAGGAGATTTGTTTCCACTTAGCTCTGTGACTAACGGTTATTTGATTAACCATTCAATGGAGGTGGAGCACCATTGTGACCCGCTGCCGCAGGAGATTACGCTAACAGCTAGGTCGACTCGAGCAGATGCACCCCCGCCGTCCCCAGAGTTTAGAGACGTGAGTTTTGCCGAGCAGCGTAGAGAGAGAGAGAGAGTATATGAGGATTATATGTAGCACATGTATAGTTCACGGGCTTATATAAGTACTTAGGCTTCGTCCCTAGAACTGCTGTGATTTTGATATGTGATATATAAATCTGCAATGGTTTCCTGTTAATGCTTCCGCTATATTCTGATGGGTTGTGAATGTTATGATTCGAGCCGAGCAAAGCGACCAACTAGTGCTTGGATAGGATGGAACGTTTCTCCTATAAGCACTAGGTGGGCGTCTTGGGCCAGTAGTACCCCCTTCGGCCTGACCCGGGCAAAAGGTTGGGGGGGGGGGGTATTACACTCTATCTCTCCAACCCTACACGGGTGAGTTTTCCACATTATTTCCTTAACCTATTAGACTACTCTTGTCTAATTATTGTTATGCTCAACAATTTATTATTAATCTTGGACTTCCTGAGGTCAACCCGGTGAAGGGGTCGTAGCGGTACTAGGGAATACGATGGGTTGAAACTCAAATCACCCTTTCTACCACAATTACTTTCATTAGTTTCTACCCGTGATTAATACCCCAATCTCGTTATTACTCTTGAGTAAACCTAATTACTTAAAGTACTTATTAGGAGAGCGATGATCTTTCGCCGGACCCCGCCCTAGCTATACTCTTTGGTGACTTGCACTCTAATAGTCTCAACTAAGAAGTGACACAAAAGTGATTCCAACCAAGTCTCTACCTTCCCAACACATCACTAGGCCAAACTATTTCCCATTACCATGGATGCCCTAAAGCTACATGTCACTTTTACTAAACGCAGCCCATGACCTAATTCTAACCCATATGAGATGACTTCCAATTCCTTGGGCCAAAAGCCTCCAAATTTTAATCATGGGTTTATCATGTGATTATTATAGGTAATTCAGAATTCCATTATTTTCTTAATCATTTTGGACCATAATTAAAATTATTTAATAAAGTGACCTAGGTCACAATGAACATGAACTACTCTACAAAGTGGTCCACTAAGTCTAAATAAATTATTTGAAGTTCACCTAGGTTAAAAATATCTGTTCACCAAATATCAAAATTTTCCAACTTGATTTGACCCTTATTTTCTATTTATGATTAAATCTACCATATCTTTCAAATGAAGTACTAAAAATAATCATGTAAAAATTCAGGGAAAATTTCTACTCACTAATATTTACAAGATAATGCTCAAAACAAATTTTCATGCTTATATCTAGTGATTTAACCAAAGATATCCACATGTTAAAATAATTACAAAAATGCCACTATTAAAGTAATTACCATAAATAATCATCCAAAAATCGTAATAAAATTTACAGGGGTTCTCAATATAGAAATACGAGCCTAGAATTTTCTCATAATTTTCCAAGAACTACTATTCATGTGTTTAATCAAAGTCCCATACGGGCAAAATTGTAATTACCCTATTTACACAAGGAATAATTCTCAAATATATTCATAGATTTTTTCCAGAGAAGTGAAATGACCCTTTTAGGGCTTGGGTCAAGAATTTGGAATTTCCTAAATTCAATAGCCCTACCTTTTGGTTTTAACATCTAAATGTGCTATTTTTGAAATAATTCTAACTTTTGTGATTTTTGATTCCAAAAATCCAAATTTTCTCATGAAAGGAGTATTTCACCTCTATAAGCCTCTGTACAAAATTTAATGGACATGCATTGGGCCAAATGGGCTAAGCTCCCATTTTCTCATTTTTACTATTTGCACACCATTCACAATTCTACCATCACCATGCATGTTAGATCCTCTAACATGCAGAGGTCCAAATAGCTCCTCTGTTTACCAAGGCCTTAGTATGACCTTAGAGCCATGCCTTTGGAGGCATTTGGAATTGGGAATCTCCTTAAATTCAATTTATTTAATAAATTAAATATTCAATAAAACTATAGAAAAAATTTCCAAAAATTCTGATTTTTGGGCATGCTCTAAGGGTACATTTGGGAAAGCTTATGAACTCTGGTGAGGCAGATTAAAAATGAAGTTTTTATAATAAGTTGTGTTTGGGTTGAATAAGTTGTAAACGACATTTGATTAATTTAGCGGTTTTTAGGCTTTCCTCATCCGCGATTTTTTACTCCAGTTCCACCTCGCTGCATAACTTTCGCCCTCTCCGCTTCCAATCCCGATCGTCACTGCACTTCTCTGTAATATGCGATTCCTTGCTCCTCTCCACCACCGCCGATGTTTCTGATACTAATCCTCACTGTTGAATTTTCCATATCTTGGAATGAGCAGGGGTTATGTCAACTTCGAATGCTAAACACAACCAGAGACACATGCAGTAACAAGAATGTTTATTGATCACGACAATCTTCTTACAAGGCGAGACGTACATGGCGAGACATGATTTCTCCAATGTACCAAGCAGAACAAAATACAAGGCAAATCAAACCGCGCGGACTCAAGGAGTAGCCGCCGATTCTACTACTTCACTACTGAGTCCGCACAGACCGCCTAGTCCGCCAATCCGCGAACAAACCGATCGGACAGACCGTTATTCCAATGCAAGCTATACTCTCCAATCTTCAAGCCGCCTAGCTGTCTGACAGCGTGATCTGCTGCTTCCGAACTAAACAGGCCGCCTGAAGCAGATAACTTATTGAACCCCGAAACAAGTTACCAAAGAGAAGACCGACTAATCGCTATCCACGACCTGCTGTTTACTGCCTGTTGCTTAACCGTAGAGTCCGAACTGTCCCTGACCGCAATCAGAGCCAAGTCCTGGCTTTCCAGTGCTATTCGCACAACCTGCACAACACAAACTTGTCAACTCCATTAACCCGGGCGGATACCAAAATCCAGTCCGTAGCAATTGTTTGCAGGCTCACTTATTGTTCATTGGCACACACATGACGTGATGGAGGGGTCTTATTTATAGGCATGATGAGGAGTGTGGTCACCGCCCTAGCCGATAGGATCACTGCCACCATCCCACAACGAACACCAAGCAGTCTGCTTAGTCCACCGCGACCTTGTGTGATAGCCATCCCGCCTCAGCATCACCAAGGCCGGACTGACTTCCTAGTCTGCCTTATTGCCAAAGGGCCGTCAAGATTGGTCGACATTCTGTAAGACTCTGCATCAACATCTCCTATCCTCTATCCCGCATTCACAGCCAAGGCACCAAGCCAACTGCCGAACTCGGCGGACAATGAAAGCAGTTCGCCTACCTTACGAATACAGAATCAGTCCACATAACTCCGAGTCTGCAGCTAGGCATCAAGCTGACAGCTGCCGGACTCAGCGGACAAGGCTCCAGTCCGCACATTGAGGCAGACACTTCTCTAGTGAACATTCTCCAAGCAAGCAGCCAACCCATAGGGCAACACTTGCCGAGCTTGGCAGGCTGAGAAGTAGTCTGCGCAATACTGGGCGATACCCCCGGACTGAGCCAGCCATGGGCTTGGTTCAGAACCAACCAAGTCCATACCACTATCCACCAGGGCCATTCCGCACTTACTAGCGAACACTGGTACCAGTCCGCCAAGTTCGACGAACTCCAGCATCAATCCGCTCTAACCAACAAACCCTATGGCTACCACCAGCTGCACCATAAGAGATAGACCAAGGCATCTGCCATGCCAGTCTGACAAGCTCTAGTCCAGTCCACACCTTACTAGACTCCACGGATAGAGGAGCTATCCGCTCGGTTACCATCTGGGAACATCCTGCTGTCTGAGCAAAAACCGGTCTTGTTGGCCGCCTCCTCTGTTCGCACAGACCGCGCGAACAGACCATCAAGGTCGCCACTTCAAGCACATCCGCTGGCTCGATTAACTGCCAGTCCTGTCCGCGAAGTCCGCACGGACAGATCGCCCTGGTTTCCTGACCATCAGGTAACCGCTGCCTTATTGCCGACCTTCCTATCTGCCTATCCAGACTACACAGGCCGCTCGGATAGAATTCCCAAGTCGCGCAATCTACCACTTTCACTTCACAATTTTAAACACTCCCCCTTGAAGTGAGAAGTGGTAAGCAACCCCAGCAGTTATCGTAACCTTGCACCCTGTCCCTCTGATAGTGCCTCCGAGAAGATGTCCAAGACATAATCCTCGCTTTGCCTATCCTGGACCATAAGGGATCCCTCCAGCATCTCCCAAAAGGAGCTATGCTTCCCTCTGCCTTCTTTATCTTTGACCTCCACATATGCGTCACATGAGTATCACCAACAACCTTGGGTACAAGGTCCCAAGTCTCGTCTCCCTTGAGAATAGTCACCTCCTCAACCTTGGTGTCAATTACCTCCTTGACTCCAGTGGTGTCCGCACTGCTAGAAGATCCTTACTCGATCTGAGGGTCAGCAAGGAAACATGAGATGAAGCTTACCGAGTTTCCTTCACTGTATCAATCTGGTGGGTTGGTTATCCTCTTCGATCTCCGAAGACCTTGATCACGGCTAACCACCTCCGCTACAACTCCTGAACTAGCTCCAATCCCGGGAAAACCTGGAGTATTGCTCCCCTTGCTACCTGAACAAGAAGCCGCAGTCTTTGAACTAGAAGCACCTGGAGCATTGCTCCCCCTTCTTCCTGAACCACACGGCACCGTCTTCGAACCAGAAGCACCTGGACCATCGCTCTCCCTGCTTCTTGAACCTGACGTCTCTGCCCTTGAGCTAGAATAGCCTAGAGCTCCTGGTGACTCAGGCAGCTTCAACTGTACCTTTGTAGCAGCCTCCTCATGCCCATCATCTAACCTGCTCACCTCTAGCTCAACATGTGAGCTATCCCAGTATGACATCAGCTCATCGAAGACAATGTCTCTCGACACGATGAACTTCTTCGTTACTTGATCCATGCACCTCCATCTTTTCTTCCACTCATCATACCCAATGAAGACTAGCTTCGTCTTGAGAGCACCAGGAGATAGTACATAGCAGGTAGACCCAAACACTCGAAAGTGCTTCACACTGGGCTTTACCCCGAACATCAGCTCATACGCAATCTTCACGTTGATCGGATCTAGAGGCATCCGATTGATGACATGTACAACGCATGCCATTCCTTCCGCCAAAAAGGTCTTAGGAATGCCTTTACATCGAAGCCAACACTTGCAGGTCTCCATCAATAAACAGATCATTTGATCTGCAACACAACCTTATTGCGAAGTATCTCCACAAGAGAGCTCTCTCCGGATGTTATGTTTTCTACAGAAGTTAAAGAACTCGGCAGAACCGAAATCACCTCTGATTCCTGCTCTCAACTTCTTGATCCGCAAGACAAGCTGACCATCCACAAGCTTCTTGAACTCCACAAACAAGCAAAACAAGTTCGACTTCTCCTTCATGAAGTATACCCAAGCATACCTTGAGAAGTCATAAACCAATAACAGCATATACCTGCTACCTCCAAGACTGGCAGTGACGGTCAGCCCCAGAAACCTCCCATGGATAATCTCCAATGGCCTTTTGTACCTTGTCTGTGCCTTATCAACCTTGAAGCGATCAGCTTCTCCGTGTTGACATTCCGTGCAACCACGACCGTCCCCGAAGGATAACAAGTTAGGCAAGCCTCCTAAAAGACTTTTCACCGTCATTGATTTCAGTTTGTCCATCCCCACATGCCCAAGTCTTTCATGCCAGAATGCTGCACTATCAATGGCCTTTATCTGATCAAAACTTGTTGACGTCTCAACCAAATTCTCCTCCTCACTCCCAAAATGAGCAACGTTCGTGGAGTGAAGGATAACCTTACACTCCTTCCTGATGTGGCCTAGCTGCTTGCACTTATAGCACCATGATCCTTCCTTCCTCTTTGAATCACAACTAGGAGAAACATTCCTCTTTTGCTGATCTAAAGTAGAAGAATCAACCTCTGCAGCAACCTTCCCTTCCTTATTGAACAACCCAATAAGAGAATTCCATATCTTCGCAGCTGGCCGACATCTGTCAATGTGGTCCAAGAGCTCTGATGAGATCAACTGCTTGAGGATCCCTTCCGCTTTTGCGTTTCTCTCCTCTCAAGCTCTCATCGCTTCAGCATTGCCAGTGACAGTAGCAATCCTTTGCCTTTTTGCTCCGCAAACCACCTCCCAGAGGTCCTCACCTAGAAGAAAGCTCTCCACACAAGACATCCACTTCTTGAAGTTCGTCTGAGTTAGGAGATCAATACCAAGTTCTCTTGCTAGTCTTGCTTCCATGGTCCAACACTTGTTTCCTCTTCACAAGAGCAATAGAAACTTCTAGTTGATCACTATTTATCCATTCCAACCTACCTCTGATACCATGTTGAATTTTCCAGATCTTGGAATGAGCAGGGGTTATCTCAAATTAGAATGCTAAACAAAACTAGAGACACATGCAGTAACAAGAATCTTTATTGATCACAACAATATTCTTAAAAGGTGAGACATACATTGCGAGACATGATTTTGCCAATGTACCAAGCAGAACAAATACAAGGCAAATCTAACCGCACAGACTCAAGGAGTAGCCGCCGATTCTACTACTTTACTACGGAGTTCGCACAGACTGCCTAGTCCGCTAAACCGCGAACTAATAGAGATGAGAGACTGTTATTCCAATGCAAGCTCTACTCACCGATCAGCAAGCCACCTAGCTGCCTGACAACGCGATCTACTGCTGCCGAATTGAACAGGCCGCCTAAAGCAGACGACTTATTGAACCCTAAAACAAGTTACCAAAGAGAAGACCGACTGATCGTTGTCCACAACTTGCTGTTTACCGCCTGTTGCTTAACCGCAGAGTTTGCACTATCCCTGAATGCAATCAAAGCCAAGTCTTGGCTTTCAAGCGCTATTCGCATAACCTGCACAGCACAAACTGGTCAACTCCATTAACCCGGGCGGATACCAAAATCAAGTCCGCAGCAATTGTTCGCGGGCTCACTTATTGTTCATCTGCACACATATGACATGATAGAGGGGTCCTATTTATAGGCACGATGAGGAGTGTGGTCACCACTATAGCCGATAGGATCACCGCCACCATCCTGCAACGAACACCAAACATTCCGCTTAGTCCGCCGCGACCTTGTGCGATAGCCAGCCTGCCTAAGCATCATCAATGACGGACTGACTTCCCAGTCCTCCTTGTCGCCAAATGGTCGTCATACTTGTTCGACATTCCGCAAGACTCTGCATCAACATCGCCTGTCCTCCAACCCGCATTCGCAGCCAAGACACCAAGCCAATTGCCGAACTCAGCGGACATTGAAAGCAGTCCGCCCGCCTTGTGAACACAACATCAGTTTGTATAACTCTGAGTCTGCAGCTAGGTATCAAGATGACAGCTGCCAGACTCAGCGGATAAGGCTCCAGTACGCGCGCCGAGGCGGACACTTCTCTAGTGAAAATTCGCTAAGTAAGCAGCCAACCCATAAGGAAACACCTGCCGAGCTTGGTGGACTGAGAAGTAGTTTGCACACTACTGCGCGATATCCCCGGACTGAGCCAACCATGGACTTGGTTCAGAACCAACCAAGTCAACACCACTGGCCACCAGGGCCAGTCCGCACTTACTAGCGTAGACTGGTACCAGTACGCCAAGCTCGAGGAACTCCAACATTAATCTTCTTTAACCGACAAACCCTGTGGCTACCACCAGCCGCACCATAAGAGCTAGACCAAGGCATCAGCCATGCCGATCTGGCGAGCTCCAGTACAGTCTGCACCTTGCCAGACTCCGCAGATAGAGGAGCTATCCACTCGGTTACCATCTAGGAACATCCAGCTGTCTGATTAAAAACCGGTATGGCTGGACGCCTCCTCTGTTTGCATAGACTGCATGAATAGACCTCCAAGGCCACCACTTACAACACATCTGCTTACTTGATTAACTGCCAGTCCTATCCGCGAAGTCCGCACGGACAAATCACCCTGATTGCCTGACCATCAGCTAACCGCTGCCTTATTGTCGACCTGCCTATCCGCCTATCCAGACCGCATTGGCCGCATAGATAGAACTCCCATGTCGCGCACTCTGCCACTTTCACTTCATAAATTTCAACACTCACTCCACCACCGATGTTTCTACGCTCTATTCCATCGGCATTTCCGATCTGCGACGGTCGCAGCTTCCACCGGCGCTACACTACCCGTTTCTAACGCTCTATTCCACTGACATTTTCTGGATCTACAACCTCAGGTGCACATCTTTCCCGATCTCCCATCACCTCCACCGACATTTTCTGGATCTACTCCTCTTCTAGCGCTCCTCATTTCCTCCATTTTTGACAGGTTCACATTTCTGCTGGTCTTCACATTTCAGGATAATTTTCGGACTACTTCCAGAGCTTCTGATATCACCTTATTTTTCCATACAGAATATAGATTTGGTGATTTTTCAATCAATCTCATTTCTTCCAGATTTCAATTTCTTCTAGGTTCACATTTTCGGACTGTTGCATGCCAGATTTCAATGTTTTTTTTTCATTATTAAATTGATGGCGTAAAGCTTTTGAATGTGTATGTGTAGTATGTGTGTGATTATAATTATATATGAGTGTGTGTTTGTAGTTGTGTATGAGTATGTGTGCTTAGTATGTGTGTGTTTGTAGTTTTATATGTGTGCTTGTAGTTGTATATGGGTATATGTATGTGTAGTATATGTGTGTATGTGTGTGTTTGTAGTTGTATATGAGTGTGTGTTTGTTGTTGTACATGAGTGTGTGTTTGTAGTTGTGTATGAGTATGTGTATGTGTAGTATGTGTGTGTATGTGTGTGTTTGTAGTGGTAAATGAGTGTGTTTGTAGTTGTATATGTGTATATATATGTAGTATATGTGTGTATGTGTATGTGTATGTTTGTAGTTATATATGAGTGTGTGTTTGTAGTTGTGTATGAGGTTGTGTATGTAGAGTATGTGTGTGTGTTTGTAGTTATATATGAGTGTAAGTGTGTATATTTGTGTATGTGTGTTTGTATATGTGTTTGTTTGTTTATAAGTGTGTGTGTGTGTGTGTGTGTGTGTGTGTGTGTTTTGTGTGTGTTTATGAGTGTGTATGTGTATGTGTGTGATTGTAAATGTGTGTGTCTGTATAGGAGTGTGCGCATGTGTGTATGTGTGTGCTTGTAGTTGTATATGAGTGTGTTTGTAGTTATATATGCGTATATGTATACGTAGTATGTGTGTGTATGTGTATGTTTGTAGTTGTATATGAGTGTGTATTTGTAGTTGTGTATGTGCAGTTTGTGTGTGTTTGTAGTTATATATGAGTGTAAGTGTGTGTGTTTGTGTATGTGTGTTTGTATATGTGTGTTTGTATATGTGTTTGTTTGTTTACAAGTGTGTGTGTGTGTGTGTGTGTGTGTGTGTGTGTGTGTGTGTGTTTATGAGTGTGTATGTGTGTGATTGTAAATGTGTGTGTTTGTATATGAGTCCGTGTGTGTGTGTATGTGTGTGTTTGTAGTTGTATATGAGTGTGTTTGTAGTTGTATATGCGTATATGTATATGTAGTATGTGTGTGTATGTGTACGTGTATGTTTGTAGTTGTATATGAGTGTGTGTTTGTAGTTGTGTATGAGGTTGTGTATGTGTAGTATGTGTGTGTTTGTAGTTATATATGAGTGTAAGTATGTATGTTTGTGTATGTGTGTTTGTTACATTAAAGAGAAATTGTGTTAATGAGTGCGTAGGTTGTTTGTGAATTTTTTTTATTTGTTTGTTTTTCAAATTTTAAAAACTTGTAGATGGGAAAACCAAAGAATGGAGGGATATCAGCTATATGGGATCAAAATTATACATTTGTATTTTATTACCAATGCATTATTAAAATTGAGCTCGGTGATCGGCCGACTACACATTTCAACAAAGAGCGCTGGAACAATCTAGTTGTGAAATTTGAGGAGAAGGCCAAAAGGAAGTACGATCGAATTCAAATGAAAAATATATGTGATCACCTGAAAAAAGAGTGGAAGTTGTGGGTTGAGCTTAAAAGAGGGGAAACTGGCCTAGGGTGGAATTCCTCCAGAAAAACCATTGATGCTTCAGATGAATGGTGGGATGAGAGGTTGAAGGGAAACTTTTAAATTAAACATGCATTATGTTTAAAGTTTTACATTAATAAATTTAATTAATTTCTTTTATTAGGTTGCACCTGTCGCAAAAAAGTTCAGGTATGCTGGTATAGTCCCAAAGCTTGAGGAAAAAATAAACATGATGTTCAGTTCAGTTTTCGCCACTAGAGTGCATGTGTGTGACCCGAACACTACTTCCCAAACTCGTGTGTCAATTGATGAGCGATCTATGTTTGAGGATGATAATGATCTAATTGGCATCAGTGAGTATGTAGACAGTATTGATGCATCAATTATAATTGAATCTCGTAAACGACGGAAGAAGGGTAAAAACAAAGTAACCAGCTCAGTCTTAATTGATTTGGTGGAATCTACTAAGGAGATCGGTGCATCTCTCTAGGAGCCGCCATGAAGGACTTGTCCATTCTCTATTGCCCAAACATTAAAGAAAGTTGAATCCTATCCTAAAATATACAAAGATTATGATTTTTTCGATTTTGCTACAATGTTGCTGATGGATAAGAACCATTTGGAGACCTTTATGTGCCTTAGGGATGAGAACAGAGTGAATTGGCTACGTACCCGCTATGAGAAAGGGTCACAGTAGGATGTGTTATGTTCTTACTATCTATCTACAATGTTGGTAAATGTGTCTCAAGGGGAACTTTCAATACTGTGTTTGAACGGTTATAGATTGTAGATGGTGAAGTGGATATGCTAAAGATTTGTATTGATTATGCATGAAAACACAAACTATTTCTATATTTTGATTATGCATGTTCAAAAAATGAAGATGCTAATTCTAATTAGTTAGTTGGCGGTATGTGATTGATGAGAAGGGAAACAATGAACTATCTATTTCTATATTTTATGAATTTAATTTGTCCCCATCTATTATATTTTATGAAAACTCTTATATTATAAAAAATTCATCATGGTCTGGTTCAGATTTTATGGCATGCTCAGGTTTACAGCTTATTCAACCTGATCATGCTCAAATTTTATGACCTATGCTCAGGTTCAAATTTTATGGCATGTTCAGGTTTCTGCTTGTCCCCATCGCTTATATTTTGTGGAATTCTCATGTTCTAGGAAAATTTGATCATCATTAATGGCAGGGGTTTCAAATTTACTTTATTATTTCAACTTAGGATTATGGACCTGGTATTTGCATCTTTTTATGGCTTTAATATTTCCCCATTATGAATTGTTCATGGTTCTGTGATATTGAGCACGAGTAATGTTTTTGTATCATTTGATATTGCTACTAGGACTTTGGACCATCTTTATGTTCTCATTTGCATAACCTTACAGTAGTTTTAATTTACTTTATGTGTGAAGCAGAGAATGTATAATGATGACTCAGATTATTCTAGTGTTGACTCAGATTATTCTAGTGATGAGTGTGAGACAGTTAGAAGGTGTCATGTTGCTGCCTACCATCAAGTTTTACCTTCAACAATATATGTAATAGTTGAATGCACTAGTTTATTAAATTCTAACACACCATGCATGAAGTCAAAACAAATCGGTGATAAATGGTTGGTTGAATTAGTTGGTGGACATCTAGTTAGATTTCATAATGCTTTCAGAATGCCAAAACAAATATTTTTTAATTTACTTCAATCTTTAGAACAAAACTATGGATTGCAAGGTTTGCGAAGGACCACAAGTAGAGAGGTCCTTGCAATTACATTATATGTTTTATCACATAAAGAAACTATTAGAAAAGCAGTTAAACGGTCTCAACATTCAACCGAGACTTCTAGCATATATTTTAGCGAAGGTCTTCGTGCTCTGTTGCGCCTCGCAGAAGATATTATAGTGCCACAAGAGGGATATTTTGCTACTACTCCACCAGAAATTATACAATATGCGGGTTACATGGCATTTTTTAAAGATTGCATTGGTGCCATATACGGAACACACGTTGATACATGTATTCAAGTTAAAAATCAAGTACCATATATTGGGCGTCATGGAACTACTACACAAAATGTAATGGTTGTTTGCGATTTCAACATGTGTTTTACTTTCTCCATGGTTGGTTGGGAGGGATCTGCGCATGATAGTCAAATATTTATTTTGCTATAAGCAATCCCAAGTACAACTTTAGGCACACCCTAGAGGTAATGAAGTCCTAATTATAAATTATAAATTATTTTTTCCTCAATATTTCTTCATTAAAATTTTGTGTCGATCATGAAGAAAAGTATTATTTGGTAGACGTTGGATATCTAATACAAAGAGGGTATATAAAACCATATTTAGATACACGATACCATCTTCCTGATTTTGCTCGTGGTAATCGTCCAGTTGAAGGAATTTGAGAGATTTTTAATCAAGCACATTCTTCCCTTAGGAGTGTGATTGAATGCACATTTGGTGTATGGAAGAAAAAGTGGGCAATACTGTGTGATATGCCAAGCTTTAGTTTTGAGAAACAGACACATATTGTCCTGCCGACAATGGCTTTGCATAATGTTAAATAGAGATAGACGGTAAAATTAATTTCTCATATTTTATATTCTAATTATTTTAAAATTAGATTCTAATTAAAATATTTTCAATCATGCAGGTGATACACTGAACAACTTGCATGCATCCGATGGATTCGTGCAACGAGAGTTTAAAAAATTTGTAATATTAATATCTGAAAATATTAAAATTTTATTATGTTATGTCGTGTAATGTTGGTCTAGAAAAAAATTCACCTATGAAAACTCCATTTTTGCCAAACAGTTTTTTAAAGAAGCTTATCAAAAAGTTATGCAAACTCCATTTCACCCAAACAGTTTTTAAATAAAACATTATTTTTTCGAAACAATACTTTTCCTATCAGCAGCTTTTCATCAGCATCAGCTTTCCCAAACGCACCCTATGTCTAGTATATACACATGCATGACCTAAATTTTACTGTATGTGGACTTATGGTTTAACCTAGGCATCCATTTGAAGTTCTGCCCTTGCCTAGGAGCAGTCCTAGGAGAATGACCCTACAAGGAGCTAAATTGCTCCAAATTATATGTTTAGGGTGTCAAAATAAATTTAAGCCCAAGATCTACATTTTTCATGTTTATGACTTTCTATGAATATGCCTCTATAAGGCCTAAAAGTAACATGCAAGCAGGCTGTATAAATGTGACAGAAAATAAAACATTTAAATAAAACCTATAGTTTTAATATATCAATATTGGACGGCATCGAGCCATCGTTCTCGATGAGCCAATGCTGAGACCGAGCCGTGCTGTGGCAACTTGATTGCTTATTTACCGGCCACAAGGCCGCTGCCACTGCCGGTGATTGTCGTCACCACCTCCATTGAGGTGTTGGCTAGCATTTCCTGGCAACATGGCCGCTGGAGGCGACTCCTCCGGCATACCCAAGCAAGAAGAAAAGCTCGGGATTTTTTCCCTCTTTCTCACATGGAATTAGGATCAATTGAGCATGATATCCCTCCTAGTGGATCTAGAAGACTAGCAATGAGGGAGGGGAGGAGAAACGTATCTGGATGCGAGCTTGGTGGTGGGTGTGGTGGTGGTGTTCCATGGAAAATCCTAGCTCCGATGATCTAGCTCGATTCCTCGTTTATCCAGCTAATACCTTGCTCCAACAGTTAAATTTTATTCCTCTGGATGTTTTGAACGTGATGGTGAGCTTGGTTTTGGTTGGGAGTGACTGTTTGAGGATTTTTAATAAGGGGGTGGTCAGCCATGGCTTTAGTTGTTCCTCCTTGCTGCCATGTGTCCACCACCCTCTAAAATCGGTTGGAAAGGTTCTTGAGAGCTCAGCTAGGTGCTTTGGTAGAGGGAAGGAGGGCCACATGGCCTCCACTCCAAAATTCTCTCTCTCTCTCTCTCTCTCCTCCACTTAACCAAATTCCTAAATTACACCCATGCATGTCACTACCCTCCAAAACCATAGGGTAGGGTCTGTAATTACACATTTGGGCTGCTAATGGGCCAAGGTTCATGGGCTTAGGCCATTGGGAATGGGCTTCGACCTTATTTTTCTCCTTTAGGCCCACTGTTGACCAAGTTGACTTTTTGGATTGACTTGGTCAAATTGATGAGTAGGCTGGCCCCAATTGATGGTCATGGACCCAATGGAACCAAACAACATGGGTTGGGCCATGGTGGTGCCCCACTTGGGCTAATTGGGCCAATGTGTGTGGATTTGAGTAAATTAGGGTTAAGGTTGACTTTGGTCAAATTGGGTCAATGTGTGACCCTATGATGGGGCTTTTGGGTCACTTAGATTTCTTTTAGCATTAGGGATATAGTGGTGAGGTCATTGTGTACCTATGGTTCCAATTTGGGCTAGTTTGACGCAACTTGACTTAAATCCCATAGCGGCCCTATGTGAGTCCACCCTAACTCCTTGGGTCAAACCTAGCCTAACCCCTTTCACCCATCACATGCCCTACCCATATCTGAGTTAAGGGTTCTAGAGGAAAATGGGATGTTACAAAACCCAATAAACAAAAAATAATAATTTCACCCCCAAAATTCAAGTTTGGGTCTACGGGGTTCTACGTATAAGAATTTAAGAAACTTTTCAAAAATACTTCAGATATACCTAAGGCGAAGAGTCCTGAATACCATTCCCGCATAAGGTCCATCAGCTCCCAGGTGTGCTCCTACCATCCGTGGTTGGACCACAACACATTGACCAAGGGAGCCTTCTTCTTCCGAAGCACTTTGATCACTGTATCATCGATCTGGACCGACTCTAAATGAACTTATCTATTGGGTGCTACTGGGCCTGCTATAGTGGTGATATGCTGCTCTTGCCGAAGTAGAGCTCTTAGAAGAGATGATATGTGGAAGACGTCGTGTAGTTTCCTAACTCTGGCGATAGCTCCAGCCGGTAAGCCAGAGGACCGATCCACTCTAGGATCAAGTATGGTCCCATAAATCGAGGGCTGAGCTTCTTATGCCTCCGCACTCATGAAACACCATGCACCGAATGTATCTTCAAGAATAACCAATCTCCCACCTAGAACTCCATCTTCTGATGCCTTGTATCATAGTACTTGGCATGCCTGCTATATGCCTCCAGCTGATCCCTGATCAATCGTATATGTTCGTATGTATCCTCAATGTAATCTGATCCAAGTGCCCTAGGTTCCTCATCATTGACCAAGATAGAGGAGTCCGACACTTCCTACCATAAAGGGACTCATATGGTGTCATCCTAATGCTCGCCTGGTGACTATTGTTGTAGGAGAACTCTATCATCGACAATAGTCTCTCCCAGGGCTTCCCCGTATCCAAGATACATAGAAAAAGTAAATCATTTATAGTACATTTTGACCGCTCTGTCTGGCCATAAGTCTGCAGATGGAAAGCGGTGCTAAAAGCAAGCTGAGAACCTAAGTACGCCTATAACGCTCTCCACTCCCTAGAAGTGAACTGACCATCACGGTCTAAGACAATCGTCCTTGGAACGTTGTGGTATCTGACGAGCTGCTCCACTAACAACCTCACCAAGAATGCAACTTAGCTGTCCTTCCTGGCTGGTATAAATCGGGCCACCTTGGTCAGTATATCGACAATAGCCCAAATAGAATCATGCCCAGAGTGGGAGTGAGGAAATCTGTGTACAAAATCCATGGTTATATCCTCAAACTTCCACTCTTGCACCAGCAATGGCTGTAGATGTCCTCCCAGGCTTTTGCACTCTGCCTTCACTCGCTAGCAAATCTCGCAATGTATCACATAAGATATGATCTCCCTCTTCATCTCGGGCCAGTACATGTCCCTCTGCAGGTCTTCTGTCATCTTGGTGATTTCGAGGTATAATGAGTACTGAGTGCAATGTGCCTCCCTGAATATGTCCTCCCGGATCCCACCTCCTGCATGTATATAAATACGGCCATGGAAGTGAACGAGGTCATCACATAGTGTATACTCCTCTGACTTGCCCCTTCCATGAATCTGAATATGGGCTCCAAGGCTACGTCCTGTCTTTGATGTGCCCGGATACGGTCTCGTATGTCTCAAACAACGCTCAGGGAGGCCAAGTACTCGCTATAAACATCTGGCTCTGGCCTAAAAACCATGGTAATATGCATATCCTCCATCATCTGTACCATCTCCATAGCTATCACCTGGAACTACGGCCCAGTAGTGCCGACTCTCCTGCTTAAAGCATTTGCCATGGTGTTCGCCTTCCTCGGGTGATAATTTATGGTATAGTCGTAATCACACAGAAACTAAAGCCATCTCCGTTGGTATAGGTTCAGATCCTTTTGTGTGTCAATATATTTGTGGTTCTTATGATCCGAGAAGATATCATAATGAACCCCGTACAGATAATGCCTCTATATATTCAAAGCAAATACTATTGCCCCGAGCTCTAAATCATGTACTGGGTAGTTCTGCTTCTTCAGTTGTCTCAAGGCATATGCTATCACATGACCGTGCTGCATCAAAACTACACCCATCCCCTGGTATGATGTGTTAGTGTAGATGTGGAATCCTTCCTTCCCAGATGAAAGTGCAAGGATGGTGGAAGAGGATGAGGTTGTCCTTCAACTCCTAAAATGCTGCCTCACACTTCTCTGTCCAGCACCTTGGCCGGTTCTATAGCCAACCCGGCTCCACTAATGGTATGCCTAAAAAATGCCACCTCCTGTAGCCAGAATTGGCACTTGGAGAACTTGGCATACATCTGATGCTCCCTCAACTTGCTCAACACCAGCGCCTGATGCTAGGAATGCTCCTCCTTTGTCCGGGAGTAGATCAAGATGTCATAGATGTAGACTATGACGAACCTGTCCAAGTATGGCTCGAATATACGGTTCATCAAGCTCATGAATGTGGAAGGAGCATTCGTGAGCTGGATAGAGAACCACCGTGAACTCATATAACTCGTATCGCGAGCTGAAGGCCATCTTCAGAATGTCCTCCTCCTGAATCCGCAACTGGTAGTACCCTGACCTTAAGTCGAGCTTGGAGAACTAGAAGGCTCCCTGTAGCTGGTCAAATAACTCATCAATCTGCAGCAACGGATACGTGTTCTGTAGTGTCAACTAGTTTTGAAACATCCCATTTCGTGCTAGACCCCTCACACACATTTTGAGTCAAGAGAATTGACTCAGGCTCAGGGAGCGTCGAGTGAGTCGGGTGAACACGACGCCACTCAATGAATTTAACTTAGAAAATACCTTGGAAACTCTAGGCAACGAGTGATCTCGACGCCATTCGACAAAGCATCGAGTGAACTCGACACCACTCAACGCGGCATTGAGTGGTCTCGATGCCTTTTTACTTGGATGCTACAGGATGATGTTGGCGTTGAGTGGTGTCAACACCACTCAACATGGCGTTGAGTGGTGTTTACACCACTCATTGCTTTTGACAGAATTATTGGAATGCTGACGGTGTTGAGTGGTGTTTACACCACTCAACGCGGCGTTGAGTGGTGTCAACCACTCAATGCTTTCTACATAAGATGTTTAGAAGTGCTGAAGGCGTTGAGTGGTGTCGACACCACTCAATGCGGTGTTGTGTAGTGTATACACCATTGAGTGGTGTCTACACCACTCAACGCTTTTGACAGAAAGGTCTGGAATGCTGACGACATTGAGGGATGTCGACATCACTCAACGCGGTGTTGAGTGGTGTCGACACCACTCAATGCCATGACTTAGGATTGCTGGAGGCATTGAGTGGTGTCGACACCACTCAAAGCGGCGTTGAGTGGTGTCAATACCACTCAACGCGGCATTGAGTGTTATCGACACCACTAACCACCTTTACTTAGGATTGCTGGCGGTGTTAAGTGGTGTCAGTGGTGTCGACACCACTCAACGCCATGACTTAGGATTGTTGGCTGCGTTGAGTGGTATCAACACCACTCAACGCGTCGTTTAGTGGTGTCGACACCACTCAACGCCTTTACATAGGATTATTGGCGGCGTTGAGTGGTGTCAATACACTCAACGCTTTTGTACTTGAGAATTTTCAAGTATAAAAATTATGTTGACTGGTTCACTTGTATATGGGCCGAACTGGGTTCAGGATAAAATGGTGATGAGACATTTATCTCTATTGAAAATCTATTCCTCATTTCAAGAAAACATATTTATGGCAATAATTGGATGTCCATTACATGGCTGACTTGTTGCGGCATGGGGGTGGAGAATAAAGCTCAATGACGGCCAGTCAAGCCCAGCCACTCCTCTTAAGTCAAAGTCATTAAACCAACCAGCCTCACCTCCATTCCACCACCCATCACCTTTAGTGAACCCTAAGGAGAAGAGGATTAGCCGGAGGAATCAGCAAATGAGCTAGCTCGCTTGAGCAAGGGTCGACCACGACGCATCACCACCAAACTCGTCGTCAAGCTCGTTTAAGGGTCCGTTTCTCCTCCCCTCCCTTTGTGCTAGCTGTCTAGCTCTTTTAGGAGAGATATTGGGCTCAAATGAGCCTGATGCCATTTGAGAGGGAGTATTCCGAGCATTTCTTCTTGCTCGGGTTAACCAGAGGAGCCACCTCCGGCGGCTATATTGCTGGGAAACGCTAGCTGCCACCTAATTTGAGGTGGTGGTGACAATTGCCGACGGCGGCGGCCAGAAGGCCGGGAAATGAAAGAACCATCTAGTCAAGGACAGTGCAATCTAGACCGTTGGCTCATTGGAGAAGATGACCTGATGCCCTTGAATTTTAATGAAATAATAAAAAGTGTATTTTCTATCCCAGTTTATACAATCACCTTGTATAGATTATTTATGCCTCTTAGAAGCATTTTCAGGAATGATGATCAACATAAAAAAGGTACATCTAGGTCTTACCTTTAATTTGACACCCTGAACTTGAAATTTAGAGCGCTGAAGCTCTCTATACGAGCATTCTACTAAGACTGGTCCTTGGCTAGGGCAGATTTTTAAATGAATGCCCAAACCAAACCCTAAGTTCACATGTCATGAAATTTGGACATACATGTGTTTATGCTATACTTAGGCCTTGTCCAAAAATCAGAATTTTTAAGATGTATTTTTTTATAGTTTTTATAGAAATGTCATTTATTAAATAAATGTAATATAGGAAGATTCCCTCTTCCAAATGATTCCAAATTTGGGTGGCATGGCCAATGGGTCCTTATATGACCATGGTAAAAGTTCCAGGTCATTTGGAACTCCGTTTGTTGGGAAAATCCAACATGCATGGTGGAGGTAGATTTGTAAATATCTTGCCAAAATGTAAAAATGGGAAGTTAGCCCATTTGGCCCAATGAATATCCATGGAATTTTGGACAGAGGCTTATAGGGATGAGTTACACCTCCCAAAGAAAGAGTGGGATTTTTGGGAACAAAAATCCAATTATTTTGATTTAATGGAAAATAAGTTCTTTTAAAAATAAAAATGAGATATAGGTCTACTGACCTTGTAAAATTTTAGAATTTTGATACATACCCTAATAGAACATTTTAGATCTCTGAAAAAAGTTATAAGTCTAGTTGAGGATTATATCTTGTTTATATAGTAGATTTACCATTTTACCATTTTTGGAAATTAATTTAAGGTAAGGGAATCTACTGTTGAATAATTATGGGAAAATTTATAGCATCATATTTCTGTAATTAAAACCCAATATAATTAATTAAGAATATTTGGATGATCATATATGCTGAAAACCCTAGTAGTGGCATTTTAGTAATAATGTTCATATGAAATTATGTTAAATCAAATCACTAACTAGGATTATGAATTTTTGTCCTGGGTATTATTATATTAATTTTGATCACCAGTAATTCTCTAGGAATTTTGGTTGTATATTTTAAGTACTACATTTGGAAAATAGATTATTTATAGATTTATTCATAAATAGAAAATATATTGTAATTCAAATTGAAAAATCATGATTTTTGATGAATAAACATTTTTAACCTAGATGAACCTGATATAATTTTTTTTAGACATAATGGACCACTGGTTAGAGTAGTTCATGTTCAAAATGACCTAGGTCACTTAATTAATTAATTTAAATTATGGTTCAAAATAATTAGAAAAATTATGAAATTTTGAATGGTCAATGTTACATACATGAAAACCGATGATAAATATTTAGGGCCTTCAGCCTAAGGAATTGGAGGTCATTTTGTTTGGACTGAAATTAGGTCACGAGTTGCACTTAGATAAAGTAACACATAACACTATGACCCACAGAGGATATGATAAGTGATTGGATTGAGAAGCGTATTGGGAAGATGGAACCCTGGTTGGTGTCAAGTAGTGACGAGTGTTAGAGTATAAAGCCCAAGGAAAGTAATTAGAACGGAGACTGGCGGAAGACCGTCGCTCTCCCAATAATACCTTAAGTCATCAGGTTCACTCAAGAGCAACATAGAGAGATGGGTATTAATAATGGGTAAACACTAATAAAAGTAAGTGTCCTTGAGAAAGGGAGCTTTGGGCTTCACCCCATCGTAGTTCCTAGTGCTACTGAGAGCCCTTCACCGAGTAAGCCCCGGGCAGTCCAAGGACAAACTTTAAGTTGTTATGCCTAATAAGCATTAGACAAGAGTAGTCTAATAGGTTAAGGGAATGATGCGACAATCTCACCCATATAGGGTTGGATGTTATAAGAAAGGTTTTGTCCAGCGAGCTGGAGGCTCGGATGTTTAGATACAGGATGGGTTTTATCCTGCGAGTTGGAGGCTCGGAAGTTTGGATGCAGGATGGGCTTTGTCCTGTGAGCTGGAGGCTCGGGTTGGAAATAAATTGCATGTGCATATAACATATTGGTGGCGGGTCAAACGGTACTGGGCGAATCGTCACACCAATGGTAGTACAGTGACTCAGGTGAGATATAAGGGTTTGAGGGGATAGTAGGTTGTTTATACTGTGGTCTGGAGGACAAGCCCCGAAAACGCACACCCGACATAAAAGTCTGGTGGTTTAGCTAGTGGTATAGTGCGTGGTGACTCTGGTGTGTTCTTTAGAGGCGTACAGAAGGCCTAAGCTTGGTAGTGTGCATACCCGCCTAGGAGTGGAGACGCTTGCTCCACTGCTTCCATATCCACAACGGTAGTACCTGAGAGTTAAACTAACTCCGAAAAGTGGGAACTAAAGGTATGTACGCATAGAGTCGCATGGGTGAGTTGCACTTGTATGATTCATAACCCGTATACCATGCATACATATTTAGGCCATACACACCATAGATCCTTATCATATAAATTAGTATGGGCTCTTTTATATGATAAGTTATATTTATGAAACCTTAACTTATAAGTTTATATGGGCATTCATATAAGTTAAGGTACTTCTATGATAATAGATTAGCAGTAGATAGTTTACTTTCTGCTTCATTCTCTACTTTATTTACAGCACTTCTTTTCAGTACAGATCTTTCTTACTTTACTTGTACTATATAGAACTGCTAGAGTAAAGATATACTTGTTATTACATACTCTTGATAAATTAGATCCACTGTCACTTGCTTTCCTTTTCATACCCCTTATTTTTTCTGCTTCGTCCTCCCGCTCTGTACCTAGAGTCGCGGGGGTGAGGCGAGGACAAAATGTCTTAGTCTTTATGACTAACATTCAGTTGTGACCGTATCATTTTAGGAGCTCGAGGAAATGGAGCACCAGCATGACAAGCAGTACGAGGTGGCAGGACATGAGGAGTTGACACCATCTGCTACTACTACTGCAGCCCGACATCAGGTGATGACATGTGTGCTGATGATAGTTTAGCTTCTGCTTCGTTAGATTTTTTGTGAGAGAGATTGATTACTATGTATAGGGCATAAGACCTTTTCTCTTTCATTATGTACTCATTGTGGACTATTGGAACTCTCATGTTATTTATATTATGATTATGCTATGATGTGGACTCGATATATAATTACTTATATTGCATCTCTTCTCGATTGGCCGAGTAGGTTGAATGATCGTACTAGCCAGCAGGATCGGCATCAAGCGGTGTCGACTAACCCGTGTGTTAGTGTCACCGTAAGGCGGCGGTTATAGGCATAAGACCAGGTTACCTCCTAGTAATGGGAGAGGGGTCTTACAAACTGGTATCACTACACGAATGATCATTAAGCAAGCAGTCCACCACACTAGAATACCCCGCTCAGGTATTCGTTTGCGGGCAAACTATGCAGCGGAAGCAAAGGTGTGCCCAAGTGTAAAAGTCACAGAAAATAGTCCATTTATGCAATGAGTTAGGCTAATCCTAATATAAACTTCACATTTAAGCAGCCTCCACAGGTCGTTGTACCGCAGGATGTGATCCCTCTCCGTCCGGCTGCTACACCTTTCTAGCAGACGGAGATGGGGAAGACTCTGACAACCATCCTCGATGCATTTAGGGATCAGCAAACTCCGGACCAGCAGCCCAATCCAGGATCGAATTGGCTAAGTGCCTTCAAGAATCTGTCCCCACTGATGTACCACGGGACAGAGAATGCGGTAAAGACAGAGGAGTTGCTCGAGGCCATTCAGGAGATGCTTGCAGGAATCAGCTGTCCTATCAGGCAGGCAGTTCCTTTGGTGAATTCTGCACTGGATGCTCATGCGAAGATATGGTGGAAGTCCATACGGGACTCCACATATATAGATAAGGAGCTGTTAGATATTTCTTAGGATGAGTTCAGCGAGGCCTTCTTGGATCACTTCGTGTCTGTTATGGATAGAGATGAGTTAGAGGAGAGGTTTTTGAACCTCAAGCAGGGGACCAGATCATTGATATAGTACCCGTGGAAATTTTCCCATCTGGCTAGGTTCTCAGGGATACATGATCTGGATGACATGAGGTATGCAAAGAGGTTCTACCGGGGGCTTAGGGATTCGACCATGCAGGATCTATTGTTCATTTCCCATGGCACTTCGACGCAAATCATAGAGATGGCTAAGAAGCTGGAGGCAGAACAACTGAAGGTATAAAGCAGGGGAAAGAGACCATTGGATGGGTAATCCCACGGGGATAGCAGTAGGGGCTCCAAGAGTGGCAGAGTGATGAGCTACAAGAAGGGTCGGAGACGTTATCATCCCAACATCAAGCAGGAGCATGAGCCTCCTGAAGTACTAGCTCCCTAGCCACTACAGTTACACGACCCAAGGAGACAGGATGACCGTAGCCGCCGTCCGTTGATTTTCTTTAGATGCCAACAGCTGGGGCACGTAAGAGCTGACTGTCCTCAGCAGTTCAATCCACTACCTCCTCCTCCACCTCTGGTAGCCCCTCCGGCAAATCAGGGCCGAGGCCGAGGATGAGGTTGAGGCTGAGGTCTAGGACATTGTTGTAGAGGACGAGGGAAGGAGCAGATGTACGCACTGGACCTCGTCAATCCGAGGAATCCTGAGGAAGTCATCACAGGTACTTAAATTTCATTATGAATTTAAAATATTATTTTTATATATATAGTACTTGACCTCATAAAATGATAACCAATTTAAACTCAAACAAACCTCAAGCATAGTCCTTATTAGCGGCAAGCCCGCTCATACAATGTTCGATATGGGTGCTTCACCCTCGTTTGTATTAGAATCCTTCGTGGAAGGACTAGAAGGCGTGGAATGATTCACGGGCTTGACATTGAGGGTACGTCTACCCGATGGATCAGAGCTATTAGCCTATGCCCATTGTAACATGGAGGAAAAAATTGGTGGAAAGGCGTTTGAAGCACCGGCGATGATCCTAAGGATATCGGACTTCGATCTGATCTTGGGCATGAAGTGGTTACATTACAGCCATGCCTAGATCGATTTCCCATTGAATAGGATCACCTTGAGGCATGGGGGCTCCTACGTCATCGTCGAAGGTATTAGGCCTATCTCCCACCTCTAATTTTCATCTATACAGGCTGTCTAAGCCTACGAGCAGGGAGAGGATGTATACATTATCTGCTTTGAGATGGCGGGAGCAGAAGCTTCTATTCTTGATATACCGATAGTTCGGGATTTCTTCTACGTATTCCTAACGAAATTGCCCGGACTACCACCGGCCAGGGACATGAACTTTCGGATTCAGTTGGTGCCGGGAGCAAGGCCCGTATCTCGGGCACCGTACAGGATGGCTCATGGGCTAAAACCCGAACAGGCAAGTGTACCTGTCGAATCGTAGTATCAAGGTTGTATTTAAAACTCGGGGATGTCAAGTACTGCTACTCACGCTCGAACTATTATCCTACCGAAAAACTGTTGGGATTTGATAATTTTTAAAAGTAAAATAAAAGATGATTTTTTAGACGAAAAACTTATAATAAAGAGATAGCATTCGATCAATGATTCACCATAAAATGAAATGAGAGGGATAAAAAGGTATAGTTTTAAAATTTGCAAATCATACTCGACCGTGACGGATCCGATATTAGGAAATAAACTCGCTAGAGAATTAAATCCCCTGACTTATAGACGTTTAGACCGAAATATCTTTCTAGTCAAAATGGCCTAAAGCCGCATTATCGAGGTGACCCACACTATTGGATTTGACTCCAATCCGGAAGATTTACGTCATCCTATGTCTAGGGGTGCATTCAACTCCTTCCTTCTTTGAGTGATCTTTCACATTCACGAGCCTCTCGGCTACTAAAATATGAGATCCTAAGCCTACTACTGTATACCGGAAATACGAAGTCGACAAAATAAAAATCAAAGAAGGATCAAGTAAAATTAAGCAAAAAGAAAACTATGAAATAAAAGCAACCCTCATCTCATTTTATGGATCCTCACGATCGAAGGCTAAGAGAAATTAGCTACTCATAATTGAAAGGAAAACCATAATAAAAAGAGAAGAAAATTTCATTAATAATAATTTATAAAAAGAGAAGTACACAATAAGGAAATAAAAGACAAAATTATTCTACTATTAAAAAGAATATTACAATGACAAGGAGATTACAACAAGGAAGAACAAAACATACATAGCAATAAAAATTGAAGACTTGCACTAGAACTCTCTTGCTCTCTCTCCAATCCAAAACTTAACTTAAAACTTCACTTCCAAAAACATCACCCTTTAGCTTGAGGGATGTGGTGGCTTTTATAGGAGATGGAGAAGCTTCTAGATGATAGGAAATATGAGGGGACAAGGGGGTGGCCGGCCATGTAGGGGGAGAAGGTTCCTGCATTGCTTTAAATGAGGGGAGAGAGAGACGAAGGATTCAATGTATTTAATTTTTGGGAATAATCAAAGAGAATGTAAAGTGGAGAGGGGGAGTGAATATGGAATAAAGAAGAGAGAAAGAGAGGGAAGATTCAATGTAGATGGAGAGGGAGGAAGGTGGCCGGCCAAGCATAGGGGGCTTCTTGGGCTCGGGTTAGGCTTGGAGAGAATGTTTGGGGGCTGCTTCATGGGCTTGCATGGTGTGGTGGGCTGCTCTTGGTCATGTGGGCTGCACCAAATGGAGGAGGGCTCGGCTATGGACATGAGGGCTGCACCAAATGGAGGCTCGGGTTGGACTTGTTGGAGGGCTGCATCATGTAGGCTCGGGTTGCTTCATGGGCTCGGGTAGGGGCTGCACCATGGGCTGCATCAATGACTCTTGAACCTACAAAATATAACAAACAAAACATTAGACACTTAAACAAAACACATAACATATCATGATATTAGTAAATAAAATTAAACAAAACAATTCATACTATTAATTAGTTATTAAAAATAAAACTAAACAAAATAAAACATAACATAATATAACTTATTAAACAAGAACAAAAATACAAAACACATATAATAAAACTAGAAATAATAAAAACAAAACACGAAAGACATTAACAAGAAATAAAACAAAGCATGCATAAAAAATACTTAAAACATGTAATTAAACTAGGAGTTTTGCATACTATAAAAAACATTAAAACATGAAATAACAAGCATAAAATATAAATAAAGTTAGGCATTTTTAATACTAAACTACCCCAAAAAAGGATGACTAAAACTAGTCATCAAATTCCCTCATGCTTAGACATTTGCTTGCCCTCAAGCAAATAGAAATAAAAAACTAGAGAAAAATCAAAAAGAAAGCAAAAGATATTTTTTTGTTTATTTTAGGTTACATAGTTAAGAAAAACAAAACATGAAAAATTAAAGTATCCTAGTTTTCATGTTATCAACTAGTGGGGTGAGAAGTGCACAATAGAAAACTTGAAAGTGGAGGCCTAAAAATCTCATTAAAACATAAGAAAAGTTTACACATTTCTAAATCTTAAAACAAGGCATCCAAAATAAATGAAAATAAGGAAAACAAAAGTAGAGGTTCTAAATAAACGGCGCATTAACGAACTACTAGGTTGCTAGATAAAAATTAACCCTAAAACACCTCAAGGTAACCTCCAAAGAAATCCATCAATGATGGTGGCCATAAGCTTGTTCGTTCACACTTTCTCCACTACGCAAATTTACGTTCTAAAGATCAATAGGACTTAAAATAGGCGTTAAGACTTGGCTTAGGTAAATGATTAGGAAATGAAAACAAGGATAAACATGAGGGCTTAAACACTAAACCAAAGCTGAGCTTAAAAATATAAAACATGAAGAGAAATGATAAGTAACAAAAGGCCATAAATTTTTACTTTAATAATTTGGCCACAAATAAACTTTTTCTCTCTCTTTTTTTTGATTTGACAACATCTTGATACTAACATTTTTTCATAAAGGAGAGCTCCAAAAATAGGCTTTAAAATTTTCTTTTCATTTTTTCTCAAAAAGAGACGACCCATCACACAATGATTTTTAAAATGATGCTCAAGGTTTAGTGTGCAATAGGAAGAGCATTTTTGGCTTTGGTGAAAAAAAGAAGAAAAGGTGGAGCTAAATAAAAAAAAACATGGAAAAGGCCCAAAATTGTTTTGCAATGGTAATTTTTTTGGTGGGCAAGAAAAGCTCAAACTAGTCAAATGGGTGCCTAAATCATTTCTAAAGTACATAAAATGACGCAAATGTTCGAGAGTAGCTTGGGATAAGTTCTAGACACCAAGAAAGACTACCCTACAAATGAAAAAGTGCTAATATTACAAAGCAACCATTCGTAAGCAACTAACCGAATAAAAAGACATAACTACAAATTGCTAACTTATAACGTAAAAAATGGATGCTTATGTTTAAGAATAAGAAACTAGTAAAACTAAGCTATGTTAAAATGATAAGTTTAGAAAAACTATTTCAAAGAAATCTTAATAGAACTAAGGAACCGCACGGGCCTACACATCACTAGAAGAAACATAAAAATGAAGTTAGAAAATAATTTTAGGTTTTGTTTTTCAAATAGATTTTAGCACAATTTTTTGATTTTTTGTTTTTTCTAATTTTTTGGGTTTTGTATTTTATAATTTTTGAATTTTTGAAGAAGTTAAAATAAAAAGCAATAAAAAAGAACTTAAGAATAACTATACTAATTTTTTGGGAATGTAAAACATTTTTTTGGAAGAAAAAAATAGAAACTAACTAAACCCTTCCCCATGCTAAGATTCTTCATTGTCCTCAATGAAAAAAACAAAAGACGAGAATGAGAAGGAGACTGAGAAGGAGAGAGAAATAAAATGCAGTAAAGTAAATGAAATAAAAAGAACAGGACTTCCCCGGGTTTGTGTGATGAAGGCGGATGTCGCTCCCCCATGTTTGCTTTGCAGAGCACTTGATCATCAGTAGGTTTGATTGGATCCATCTTGATATCAGCAGCATTGGAGAGGCGATCACGAACTTGTACTTGAGCCACCGGGAGGAAGAGCAAAATAAAAGCAGAAAAAATAGAGTCCGTGGGCAGGTGCCCAAGATTGTTTTTTATTACAATAATTTAAAGTCTGAATAAGAGTTTCATAATAATAATAATAAGTCCAAAAATAAAATAAAAATGTTCCATAACAAGATAAAAAATTAAGAGTCCAAGACGAGATCCTCTGTTGTAGGAGGCACAGAATCATTTGAAAAATAAAGTTAAGTCTATGCCCATTCACTTTAAAATCACCCTTATCGGGGTGCGAAAGCAACACAGTTTCATAAGGAAAAACCTGTTTGACCGTAAACGGTCCAGACCATCTAGATTTAAGTTTTCTAGGAAAAAGACGTAGGCGAGAATTGAAAAGAAGAACGTGATCGCCAGCTTTAAACGTTTTAGGATGGCGCAAGTTCATATCATGATAAAGTTTCGTGCATTCTTTATAAATTTTATTATTTTCATAAGCGTACGCTCGCCACTCGTAAAGCTCATTTAGTTGGTTTTTTCTATGCACACTGACCAAGTGCGGATCAAAATTAAAAAACTTTAACGCCCAATACGCACGGTGCTCTACTTCTACCGGGAGATGACATGATTTTCCGTAGACTAATCGGAAAGGAGTACAACCAAAAGTGGTCTTGTACACTGTCCGATAGGCCCAAAGAGCATCGTCTAACTTTAAAGAACAATCCTTACGAGAAGTAGAAATGGTTTTTTACAAAATTCTTTAAAGTTCTCAATTAACTATCTCGACCTGACTGTTAGTTTGGGGGTGATAAGCAGTTGATAGTTTATGCGTAACGCCATATTTAGTTAAAGTTTTAGCAAGTAGAGCGTTGTAAAAACGACTTCCCTTATCACTAACGATCGCTCGAGGAAAACCAAAACGAGAAAATTATTTTTTAAGAAAAGCAACTACAACGCGAGCATCATTACTTGGTAAAGCTTGGGCCTCCGACCACCTAGAAACATAATCTACTGCGACTAGAATATATTTATTTCCTAAACTTGAGGGAAACAGGCCTACAAAGTCAATGCCCCATAAATCAAAAACTTCGCATTCCAGAAAAAAATTGTGCTCCATTTCATTTTTATTAGATAAATTTCCAGTCCGTTGGCATCGATCACAACCGCTCACAAAGAGTTGCGCATCTTTAAATATGCTTGGCCAGTAAAAGCCAGCACTTAGAACTTTGTGGGCGGTGCGGTTTGCTTGATAATGCCCGCCAGTCGGACCTTCATGAACATGCCTTAAAATTTGTTGACCTTCTTCCCGGGAAACACATCTTATAACCACCTGATCTGCACAAATGCGAAATAGAAAGGGGTCCTCCCAAAAATAATACTTCAACTCCGAAAAGAATATCTTCTTTTGGTGAGAATAGTATTCTTTTGGAAGGGCCCGGGCCACAAGATAATTGGCCATATCGGCAAACCAGGGGGTAGAAGAAGAAATCTTTAAAATTCGCTCATCCGGAAAAGAGTCATTAATAAAATTTTCATTTAAAAAATCAAGTTTTGGATTTTCAAGACGAGGAAGATGATCAGCCGCTAGATTTTCCGCTCCTTTCTTATCCCGAATCTCTAAGTCAAATTCTTGAAGTAAGAGGATCTAGCGAATAAGACACGGCTTGGCATCTGGTTTAGAAAGGAGGTACTTCAAAGCAGAATGATCCGTAAAAAAAATAACTTTAGCAAGAGTAACGTACGGTCGGAATTTATCAAAAGCAAAAATAACAGCTAAGAGCTCTTTCTCCGTCGTGGTGTAATTTTCTTGAGCAGAAGTTAGAGTTTTACTAGCATAGAAAATCGAATGAACGTTCTTAGCAATTCGTTGTCCTAGAAACGCACCTACCGCATGATTACTCGCATCGCACATTATTTCGAATGGTAAATCCTAAACTGGGGCGATCATAATAGGAGCATTTATAAGTTTTGATTTAATTAATTCAAACGCAGCGACACAAGATTCATCAAAAACGAAAGGACTGTCTTTTTCAAGAAGGTGGGTGAGAGGCTTAGTAATTTTTGAAAAGTCTTTAATGAATCGTCGATAAAAACCCGCATGCCCTAAAAAACTTCTAATCGCTTTAATATTTATAGGCGGCGGTAAGTTTTCAATTACTTCAATTTTTTCCTTGTCCACTTCAATTCCCTTAGCGGAAATCTTATGGCAAAGGACTAGGCCTTCACGCACCATAAAGTGGCACTTCTCCCAATTTAAAACTAAGTTGGTTTCTTCGCAGCATTGTAAAACTTTTTCCAAATTTTCTAAACATAAGTTAAAGGAGTGGCCAAAAACAAAAAAATCGTCCATAAATATTTCCATAATATTTTCTACATATTTATCAAAAATAGCAAGCATACACCGCTGAAAGGTAGCGGGTGCGTTGCATAACCCGAAAGGCATTCTATGATAAGCAAAAGTTTCGAAGGGGCAAGTGAATGTCGTCATCTCTTGGTCCTCGGGTGCGATAGGGATTTGAAAATATCCCAAGAGACCGTCGAGGAAGCAATAAAAATTTTGCCAGGATAAACGTTCTAAAATTTGATCGATAAAGGGGAGGGGGATGTGATCTTTTCGAGTGGCATCGTTTAACTTACGGTAATCGATGCACATCCTCCATCCCGTTATCGTCCTAGTTGGAATTATGTCATTATTTTCGTTTGTTACTACCGTAATCCCACCCTTCTTAGGAACAACCTGGACTGGACTTACCCACTGACTATCGGAAATAGGATAAATTATCCCCGCATCTAATAACTTAAGCACCTCTCCCTTCACAACCTCTTTCATATTCGGATTAAGAAGACGTTTTGGTTGGACTACACCCTTAGGATTATTTTCAAAAAATATTTTGTGGGTACAAAAACAAGGGCTTATGCCAGAAATGTCGGAAATTTGCCACGCTATCGCTCGGCGATGCTTTTGTAGTACTTCGATCAACTGATCGTTTTTAGATTGAGAAAGATAGGCCGAGACTATAATGGGCAATTTAGAATTTGTTTCAAGAAATGCATACTTTAGATGATCAGGGAGTGGTTTTAAATCAATATGGGGTGGTTCATCATAAGAGTTTTTCAAATTCTTTTCTTTTTCAAAAATAAGATTTTTATACTTTTTTCTACCAAAGACAGAATCATTTTCAAAATTTGCTTGTAATGAAATAACCGTGTTTTCAAAATCATATGAAGAAATTTAAGAAAAAGAAGAGGAAAATTCATTTGAAGAGATGTTAGAAAGAGAAAGTGAAGAATCTTTATTTAAAACATCAAGAAAGAAGCATGAATCATCATTTCTTAAAGAATTTTTCATTGATTGATTTATAGAAAATGTGACCTCATCATCTCCCACACGCAAAAACAACTTTCTGTTACTAACATCGATGACCGCTCGAGAGGTGGCTAGGAAGGGTCGGCCAAGGATAAGAGGGACCTCGACGTCCTCTTCAATATCGAGAATGACAAAATCCACCGGGAAGATGAATTTGTCGACCTTCACTAGCACATCCTCAACGATACATAACGGATTCTTAATCGATCGATCGGCTAACTGTATACTCATTCTTGTAAGGCTGAGAGTACCCAAACCTAACTTATTGAATAAAGAAAAAGGCATCAACTTGATGCTCGCTCCTAGATCCGCTAACGCAAGTTTAACAAACAGATCACCAAAAACGCAAGGAATGGAAAAACTACCCGGATCGTTTATCTTTTTAGGAAGATTAGAGTTCTTGACGACCGCCGAGCATTCTTCATTTAACGTTACATGCGATAAATTTTCTAATTTCTTCTTGTTTGTTAATAAATCCTTAAGATATTTTGCATACTTAGGCATTTGACTAATCGCTTCATGAAATGGCAAATTAATGTGAATTTGTTTGAACATTTCAAGGAAGCGTTGGTACTGATCATCTAGTTTTTGTTTCCTAAGTCGAGCCGGATAAGGAGGTGGCGGAAATTCCTTTATAACAACCGGAGCATCATTTTGAACATCATCTTTTTCTTTTCCAAAATAAGAAAAAACAGAAATATCTTTTTCTTTATCAAAAGTAGATTTTTCATTTTCCGTAGGGATAATTGTTTCCACAATAGGAGGGACAATCACCTTTGGTTCTTCCCTTGTGGTGGGCTCATTAACAACCTTATCGCTCCGAAGGGAAATCGCATTTGCGTGCTCCCTTGGGTTAGGTTCAGTGTTTGAGGGAAGAGTTCCAGGTGGTCTCTTGGAAAAAGCCTTGCCAAGTTACCCGACCTGGTTTTCTAAACTTTTCACGGACCCGGTTAGACTTCTAATATTGGCTTCGTTCGAACTTATATATTTAGAAAGAATCTCATCCAAAGGGGAAGGTTTTTGAAAGTTTTGGTTTTGTTGTGGTGGTGGTGGTGGTGAAAAATCGTGCGGTGGGTGTACGACGTTTGCATTATTACTCCAAGAAAAATTAGGATGGTTACGCCATCCAGGGTGATAAGAATTCGAAGAAGAATTAAAACCAGGAGGAGAAGAAAAATTTAAAAAAGTAGAAAATTTGTTTGCAGAATTATTTTGAGCAGGCCTGGGTATGTTCCCAAGATAATCCACCTGCTCGGCAGCAGCAGCAACATTCACATTTTCAAATACCTTAGCAGCGGAGGCATCAGTCATCTCTGAAATCTTCTTGTTCAGCATTTCCACTTGCATCGCCAGTTGCGACACCGAATCCACTTCATAGATACCTGCAGGTTTAGATGGGTGATTCCTAAACGAATTCCACTGATAAGTGTTCATCGTCATGTCCTCGATAAGCTCAAGAGAGGCTTCCAGAGTTTTGCGGTCCAAAGAACCAGCGGAAGCGACATCTATCATTTGCTTAGTTTCTTTATTTAGCCAATTGTAAAATGTCTGGACCTATAACCATACAGGCAGAGCATGATGTGTGCATCTTCCCAAAAGTTCTTTAAACCTCTCCCAAGTGTCATATAGGGTCTCATAAGCAATTTGAGAGTATGAAGTTATATCATTTCTTAGCTTAGCAGTTTTGGCGGGCGGGGGGGGGGGGGGGGGAATATCTTGCAAGAAATTTTTCAACTAATATGTTCCAAGTAGTGATTGATCTTCTTGGAAGAGAACTCAACCACTGTCTGGCTTTGGTTCTTAAGGAGAAAGGGAAGAGTCTTAGCCTTATAGCATCATCTGAAACACCATTAATTTTAAAGGTGTCACAGATTTAAAGAAAACTAGCAATATGTAAGTTCGGATTTTCATCTTGTAATCCGTCAAACTGTACATATTGCTGAACCATTTGTACGATGCTAGGCTTAAGATCGAAGTTATTGTTCGCAATCGCAGGTCGAACAATACTTGTTTCTGTTCCCTCCAAGTTGGGTCGAGCATAATCGGACATGGTCCTTTGCTGAGCCATTCCTGGGTTGGGATCTCCCATTTCAGAATTGAAATTACAATCACCGTAGGAATCCTCAACCGCTGTTTGAGAAGTGGAAGCCCCGAATCTTAGTTTTCTCCAAAAGGAGCATTCGATTTCTGGGTCCAAATCAACAAGTAGCGACGGATTCGTGCGGGTCATGCAGTAGAAAAAAAAATGAAAGGGAATGAAAATAAAAACTTGAAGAAAGAAAAAAAGAGAAGATAATAATTTTTTAATTTTTTGCAGAAGTAATAGCGAAAGCGTTTTCAAAATATTGACGAAGAAGCTCCAGGCAACGGCGCCAAAAACATGATGGGCTAAAACTCAAACAGGCAAGTGTACCTGTCGAATCGTAGTATTAAGGTCGTATTTAAAACTCGGGGATGTCAAGTACTGCTACTCACGCTCGAACTATTATCCTACCGGAAAACTGTTGGGATTTGAGAATTTTTAAAAGCAAAATAAAACATGATTTTTTAGACGAAAAACTAATAATAAAGAGATAACATTCGATCAATGATTCACCATAAAATGAAATGAGAGGGATAAAAAGGTATAGTTTTAAAATTTACAAATCATACTCGACCGTGACGGATCCTATATTAGGAAATAATCTCGCTAGAGAATTAAATCCCCTGACTTATAAACGTTTTGACAGAAATCTCTTTCTAGTCAAAAAGGCCTAAAGCCGCATTATCGAGGTGAACCGCACTATTGGATTTGACTCCAATCCGGAAGATTTACGTCATCCTATCTCTAGGGGTGCATTCAACTCCATCCTTTTTTGAGTGATCTTTCACATTCACGAGCCTCTCGGCTACTAAAATATGAGATCCTAAGCCTACTATCGTATACCGGAAATACGGAGTCGACAAAATAAAAATCAAAGAAGGATCGAGTAAAATTAAGCAAAAAGAAAACTATGAAATAAAAACAACCCTCATCTCATTTTATGGATCCTCACGATCGAAGGCTAAGAGAAATCAGTTATGCATAATTGAAAGGAAAACCATAATAAAAAGAGAAGAAAATTTCATTAATAACAATTTATAAAAAGAGAAGTACACAATAAGGAAAGAAAAGGCAAAATTATTCTACTAATAAAAAGACTATTACAATGACAAGGAGATTACAAAAAGGAAGAACAAAACATACATAGCAATAAAAATTGAAGACTTGCACTAGAACTCTCTTGCTCTCTCTCCAATCCAATACTTAACTTAAAACTTCACTTCCAAAAACTTTACCCTTTAGCTTGAGGGATAGGGTGGCTTTTATAAGAGATGGAGAAGCTTCTTGATGATAGGAAATATGAGGGGACAAGGGGGTGGCCGGCCATGTAGGGGGAGAAGGTTCATGCATTGCTTTAAATGAGGGGAGAGAGAGAGGAAGGATTCAATGTATTTAATTTTTGCGAATGATCAAAGAGAATGTACAGTAGAGAGGCGGAGTGAATATGGAATACAGAAGAGAGAAAGAGAGGGAAGATTTAATGTAGATGGAAAGGGAGGAAGGTGGCCGGCCAAGCATAGGGGGCTTCTTGGGCTCGGGTTAGGCTTGGAGAGAATGTTTGGGGGCTGCTTCATGGGCTTGCATGGTGTGGTGGGCTGCTCTTGGTCATGTGGGCTGCACCAAATGGAGGAGGGCTCGGCTATGGACATGAGGGCTGCACCAAATGGAGGCTTGGGTAGGACTTATTGGAGGGCTGCATCATGTAGGCTCGGGTTGCTTCATGGGCTCGGGTAGGGGCTGCACCATGGTCTGCATCAATGACTCTTGAACCTACAAAATATAACAAACAAAACATTAGACACTTAAACAAAACACATAACATATCATGACATTAGTAAATAAAATTAAACAAAACTAAACATAAAACATAACAATTCATAATATTAATTAGTTATTAAAAATAAAACTAAACAAAATAAAACATAACATAATATAACTTATTAAACAAGAACAAAAATACAAAACACATATAATAAAACTAGACATAATAAAAACAAAACATGAAAGACATTAACAAGAAATAAAACAAAGCATGCATAAAAAATTCTTAAAACATGTAATTAAACTAGGAGTTTTGCATAATATAAAAAAACATTAAAACATGAAATAACAAGCATAAAATATAAATAAACTTAGGCATTTTGAATACTAAACTACCCAAAAAAAGGATGACTAAAACTAGTCATCAATGGCCCCAAAGGAGCTAGCGGAGTTCAGGATGCAGCTACAGGAGCTAGTGGAGTCATGATTCGTCCGACCGAGCTCATCACCATGGGGAGCACCAGTGTTGTTCGTTAAGAAGAAGGATGGGTCGTTGCGGCTCTGTATCGACTACCAGAAGTTGAACCGGTTGACGGTCCAGAACACATATCCGCTGCCCCAGATCGACGAGCTGTTTGATCAGCTTCAGGGATCCTTCTAGTTCTCCAAGCTGGATTTGAGGTCTTGGTACTATCAGTTGTGCATTGAGGAGGAGGATATCCCGAAGACAGCCTTTAGTTCTCGGTACAAACTATGCGAGTTCCTGGTGATGCCCTTCAGACTCACGAATGCACCTTCCACATTCATGAGTCTGATGAACCGTGTCTTCGAGACCTTCCTCGATAGATTTGTTATAGTGTTCATCGACGACATTCTGATTTACTCCCGGAAAAAGGAGGAGCATACCCAACATTTAGCACTTGTGTTAGGCAAGTTGAGAGAGTATTAGATGTACGTAAAGTTCTACAAGTGCCAGTTTTGGCTGCAGGAGGTAGCATTCTTAGGGCATACCATCACTGGAGCTGGGTTGGTTGTGGACTCGGCCAAGGTACAAGCAGTTCAAGATTGGCCGTGACCAAAGTAAGCTTTAGATATATGCAGTTTCTTGGGACTGGCGGGATATTATCGCAAGTTCGTGTTGTAACACCCCAGTTCTTTTCATCCAGAGATAGCTGTCGGGTTGTAGTGGTAGGAGAAGGCCGTTCGATGAAAATCAAACTCAGCGCCGTTTTGCTGAGCTCAAGGTTTTCGTCGAGCTCAAGGCGTTTCATCGAGCTTGTCCCTTTGACGAAATCTGAGAAGTTCATCGAGCTCAAGGTTTTCGTCGAGCTCAAGGTTTTCGTTGAGTTCAAGTTTTTCGTCGAGCTCAGGTTTTCATTGAGCTCAAGGTTTTCGTCGAGCTCAAGGCGTTTCGTCGAGCTTGGTCATTTGACAAAATCTGAGCGGTTCGTCGTGCTCAAGGTTTTTGTCGAGCTCAAGGTTTTCATCGAGCTCAAGGTTTTCGTCGAGCCTGACAATTTTTTGCCAAACTCAAGCTGCTCGATGAAAATCGAACTTGAGCCATTCGACGAACTTCAAACTCTTGGTTGTTCGTCGAGCATAGTACGATCGACGAAACTTGAACCATCCGACTAAATTGCCGAATTTTTGGGTTTCGTAGAGCATTTTCTTAGCCGTTTGATTTAATTTCAAAGTTGATCCTTGACCCTAGGATCTTCTGCCCGATGGGTTTTAGTAGGGCTGAGCGGTTCTCTCCCTCATTTATTCTCATTTTGGAGTTGACTTAGGGTTTGTGAGAGAGAGAGATTGGAAGAAGAAGAAAGCTTTCATCGGCCATTGACGAAGCTTCGGAGCTCCGATCGTCGTTCCGAGGCCAAATCCGTGGAGAAGACGTGGAGGCGCATATTTTCAATTGTGAAGATCAGGTTTCTATGGTAAGAAAGAGGGGTCATAAGGTAACAACATTTTTCCTCTCAGTTATAGGATGCATGCATGGCATCTTTTCCTTTTCTTGATTTTATTTTAAGCATATATGCACCAGATCTCTCAAATGAGAGGGGTTCGGGTTGCCATGGTTCAAGAGGGACCACCAGATCGATTATGTCCATCCCCGACATGACATTTCATTAGAGATCCGCTCCGCTAGTGGATTAGGAATTATTGATGAAGCCGTAGTCGCGACCGTTAGTTCGACTTGGTGATGTTGCATGGCGAACTTAAGGATTTTTGTAGATATCCGTTGCGGCAAGATGCTGTTTGTGATGTGCTAAGGCGTGGTCTTGTGTCCGTGGTCGGCTGGCTATCCCGTGACGTGCAAGTTATGTGGGGAGAGTGTCCCGGCGAGACTAGTCTCCTTCTATGAAACTGACGAGAACGCCAAGCTTAGGAGAAGCCCGGGCGATGAAGCCCACGAGTGGGTGGGGTCTAGCAAGGGTTCTTAGAATTGGTTTGTTTGTGAGACAGAATCCTGACATGAGAATTCAGAGCTTGCAGGAAAGCCCGGGTTTGAGACCCACGAGCGCGTGGGGCCTTGGTAAGAGTTCTGTGTGGCGGCTTGTATGCCGTTAAGGGAAAATGGTGTACCCTTATGTGTGAGGCCTGAACACCGATTTATAAATTGGAAGTACCCAGATGCTATGTTATTATGATGTGTTAGAATCATATGCTTTAGGGTGTTTTGGGTGAAACCCGAGTTTGCATACATGCTATATTGTAGGCCCCTTTAGATTATATGTTAATCATAGTAAACGTGTTTGTTGTATGAGACATCCAAACCTATTTTCCAACTTTACATGTTTATGTATATTTTATATGAAGTGCTGACTTGCAGGGTGGTGGCGTACCCCAGAGTCTGCTAGGGATGGCCGGGAGGAGATGTGTTGGTTATACAGTTGAGGTCAGCCTTTGCTGACCCAAGTTACCACAAATTTTTATAGGGCAAGGATCGCAAGCAGTAGCAAGCTCGCCGACCAAAAAGGCCTAAGCCTCATGAAGTGATCTTTACTTGTTTATGTTTTGATGCTATATTATGATCCATGAGATGTAATCCGTCTTGCAGGATGAGGTAGCCTAGAAGTGCTTTTGCACGTTGATAGCATTGTTGTTTAGTCTTGGACTTGTTTTGTGTAAGACCTTATGGCCATCTTGATACTCCTGATTTGTGGTGGATAACTTCTAGTTTTTGGTTGTATGTTTTTGCTGTTTTATGCTTAGTTTTGAGTTGGGTAGACTAATATTTCTTTTAATGCTTAAGCTGTGGCGTCTGTATGCTGTGGGGCCTCGGTCAGACCCATATTATACGGTCATTATAGGGGAGGTGTTACAATTTGGTATCATAGAGAGGTTGATGTCCAAGGTCAAGTTTAGCGGTCGATTTAACGTAATCAGATCGTGTAGAGAAGTTATCCACATAGGAGTATTGCGGGACCATGAGTGTCCTTGTTTTTGAGTATTGCGAATAGAGACTGATTCATTTTTACCTTGCTTTTGTTAAGGGTGCAAGAAATGAGGCAGGGATGTCAAGGCCACGAGAAGAGCCTTCGACGAGTAGTGCTACTGCTCCAAGTCCGTTGGGCATGGGGTAACCTTGATCGATTTCTGCTGCATGCTTGCAGAAGCAATTGTAGCGGCCCAAGTTGCAGCGACAGTGCAGGTTGTGACCCCTATTGCACAGGTAGCAACTCATGCTACCCCAAATACGACAACAGTCGTGCTGGGTGGAAGATCCAGGCAATTAGAGCCTTTGGCTGAAAGGGTGGTTGTTGGACACTAAGACTAGCAAACGAAGTATTTCTTAAACTTCCATCCTCCAACGTTTAAGGGTGTCGGCACGCTGACTAATGTAGAGGATTGGTGGGCAAGGATTCAAGAACTTCTGAGGGCGGCAGAGACGCTAGAGGAAAAGAAATCTGAGTTTGCGACCTTCATATTGGAAGGAGACGCTAAGTTGTGGTGGGTGAGCCATAGCGGTCGCCAATTTCCTGGACGCACCCCGTCCATTGAAGAGTTCGGGAATGCTTTCTTGAAGAAGTACATTCCTGCGTCGACAAGGCTGGTCCTTCAGAGGCAATTTATGCACTTGGTGCAGCGGGACAAGACGGTTGACAAGTATGTTTAGGAGTTCACTCGTTTGGGTCGTTATGCCTGGACGACCATGGTCGACGATGAGGAGAGGGACAACCTCTTCTATCATGGGCTGAGGGAGAATCTGAGACAACCCCTCATATCTATGAAGAATGCTGGTTTCAATGAGCTGGTTGAGGCTGCCAGAACGTTGGAAAGCGATTTAGGAGCATGTACGATCAAGCGCATACCCAACGGTTCCAAAAGCCCGGAACATTGGAAAGGGATCTACTTTATATCTTAAATAAGTAGCAGAGTGCCAAGGGTCAAGTGAAGGAACACCGGATCCAACAATCCACCCCGACGTCCAGCCCAACCCATCGTCTTAGAGGTAGGGTTACCACATGACCCACATGGCTAAGAGGTGGGGTGTCCACGATTTGCCTTACCCGCCGGAGCCACACAGGTAGAAAGGAAATTTGGGATTTAATAGCACCCCCCAGTCTTGAACCTGTGACCTCCTCTAATACCAAATGTAGGATCAAGCGCATACCAAACTATTCCGAAAGCCCAGACCATTGGAAAGGGCGCTACTTAATTTCTTAAATATGTAGCAGAGCGCCACGGGTCAAGTGAAGGAACACCGGACCTAACAGAGAGAACCCAACGTCGTAAGGGGTTTGCAGCCAAGCAGGGAGAAGGGAAGGCTTCTCAATCACATGGGAGGTCTGGAGGGAATAAGTGGAAGAAGAAACCTCATCATTTCAAGTCAAGTAAGAAAAGAAACATGACGTCTGGAGGGTCTCATTTCAAGGGACAACAATCATGATACAAGTGTGGCAAGCCATGCCACATAGTTCATTTTTGTACTGAGGGTGGTGTTGAGCAGGAGCCAAGATAGGAGCAGTCCGTGCGGTCCGGCCCCAGCACCATAGAAAAAGGAAAGATTGCGGAGTCTAGCGCTTCTCATTTCCAACTTGTGCAACCAAGGACTTATAACCTTGGGCAATAGGAAGCGATCCGCCAATCGAATGCGGTGATAGGTATGAGAAAGATTAAGTATATTTTTTTGCTGCTTTAGACTTTTAAAGTTGTTTATGTTTGTCGCCTATGTTTTAGGCTTTGTGTTAGTTTTTGGATACCTCGCTAGGGTATTGTTTGATACTGGAGTGTCACACTCTTTTCTTGCGGAAAGATTTATCCGGAGAATTGGAGTTGAGTAATTCTCGGCGGAGGCAGAGGTTAAGGTGCACAGGCCCAATGGGTCATCCATGACTACCGGGGCGAAGGGGCGCATTTGTTGGAGTCTAGACGAAGTTGACTTCATATTTGTAGTGGAGGTTCTACCGTTGGTTGAGTTCGATATAATAGTGGGAATGGACTAGCTTGCAAAGTTGAGTGCCAGTATTGACTACCTATCTAAGGTGGTGACCCTGAGGAGCGAAGGACAGTCAGAAGTTAAGTTTGAGGGACTTAGTAGAGTGGCCTATTCTCTGATTTCGGCCATTCAGTTGGTATGGGTAGTTAACCAGGGAGGAGTATCACTTGTAGCATTGTTGGAGGTTCATCTTTCCAGGTTATCACTAGGGGAAGTGCCGGTAGTGGCAGAGTTTGAGGATGTGTTTCCTGATGAGCATCCTAGAGCGCCTTCTCGACAGGAGATTGATTTCTCGATTGAGTTAGTGCCAGAGGAAAGGCCGGTGTCACGTCCTCCTTTTTGGATGACACCAAAAGAGTTTGCCGAACTAAAAGAACAGTTGCAGGAACTGTTGGAGCAGGGGTATATTAGACAAAGTTCTTCACTATGGAGCGCACTGGTGTTGTTTGTCAAGAAGAAAGATAGTAGTATGCAGTTGTGCATAGACTACCGAGAGTTGAATAAACTGACTGTCAAGAATAAGTATCTGATTCCTTAGATAGATGACCTGTTCGACCAGTTGGTGGGGTCAGTGGTGTATTCTAAGTTGGACTTGAAGTCAGGTTACTATCAGTTATAGATTCGAGATGAGGACATACCCAAGATAGCTTTTTGTACGAGGTATGGTCATTTTGAGTTCTCGGTGATGCCGTTTGGGTTGACGAACGCACCATCAGTATTCATGGATCTATTGAATCGAATATTTCGGGAATACTTGGACTCTTTTGTAGTTGTCTTTATTGACGGTATTCTGGTTTAATCTAAATCAGAGGTGGAGCATGAGACTCACTTGAGAGTAGCCTTGCAAGTGTTGAGAGAGAACCAACTGTATGCAAAGTTCTCGAAATGTGAATTCTGATTGGAGAAGGTGGCATTTGGGCCATATGATTAGTGTTGATGGGGTGGCAGTAGATCCGACAAAAGTTGAAGTCATCAGGGATTGGCCTATTTTGAGAACCGTGGCAGAAGTCCGAGGTTTCCTTGGACTAGCCGGGTACTATAGAAGGTTTGTAGAAAACTTTTTGCGAATAGCTCTACCCCTCACTTCTCTAACTCGTAAGGACCAGAAGTTTGTGTGGACTCAGGAGTGCAATCAGGCATTTGATACCCTGAAGGAAAGGCTGATGATAGCTCCAATCCTAAGTCAGCCTATAGGGACTGAAGGATTTCAGATTTTCAGTGACACATCATGATGCGGGTAGGGTTGCATGTTGGTGCAATATGGGAGTGTGATAGCCTTTAGTTCCAGGCAGTTGAAGCCTCACGAGAGGAATTACCCCGTCCATGACTTGGAATTGGCGGCGGTAATTTTTGCGTTGAAGTTGTGGAGGCACTATGTGTATGGTGCGAAGGTGGAGATGTTCACGGACCAAAAAGCCTGAAGTATCTACTAGATCAGAAGGACTTAAATATGTGGCAGCACAGATGGGTGAGTTCCTTGGATACTACAATGTGACGATTCAGTATATGCCAGGAAAAGCCAATGTGGTGGTAGATGCCTTGAGTAGAAAATACTCTAGATAAGGGGGTTGGATCGCAGCTCATGATGAGTGGTTGGTGCGGGACTGGAAGTCCCTTGGCATTGATTGTGTAGCCAAAGGCGAGTCTAGTACGGATCGGTTGAACTGGATTGAGTTGCAAAATGACTTAATTGATCGTGTTCGGGAAACGAATAATTTGGATATAGAGTTCTAGCCATTCATGGTGGAAGCTCAAAAGGGTGAAGGTAACACCTGGGAGATGATTGATGGGATCTTGAGGAAGGATAGAAGGATATGTGTACCGCAGTTTGACAAGCTCCGCCAGGAGTTGATGTTTGAGGCTCATTTTACAAAGTACTCCATTCACCCGGGCAGTACAAAGATGTACTTGGATATAAAGAAATCCTTTTGGTGGCCTTGTTTGAAGCGGAACGTAGCTTTGTACGTGAGTCGGTGCAAAACTTGTACCTTAGTGAAGGCCGAGTATCAGAAGCCGAGCGGGTTCCTTAATTCTCTTCCTATTCCCGAGTGGAAATTTGATGACATCTCCATAGACTTTGTGCATGGCATACCTCGATCGCAGCAGGGTAACGAAGCGATTTTGGTGATCGTGGATTGCTTAACCAAAGTGGCTCATTTCATCCCAAATCGGAAAGAGGACAGCGTGGGGAAGCTCGTAAAGTTCTATGTTCGCAACATTGTGCGACTACATTTAATCCCTAAGAGTATAGTTAGTGATCGTGATGGACGATTCACATCCAAAGGCTGGTTCAGGAAAGTCTGGGAACGAAGCTCAAGTTCAGTACAATGTTCCATCCAAAAACTGACGGACAAACCGAAAGAATGAATCGTACAATGGAGGATATGCTGAGAATGTGTACCCTCGATTTTCGTAAAAAGTGGGAAGACCACCTCTTCATGGTGGAGTTTTCCTATAACAACAATTAACAGGCAAGTATAAAGATGGCTCCATACGAAGCTTTGTATGTAAGGCGGTGTCGAACGCCAATGTCATGGATAGAGGCGGGAGACACCAAACTTTTGAAAAAGAAGTGGTGGCTGATGCATGCGAGATGGTGTGAACCATTCAAGAGCGCATGAAGGTTGCCCAGGACCGAAAAGCAAAGTATTTTAATTCTCTTCATAGAATATGGAGTTTGCGATAGGAGATTGGGTGTATCTCAAGATCAAGCCGTTCAAAAGCGTTTCACAGATTTGCTGACTCAAGAAGTTGAGTCCGAGGTTTTTGGGACCGTTCGAGGTTATAGAGCATATTGGAGAAGCAGCTTATCGGTTGGCATTGTCCACAGAGCTGAGTGGATTACACTATGTTTCCCATGTCTCCTTCTTGAGGAAAGCCTTGGTGGAGGCTAGTGTGGTGATCGAACCGGCGACGGTGCCGATAGAAGAGGACTTGAGGAAGAAAGTCTGTCCGGTGGCCATAGAGGATTCAGAAGTTCGACAGTTGCGGAACAAATAGGTGAAGCTCGTAAAGGTGCGTTGGGACAACTGCGGGCGAGATGAGTTCTCTTGGGAACGTGAGCAAGCAATGCGTGAGGACTATCTGGAGTTGTTTGTGTAGTGTTGTTGGAACAATGTTTTGATATATTGCAACAATCTTTTTGCTGTCTTTATGAATGGAGCCATTCATATAACATTGTTGTGACAATTCCTTGCCTTATAGCAACTTTATTCTTGCTGGTTGCCTGAATGATATAAGTTTGGGTAGGTTGTTGTGACAATACATTAATTTTTTGCAACAATTTTGTTGTTATCTTCGTGTAGGAGGGTTAATTTCGGGGACAAAATTTCTTGTAACGGGGGATTCATAACACCCCAGTTCTTTTCATCTAGACCTAGCTGTCAGGTTGTAGTGGTAGGAGCAGGCCGTTCGATAAAAACAAAACTCAGCGCCGTTTTGTCAAGTTCAAGGTTTTCGTCGAGCTCAAGGTTTTCATGGAGCTCAAAGGCATTTCGTCGAGCTTGGTTGTTTGACGAAATCTGAGCGGTTAGTCGAGCTCAAGGTTTTCGTCGAGCTCAAGGTGTTTCGTCGAGCTTTGTCGTTTGACGAAATCTGAGCGGTTCGTCGAGCTCAAGGTTTTCGTCGAGCTCTATAATTTTTCATCGAACTCAAGCTGTTAGATGAAAATCAAACTCGAGCTATTCGACGAACGTCGAACTCTTGTTTGTTCGTCGAGCATAAGCCGATCGATGAAACTTGAACCGTTCGACTCAATTGCCGAATTTTAGGGTTTCATAGAGCATTTTCTTAGCCGTTTGATTTAATTTCAAAGCTGATCCTAGACTCCAGGATTTTCTGCTCCAAGGGTTTTTAGTAGGGTTGAGCGGTTCTCTCCCTCATTTGTGCTCATTTTGGAGTTGACTTAGGGTTTGAGAGAGAGAGAGAGAGAGAGTTCGGAAGAAGAAGAAGAAAGCCTTCTTCGGCCATTGATGAAGTTTCGGAGCTCTGATCGTCGTTCCGAGGCCAGATTCGTGGAGAGGACGTGGAGGCGCATCTTCTCATCCGTGAAGATCAGGTTTCCATGGCAAAGGAAGAGGGGTCATAAGGTAACGATATTTCTCATCTCGGTTATAGAATTCGTGCATGACATCTTTTCCTTATCTTGATTTTATTTCAAGCATATAGGCACCAGATCTCTCAAATAAGAGGGGTTTGGGTTTTCATGGTTCAAGAGGGACCACCGGGTTCGATTGTGTCCATCCCCGAACATGATATTACATTAGAGATCCGCTCCTCGCTAGTGGATTAGGCATTATGGATGAAGCCGTTGTCGTGACCATTAGTACGAACTCGGTGATATTGCATGGTGAACATAAGAATTTTTGTAGAAATCCGTTGCGGCAAGATGCTATTTATGATGTGTTAAGGCGAAGTCTTTTCTCTGTGGTCGGCTGTCTATCCTGTGATGTGCAAGTCATTTGGGGAGAGTACCCCAGCGAGACTAGTCCTCTTATGTGAAACTAACGAGTACGCCAAGCTTAGGACACCCCGTGCTATGAAGAGCACGTGGGGGTAGGGTCCAGTAAGGGTTCTTAGAATCGGTTTGCGCGTGATACGGAATCCTGACATGAGAAGTCAGAGCTTACAGGCAAGCCCGGGTTAGAGACCCACGAGCGGGTGGGGCCTTGGTAAGAGTTCTGTGTGGCGGCTTGTATTCCATTAGGGGAAAATGGTTTACCCTTATGTGTGCAGCTTTAACGCCGATGGGGAAATTGGAAGTACCCAGATGCTGTATTATGATGATGTGTTAGAATCATACGCTTTAGGGTGCTTTGGTTGAAACCCGAGTTTGCATACATGCTGCATTGTAGGTCCCTTTAGATTATATGTTTACCATAGAAAACGTGTTTGTTGTGTGAGACATGCAAACCTATTTTCCAACTTTACATGTTTATGTATATTTCATTTAAAGTGCTGACTTATAGGGTGGTTGTGTACCCAAGGGTCCGCTAGGGACGGCCGAGAGGAGATTTGTTGGTTACACAATTGAGGCCAGGCTTTGCTGACCCAAGTTACCACAAATTTTTACAGGGCAAGGATCGTAAGCAGGAGAAAGCGCGCCGGCCAATAAGGCTTATGCCTCATGAAGTTATCTTTACTTGTTTATGTTTTGATGTATGTTATGATCCATGAGATGTAATCCGTTTTGCAGGCCGAGGTAGCCTAGGAGTGCTTTTGTACGTTGATAAGATTATTGTTCAGTCTTGGACTTGTTTTGTTTAAGGCCTTAAGTCCATCTCGATACTCCTGATTTATGGTGGATAACTTCTAGTTTTTGGGTGTATGTTTCCTCTATTTTATATTGAGTTTTGAGTTGGGTAGACTTATATCATCTTTTAAAGCTTAAGTTGTGGCATCTGTATGTTATGGGGCCCGACTGAATCCATATTATATGGTCATTATAGAGGAGGTATTATATATGGAGGGGATCTCAATGGTAGCACTCCCCGTCACGTCCTTGACAAAGAAGGATGCAGTATTTACTTGGACCGAGAAGTGCAAAGAAGCATTCTAGGATTTGAAGGATAGGCTCACCTCTTCTTGCATCCTTGCACTTCCATCTAAGAAGGAAGGATTTCACATTTATACCGATGCTTTTTATTAGGGGATTGGTACAGTCCTAATACAACATGGACATATTATTACGTATACTTCGAGACAACTGAAAAAGCACGAGCAGAACTACCCCGTAAATGATTTGGAGCTCGAGCTGTAATATTCGCGTTAAAGACTTGGAGGCATTACTTGTATGTGGTTAATTGTGATATCTTCTCAGATCACAAGAACCTCAAATATATTGACACGCAGAAGGATATAAATCTACACCAGCGGAGATTGTATGAGTTCCTGTGTGACTATGACTACAAGATGCATTATCAACAGGGAAAGGCGAACATCGTGGTGGATGTCTTGAGCAGGAGAGCCGGCACTACTGGACCGAATCCCCGGGTGATGGCTATGGAGCTGGTGCAGATGCTAGGATATGGACATTACCATGATTTTCAAAGCTAAGCCAGAGTTATATCAGGAGTACTTGGGCTCCTTGATCATCGAGTGCAATATACAGGAAGGCATTATGACACATCCGAGGCTAGATACAGCTTTGGAGCTGATACTCTGGGCCCTGGAAGGGGGAAATTAAGAGGATTATTCACTGCATTATTATTCACTACGTGAGGATTATTCACTTTGTGCACGAGTTGCCTTGCTCCCACTCTAGGCACAATTCTATATCTGTCATTGTTGACAGACTGACCAAGGTGGCCCGGTTTATACCAATCAGGAATGACAATCTAGTTGCTGCTTTGGTGAGGTTATTTGTGGAGAAGTTCTTAAGATACCATGGCGTCCCCAGGATGATTGACTCGGACCGTGACGGTCGATTCACTTCTATGGAGTGGAGGGCGGTGCAGGTGTACTTAGGTTCTTAGCTCGTTTTTAGCACCGCTTTCCATCTGTAGACCGACGGCCAGACAGAGCGGACCAAATGGACTATGGAGGATCTGCTATGTTTATCCATACTGGACACGGGGAAGCCCTGGGAGAGACTGTTTCCACTGATTGAGTTCTCCTACAACAACAGTCACCAGGCGAGCATTGGGATGGCACCTTACGAGGCTTTATATGGAAGGAAGTGCCAGACACCACTATCTTGGGTTCAGGATGAGGACCCCAGGGCACTTGGATCGGAATACATAAAGGATACGGATGCACAGATACGACTGATCCAGGATCAGATGCTGGAGGCTCAAAGCAGGCAGGACAAGTACTACTATGCGAGACATTGGAAGGTAGAGTTCCAGGTGGGAGACAGAGTGCTTTTGAAGATACGTCTAGTGCATGGTGTCTCTCGGGTGCGGAGGGACAAAAAGCTCAGCCCTCGATATATGGGGCCATACTTGATCCTGGATCGGATCGGCCCCTTGGCTTATCGGCTGGAGTTGCCGCAAAAGTTAGGGACCTTGCACGATGTCTTCCACATCTCTTCGCTACGGAGAGATCTCCTTCGGTTGGAGCAGCATATTATCACTACAGTAGGCCCGATAGCACCTGATAGATCAGTTCGTTTAGAGCCAATCCAGATCGATGATACAACGGTCTGAGTGCGGTGGAAGAAGAAGGTTCCCCTAGTGAAGGTGTTGTGGCCTAACCATGGACGGGAGGATCACACCTGGGAGTCGAGGGATCTGATGCTAGAATGGTACCCGGAGCTTTTCTCCTCAAGTACTTTTCTTTTTAATTATGCTTATGTTCTTAAAAGTCTTATGCATTGAAACCCCGTAGACCTGAACTTGAATTTCGGGGACGAAATTATTACTTTTTGTTTATTGGAATTTGTTACATCCCATTTTGTGCTAGACCCCTCGCTTGCGCTATGAGTCAAGAAAATTGACTCAGGCTCGGGGAGCGTCGAGTGAGTCGGGTGAACATGACGCCACTCGATGAATTTAACTTAGAAAATACTCGGGAAACTCTAGGCGTCGAGTGATCTCGACGCCATTCGACGAAGTGTCGAGTGAACTCGACACCACTCAACGCGGTGTTGAGTGGTCTCGACGCCTTTTTACTTGGATGCTACAGGATGATGTTGGCAATGAGTGGTGTCAACACCACTCAACATGATGTTGAGTGGTGTCAACCACTCAACACTTTCTACTTAAGATGTTTAGAAGTTCTGAATGGCATTGAGTGGTGTCGACACCACTAACTGCGGCATTGAGTGATGTCTACACCACTCAATACTTTTGACAGAAAGGTCTTGAATGCTGACGGCATTGAGTTGTGTCAACACCACTCAACGCGGTGTTGAGTGGTGTCGACACCACTCAATGCCACTAATTAGGATTGCTGGCGGCGTTGAGTAGTGTCAACACCACTCAACGCGGCGTTGAGTGGTGTCGACACCACTCAATGCCGCCAGCAATCATAAGTCATGGTGTTGATTGGTGTCGACACCACTCAATGCCATGAGTTAGGATTGCTGGGGGCGTTGAGTGGTGTCAACACCACTCAATGCCCTGACACTTAGGATTGCTCGCGGCATTGAGTGGTGTCAACACCACTCAACACAGCATTGAGTTGTGTCGACACCACTCAACGCATTGAATTAGGATTGCTGGCGGCATTGAGTGGTGTCAATACACTCAACGCTTTTGTACTTATGAATTTTTATGTCTGAAAATTATGTTGAACGGTTCACTTGTATATGGGATGAACCAGGTTTAGGATAAAACGGTGATAAGACATTTATCTCTACAACAAATCTATTCCTCATTTCAAGAAAACATATTTATGGCAAAAATTGGTTGTCCATTACATGGCTGACACGTGGCAGCATGGGGGGAGAATCATGCTCAATGACGGCAGGCCAAGCCAAACCACTCCTCTTAAGTCAAAGCCATTAAACCAGCCAGCCTCACCTTCATTCCACCCCACCATCACCTTCAGTGAACCCTAATGAGCAGAGGATTAGCCGGAGGAATCGGCAAACGAGCTAGCTCGCTGGAGCAAGTGTCAGCCATGGCGCATCACCACCAAACCCGTCATCAAGCTCGTCTAAGGGTCTGCTTTTCCTCCACTCCCTCTGTGCTAGCTATCTAGCTCTTTTAGGAGAGATATTGGGCTCAAATGATCCTGATGCCATTGGAGAGGGAGTTTTCCGAGCATTTCTTCTTGCTCGAGTTCGCTGGAGGAGCCACCTCTGGTGGCCATGTCGCCGGGAAACGTTAGTCGCCACCTTAATGGTGGTTGTGGCGACAATCGCCGGTGATGGAGGTGTCCAGAAGGCCGGGAAATGCAATATCTAGCTAGTCCATGTCAGGGCAATATGGACCGTTGGCTCATTGGAGAAGATGACCCTATGACCTTGAATTTTTATGAAATAATAAAAACTGTATTTTTTGTCCCAGTTTATACAATCACCTTGTATAGATTATTTAGGCCTCTTACATGCATTTTAAGGAATGATGCTCAACATGAAAAAGGTAGATCTAGGTCTTACCTTTAATTTGACACCCTAAACTTGAAAAGTGATTAAGCTCCCTGTAGGACCATTCTACTAAGACTGGTCCTAGGCTATGATAGATTTTTAAATGAGTGTCCAAACTAAACCCTAACTTCACATGTCATTAAATTTTGGAAATACATGTGTTTATGCTTTACTTAGTCCTTATCCAAAAATCAGAATTTTGAGATGTAATTTTCTATAGTTTTTATAGAAATATCATTTATTAAATAAATGGAATATAGGAAGATTCCCTCTTTTAAATGCCTCTAAATTATGGTGGCATAGCAAATGGGTCATGATATGACCATGATAAAAGTTTCAAGCCTTTTGGACCTCTGTATGTTGGGAAAATTCAACATGCATGGTGGAGGTAGATTTGTAAATATTGTGCCAAAATGTAAAAATGGAAAGTTAGCCCATTTGGCCAAATGAATGTCCATGGAATTTTGGACAGAGGCTTATAGTTATGAGTTACACCTCCCAAAGAAAGAGTGGGATTTTTGGGAAAATAAATCCCATTATTTTGATTTAATGGAAAATAAGTTCTTTTAAAAATAAAAATGAGATATATGTCTACTGACGTTGTAAAATTCTAGAATTTTGATACAGTCCCTAGTAGAACATTTTACATCTCTGGAAAAAGTTATAAGTCTAGTTGAGGATTTTATCTTGTGTATATAGTAGATTTACAATTTTACCCTTTTTGGAAATTAATTTAAAAGGGAATCTACTGTTGAATAATTATGGGAAAATTTATAGCATCCTATTTCTGTGATTCAAACCCAATATAATTAATTGAGAATATTTGGATGATCATATATACTGGAAACCCTAGTAGTGACATTTTAATAATAATATTCATATGAAATTATGTAAAGTCAAATCACTGACTAGGATTATGAATTTTTTTCCTGAGTATTATTATATAAATTTTGATCACCACTAATTTTCTAGGAATTTTTGGTTGCATATTTTAAGTACTTCATTTGGAAAATGGATTATTTATGGATTTATTCATAAATAAAAAATATATAGAAATTCAAATTGGAAAATCATGATTTTTGATGAACAGACATTTTTAACCTAGGTGAACCTCGGATAATTTATTTAGACATAATGGAGCACTGGTTAGACTAGTTCATGTTCAAAGTGACCTAGGTCACTTAATTAATTAATTTAAATTATGGTCCAAAATAATTAGAAAAATGATGAAAATCTTAATGGTCAATGTTATATAAATGAAAAACCCATGATAAATAGTTAGGGGCCTTCGGCCCAAGGAATAGAAAGTCATTTCGTTTGGGTTGGTATTAGGTCATGGGCTGCACTTAGATAAAGTAACACAACACTAGGACCCACAGGGGATATGATAGGTTGTTGGATTGAGAAGCGTATTGGGAAGATGGAACCCTGGTTGGTGTCAAGTAGTGACTAGTGTTAGAGTGCAAAGCCTAAGGAAAGTAATTAGAACAGTGACCGACGGAAGACCGTCGCTCTCTAAATGTTATTGCTTCAAGGTTAGCTAGTCACCTAGAGGGGGGGGGGGTTGAATAGGTCTTTGAAATTACTTAAGTCTTTTTGCTGTTTATAAATTTAGTGGTCTAGAGCTTTTCCTAATTACCTGCAATATAAAAATAAGAGAAAGCAACACAGCACAACACACAAGTATTTATAGTGGTTCCATAATTGGGTGCATCCCCTTTCCCTCCCACCTTTCTAACTTATGTCATACAAGGCACAAAGTCCTCCAAAATGCTCCTCAGAGCTTACACCGCAGGACCTTAACGTTATACTCAGGTTGTCTTCATAACCCTACCTCAAAACAACAAGGGTTCCTTCCTCTGAGCCCTGCAGTGCTCCTACAGCTCAGTGGTCCTCAAACCACCTACCTCAGCCTTATCTCTAAGGCCTACATCTCAGGCACAAAGTGCCCCACAACTTCAGGCACAAGGACCTACTCTCAGAGTACTGCAGCTCTTCTAAAACTCAGTACCCTTCCAGTACCTATCTCAGTGCCCTTCCAGGCACCTATAGCTCAGTGAAGAATTTTTCACCTATCTCAGGCAAAAGGCCCTACACTCAGTCTCCTCCAAGACCTACACTCAGTGAAACACTTGTCACCTACAGCTCAATGACTCAATAGTCACCTAACTCAGCCTTATCACTAAGGCCTACTACTCAGGCTGGGAGGAAAGCCCTACTCTCAGATCCACACTTGAATCCTACCTTAGTACCCCAACAGGGAACCTACCTCAGTGACTTTTTATTCACCTACAGCTCAGGCACAAAGTGCCCAATAACTCAGATTCTGGCAACCTGAATCCTACTGGCAATTAATCAATTAAATTGAAATACTGACTCAGAGAAAAATCTCTGAGTCTAACTTGCTGGACTGAGCAGATATCAGTCCAGTCCTGTTGTTGTAGAAGGAATTAGTCTTCTTCTATAGCTACCAATTTCTCTACTGTACTGAAGGCAGCAACTACTGTTAAAGGCTTACATCCCTTCACACAGCTATCTACTCTTGCTGATAGATTGAATCAGCCAACTTGTTCTTCAAGGAAAAATCTTGCTAAACTTGAAGAAGCTTTAACTATCTTTGCCTTTTGGCTTTCACTATGCACTTTCTTTCAAGCTTGTCGAAGAAGATGAAGTCCAGCCGCCTCTCTTTCATTTTCTGCTTTCGTTCTCATTAACCCTAATCTTCTTTTCTTCTCTTCCTTTTATATCTGTTGATTTGAATCAATGACACAATTTGAATGCGAGCCCAGTCAAATATGGTGAGCGCCACGTCCCTTAGAAGAAGACAAACAGTACTTTCCAGCGCTGCTGCAGCTTTCCCGCAATGACTTCATTTAATTTGACTTTGATGATGTCAGTAGTGGTCATCACCATTTGGACTTAGAAAATATTCCAGAACGTCATTAAGCATTGAGTGATGTTAAGTCACTCAAATCCATCTGTCTTGGCTCTCAGCGCTTTTGGACTTGTGAATTTTCACTTGCTTTGTCTCAGCGGTTCTTTCTCAGCAGTCTCAGCGGTTTCTTCTTAATAGCTGAGACAAGCTTCTGTCTCAGTGCTTTCTTCTCAGCGGTCTCAACGCTTTCTTCTTCTCAGCTATGATAGTCTTTTGTCTCAGTGGTTTCTTCTCAGCGGTCTCAACTATCTAAGCAGTTTTGCCTTAGTCAATTTGTTTGACTTTAAGTCGACGAATATTGAACTGCGTTCGACGATCGATGGGCTGAGCTCTATGAATTCTGAACCTCAAGCTTCTGAATTTAGCTCAATGAGTGGAGAGCTTAGCTCGAGATCTGTGTGCTGATCTCGATGAATTATGTGCTGAGCTCGACGAACTGTGAGCTGAGCTCGACGAATTCATAACCTCAAGCTTTTGAGTTTTAGCTCAAGGAATGGTGAGCTGAGCTCGACGATCTGTGAGCTGAGCTCGGAGAACGGTGAGCTGAGCTCGATGAATTATGAACCTCAAACTTCTGAGTTTTAGCTCAAGGAATGGTGAACTGAGCTCGACGATCTGTGAGCTGAGCTCGACGAACTGAGAGTTGAGCTCGATGAAATCTGAGACCCACACTTTGAACTGAGCTTGACATAATTTGAATATTACAGTATATTCTTCTTATTGACCTGTCCAATCATGGACTACCTGCATGCATGAACTCAAGCACACATCAAATACATTATGACCCTTAGCATGATTGGCGATGCCTCCTAAAATCTTGAGGAACATTGTAGGGCATAATTCCCAACAATCTCCCCCTATTTGAAGAAGGCAGAACACTCATCCATACTAAGGTGCATTAACATAAAAAGTATCATGATAGGCCTGATGAGATATTATCATGACAACTAGCCATCCTAGTATAGGATAACTCCCTTAGATGAGATGGCTTAACACTATGATTGAATAAACAATAGTACTAGTGAGTTATCAATCATTAACAATGTAATAGTGTAATTAACAGCAATAGCTTTATTAATCATTGACAAGGAAAACATTATGATTAAGATCTTCCTAATCATTAACTTGGCCAATCATCAGTAATAGACTTGTGATTGCAAGATTTCTAAGAAAGAACAACATATTTATTAATCACAGATAAATACATGAGAATTGTATTACGCATTTATCACATCAATATAATCAGGTCCAACTCATATTAATTTCATTGATAAAGATTTGGTATTGCTACACTGTTGATATTCATTACAAGACATTGATTACATATATAAAGCACCCTAAGTCTTGTAGTCTCATCTCAACTCTTCTTTGATGAACTTGAATCATCATCCTTAGTAGCAGCTTGCTTCTTCAAGTTTTCAGCTTTGTTTTCCTGCCTCTTGAAGTAAGGAATGGCTTTGGAATATATCTGGGAGGAATTTTCGTAGGATTGTCTCTTCATTAACAGATTTTCTTTGAATACTCCTTCCCTTAGGGAATTTCTTTCCAAATGCTTTATCTATTCCTCAGAAGGATATACACTATCATTATTTTTTAAAATTTGTTTATGGCTTACCCAAGCATCTATAATTATGGATTCAGAGCCTTCACTTAGCTGTTCATGATCTGGATCATCTCTGTTCTCAGCTCTCCTCTTTGCTATGAACTCTTTAGCCATTTGAGTTCCTTCCCTCTTTCTTCTGGCAGCAAGTTGTGCATCCTGTGTAGCTCTAGCTTGTGCTGGGAAGTCTAGGTCCTCTGGCCTATTTCTATCCAGAAGGGGCAGGTGTAGTGCCACCCTGGTGCCTTGAATTTCATTGAAGGCTTGTTCTTCAATGAGTGTTGTTGTCTTAGCATGGCTGCTCTCCTCCTTTCTGCCTTCTTCATAGATCGTATTTTGCAGTAGGGTGTTGTTGGCTTCATATTTTCTTGATATGGATTGGAGTATTCTCTCATTGTCAACAAGCAGCTCATTTTTCAGAAATAGTGCCTCCTTCATAGAGTGGAAAGCAACATTGGTGACATGCTGATTTACATGATCTGCTGCACCCTTTATCATCTCATTAGTTGTACTCACATAATTCTTGACATATCCTATGTCAGCTGCAGAGAGTTTTTGGCTTGTGTCCAAGGATTTCATGAGGGTGGTCAGTTTGATGCCAGCAGTTCCAGCCCTATCAAACCAGGTGGTGACCAGTTTGTTTAAATGAGATATTTCTTCTTTGTTTTCCTTGACTTTGGTTGACAATTCATCTCTCAGTTTGGCAACAGATTGGTCAACATACTCCTTGAGGGTTATGTTCTGGGAATCCAGGAGTGCTTTGATATTATTTAGGAGTAACTCATTAGATATTTGGGTGGTGGTTGGTTGGCTTAATAGAGGAGGGAAATTTTCCTTAGCAGGGACCTGTGAGGACTCCCCTCAACTACAACACGTATAGAAGGAAACAATTCCTTAGCTAAAGCTTTTTTAACACTATTAAATAAGAGGGTATGGGTAGTACCTGTAGTGGGTGCAGACTCAACCATTCTATTTACCACTTGATCCAAAGTTGTCAGATCCATCTGATCATGATCCCCCTAAGACTGTGCATTCTTTTCTTGGCTTGACCCATAAAGATAAGTATCTAAAGCCTCAGGAGGCTCATGATTATCTTTTGTTCCAAGGATAACTTCTACTGCAGCTACATCATCAGTATTAGCCATGTTAGCCTCATCTTCTACAGCAATCACTTCTTCAGTAGCATTCTTTGAAACTTATCCTGACTTAGGACTGGCTTGGATATTATCAACATGCCTATCACTTACTTGGATTTGTAAGTTAGCAGAGGATTGACTGATTGATAAGTCAACTTGCAGACCAACATTAGCTGGAGAGGAGGTTCCAAGCTATGGTTAAGAGCTGGCAGTTCTTTCCTCCTCAGCAGGTTTCTTCCTTGTGTCCCTAGAGGAGTTCTTTATTGCTGAAGGTTGGCTCATTTGTAGGACCCTAGTGAATCTGTCTAAAGTTTTTTTGTCCATTCTCTTTAGGTAGTGAATCTTTACTCCTTGCTCCTCCTTGAATGTATCAGAGTAGGTATTCACTAGGTACAAGGAAAGAATTGTACCCATGTTTGGAGTGTGTAGACAGTCTACTATTCTTTGGTAGATGTTGATGACCAAGAAGTCAGCTTTTTGAGATTATCCTGGTCATGATTCAAACATTGACCTAGAGATTGTGTCATGTGATCCAGGTTTGTAGAAGAGGGCTTTCCCTACTATATCTTCCAGTAGTTTGCCTCTCTGATTGAAGAATTTCCTCTTAAAAGACCCAGGTTTGGCCTCACTGTATTCACACCACCTGAGAGCATTGTCTCTATCCATGATGGTGGGTTATTCTTCCTCGCTAGGGTTGACGGAGGGTAGATAAAGGGCTTTGCCTAATCTCTTTGGATTTATCTTAATCTTGATGTCCACAATCATAGACTTCAGTGAGTTTTGAGAGGATGACACCTTGACGTTGGAGAAGAATTCCACTACCTCTTCTCTAAGAATGGTTGAGGGTTCAAAAAGGGTCTACTCAAAACCTGTGGTCTCAATCATCCTTAACACTTCCTTAATCTTTGGCGAGGCATGACTAAATCCATTCCTCACAATTTCATAGACCTCCTGGATCTCCTTTGAGATTTTTGGCACCATTGAGTTAGTACGGCAAGACATTGAGAGAGTTTCGGTCTCGATGGCTAGGGTTAAGGCTTTTGAGAGTGATGTGGTTTTTCGTTTCTTGTCGCCTTTATATATGTAATGAAAAAGTTTAATTACCTTTTTCATTTGACTAACCAATTGAACATTTTTAGACTTTACGTCTTGCTCTACGATTTCTGTTATGATACAGGGAACTTAGTCCCTGATTAATTTGTAGCTTTCCTCACTGTCTGGATGTACATTCTATTTGTCACACCATTATACAGATATTTTATCAATTCTAAGTATGGTGAAGACCTAACATTCTAATTAGTCAGTTTTATTGGCAACCTTAATATGCACTGATATATATGTTATTTGGACTTGAGAGAAAAGGATACATAAGTTAACAATGTAAATAATTATGAAGGATAACCGAATCATTGTTATCTAATTGGTGTGCTTGATTAGGTTAATCCTAAGCACATCTAACTTTATTAATGAATTTTCAAACCTAGTTTCTATGCAAGAGAGATACTTACCTTGAGGCTTACTGCCTCTAGCTTTTGAGTATTACACACTTAATAGCCTCAACCTTTCTTTATTGCCTTACATGGAGCATGTTCCTTGAGCAATCATTCTGTCCCAGACATTTGCCTGTAACATCCATTGTCCAAATACCAAGTCTTATGTAGACAGGTATTTTGACTAACCTGCAAAAAGAATTTATTTACCCTTAGGCATCCAACAATAGTTGGGTCCTAGGTTCTTGTTAGGTTTAAAAAACTTTTTCCCAACTTTTTGTCTAGACTGAGCACCTTTTTGTCCACTAGCCACATTCAGGTTGTGCCAACAATCATTGGCAAAGTGGCCCACCTTCTCACAACACCAACATTTTTGAATGTTGTATCTTCTCTTCAGGACAACACAGAATTACTGTCCATGAGAGATGTGAGCAGCTCTAGATTTTGCTGGAAAAGCATTGCATGATGTTGCTTCCTTCTTCCTGAATGAAGGTGCTGAGTAACTAAATACAACTGGTCCTCGATGGGCCAATTGTATTTTTGGAGTATGTCATTTATTGGTATCTCTCATCTCTTTAGATAAAGGATATTTGGATCCAAATCTAAAGAGCTTATCCTAAGCTTTATGGATATAGTTTATAGAAACACTCCTTCTAAGATCATGTGTCTTTCCCCACTAGTAGAGCACACATTTGATTGATCCTCAAGGGGAGGTGCAAACTTAATAGTTTTAGAAGGTAAATTCACCCTTTGAAATACTGTCAACTTATTAGGGAATTCAGATTTGAAATGATGATTAGTGTGATTTATACACAACTTCCCAGGGACTTGGCAGGTTACAGCTTTTGGGAACTAACCTTGTGATTGGGAAGGGTTAATCACAATCCCAAATCTCTCAATGAACTTTTGTTCCAGATATCTGATATGCTTATTCTTCTCTTTTAGAAGCTTGGTCTGACACTCAAGACTTTTCTTAAGTTAAGACACCTCATGACTCTTCTTATAAAACTCAATAGATTTATTGTTATAGAGAGTTTTATAAGGCTTCGGGACTTCAATCTCCTTTGCTTGCCTTTTGGCAAGATTTCTACTCTTCCTTAAAGCATCTAGAAGTAGTCCATTCTTGTCAATCAATTAATTGACATCAGTCTCAGAGTCTGAGCAATCTTCATCATAGTATGAAGATGCATTAGTGTTTGGATTGGTTTTATACTCAGAGGAAGATAAAGGAATGGAGAGAGGTTGTACCTTGATTGATTCTGAATCTACCTGACTTCTTTCCTCTTCAGTTATTGCCATCAGCCCCTGGCATCCACGGTCTTCTTCATCCTCCTCATTGTCACTATCTGAGTGTGACAGAGGGGCCCTGATTCCTATCCTGGAAATAGGATATTCCTCTTCTTCTTATGGATTTGCAGCAACAGATATCAGCCCTATATAGGCTTCTTCCTCTTCATCTTCAGATTATGAGGAGGAAGAATCTGTCCATCTTCTTCTCCTTCTTCTTATCCTTGTGGTGATGGTGATGCTTTTTCTTCTTCTTCTCATTTTCTTCCTTTCTTTTAACTAGGCATTAAACAATGACATGCCCAGCCTTGTTGCAACAAAAACAAATGACATTAGAGGAAATCTGTTTACTGGTTCTAGGGAAATACATATCATCCTTGGATGACTTCCTGTGATAAGAGGATGAAGATGGCCTGCTCCTCCAATCCTTCTTCTTCATGAACTTCTGAAATTGCCTTGAGAAGGAAGCTAGATCTTTATCAGACATGTGGTTGTCAGATGAGCTTGACTCAGATATTTCTGAGCTTGATTCAGCTTCCCTCCTTGGTGGTGAGGGAGTCTTTCTTCTGCTCCTTCTTGGGGCTTTTGCCTTGAATGCTACAGACTTATCCTTTGGCTTGGGTTGGCTACTCTTTTCCTCTCTTAGTCTAGCAGCCAGTTGGATTTCATAGGATATCAGCTTTCCAAAGAGAGTTGGTGGAGGAGTGTCTGCCAACTTAGCCATTTCCCTAATGGCACAAATCTTGGTGTCCTAATCTCTGGTGAGAGATCTAAGAAACTTGTCTTTCAGCTCATAGTTTCTGAAGGCCCTACCATAGGTTCTTAGTTCAATGACTATCCTAAAGAACCTTTCAAAGCAGTCAGCCACCTTTTAAGATTTGCTTTGTATAAAAGCCTCAAACTCTTGGTTGAGCATGTAACACCCCTATCTGTCATATAGCATATAGCAGTAGGTCCGGCCGGGGCCTGACACCATATACCACCGACATACCAGCGGGTTACTAAATGAAACCATTCAACCAATAATATACGTCTTATACAGAGTACATTCTAGCGAAAGAAATTTATAAGTTGCAAAAAAAGAACCCAAGCCAAAAGCATGAATGCCCACTAAGATACCCAAATAGGAATGAACATACAAAATACACAAGTACTGGCCTTATGGCCTTACAAGAGTTTACTCAATTAAACTATGTCTTAGAAATATCGGCACGCAGGCCAGACACACATGAATAAAATAAGTAAACATTTGCATGGCCTTCGAAGGCCGGCTCAGCAATCAGGGCTTTAGCCCGCTACTTTCCACTAGGCTCTGCAACACCTACAAGCAACAATCCACCACACGGTGGCAAACAAAGCAATAGTCACCTAAAGCTGACCAAATTATAATAACCCCACCCCCTTTCTTGGGGTGGCGGTGCTCCTTCCCTGCAATGCATTATTATAACCAACAATTTAAGTGAAAGTACACTCTTGCACAATACACCTCAGGTGCAGGCTCGCACAACCACACACCCCGTGCTCTCAGGGCACTAACTCGGTGAAGCTTGTTCGAACCTTGTCCGATCCACGACTCCACCACCGCTCCCTGGATGGCAAACCTAGTGAGCATTTAGTCCTTTCAATCGTAGCCTAGACTTGTTCTCTAAATTATCGATAAGTCCCATGTACCTAAGGTCGCTTTAACCGAAGCAGATGGAGCGGGTAGGGTTCCACCAGCCCGTTGCTCACCACGCCACGACCATTTGGCCTTTGATGCGGGCCAAGCTTCCCCCAATCCCAACTATCGATCATACAACGGTACATAGCCCCGCTATGTACCAGGCTGGCTCCCAGGCCACAAAAACGGCAGAACTTCGCTTTCGCCCAAATTTCCGGGTGCACCTTGGGGTTAATCCCCAAGACTCCATGTTGCAATCTACCACGTAAAAATCCAAAAACAACCATCGGCACAGAGTCTTCTCAAGTTATTCATGAATAATGAAACATCACCGATCCATACCAACTTGCCCGGGTAGGCTTCACACACCATGCCTATGTTCGTACTTTGATTCCAGACTCTAAATGCAAAACAACGGGGACTATTCATGTCTACCCAAAGGAATACCTCAAACTCACCGCATACTCGCGAGAGCAGGCTTCCTATGCAAAAAGGGAAGATGACTTCACATGTCAAAGAAGAGAATCATTACCCTAGCATTTCTCTTTGGCTCCATGACGATCTAGCCGGATGGATAGCACCGTATCGGCCTCGCCTTCGCAGATCTGGACTCGGATCGAGAATCGGAGCTCCGAAGCTCCACTGGTGGCCGGAATTGACCTCCTTCTTCCTCCTAGCTCTCCCCTCTCTCTAAGCTTTTAGAAAGAGAATGTTCCAATCAAAATGAGGGTTTGAACACCCTATTCCCAGCTAAAAAACAAACCAGGATAGCCCTCAGCCCTTGGATCCCTTTTGAAAGAAACGAACAGTCACGATTTTCCCTGAAAATAACATTTCTGGGCCGAACACGGCTTGCGACACGCCCGTGTCCAAGGCCGTGTTCCATACTGGCCGTAAACCATGAAATCCAGAAAAGGACACGGTTTGTGACACGGCTTGGGACATGCCCGTGTCAACCATGGACATGCCCGTATCATGGGCCGTGTGCCTCAATCGACGCTGAAACCGTGGCGTCCCGAATAGGACACAGGCTTAGACACGCCCATGTCGACTTCGACACGACCGTGTCAATAGTACACGCCCGTGTTTTAGGTCATGTCCCTCAATCGACACAGGACCAAAACTTCCAAAAGAGGACACGGCCATGTGACACACCCGTATCATTGGCCGTGTGCTTGACTCGCCCTAAGATATGCCCGTGTCCCAAGCCGTGTTCCCAGCCCTCAACGATCGTCTACCTCACCTCGACGACCCGAGCACGACACGACCATGTGACACACCCATGTCACAGGCGGTGTTCACCTTACCAAGCCCCAAACTTGGCTCAAACGCCGCCCGTTCCTCTTTTGAGTTTTGGGGCATTACAATTCTCTCCCTCTTAAAAGAATTTCATCCACGAAATTTCCGAAAGGAAAAGATACAAAAAACAAAAACGGTACCTGAGTGGAATAACTCGGGGTACTCCACAAGCATGGTCTGCTCTCGCTCCCACAAAAGCTCCTCACGACCGCAGTTGTCCCATCAGACTTTGACCATCCTGGTGTCCTTATTACAAAGTCGCTTGACTTCAGAGTCCTCAATGCGAATGGGTTTGATCTTCGTCGTCACCCAACATCAACCGGTACTTGATCGACCGCAATCACTTGTGAAGGCTCTTGCACCGCCTTCCGCAACACCGAAATATGGAATATGTTGTGTACACTGCTCAATTCCACCGTTAGCTTCAGCCGATAAGCTGCTTCACCAATCCGCTCCAGGATCTCAAATGGTCCAAGGTACCTCGGGCTCAACTTCTTCAAGCGTCGTACCCGGGAGACAACCTTGAACGGCTTAATCTTTAAATACACCTAGTCGCCAATAGTGAACACAACGTTCTGATGCTTGGCATTATAGTATTTAGCCTGCCTGTCCTGAGCGATCAACAACCATTCCCGAATGGTTCTTACCAATGACATGGCGCTTTCCACCTCTTGCTTTTGTATAATCTCGACTCGCCTGTTTCCAACCACGACAATGACGTGCAAAATTTTATACCATATAGGGCCTCGAAGGGCGACATTTGAATGCTTGCTTGGTAGCTGTTGTTGTACGCAAATTCCACCAAGTATAGGTGATCTTCCCAGTGCTTCCCGAAATCCAGGACGCACATGCAAAGCATGTCCTCCATCGTCCTGTTAACTCTCTCGGTCTGACCATCCGTCTGCGGATGAAAGGCCGTACTGAAACTCATCTTGGTTCCCAACATTTGTTGCACTAGCCTCAAGTCATTGGACGTGAACCATCCATCTCGGTCGCTCACGATGCTTCGGGGCACACCGTGTAGTTGAACAATGTTATCCACATATAGTTTCGCCAGTTTCTCCACCGAATCATCTTTCCTATTCGGAATGAAGTGCGACACCTTTGTTAAACGATCTATGATCACCCAGATGGCGTCGTTCCCCTTCTATGATCTTGGCAAACCATGCACAAAATCCATAGAAATGTCGTCGAACTTCCACTCCGGGATAGGCAAAGACTTCAAGAAACCTCAGGGCTTCTTGCACTCTTCCTTCACCTAGGTGCACATTTGACACTTCGCCACGTAAAGTGCCACGTACTTCTTCAGTCCTAGCCACCAGAACAAATTCTTCATATCCGGATACATTTTCGTGCTCCCCGGGTGAATCGAGTACTTGGTATGATGCGTCTTGTACATCAATTCATCCCGAAGTTTACCCACATCAGGGACGCACAAACAACTATCCTTCCATAACAGTCCATCAACAATATTAAACTGGGAATTTGACCCTTCCAAAGCCTCATCCAAGATTTTCCTCATGTTGCTATCCAGCTTTAGAGCCTGTCGAATCTAATCAGCCTTGTCATACTGAACTTCTGTCCAGTTCAATTGAGCTTCGACACTAGTCCGCTTGTCAACGCAAGAGATCCTCAATGTCCTCCCAATCAAGAACCAATCGCCCATCATGAACCGACAACCAGTTGGCCTGCGTAGGGGCCCTGCGACTCAACGCATCCGCAATTGTATTGCCTTTCCCAGGCACATAATGAATCTTGAATATATAGTCCCCCGGGAACTCTATCCATCTCCGCTTCCTCATGTTTAGCTCTTTTTGATCCAACACGTATTTTAGGCTCTTGTGGTCGGTATAGATATCGACCTTCACCCCATACAGGTAATGTCTCCATAGCTTCAGAGCAAATATCACGGCCGCTAACTCTAAGTCATGGACCGGATAATTCCTCTCATGTACCTTCAGCTGACGCGAGCAATAAGCTATCACACTGCCATGCTGCAGTAGAACGCAACCCAAACCACTGCCCGAAGCATCACTGTAGATCTCAAAACCTTCGGTCCCACTCGGCGAACATAGAACAGGAGCAGTGGTCAACTGTCTCTTCAGATCCTCGAAAGCTTTCTCTCACTCTGGAGACCAGTCAAACTTTTGATCTTTCCTCGTCAAATTCATGAGGGGTAACGCTATCCGCGAGAAGTTCTCTACGAAGCGCCTGTAGTAGCCGGCCAGCCCAAGAAAACTCCGGACTTCCGCTACCGAACACAACACAGGCCACTCCCATATCACAATTATCTTCTTCGGATCCACTATAATTCCCTCTCCACTAACTATATGATCGAGGAACGCCACCGAGGGCAGCCTAAACTAGTAGTTGGAGAACTTGGCGTATAGTTGGTTCCTCCTCAGCGTCTCCAACACAAAATGCAGATGATTGAAGTGATCCTCTTCGCACTACGAGTACACTAATATGTCGTTGATAAATACGATCACGAAATGGTCTAGGTAGTTTTTGAATGTCCTGTTCATCAGATCCATGAAAATTGATGGCGCATTAGTCAGCCCAAACGGCATGACAGTAAACTCGTAGTGCCCATACCACATGCTGAAAGCTGTCTTGGGGATATCACTTTCTCTTATCCTCAATTGATAATACCCAGACTAAAGATCCAACTTTGAATATACCGACGACCCAACTAACTAATCGAACAGATTGTCAATTCTTGGGATTAGATACTTATTCTTTTCCATTAACTTATTTAGCTCTCTGTAATCGATACAGAGCCGTAAATTTCCGTCCTTCTTCTTAACAAAGAGGACTGGTGCACTCCAAGGAGATGAACTTGGACGCACATAACCCAGTTCCAAAAGCTCTTCCAGTTGAACCTTCAGTTCTGCCATCTCCTTAGGCGCTAACCGATATGGAGAGCGTGACACAGGTTTGGCGCCTGACTCTAGCTCAATTGTGAAGTCATTCTCTCGCTGAGGTAGGGCTCCTGGGAGATCATCAGGGAACAATCAGGATACTCGAATATAACTGAGATACTGTCCAAGGTAGGCATAGACTTCGAAGCATCCACTAGCGGCAGTAACGACGCTTGCAAGTCGAACCCCTAACTCCCAAACCGTATCTTTACGGCACAGACTATATCCGCAGGCATTGAACACCCATTAGGAAACAACACATCCAATTTGTCCTTTGTCATCGAATAAAGTACTCTGATGCGCGATATAAATCCTTCGGATAAAAATAGTGCGAAGCTCCCGTATCGAACAATGTTCTCGCCAGATTACCAAAAATCAAAACAAAGCCTAATACCTCCAGTCCTAAGCAAACTCGCATAAGGTAATAGGTATAAAAAGCTAAACTGCTATCCATTAAACCATACCTGTCATCCCGACAGTAAGCCACATGGACTCCTGCTGGCCAAGGATGTACACTCTGAGTTGGGCTGGAGTATAGTGCAATGCGGTGAACTACACCGCCTTGCCCTTCTCCTCATATGTTGCTCTCGGCTTCTTCTCGGACATTGGGTGTCCGCTCCAGCAATCACGAGAAAGTTCCCTGACTTCTCACAATTGTAGCATGCGCCCGGGGTTCGGCCTGTAGTCGCCCCGGATGCGCCAGAAGAAGGAACTAGACCCGAAGTCCAAACCTTCTTATACCACTTACTGTACCCAGATTTTGAGGAGTTCGGCATTTTGAACACCATTTCCTTTGCACTAGAGTCCTCAAGTGCTCCTGACATGGCTTTCATTATTGTCTGAGCACCCTCCCGACAATCTCGTGCAAAGTGCCCTTTCTTGCCACAAGTATGACAAGTGTAAGTAGCTTTGCTAGTAGATGATCTAGCCTCCTTTCTCAGCATTCTGTGGTAGGCATGCCTTATAGGATCTAGTAGGTTCGGTACCCTACTCACTAGTATCTGGTGAGTTTTCCCCAACTCTACTTCCAAAGATCTGGCCGACTCCACCAAGGCTTGGAATCCCTATAACATTGGTCCTAGCAGTAGCATTCGCAACTCGCTACGGAAACTATTATAAAATCTATCGACTATAGACAGCTCGCTTTCCAACTCAAAGCTTGGGTAGCGCCTTATCATAAGGAACGCCGTCAAATATTCGTCAACTGAGTGCGCTCCCTGTAGTAAAAGCATGTTCACTTGCTGCCCCAATGGTCCTCTAAATGCCATTTGCTCCCTCACTCTGCCCGGTGTTGAGGTCACCTCAGGGACAAAGGGTTGCACATTCCTTCCATGTGCGTTGGTCACAGCGAACACCGCTTCAACTACCCTTCTTATGGTTTCAATAGAAGGAAGGGTCTCATGCACGTCATTGGGTGTAGTACTTTTCAAAGAAAGCGTGCGTTCAGACTGCCACACACCACTCCCAGACACCTATAGTCATACAAAACACCATTAAGTGACCGAACAATATTGTAAAAAGAAATTATAGGAACACGCAGGTTCCTCAAACATGTGTATTTTCATTCTTAAGTGGACATTCATGGGTTCTTTTTTTTTTATAATTATGACACACACATATATGCTCACCACCCCTTGAAGAATTTGTCCACGAATTCTAATAAGCATGACCGAAACCGGTAGTTTGATACCAAATCGTAACACCCCTATCCGTCGTATAACATATAGCAGTAGGTCCGGCCGGGCCCGATGTAACGCCCCCGATTTTTCTGTGGTTTGTTTAATCCTTGTTTGGTGTTACGAGGATGCGTTGTGGGCCTTTACCGTTGTTAGAGCATGGTCTTAGCTCTTTAGGTTCATTGAGTGACCTATTCGTAGCCTGTTTGCAAAATTCCACAGCTAGCCGGAGTCTGTTTTGGTGACTCGGCTGAGCCTCTCAGGGAATGCTTGTGCTTTGGCTTCGGGAGGTGTTAGCCTGAGTTTTGATTGTCGGATGTTGTTTTCGACTTCACCGTTATTTTCGTAGCATTGGTGTTTAGCTACCGTGCGAGTTTCATCGAATTCCGAGATCATTTGTTTTTGCATCGTTTTGACGTTGTTTTTATTTTTTTTATGCGAGCTGGTAGCGGTTGCTATTGCTGTGCATGACCTTGTGTGGTCGAGCTTGGTGAGGCTCGTGCCTTGTTTATGTATTATTTATAAGTATATATATGTTTATATATATATATATCAGTAAATACGTTTATATATAAGAATATAACCATATTTATGTGTGCAGACGTGTGTGGCTGATTTTTGGGTTAGTTTAAAGCATAAAGCTATATAACCGTATAATTATATATGCTAATTAAACTATATGATTATACTTATTAAAGCAATTGGTTAGTGGCTGACCAGTCAGGATTAGTTTATTTTTTCTAGATCGAGCTGAGTGGGGAGTTTTTCCAAGCTTTAGTATTATTATAATAGCTGGGTGGCTGGAGATATCTTAAAATAAGGCTCCAGCTATTCTCCTCTTCCCCATTTTCTCGAGCTAGCTTCAGTATGATAGCTTCTAATAGAAGGAAGTGTGCAGGAGGCAGAGGAGCGGCTGCCTTGACCGTCGGATAGCTGTAGATTTAGGGCTAGTTTCGCTCGGGTAACAACGGATTTGAGCTGCTCTCACCGAGATCTTGCTTCCTAGGTATGTAATTTAGCTTTTCGGGTTGTCTATAGGAGCTAGGGTTCCGGTGGTTTATTCATCTTTTCTAAAAGCTCCAGGTTTTCCTCTATAGGTAGCTGGTGGTGTAGGTGGCCGATTCTCTTGCCGCCGATGCCAAGCTTGGGAGTTGACTGCGGTTTCCTAGAGGTAGAGGCAAGTTGAGCCCTTTGCCCTTGCCAAGCTTGTTCCTTTTTTTGTGTGTTGTTTTATTTTTTCCCTTGGGTATAGTTGTAGCTTAGCTCTTCTTATCTTAGAACCAGGACTGCTTCAGGCTTTGATTTTTTTTAAAACTTGTCCATAGTCAAGTTATTATCTACTTGTTGCTGTTGGTTGTCCAGATCAATAACTGGAGGTCGGGTTAAGTCCAGGTAAGTAGCTGGAGGTAGGGTTTGTACTTTAAGTCAAATAGATGCTATACAAGTATCAGGGTTAGGAGGTATTTCTTTCTTAGGCCAAATAAAGCTCTCTAGTTATTAGGCATTGAGTGGGCTGGGGTCGTGTTAGCTCCAGGGTTTCTGATTATTAGGCTAAGTCAAAAGCATTGAGTGAGTATACCTCACTCAACGCATAGACTGTTAGGCTTATGGCGTTGAGTGTGGTTCCCTCACTCAACGCCATGGTTGTTTTTACGGCTAAGTGTTTTGGCGTTGAGTGAGTGGACCTCACTCAACGTTGTGGTTGTTTGGCATTGGGTAAGGTGGACTCACTCAATGCCGCAGCTTTTCCTAGCGTCTAAGTCATTTGGCGTTGAGTTAGTCGACCTCACTCAATACCATGACTGTTTTTGCATTGAGTGTGGTGGACTCACTCAACGCCAGCGCTTGTTTTTGCGGCTAAGTCATTTGGCATTGAGTGAGTCGACCTCACTCAACGCCGTGGATGTTTTGGCATTGAGTGTGGTGGACTCACTCAACGCCAGCGCCTATTTTTGCGGCTAAGTCATTTGGCGTTGAGTTAGTCGACCTCACTCAACACCGTGGCTATTTTGGCGTTGAGTGTGGTGGACTCACTCAAAGCCAAAGCCTGTTTTTATGGTTAAGTCTTTTGGCATTGAGTTAGTCGACCTCACTCAACGTAGTGGCTGTTTTGGCATTGAGTGTGGTAGGCTCACTAAATGCCAAAGCATGTTGTTGAGGTTAGGTTACTTGGCGTTGAGTGGGTGACCTCACTCAATACCGTGGTTAGTGCTTGGTGTTGAGTAACCCACTCAGCATCGCATTGAGTGAACTCGATGCTTTTTGCCTTGGGTTTGGTGTGTTTCCTTAGGATTGTTAGTATGGATTTTTCCTTAGGGGGGAGTTGGGTGATCGACTAGTTTTTGCATGCCGACTCATGGATTATGGCAGGTGGTGTGGTTTTGTGGGCTCTGGGAGGGGTGAATTATGTGTGCTTAGCTGTAACCACCACCACCTAGGCCGTGCTGGGCTGATATGGTTTGGTGTATGGACTCTGTAGCTGCCATCGTTTTTTTAACCCTGGAGTGTTTTTTTGTCTGTTTGTTGGTGAGGGCTATGCCGCCCACTCCGATCCAAGGTTTTAACCACGACCAATAATTCACCAAGATTAGGACTGTTTGTTCCTTTCCTTTCTAATGGCTACTTCTTTTGGCATATGTTTGCCTCTTGTGCAACTGCAGGTTTTTTTTCCGCAGAGCTTGTTGTTATTTATGTTCACACTTGGTGTGCTTTTACTGCTCTTTCGACAGTGTTTTACTCTTACTGTCATGCTTTTCTTCTACTGATAGCATTTCTTGTTACCGGGATGGTAAACCCTTCTTTATTTATTCATAAGCCTAATGCTCTATTTATTTTGATTATTTTTTGAGGTGTTCTTTCTTGAATGCCTCAGGTCCAGGTTATTGCCAGTTGAGCGACTAGTTCTTTTGGTGGGTTTGCTGATAGCCTCCTGGGTAGCTGAGGTTGCCAATCTTCATCCTTGTGAGGTAGTTGTTTTCCTTTCTATATGGACATGCATACTCATCAGTGGTTTCGTGTCAGGTTGTTGATGCGCACTGGTGGCTTACTTGCGATGCTGGGTATGTACTAAAACTGCTATCTTTACATTTTTAGGGTCGTTTACTTGTCTTTTGGGAAGGATTTATGCTAAGTTGCATGTTAGGTATTTTAAACCCTAAAACATTACTATATGTATCTCATGTGCATCATATTTATAAAACTATGACACTACTTTTCCTATTAGCGTAAAGACTTTATTTTTATATATACTGTACTAACCTCTAGAGTCGTGCATACCATGAGTCGTCCCTCGGGGACACTTATGCTCATTCAGTATGTCTAAGCAACTTAACCAAAGTATTTTCCGCTGCATATAAATATATATTTTGGACTAGCTGATCCATTGTAGCGAGAGATACGGTTATTAAAATATAACTGTTTTTCTTTCATATTAAACTTTGAATTTTCTTTGAAATTTAAAGTCTGGAGTCTTGCCTGAGCGTGTGTAGTTATCCCCTGCACGACGTGGCATCACAACACGTATTTTCTCTTGCTCTGATATGATTAAATTGTTGAGAAAATGTGAGTTGTGACAGTTGGTATCAGAGGGTGGTTGCTTGACAATTGGTCGGGCAACCTTTCCCTTGTTTGCATTGATAGTTTAGCATCATATCATACACACATCGATATTTCATCAGCACGTCTTGGCTAAAGCACGAACACTACACTAATAAGATTGAATAGAAGTATACGGGGCATATTATGTAGTATGGGATGCATAATATGTGTTTGTATATGGATCCACCTTAGGAGGCAACATGTGCGGGTTATGTAGTATGAGATGCATAACCTCACTACATGAATGCGGCTAGCATGTTTTCTTTTTTCTTCGTTGCATGGAAATGTTATGTAGTACGAGATGCATAACATTTTCATGTGTATGTTGCCCAAGACATGCATTAAGGACTTTCTTTAGAATACATAACACAACATGCAAAGCATAACATTTCATAAGCACAACGTGCTATGTTAAAGATTTGCATGATGACATATGTACACACATGGTTTTGAGTCAAAGGAAATACCAATTCATGTATTCATGGTTTAAGCACATGAGTTAGAATGGTGGTGAGGAACCATCGTAGGTTAAGCATAACATCATCTTTGTAAAAAAACAAATCCCATAGCAAGTTTAGCAGTTGAAGTTCATATTTAAGTATGTTTGTCTGTACCGGGTAGTTTTGTTCTAGCAGTTGGGGTAGGTTCTAAGTCATGCTGCTACGATTATAGGATGGCAAGGCATCCTTCGACGAGTTCGACTCCCCAATCTTAGGGTGAGTCTTCTGGAGCGCAAAGCGAGGCGTTGATTGAAAGTCTGCGGCAGAGTAATGAAACCTTATCTAGGCAAGTGATGGGTATGCTGACTCAGATCCAGTCTCTGTTAGCAGTTGTGGCAGGATAGCCTCCGAGAGTGCCGGACCCTGCTGTAGGCATAGTTGTTCCTATTCCTCCTACTCCCCTGGTACCTCCTGTTGTGCTGCCCCCAAAGATGACATTCATATCACACTTCCAGCGACTTGTACCACCTACTTATGATGGGAAGGCAGACTTTATGGTTTTGGATGAATGGCTTATAGCCATCGAGGAGATGTTCTCCTATTCTAGAGTTACCCCCGATCAGAGGGTGATGATGGCCGCGTATCCGCATAAGGGATTGGCGAAGAGTTGGTGGTTGAGAGAGAAGGAGAGCTTCAAAGAGGGATGCTCTTGGGAGACCTTCAAGGAACTATTGCTAAGGAAGTTTCTGCCTTCGATCGAGCGTGACCGCCTGGTGAATGATTTCCTATATTTGAAGCAGAGGCAGCTCACAGTTGCGGAGTACAAAATAGAATTCAGCAAACTGAGTCGGTTTGACCCCAGCTTTGTGAGTTCCGAAGCAGAAAGAGTTAAGTGATTTCTTGGTGGCTTGAGAAGTGATGTTCAACAGTTAGCCGTTGCTCATGGAGTAGCGAGTTATGCTAGTGCGGTAGAAGCTTCTTTGAAGGTGGAGGCCATTGATAATGCTAAGCAAAGAGGGCAGCAGGTGAGAAAAGATAAAAGGAAAGCTGTTAAAGGAAAGAGCCCCCAGGTACCCAGTGCTTCTTCAAGAAAGAAGAGCAAGGAGGTTTTTAGCTTCTATGGCCGGCCGGGCCATCCCATGGAGAAATGTTTCAAGAGGTTGGCAGCTCAGAAGAAGGAGCAGGTGCATGCGATTCAAGGCTCTCCCAGGAAGGATTTATTCTGTTCTACATGTAAGCGGCAAGGGCATGCTGTTGCCCATTGCTGGGGTAAGGATAGGAGTAAGGTAATAGGTTGTTTTCTTTGCGGTCAAGAAGGGCACATCAAGGCTCAGTGCCCCCAGCTCCAGCCGTTGTTCCAGCCAATGCCACTCTAGGCGTTGCCGTCGCCTCAGCGAGTGGACAAAGGCAAGGGAAAGCTGAATGTAATTTCTTTAGAGGAAGCACAGACTTCGACTCAGGTCATTTCAGGTTGGATTTATCCCTAGCCTAAATGTTTTTGTTTCTAGTATAGCTTTAGCATTTATTTTTCTTAGTTGCGTCTGCCATCTTATAGGAAGATTTAAAGTGAGAAACCGCTGGGCGCGTGTTCTCTTTGACTCTGGCGCTACCCACTCCTTTGTGGCTAGAGCCTTTGTGGAGCGCTATCGTTTGGGTCTAGAGCAAGTTAGTGATGCTTTGTGCGTCAAGTTTACTTCCGGTGATTCTATGGTTTCGGATCAGGGCATTCGGGATTGTCCGATTTTGTTGGGGGATTTTCTAGCGAAGGCCGATTTGAAGGTGATCGACCTAGAAGACTTCGATGTTATCTTAGGCATGGACTGGTTGTCCAGTTATGATGCAATTATCCAGTGCAAGGGTAAGCGCTTGGAATTCGTTAAGGACGACGGTCAGCCTGGAAGTGTTTATGCTGATCCGCGCCAGGATTCTCTAGTCATTTCTGTGGTATGTGTTCAGAAGCTGCTTGATTCAGATTGCTCTGCCTGTTTTGTCTCAGTAATGGGGACTATTGTTAGTGTACTGCGTTTGGAGGAGATTCCTGTGGTGTGCGAGTTTTCGGATGTTTTCCCTGACGATCTTCCTGGTTTTCCACCTGATCGAGATGTCAAATTTGTAATAGATTTGGATCCAGGTACGCATCCTATTGTGAAGGCGCCATACCAGATGGCCCCACGAGAGCTAGAGGAGTTTCGTATCCAGCTGGATGAGCTGTTGGCAAAGGGTTTTATCAGGCCGAGTTCTTCGCCCTGGGGTGCGCCTAATCTATTTGTAAAGAAGAAAGACGAGTCGATGCGGCTTTGCATCGACTATAGAGAGCTTAACAAGGTTACTATCAAGAACAAGTCCCGTTTGCCTCAGATTGACGATTTGTTTGATCAGTTATGCGGTAGTACAGTATTCTCCAAGATTGATCTTCGATCTGGCTACCATCAGCTCAGGATCCGTGAGTCCGACATTTCGCGAACAGCTTTTCGATCCCGGTATGGGCATTTTGAATTTTTGGTCATGTTATTTGGTTTGACAAACGCTCCCTCAGCTTTTATGTATTTGATGAGCCGTGTGTTCATGGATTTACTAGATAAGTTTTTGGTCGGGTTTATCGACGATATTCAGATTTATTCCCGCAATGCGGAGGAGCACGACCAGCATCTACGTTTGGTTTTATCTGCCTTGAGGGACCACAAGCTTTTCGCCAAGCTGAGCAAGTGCGAGTTTTGGTTGCCACAGGTTGCATTTCTGGGCCACGTGGTGAATAAGAGTGGGATTTCAGTTGACCAAGAAAAGATCACTGCTATTATGGATTGGAGTAGACCGGGCACACCCAAGGAGATTAGGAGATTTCTGGGATTAGCCGCTTTTACAAGAGATTCTTTGAGGGTTTTTCTACCCTGGCTACACCATTGACTAGATTGACTCAGAAGAATGCAACTTTTGTCTAGAGAGAAGTGCGAGGAAGCCTTCCTAGAGCTCAAGGACAGATTGTGCAGTGCCCCTGTTTTGACCATGCCTACTAAGGGTATGTAGTATGATGTATATGTGGATGCGTTGCATGTTGGTCTTGGTTGTGTGTTGATGCAAGATGGGAAAGTGATTGCGTATGGGTCTAGATAGCTGAAGACTCATGAGAGGAACTACCTACGCATGACCAAGAGTTTGCAGCCATGATCTATGTGCTGAAGTTGTGGAGACTTCTGCTTTACGGCGCGCAGTACAAGATTTTTACTGATCACAAGAGCTTAAAGTACGTCTTCACCCCGAAGGAATTGAATCTGCGCCAGCGGCGATGGTTGGAGTATGTGGCCGACTATAACGTTGAGATCCAGTATCATCCGGGCAAGGCCAATGTGGTGGCCGACGCCCTTAGTCGGAAGTCAGGAAAGATTTTTGGTCTCTCCGCCGAGCTTTTAGTAGAGGAGTTTCTTTTGATGGGCATTTCTATGGGAAGCAGCGATTTATAGAGAAGTTTGGCAGTGACAGAACCTTCATGGATTGCGCCTACGAGACTTCATCAGAAGGACGATCCTGATCTTCTACATTTGTATCTTCGAGCCGAGAAAGATGAATTGCCAGATTTTTCTATTGATGATGCGGGTACCTTGCGGTACCGCGACCGTTTTTGCATCCCCGCCGTTGGAGATATCCGGGTGATGGTGTGCGGGGAAGCCCATGGATCTAGTGTTGCCTACCATCCAGGATCTACTAAGATGTATCATGATTTAAAGCAAATCTCCTGGTGGTATGGGATGAAGGGAGACATAGCCAAATTTTTTTCTGAGTGCCACACTTGCAAGCGTGTGAAAGCCAATCATGGAAGGCCTGGTCGCAAGCTGAATCCCTTGGAGATTCCGACTTGGAAGTGGGAGAGCATCTCGATGGATTTCATTACAGGCTTACCGAGATCTCCTAGGGGGCATGATTCAGTTTGGGTGATCGTGGACAGATTGACGAAGTGTGCTCAGTTTTTACCGTTTAAGATCGACTATCCGATGAGGAAGATAGCTGAGCTGTATTTGAATGAGGTCATCCGGTTGCACGGTGTGCCCGTCAGCATTATTTCAGACTGAGACTCCCAGTTTACATCTCGCTTCTGGAAGAGCATGCAAGAGGGTTTGGGTACGGATTTGAGATATTCTACTGCTTACCACCCGCAGACTAATGGACAGAAAGAGCTAGTCAATCAGATAGTGGAGGACATGATCCGATGCTATATTCTAGACCACGGATGAGCGTGGGATGAGCGTTTGCAGCTTATGGAGTTTGCGTATAATAATAGTTATTAGGAAAGCTTGCAAATGGCTCCTTTTGAAGCATTGTATGGGAGGCGCTGCAAGACTCCCTTATTTTGGGCTAAGGTTGGCGAGGGACCGCTGTTGGGTCCAGAGGCGCTCGAAGAGATGGAAATTGCTGTGAAGCTTATTCGGGAGAAGCTTCGGATAGCCTAGGAGAGATATGAGAAGAACGCCAACCGGCATAGATCTAGCTTGGAATTTGTTGTGGGGGACTTGGTGTTCTTAAAGGTTTCCCCGATGGTTGGAGTCAAGAGGTTTGGAAAGAACTGAAAGTTTGACCCGAGGTATGTGGGGCCATTTAAGATTGTTGAGCGGATCGGTGTGCCAGCTTATAGGCTAGTTTTGCCCGCGAGTTTTCCTGGCATTCACGATGTTTTTCACGTAAGCCAGCTGCAGAAATGTGTGCAGAGTGACAGGCATGTTTTGGATTCTGTGCCATAATTAGAGCCAAATCTTTCTTATATGGAAGTGCCTGTCCGCATTCTGGAGGCTCAGGATCACGTGCTGCGGAGGAAAACAATTCCTATGGTTAAGATTTTGTGGAGAAATCAAGGGATGGAAAGCGCGACTTGGGAGCTAGAGTCGGCAATTAGGAAGGCTTACCCTCATCTGTTTCCCTGACTTGTGCCTGGTATGTTTGCACTCTTTCTTCTATGGCTTTTGGTTAGCTTTTTCTTTTCCTTTCTGCTAGAAGGGTTGTGTGTAAAGTTTCAGGGCGAAACTTTCTTTTAGAGGGAGTGACTATAACCCCCCAAATTTTTCTGTGGTTTTTTTAATCCTCATTTGGCGTTACGAGGACGCATTGTCGGCCTTTGCCATTGTTAGAGCGTGGTCTTAGCTCTTTAGGTTCCTTGAGTGACCTATTCGTAGCCTATTTGCACTATTCCCCAGCTAGCCGGAGTCTGTTTTGGTGACTCGGCTGAGCCTCTCAGGGAATGTTTGTGCTTTGGCTTCGGGAGGTGTTAGCCCGAGTTTTGATCGTCAGATGTTGTTTTCGACTTCACTGTTGTTTTCGTAGCATGGGTGTTTAGCTACGGTGCGAGTTTCATCAAATTCCGAGATCTTTTGTTTTTGCGTCGTTTCGACGTTGTTTTTATTTTTTTATCCGAGCTGGTAGCGGTTGCTATTGATGTGCATGTCCTTGTGGGGCCAAGCTTAGTGAGGCTTGTGCCTTGTTTATGTATTATTTATAAGTATATATATATATATGTTTATATATATATATCAATAAATACGTTTATATATAAGTATATAACCATATTTGTGTGTGAAGACTTGTGTGGCTGATATTTGGGTTAGTTAAAAGCATAAAGCTATATAACAGTATAATTATATACGCTAATTAAACTATATGATTATACTTATTAAACCAATTGGTTAGTGGCCGACCAGTCAGGATTAGTTTAATTTTTCTAGATCTACCTGAGTGGGGAGTTTTTCCAAGCTTTAGTATTATTATAATAGCTGGGTGGCTGGGGATATCTAAAAATAAGGCTCCAGCTATTCTCCTCTTCCCCATTTTCCCGAGCTTGCTTTAGCCTGATAGCTTCCACCTGTCTGTGGGATGCCTCACCTTTTTGAATGGAATGAAGCATAAAGCATGTAACGCCCCTATTCGTCACGTGGAATATAACCGAGGGTCCGGCCGGGGCCCCACGCCATATTTCACAGACAAACGACGGAGTCACTTAAGAGTATCAAAAACTTTTTATTGTAACGACCCTAGCCGATCCAACGTGGCAGTGCCACGGCTCCGCTCTAGGCGTCGCTACCGGGCTGCAGCCCAAGCACGCTTAACTATGGAGTTCTTTCAACCTTCATCACCAATTGAGCTTTGCGGCTCCTGCATCTCAAAAGTCGTCTGCATCGCGGGCGCAACCGCGAATATACACTCTTGAGATGCAGGAGCCGCAAAGCTCAATTGGTGATGAAGGTTGAAAGAACTCCATAGTTAAGCGTGCTTGGGCTGCAGCCCGGTAGCGACGCCTAGAGCGGAGCCGTAGCACTGCCACGTTGGATCGGCTAGGGTCGTTACAAAGCATCAAAAGTACCGATCTAGTTATTGAAATAGAGTAGTAGTCACCAGCGTGCGGAAGGAAGCGAGCGGGAGGCAGAGGAGCTATTGCCTTGACCACCTGATAGCTGTAGATTTAGGGCTTGTTTCGCTCGGGTAACAGAGGATTTGAGCTGCTCTCGCCGAGATCTTGCTTCCTAGGTATGTAATTTAGCTTTTCGGGATGTCTATAAGAGCTAGGGTTCCGGTGGTTTCTTCTCCTTCTTCTTTTCTAAAAGCTCTAGGTTTTCCTCTATAGGTAGCTGGATGTGTAGGTGGCCAATTCTCTTGCCGCCGGTGCCAAGCTTGGGAGTTGACTGCGGTTTCCTGGAGGTAGAGGCAAGTGGAGCCCTTTACCCTTGCCAAGCTTGTTCCTTTTTTGGTGTGTTGTTTTATTTTTTTCCTTGGGTATACCTATAGCTTAGCTCATCTTCTCCTAGAACCAGGACTGCTTCAGGCTTTGATTTTTTTAAAAACTTGTCCATAGTTAAGTTCTTATCTACTTGTTGTTGTTGGTTGTCCAGATCAATAGCTAGAGCTCGGGTTAAATCCAGGTCAGTAGCTGGAGGTCGGGTTTGTAGTTTAAGTCAAATAGATGCTATACAGGTATCAGGGTTAGAAGGTATTTCTTTCTTAGGCCAAATAAAGCTCTCTGGTTATTAGGCGTTGAGTGGGCTGGGGTCGGGTTAGCTCCAGGGTTTCTAATTATTAGGCTAAGTAAAAATCATTGAGTGAGTGTACCTCACTCAACGCCTAGACTGTTAGGCTTATGGCGTTGAGTATGGTGCCCTCACTCAACGCCATGGTTGTTTTTATGGCAAAGTGTTTTGGCGTTGAGTGAGTAAACCTCACTCAACACCGTGGCTGTTTGGCGTTGAGTAAGGTGGACTCACTCAACGCCGCAGCTTTTCCCAGCAGCTAAGTAATTTGGCGTTGAGTGTGTCGACCTCACTCAACGCCGTGGATGTTTTAGCATTGAGTGTGGTGGACTCACTCAATGCCCGCGCCTGTTTTTGCGGCTAAGTTATTTTGCATTGAGTGAGTCGACCTCACTCAACATCGTAGCTATTTTGGCGTTGAGTGTGGTGGACTCTCTCAATGCCAGCGCCTGTTTTTGCGGCTAAGTCATTTGGCGTTGAGTGAGTCGACCTCACTCAACATCGTGGCAGTTTTGGCGTTGAGTGTGGTTGACTCACTCAATGCAAAAGCCTGTTTTTGCGGTTAAGTCTTTTAGCGTTGTGTGATTCGACCTCACTCAACGCCGTGGCTGTTTTGACGTTCAGTGTGGTAGGCTCACTCAACGCCAAAGCTTGTTGTTGTGGTTTGGTTAATTGGCATTGAGTGGGTGACCTCACTCAACGCCGTGGTTAGTGCTTGGTGTTGAGTAACCCACTCAGCGCCGCGTCGAGTGAACTCGACGCTTTTTGCCTTGGGTTTGGTGTGTTTCCTTAGGATTGTTAGTATGCCTTTTTCCTTAGGGGGGAGTTGGGTGATCGACTAGTTTTTTCATGCCGACTCATTGATTATGGTAGGTGGTGTGGTTTTGTGGGCTTTATAAGGGGTGAATTGTGTGTGTTGAGCTGTGGCCACAACCACCTAGGCTGTGTTGGGCTGGTATGGTTTGGTGTGTGGACTCTGTAGCTGCCACCGTTTGTTTTCACCATGGAGTATTTTTTTGGGTCTAGTTGTTGGTGAGGGCTGTGCCGCCCACTCCGACCCAAGGTTTTCACCACGGCCAATAATTCACCAAGATTAGGACTGTTAGTTCCTTTCCTTTCTCATGGCTACTTCTTTTGGCATATGTTTGTCTTGGTGCTGCTGCAGTTTTTTTCGCAGAGCTTGTTGCTATTTATGTTTACACTTGGTGTGCTTTTACTGCTCTTTCCACAGTGTTTTACTCTTACTGTCATGCTTTTATTCTACTGATAACATTTCTTATTGTCGGGATGGTAAACCCTTCTTTACTTATTCATAAGCCTAATGCTCTATTTTTTTTTGATTATTTTCTGAGGTGTTCTTTCTTGAATGCCTCAGGTTTAGGTTGTGGCGGGTTGAGCGACTAGTTCTTTTGGTGGGTTTGCTGATAGCCTCCTTGGTAGCTGGGGTTGCCAATCTTCATCCTTGTGAGGTAGTTGTTTTCCTTTCTGTATGGACATGCATACTCACCACTGGTTTCGTGTCAGGTTATTGACGCCTACTGGTGGCTTACTTGCGATGATTGGTATGAACTAAAACTGCTATCTTTACCTTTTTAGGTTCGTTTCCTTGTCTTCTGGAAAGGATTTATGCTAGGTTGCATGTTAGGTATTTTAAACCCTAAAGCATTACTATAAGTATCTCATGCGCATCATATTTATAAAACTAAGGCACTACTTTTCCTATTAGCGTAAAGACTATATTTTTATATATACTGTATTAACCTCTAGAGTAGTGCATACCATGAGTCATCCCTCGGGGACACTTATGCTCATTCAGGATATATAAGAAACTTAACCAAAGTATTTTCCGCTGCGTATAAATATATATTTTGGACTAGCTGATCCATTGTGCTGAGGCATACGGTCATTAAAATATAACTGGTTTTCTTTCATATTAAACTATGAATTTTCCTTAAAATCTAAAGTTTGGAGTCTTGCCTGAGCGTGTGCAGTTATCCCCTTCACGACGTGACATCACGACACATATTTTCTCTTGCTCTGATACGATTTAATCGTTGAGAAAATGCGGGTTGTGACACCCGACGCCATAAACCACAGACAGACCGGCGGGTTACTAAATGAAACCATTCAACCAATAACATACGTACTACACAGAGCATTCTAGCGGAAGCAATTTATAAGTTACAAAGAAAGAACACAAGCCAAAAGCATGAATGTCCACTAAGATACCCAAATAGGAATGAACGTACAAAATACATAAGTACTGGCCTTATGGCCTTACAAGAGTTTACTCAATTAAACTGTATCTTTCAAACATCGGCACGCAGGCCGGTCACACATGAATAAAACAAGTAAACATTTGCATGGCCTTCGAGGGCCGGCTCAACAATCAGGGCTTCAGCCCGCTACTTGCCACTAGGCTCTGCAGCACTTGCAAGCAACAATCCACCGCATGGTGGCAAACAAAGCAACAGTCAGCTAAATCTGACCAAATTATAACGACCCCACCCCATTTCTTAGCTTCCTTTTTAGTTACGTTTTAAAAAAAACTATTTTCTCGATTCGGTACGCGGCGAGCCATCGTTAGTGACAGGGGTTCCGATTTGTGTAACGCTCAGTTTTCTAAAATCCTAACTAAATATGGTGTTACGCATAAACATTCAACTGCCTCCCACCCCTAAACTAATGGACAAGTCAACGTAGTGAACAGATAAATTAAAATAATTTTAGAAAAGACTATTTCAACATCTAGAAAAGATTGGGCAGCCAAATTAGACGATGCTCTATGGGCCAACCGAACAGCATACAAAACCTCCCTCGGATGTACGCCGTATCGATTGGTTTATGGAAAATCATGCCATTTACCCGTAGAACTCAAACACAGCACTTTTTGGGCCTTAAGGTCTTTAAAATTCGATCCCCACTCTGTCAGTTACCTTAGAAAATTTCAACTCAATGAACTCGATGAGTGGCGCTCTTACGCATACGAGAACAACAAATTTTATAAAGAGTGGACGAAACGTTTTCACGATAAAAACCTTAGGCACCCAAAAACCTTTAAGCCGGGCTACCAAGTTCTTCTTTATAACTGTCATTTATGTTTATTTCCAGGGAAATTAAAGTCATGATGGTCTGGTCTGTTTTTGGTTTTAGAATTTTTTCTTTATGGTACTATTTTAGAATTTTTTTGCTTAGAAGAATTCAGATCAATTTCTGAAATCTAAGAAGGAAGCTGCCAGCCAGTCAACTTCAAAGAAGATCAACCCTACTGAATTCAGATTCAAGAAGCTTTGAAGAAAGCTAAGAACAAGTTGATCTCAGCAATCAGTTTTATCAAGAGCTGATCAAGAAACCTTTTATCCCTTTCTCTCTCAACAAGGGTAAGAGTCAATCTATAAGATCTTCCAAATTCTGTAGGATGTTTCAAGATCTGAGTTTTAAGCCTATAATATAAAGGCTGAGTGTAGGAGATATAGATCTCTGAGTTGTAGGCCTTGTGACAAGGCTGAAGTAGGGTTGTTAGCCTGAGTTGTAGGAGTGTGGATATATTCTGAGTTGTAGGACTTGTGACAAGGCTGAGGTAGGGTTGTTAGCCTGATATGTAGAGTGTGGATACATACTGAGTTGTAGAAACCTTTCAGGGTTCTGAGCTGTAAGATCTGTGGATCTGAGAAGAAGGAAGAAGTTAGGCCGAATCTAGCACACTGTTGGATAAGCAAAGGGGGAAAGTGGATGTACCCAGACCTTGGGGAACCACTATAAAATAGTGTGCAATCAGTGATGTGTGTGTGATTGTGAATTCTGTGCTGTGGTTGCTGTGTTTGCTGTAGAATAGTTAGATTCTCTTTAAAGAACTGAATTCTTATTCTGCCTTAAGTGAAAAAAAAAAAGAACCTATTCACCCCCCCCCCTCTAGGTGTTTGGGTTATCTTGAAATCGATTCTATCAAGTGGTATCAGAGGTAGGTTACTCAAAGAAGGACTTAACAGTCTGAGTTAGATCCATAAGGAAGATTCAAGATCAAGAAAATGGGTTCAGGAGAAAATCATAAGGAACTAGGTTCTATGAAATTACTCATATGTAGGAAAGAGATATTTGGAATATGGTAAGAAAGGGTCAGGCTTTTTATGGAGTCTTATGATCCAAGGATCTACATTATAGTAAAGGAAGGTCCTTATATTCCAATGAAGTTATCAGTTCTTGATGCAGATCAAAGAATTCCCAAGGCTTTTCAGAGATGACTAAGGAATAGATCATCCTGACAACTATGGATAAAGAGCCCAGAATATCATAGTAAGTGCCATAGATGATTCAACCTTTCAAAATTTGATTCACTACAAGACCTCCAAGGAAATGTGGGACACTTTGATAGTCTATATGGAGGGTTCTGAAGAAGTCAGACAAGATAGAAAATCTATACTGAACCAGGAATATGAGAGTTTCAGACAAGGAAAGTCAGATGGTATAACTGAGTGTTATAAAAAGTTCTATATAATAGTAAATTAGTTGATGTCCTATGGAAGGATCTTTAGTACATATGAACTGAATGATAAATTCCTAAGATCCTTGACAAAGGATTGGGACACAAAGATTTGTGCCATTAGGGAAGTGGCCAAACTTGCAGATATCTCTCCTCCAACTTTGTTTTAAAAATTACTATCATATGAGATGCAGCTGATGGCTAGAAAAGAGGAAGAGAAAAGTGCAAAAGGGGAGCATATAGAAAAGTCTGTGGCCTTCAAGGTGGAAGCCACTAGGAAGAATAGGAGGATGTCTCCATTACCTCCTAAGATAGTTGCTGAAATTACTTCAGATAATTCAGACAACCAAAGTTCAGATAGCAGTGACTCAGATAAAGACTATGCTGCCTTCACAAGGCAGTTTCAGAGATTCTTGAAGAAGAAGTAGTGGAAGTCTAGGCCCTCCACATCTCAGCCTGTGGATGACTATTATCAAAAGAGGAATTCATCTAGTAAGGACAGGAGCAGGTCTATGCCTAGCAAATCTATAACATCAAAGATAATTTACTGCTGCTGTAATAAGCATGGACATGTTGTGGATGAGTGTCCAGAAAAAAAAAGGAGTCTGCTGATAAAAGGAAGACTTAACAAAAGAGCAAGAAGGAGAAATCCATTGTTGCTAAGAAGGAGAAGAGCTTGACAGACTAATCATCTTCAGAGTCTGAATCTGAAGCTGAGGCATACATTGGTCTATATGCAGCAGATAAAGAAGATGAGTTTATGCAAGTGCTGAAATCTATCTATGAATAAGAAGACCATCAGTGCATGAGACTGATGTCTGTGTCAGAAGAAGATAAGTGCCAGGATCAGCCTGGTCCTAGTAAGGTACAATGTTTTTCTAGAAATTAAGATTGTAATACTGGTTAAGAGTCAGCTATATCTGCATCAAGTGATGTGGATGGGTCTGAGTCTGAAGGTGATATTCATCAGCTGATAGACGAATATGGGGACTTGTTGCAGGCACTAAAGAAAAGCAAAAACTTGGCCAAAACTCAGGCTAAGAAAATTGCACATCTTAAGATGGCTGCATCTGATTTAGAGAAAGTGTTGGATCAAAAAGTGAATGAGATCGCTAAACTGAAAACTATAACTGTTATTCAGATGGGCACAATCACATACAAAAATCATCTAATTAAAAGTCTGGAAGCGAGACTTCAAAAAGAAAAAGATTTGGTGGCTAGTTATTCCAAGCCAAAATCAGTTTTACCCTTAATAGATGAGTTTGTGGCTTACAAGGGTAAGGCTGGAATAGGCTTTAAAAGTGATACCAGGGCAGTCTAATTTAAGAGAAAGGTCAAAGCCTCAGTCCAGCCACTGAACTTTAAAGTCCCTGTAGTTTTAGAAAGGTACAAGTGCCTTCTAACAAGTATGACCTTGAGAATACTCATGGTCATAGTAAGACTGAAGTTCTGAATGACAAGGGTGTTTATGTCAATAAGGCAACCCATGTCCATAAACCCCATGTTCTTAAGAAAACAGTGGATGTAGCTGCAGCAGTACCAGCACAAAACAAAAGATTTGTTGTCAACCAGACTGCCAAGAATGTATCTAAAAATAAGTACAACAAGTATTAATGCTGGTGCTGTGGCAAGGCAAGCCATTATGCCTTAGATTGCTGGCACAACATTAGTGTCAGGAAGAACAACAGTCTACCTGTTAGAAAAGCAGCAGGTAGCTTTGTTAAGTATGAAGCTAACTTGAACCAAGGACCCAAGGCTTACTTGGGCTCTAAGGTTAGGTAATTCTTTATTGCAGGTGAGTCCAAGTTACCATGCCCCTATATGGTACTTGGACAGTGGATGTTCCGGGCACATGACTGGAAAAAGGGTGTTGCAGAATGAGTACTTACCTATCATAAATGGGCCTAAAGTAATCTTTAGTGGTTCTGAAAAAGGAATCATTAAAAGATTTTGTAACATTTCTAATAACCAGATTACTATCACTCAAGTGGCCTATGTGAAGGGTTTGAAACACAACCTTATAAGCATAATTCAGCTGAGTGATTTAGGATATGACATTTCTTTTATTAAGAATGGATATCATATCAAAAGGTCAAGTGATCAAAAGGTCATATTGACAGGATATAGAAAAAGAAATGTGTACTGTCTTAACTTTGCGTATGAGAACAAAGATTCTCCTATTTGTCTTGTACCTGATGAGAGAGCCTCTCATTGTGTAAAATGGCACAAGAGGCTGGCCCATCTAAACTACAAAACAATTGGTCAACTCTTTAGCTAAGAGTTAGTGAGGAATGGTCCTAATGTTAAGTGTATAAAGGATGAGATATGCTCAGCTTGTCAAAAAGGCAAGCAGACAAAATCCTCCTTTCATAGCCTTGAAAACAAGGATTCAGTGAGGTGTCTATACCTCTTGCCTATGGACCTATTTGGTCTTGTGCCAGTTCATAGTCTAGGTAGGAAGGTCCACACTTTTGTGGTGATAGATGACTATTCTAGATATTCCTGGGTTTTATTTCTGAGACAAAAATCAGAAACCCCAAGTGTTTTATATAGTTTTGTCAAGCAAATTCAGAATGAACATGACAGTACAGTGGTAAAAATCAGAAGTGACCATGACACTGAATTTCAATATGAGAGTATGAAAAGACTGGGTGAAGAATTTGGGATTTTTCAAGAATTCTCCTCACCAAGAACACCACAGCAAAATGGTATTACTGAAAGGAAGAATAGAACACTGATTGAGGCTGGTAGAACTCTATTGAGCGACACTTCTCTCCCAGAATATTTCTGGGCTGAGGCAATAAATACTGCATGTCATGTGATCAATAGGGCTTCTATCACCAAAAGCCACAAAAAGACTCCCTATGAGATCATGAAGGGTAGAAAACCAAACTTATCCTATTTTAGGATCTTTGTTTGCAAGTGCTATGTCCTTAACAATGGCAAGTCTTATCTAACTAAGTTTGCTGCCAAATACCAAGATGTGATATTTGTTGGGTACATCAACAATAGTAAGGCTTATATGGTCTACAACTTGATTACTCAGGTTGTAGAAGAGTCTGTACATGTTGTCTTTGATGAAACAAGACTAAATAACAGTGAGTTGCCATGTAGCTCATGCAGCTCTACAGGTATAAATGAGAGAATGGACAAGCTTACCATAACAGAAGAGTCAACTACAGAGTAGGAAGTGGAAAATGGTGGCTACTATCTAGGGGGAGTACAAGACTCTCTAGATGCTGATGAAAACCAAGAGGTGCAACATATTGAAGAGACTGAAGGTGTTCAACCTGAAGATAGTCTACCTCCAGCTGTTAGACACTTAAAGGATCATCCAGCAAATCAGATAATTGGTGATCCAAGACATGGAGTGCAAACCAGAAGCAGGAACTAGAACATAGTTCTTTGCTCAAGCTTCCTATCTCAACTGGAGCCAAAGAGATTTGAAGAAGTTATTCTAGACCCACATTGGATTGATGTCATGCAAGAGGAGCTGAATCAGTTTAGAAGGTGCAAGGTCTGGGAGTTAGTTCTTAAAACAAAAGACCACAACATCATTGGGACAAAGTGGATCTTTAGGAACAAAATGGATGAGAGTGGGATCATTGTGAAGAACAAAGCAAGACTTGTTGCAAAAGGATACAGGAAGGAAGAGGGTATTGACTTTGATCAAACCTTTGCCCCAGTAGCAAGACTGGAAGCAATTAAGATGTTCCTTTCCTATACAGCATATCAAAGCTTCAAGGTATTCCAAATGGATGTAAAATTAGCATTCCTAAATGGAAATCTAAAAGAAGAACTCTTTGTAGAGCAACCCTCATGTTTTGTTGATTCTCTCAAACCTGATTATGTTTATAGACTTAGGAAAGCTTTGTATGGGTTAAAGCAAGCCACAAGGGCTTGGTATGAAACCCTGTCTACATTCCTTATTGAGAACAAATTCTCAAGGGGGAAATACTCTATTCCTAAGGGAGTCCAAAAGAAAGATAATCTTAGTCCAGATTTATGTAGATGAAATAATATTTGGGTCTATAGAAAACAACCTTTGCAAGAAGTTTGCTAAACTTATGCAAGGGAAGTTTGAGATGAGCAGCATGGGAGAACTTAAGTTCTTCTTGGGACTCCAAGTAAGACAAACTGATGATGGCTTGTCCATACCCCAGTCTAAGTTCACCAAGGAGTTAATTAAGAAGTATTGTATGGAATCATCCTCCACCATGAGAACTCCTATAGGAACAAGTATGCCTATATGCAAAGATGATGCAGGTAAGCCTTTAGATGAGTCTTTGTATAGAGGAATAATTGGCTCTCTTCTATATCTGTCTGCTAGTAGACCAGACATTATGTATGCAACATGTGTCTGTGCTATGTACCAATCATGCCCTAAAGAATCTCATTACACTGCAGTAAAAAGGATTTTGAGATATCTAAAGGGCACACAAAATCTAGGCCTTTGGTACCCTAGGAATGGAGATTTTCTACTGACAGGCTATTCAGATGCAGACTTTGCAGGTTGCAAAGAAGATAGAAAAAGCATAACAGGCACCTGTCAATTTCTAGGAGAAAGATTTGTGTCTTGGAGCAGTAAGAAGCAGACTAGTGTGGCAACTTCCAGAGCTGAGTCTGAATATATGGCAGCAGGAAGTTGTTGTGCACAGCTGGTTTGGATTCAGCACCATCTAGAAGACTATGGTATTCAGGTAAGTAGAACACCATTGTTTAGTGATTCTACATGTGCTATTTCTATTGCTAATAATCCTGTTTCACATAGTAGGACTAAGCATATAAAAATTAGATACCATTTTCTTAGAGAACATGTAGAGAAAAAGGACATCTCACTAGAATTTTTCAAAACAGATTATCAAATTGCCGATGTGTTTACTAAGCCTCTAGATGAAACTAAATTTAATAAATTTAAAATTTATTTAGGTATGTTGAACATAGATTAGTTTTGTACAACCCCATATTTGCTGGGTAGGACCCAGAAGACTAAGACTTCAGAGGTCGGGGTTGGGCTAGTCCAGGGTCAGCCCAAGGGCGAACTGGTAGAGTTCTCGCCCTTAGGGAGCTCTCGCCAACCCATAGGCGAGATCGTTCGCGCTAGGACTCGGGCCTTCAGGCCAGCCTTAGACGTCGGGATAGTAGAGATCCCGCCCGGAAGGGACTCCCCCTATAGGCGGGCGAGAGCGAGAACCCTTTCGGCGGAAGGTCCCGCCAAGATGAGCCAAGTTGGGGCTCGGCGAGAGCCTTCTCGCCCGGGGTTCTCGCCAAGCAGGTCCATATGGTGGGGCCCGGCGCCCAGGGAAAGATTATTTTATTATCCCCGGGTAAGATTACCTATTTGCCCCGAGGATAATAGCGGGATTTGTCTATCGGCAGACCCATCAGGGGTATTTCAGTATTTTCAGGTTAGGAGAAAACTATAAAAAGACCCAGAGGGGCTCTTTGGAAAGCAAGGCTGTCATTATTCTCCAACTCCAGTGCTTTCTGAGGAGCTCCCAGTCCAGCTTTTGGTTTTGGAGGGGAAGCTCTCAGAGATCTTTCGGGTGTGAGGTGGGACCTCCCAGCTGGGTCTTTGGGTCAGTCTTAGGACCTTTGCAGCTAGTCAGGGGTCGAGATTTGAGAGAAGTAAGCATCGGCTGCACTTTGGTTTGTGAACATTCGTTGGTGTCAATTTTGTCTTCAACAGTTCTGGTGCGGTGAGCGTGGAAGCAGTCGGTGCAAGAAAATCTTGAGTTAAGTCCCATGGCAGGAGGTGAAGGTGAAGGATCTGGCGCAGGAGAATCACCCACCCAGGGAGAAGAAGCGACGAGGAAGATGTTAGAGGATTTCAGGCGAGAGGTCATGCAGACGATCAGCTTGGCCTTCTCGGCAAGAAGCGAGTGGGAGACGCCGCAGGTTCCTGTGGAGGTGGTTCCGCTGTTAGGCGAGAACGATCCAGGGCAGCGCCCCGGGAAGGAAGTCCCGGTGGAGGCAGGCGAGAGGGATGTGGCCGCGCGTGAGCTTTTCCCAGGCCGGCGTCCCGAGAAGGAGGTTCCGGCGGATCTGGGCGAGAAGGAGGCAACAGTGCGGGAACTCTTCACCGGGCATGGTCTCGCGGATCGGTCCAGCCAGCCGAGGTCGCGAGACGTGCCCTCTCGACAGGCGGGAGGCGAGACCCCCTTTAACGAGCTCATCGTCTTGGCTCCAGTGCCGGAGGGGTCCCGGGAGCCAGATATGACCTACTATACCGGGAAGGACGACTCGGTTCAGCATGTGCAGTGGTTTGAGGATGTGGTGTCGATAAGGAAGATGTCAGATGCCTTCAAGTGTAGGCTCTTTGCCCTCACTCTGAAAGAGAAGGCTAGGGACTGGTTTCACCAGTTGCCGGCGAGCTCGATCTACAGTTTTGAGGATCTGCGCAGGGGTTTTCTGTTGAGGTTCTCAACCTCAAAGAAGCGGAAGAAGGAGGCTGAGAGTCTGTTTGCAGTGAGGCAGAAGCCGGAGGAGACGTTGGGTCATTATGTTGATCGGTTCCAAGAGGAGATTCTCCTGTTCCAGAAGGTCCCGGGGTACGCCCTGATGCTTGCCTTCACCCTGGGACTGAGGCCGGGGTTTTTTAGCATGGAGTTGAAGAGAGTGCCCCCTCTCTCTTTTGAGGAGCTCATGGAGAGGGCGGCAAAGGAGATAGACTTCGAGAGGGCAAACCCTACGTTTGCGAGGAAGCTGGCCAGGTTGGCGGGGGATGATGTAAAGGAGCCGGCAGCAGGAAGGCCGAGGGAAGTGAGAGAGCAGAGGGAGCAGAGGGAACCAAGGGAAGATAGGAGGAGAGAGGAACCCCGAGGGCAGGGGCAGCAGCATAGGGGGGCCAGGGAGCTGAACAACCGATTGGGTTGGAGGCCTCAGGAAGGTCGCCCCCAGGGCCAAGGGGGTCTTCAAGGAAGAGACAACTTCCGGGAGCCGAGAAGACTCGAGCAGGGAGGATGGTGGCAGGGACTGAGGGGTCACTTCCCACCACCGCAGGAGGCCATGGAGGTGGGAAGGGGAAGAGGAAGAAGAATTCGGGGAGCAGGGAGAAGGGGAGGAGAAGGAAGAGGGGGCGGGGTGGCATTGCCCTATTGTGACTTCCATCAGGAGGGGTGTCACGCAACGGCCACCTTCCTAGAGTTCCTAGAGATGAGGGAAGCCAGGGGAGCTGGGAGGCAGGATCCACCTACAAGGATCGTCGAGGTGCAGCATGAAGAGGCTAAGGATAGATGTGAAGATAGGGTCGATGTGGGGACCCGAGGGGGGATCGGGGTGATCCATGGGGGAGTAGGGATCGAGGCAACCCGCAAGGGGAGCCTTCAAACCATGTTCCGCAGAGGGGTCGCCTCGACCTCCCTAGCTCCCCCCCCCAGAAGAAAAAATCACCTTCTCATCCGCGGACATGCCAGATTACGAAGACCCGTTCTGCGACGCACTAGTGATCCAGACAGCAGTGGAAAACTTCACGGTCTCCCGGATACTTGTGGATAACGGGAGCTCCATGAACGTGATCTTCAAGAAGGCCTTCGACGGGATGGGGGTGGATGGAAAAAGGGTCCTGGCTTCTGATGGACCGCTCTTTGGTTTTTCTAGAGAGAGGAAGAAGGTAGAAGGTGGAGTGGGCTTGCATGTGAAGCTTGGGGGGGGGGGGGGGTCTCACGAACTGTAGGTTTGTAATTGTAGACGCCCCAAGTAGCTACAACGCCATCTTTGGGCGTCCTCTAATCAGCGCCTTTCGCTGTATCCCCTCCTCTTTTCATCAATGTCTCAAGTTCAACAACGGAGGGACGCAGGTTAGGATCAGGGGGGATCCGAAGGTGGCGAGGCAGTGCTATGTGACGGCGGTAAACACCGTGTCGTGGATGGCTGAGGCGGAGGAGCTGGAGGAAGATATGGCTGGCCAAGAAGGGAGTGTCGAGGGTGAGGAAGCGAGCATGGAGAAGGCAGTGGAGGAGGCAGCGGAGATAGAAGAGATGGGCCTGGGAGAGGCAAAGGAAGGAGAGCAGAGGCAAGGGGAAGGCCTGGTGGAGGCGATGGGGGTTGACAAGGTCGAATAAGAAGAGGTTAGGCAGAAGGAGGCAAGGGCAGGATGGGAGCGGTCGAAGCTGGAGCCGGCCGAGGAAGTAGTGGAGATGGAGATACTTACCAGGGCAGGGCAAGTACAGAAGGTGAGGATCAGCGGAGGCTTAAGCATCGAGGATCAGGGGCGGATGCTAGCCTGCATCCAGAGCAACATCGATATCTTCGCTTGGAGCGCGACAGATATGTCGGGCATCGACGCGGACGTGGCTTGCCATCGCCTGAACCTGGACCCGAGGACTCGCCCCATACGCCAGAAGATGAGGGCCATCACCACCAAGCTAGAGGAGCCCGTCCGAGAGGAGGTCAGGAAGCTTCTGGAGGCGGGCTTTGTCTCGGAGATCCAGTATCCAGGCTGGATCTCCAATGTGGTGATGGTAAAAAAAGGGGGAGGAAAGTGGCGTATGTGTATCGATTTTTCCTTGTTAAATAAATCATGTCCTAAGGATTGCTATCCCCTGCCTCAAATCGACGCGCTGGTTGACTCGGCCGTGGGTTTTTCTATTATGAGTTTTTTGGATGCTTTTTCAGGTTACCACCAGATCCGGATGCACCCTCCTGATGTCAAAGATGTCTCCTTCATCACGAGGGAGGGATGCTTCAGCTATAAGATGATGCCCTTTGGGTTAAAAAACGCAGGGGCAACATACCAACGCATGATGGATCGAGTCTTTCGAGACCAAAGGGGGAAGAATCTAGAGGTCTACGTCGATGACCTGATGGTTAAAAGCAAGTGCGTGGATTCCCATTTGCGGGACTTGGAGGAGACGTTTGCCACCCTGCGGAGATTCAAGATGAGGTTGAACCCCTTGAAGTGTGTCTTCGGGGCCGGTCGTGGGAAGTTTCTCGTACACCTCTTGACTCTAGCAGGGGTGGAGCCTAACCCGGACAAGGTAAAGGCCATACTGGACTTGGAATCACCTCGCAATGCCAAGGAGGTCCAGCGCTTGATGGGAAAGTTAAACGGTCTGAGCAGGTTCCTCTCTCGGTCCGGGGATAAGTGCTCCTCTTTCTTCAAGGTGCTCCGTAGTAATCAGATGTTCGAATGGACGGCCGAATGCGAAGAGGCTTTCCAAAGGCTGAAGAGGCAACTCTCCCAGGCTCCGCTGCTCCAAAGTCCCAAAGAGGGGGAAGACCTGGCCTTGTATCTCGGAGTGGAGGTGGAAGCTGTGAGCTCCATCTTGGTTAGGGAAGAGGGGAAGAAGCAGCTACCCGTCTATTATGTAAGCCGAATCCTGAAAAAGGTGGAGCTCCGCTACCCCATCCTAGAGAAGCTGGCTTACGCCTAGGTTGTTTCGGCAAGGAAGCTTCGTCCATACTTTCAAGCGCACTCAATTAGGGTGGTCACCGACCACCCTCTTCGCAAGATCTTCGAGGGGGTAGAGCACTCGGGAAGGCTGGCAAAGTGGTCTATCGAACTAAGCGAGTTCGACATCTCGTTCCTTCCGAGACTCTCCATCAAAGCTCAGGCCGTGGCGGACTTTCTGGCAGACTTTGTCACTGAAGCTGAGAATGAGGAGCCGAAGCCCCAGGAGGCATGGAAGATGATGGTCGATGGGGCCTCGAGGAGACACTCTCTGGGAGGGGGTGTAGTGTTGGTAAGCCCTCAGGGGGTTATCATAGAACAGGCGGTGGCTTTCCACTTCCCTGTTACCAATAATCAGGCGGAATATGAGGCGGTGATAGCCGGCCATCGATTGGCGAGGGAGTTGGAGATCCAGGATGTGGAGACCTTCACTGATTCGATGGTGGTAGCGTCGCAGATCAGAGGGGAGTTCGAGGCTCGGGAGCCTACCCTCGTGAAGTATCTATCCAAGGTAAGGGCCATCATCGAGGAGTTCCGTTCCTTTTCTATTCAACATGTTCCCAGGGAGGAGAGCGCAGCAGCTGATCGGTTGACAAAGTTTGGGCCCCGGGGAGGAGGGACCTTGACTGAACTTTTCTGACCGGCGATTGAAGAGGGGGAGTTGATGGAGGTGGGCCGGCGATCCTCATGGGTGGACCCTTTGGTGACCTTCCTTACCACAAGCGAGCTGTAAGAGGGGGTTAAGGATGCAAAAAGCTTCAAACGAAAGGCAGCCCATTACCTGATGTGGAAAGGGGGCTTGCATAGGAAGATGCTATCGGGGCTCCTCGCGAGATGTGTGACTGAGGAGGAGGTCCCGAGGATCCTGGAAGAGGTACATTCGGGAGAGTGCGGCAGTCACTCGGGAGGAAGAACATTGGAGGCTAGGGTGATAAGACAAGGATACTTCTGGCAGACCTTGAGCAAGGACACAGTCGAGTTTGCAAAGAGATGTCAAAAATGTCAAGTACACGCCCCCTCCAGCTCTTACCCGCACAAAGGCTTCGAAGTATCACGACCCCATGGCCCTTCGCCATCTGGGGAATGGATCTAGTTGGACCCTTTCCTCCGGCCAGCGGACCGAGGAGGTTCCTCCTGGTCATGATCGACTACTTCTCCAAGTGGCTGGAGATCAAAGCTCTGGCCAAGGTAACCTCCCAGGTCATCAGGAACTTTTTTTGGGGAGAAATCATATGCAGCCACGGGCTCCCTCAAGCGATAGTAACGGATAACGGTCCTCAGTTTGCCAGCGAGGAATTCATCAGCTTCTGCGCCCAACTGGGGATTGACCTCAGGTTTGCCTCTGTACATCACCCCCAGAGCAACGGCCAGATGGAAGCGGCAAACAAAATCATCGTGAACTTGCTCAAGAAGAAGGTGGAGAACCTAAAGGGTAGCTGGGTGGAACAACTTCCTTCCGTCCTATGGGCCTTGCGAACAACTCCGAACACGGCCACGGGCGAGACCCCCTTCAAGCTCTCTCATGGGTGTGAGGCTGTCCTCCCGGTAGAGTTCGAGGTTCGGTCTCCACGGGTCGCAACTGCGGGAGAAGGAAGCGAAGCTTGGAGGTCGGAGAACGAGGAAGGATTGCGCCTCTTGTTGGATATGGTGGAAGAGCTACGGGATGTCGCTGCCATCAGACAAGAAGAGATAAAAAGGCGAATGGCCCGGTACTTCGATAAGCACATTAGAGTCAAGCAATTCACCGAGGGGGACCTGGTGCTAAAAAAGGTCGACGCGGCAGGAAGGTCGGCCCCGGTGGGCAAGCTCAACCCCAGCTGGGAAGGGCCTTACATAGTAGAGAAGGCTCTGGCTAATGGGGGTTACTACCTCCAGGATGTGGAGGGAAGGACCTTGAGTCACACCTGGAACGGTGATGACTTAAAACGCTTCTACCCTTAAAGGGAGAGAAAAATTGTAATATGGTGAATAAGTGTTATCATGTCAAAGTGGTTGATTCAGAATGTCGATTCTCTAAAGAATGCTATCGTAGGAATAGATCTTTTCTACTCTACCATGTTTTTGCTTTAACCAACTATGTCTCCTCATCTTGATGATAGAATAGGTCTGGTTAAAGGAATTTTCATCAACACCCCGAGCTCAGCTCGGCCCCAGGTAGACCCGCTGCGCAGGCTCCCATCTAGCTGGCAGTTCCGAAGGCTCGCTTGTGGGGGAGAGGTTTGGTTTGATCTTCATCAACACCCCGAGCTCGGCTCGGCCCCAGGTAGACCCGCTGCGCAGGCTCCCATCTAGCTGGCAGGTCCGAAGGCTCACCTATGGGGGAGAGGTTTGGTTTGATCTTCATCAACACCCCGAGCTCGGCTCAGCCCCAGGTAGACCCGCTGCGCAGGCACCCATCTAGCTGGCAGGTCCGAAGGCTCGCCTATGGGGGAGAGGTTTGGTTTGATCTTCATCAACACCCCGAGCTCGGCTCGGCCCCAGGTAGACCCACTGCGCAGGCTCCAATCTAGCTGGCAGGTCCGAATGCTCGCCTATGGGGGAGAGGTTTGGTTTGATCTTCATCAACACCCCGAGCTCGGCTCGGCCCCAGGTAGACCTGCTGCGCAGGCTCCCATCTAGCTGGCAGGTCCGAAGGCTCGCCTGTGGGGGAGAGGTTTGGTTTGATCTTCATCAACACCCCGAGCTCGGCTCGGCCCCAGGTAGACCCGCTGCGCAGGATCCCATCTAGCTGGCAGGTCCGAAGGCGCGCCTGTGGGGGAGAGGTTTGGTTTGATCTTCATCAACACCCCGAACTCGGCTCGGCCCCAGGTAGACCCGCTGTACAGGCTCCCATCTAGCTGGTAGGACCGAAGGCTCGCCTGTGGGGGAGAGGTTTGGTTTGATCTTCATCAACACCCCGAGCTCGGCTCGGTCCCTGGTAGACCCGCTGCGCAGGCTCCTATCTAGCTGGCAGGTCTGAAGGCTCGCCTGTGGGGGAGAGGTGTGGTTTGATCTTCATCAACACCCCGAGCTCGGCTCGGCCCCAGGTAGACCCGCTGCGCAGACTCCCATCTAGCTGGCAGGTTCGAAGGCTCGCCTGTGGGGGAGAGGTTTGGTTTGATCTTCATCAACACCCCGAGCTCGGCTCGGCCCCAGGTAGACCCGCTGCGCAGGCTCCCATCTAGCTGGCAGGTCCGAAGGCTCGCCTGTGGGGGAGAGGTTTGGTTTGATCTTCATCAACACCCAGAGCTCGGCTCTGCCCCAGGTAGACCCGCTGCGCAGGCTCTCATCTAGCTGGCAGGTGCGAAGGCTCGCCTGTGTGGGAGAGGTTTGGTTTGATCTTCATCAACACCCCGAGCTCGGCTCGGCCCCAGGTAGACCTGCTGCGCAGGCTCCCATTTAGCTGGCAGGTCCGAAGGCTCGCTTGTGGGGGAGAGGTTTGGTTTGATCTTCATCAACACCCCGAGCTCGGCTCGGCCCCAGGTAGACCTGTTGCGCAGGCTCCCATCTAGCTGGCAGGTCCGAAGGCTCGCCTGTGGGGGAGAGGTTTGGTTTGATCTTCAACAACACCCCGAGCTCGGCTCGGCCCTAGGTAGACCCGCTGCGCAGGCTCTCATCTAGCTGGCAGGTCCGAAGGCTCGCCTGTGGGGGAGAGGTTTGGTTTGATCTTCATCAACACCCCGAGCTCGGCTCGGCCCCAGGTAGACCCGCTGCGCAGGCTCCTATCTAGCTGACAGGTCCGAAGGCTCGCCTGTGGGGGAGAGGTTTGGTTTGATCTTCATCAACACCCCGAGCTCGGCTCGGCCCCAAGTAGAACCGCTGCGCAGGCTCCCATCTAGCTGGCAGGTCTGAAGGCTCGCCTGTGGGGGAGAGGTTTGGTTTGATCTTCGTCGACACCCCGAGCTCGGCTCGGCCCCCGGCAGACCCGCTGCGCAGGCTCCCATCTAGCTGGCAGGTCCGAAGGCTCACCGGTGGCGCATAGATCCAGTTTTTGGGAAGGCATCTTGTCACGACCCTGGCCAAGATCAGGGATAGAGCCCCCAAAAAGGTCTCGGCCAGTTAGGGCCTCGGCAAGTAGGGGTCTCGGCCGTAAGGTCTCGGCTGGGGGGATCTCGTTGAAAAAAGGCTCCCGGCAGACCTGGGCAAGACGACTTAATAAATGGCACAAGACTCTCGCCTAATGAGTCTCTGAGGAAGGTGATCCTAAGGAGGCTAAGGGTCTTTGCGGAAGCTCGCGCGGAAGCTACTTGGCCGTCTAACCTATTCATTCAAGCAAGCACAGCAGTGGAGAATGAAACATTGCATTATGTTTAATAATTACAGGGTGAGGAGCTTCTCGCTCGTTACAAAAGAATATCAAAAGTAAAAAGGCGCTTCAAGGGGATGCGCTGTAATCCCCGCTGGTGCTCTCGCCAGAGTCCTCGCCAGAGTTCGCTTCAGACGTCTCGCCGGCCTCGGTGGAAGACTTCGGGACATCTGAGGGAGGAGAGTCCGGCGCACCCGGGGGCTTCGGCACTGGGTAGAACAGCCAGGGGAGGAGTTGGCGAGCGTTGATGGTTGCGCCATCCTCCCGAAGTAGCTTTGCGTCTCACAGCGTCTCGACGGTCAGCTTGACGGTGGCCTGAGCATTCTCCTGCAGCAGCTTGTCGATGTCGTACACTGAGAACTGGCGGCTCTTTATTCTTTCGTCAAGCGTCGGAGGCGGGGCTTTCGCCGCTTCTGCACGCTGGAGTTGGTCCCTCAGCAGGACGTTCGCATAACGAACGTCAGCCAACTCCGCGCGAAGCGCCGTGGCCTGGGCGGAATCCTGTGGAGAAGAAATCAGCTCAGTAAATATTGCGCAAACGTGACTTCGAGAAGCGAGAGCGGGGGCCAGGAAGATCTCGCTTACCTCGATGGCGGGGCGTAGAGACAACGCCTCTTGAGCTTTCGCCAACTCCTGGTGAGCAATCGCAAGCTCTGTCTCCGAAGCGCGTGCTCTGGCCACCGCCTCTTCCCTCGCCTTGTACATGTCGGCGAAGTTCTTGTCGATGTTGATGCTTCGACGCGCGCACATATGCGCAAGCTCGAACCCGCGAAGCAGGGCCCGGGTAGCATCGAAGGCCAGGAGCTGGGTGGGCGTCTGGTCGAAGACACTGGCGCCCTCTCGGCTATAGAGGCCGTAGCCCAGCGAGAAGGCCTCGCCGGTAACCTCATCCCGCTCCGACCAGCTAGGGAGGAGCGTCAAAACTGTAACCCTGTTGGTTTCGGGATCCCATTGAAGTAGAGGCTTCCCTTCCGCGTTAACGTGCTTCACGCCGAGGCCATAATTCCTGTGCCCTTTCAGCACTTTCCTGGGCGGGGTCCGGGCGGAGGTCTCGGCGACGACTCCCTCTCCTCCCGCCCTGTCGGCGGCTGGAGGGTTCTCGGCAGTAGTCTCGGCACGCCTCCTGGCGGAAGCACCCATCTCGCTGGCCATCTGGAGCAGCCCTTCGAAGGACTTGCCCAAGGCAGGATGTCGGGCAGGCGAGACGGCCAAGTCCTTGCCCTTGTCCGTAGCGGATGGCTTCGGCCTCTTCAGCGGTCGCGGGGCGGGAGCGGGGCTTTTCCGCTTCTTAGCTCCGGTCGACAAGGGTAGAGCGGGTTCATCCCTACAGGTGCGAGCGCTGGCTTCCGCAAGAGCAAGAGAGCCTCTCGCAGCCCGATCCCCGATGCCCGGGGCGGCAGCGAAAGGTTGGCTTAAAGGGACCTCCCGCTCTCCTGCAAAGTTAGCACTCTTTAGCACAGGGAGATTCTAACAAGAGATCGAATCTAGGGCGAGACCGTACCTTCGCCCGGGTGGACGGGAGGAAGGGAGTCGACGTCTCGTCGGAGGAAGAGAACGTCAAACTCCTTGGTTCCGAAGAACTCCAGGAGTGCACTCTCGCGCGACCCCAGAGTGGGCGGCTTGTAGGCAGCATTCTCATATTGAACAGGTTAGAGGGGGATGTTGCCGAAGTCCCCGGTGACGAAGACGAACTTCTCGCCCCAATGATGGTGTTTGTTGGCGAGACCGGTGGTCTTGAGCAGCTGCCCGGAGAAGAAGACCACCACTCCTTTCGCGCGGAAGTTGAACACTTGCGGAAGATCGGCAAACTGAACTTGATCCTCTCGGATCGCATGTAGCATATAAACGCTACAAGGATCGCGACAGAGTTCGGGTTCAGCTGGGCGGGAACCACCCCGTAGTAGCGGAGAGCTTGCCGAATCTCCGGCCAGAGGGGAAGGCGGAAGCCCACCTCGAAATGTTCGAGGGGGATGGCAAGCTCTCCATCCCCCGGGGTATTCACCTTGTCGTGATTGCCCGGGTTCCGCGCCGAGAAGCCAGCAGGGATGAAACGGTCGACGGTCAGATTGTATTCGTCTAGGGTAAGCGCGCAGGAGGGGAAGAGATGTTTGCGGAACGCTTCCGCGCAGTGAGCGCGACCCTCGTTCTCGCCCGGCATCTTGAGTTTATGGGTGCTAGCGAGAGGTATAAGAGAGGTAGAAGCGAGAGCGAGAGGGCGAGAGCAGTGAAAGGGGGTTGAGGTTTCGGATCAGGGAAATAAATGCGGTTGGTAGACTTCCCTATTTATAAGGAACCGTGATCGTCGTGGCTCCGTCCGATAGAGAGAGAAAAGTGACGGCGGAGCACAGCTATCACGATCTGGACCGGTGACGCCTCGGTTTTCCCCCTTAGGATGACAACAGTCGACGATCGCCTCTCATAGGCGCGAGCCTCTTGGTTTTGGCGCAAGCTTCTTAGCTTCGGCGCAAGCGACCTAATTCCAACACATTCCTAAAATTCGCAGCGCAATGAAAGAAGAAACGGGTAATAGTGTGCTCTCGCTGCCGAGAGCTGAATTGAGTTAACAATAGCAGTTATTACAGAGTCCTAAGGGTACATGATAGAGGGAAGGCTAAATAGGAAGAAGGTGCGAGACCTAGATGAGCTAATACGGTTCCCAGCACCATCGCCCTCGTTCTCGCCGCCTGGTTCGCGGAGGTGCCAGCGGGTTGAAGTAAGAGGACAGCGTGGTGCACCCCAGGTTGATCCGCCTAGCATGATCCCGGATCTGCGCGATGCATCTCCCTAGCAAAGACTGGGCAGTAGGCCCTCCCGGTTGATCAGTTTCGCCCAAGAAGAAATCCCGTTCCAGGGCCTCCAGCCTTTGTTCCACGGACTCGCGGAACGCTTTCGCCGCGGTAGCATGGGCGCGGTCTCGCCGGATGAGCTTGGAAAAAATGGCCGAGATCTTCTTCCTCCGCTCCCTCGCATTCCCGGCGCCGTTCAAGGTTTCCTCTATCTCGCCGGGCGAAGGTGGAAGGGAATCGTCTTCCTCTTCTTCTTCTTCTTCTTCTTCTTCTTCTTCTTCTTCTTCTTCTTCTTCTTCTTCTCCTTCTTCTTCTTCTCCCTCCTCGTTGGCTCCCGGCTGAGAGCTGGGATCCCCTGCGAAAAGTGCGCTCAAGGTTATGATTAAGGCTTAATGATCAGCCGACAAAATGTCTCGCATACCTGCAGTCGGGCGAGAGCCATTGACTGGTGTCGAATGAGAAGGCCCGACCCCTCCGTCAGTACCATAAAGAAGGTGGAGAGGCTTGCCGCGCCCTGGGCGGAAAGGTTTGCGCACAGGGGTCCCGGCCTGGCCGGAAGCATGGAGAGGGTTGTCCTCTCTCAAGGGATGATCGACATCCTTAGGAGCAGTGAAGGGGTCAAGGGCCACCCCTCCCGCCGGCAGGGCGGGATTTACCGCAGAAGAAATCAACGTGCCGGTTCTCGCTTCATCTTCCCGGGTGAAGAAACCCGGGAGAGCGGAAGCTGGCTCTGCGAGAAGACAGTTCAGAAAAGGAAAGGCACGGTTGAAATAGCGAGAAGTGGCGGAAAAGGTACCTATCACCTGGGTCCCGGCTGGAGGAATTTCCTCCGAGACCCTCGTTCGATCCTCGGGAGGGGGAGCTGACAAATCGGGGGGGATCGGGGAAGACCCGGCGTCGTCATTAGGAATGGATTCCTGCGAGAGGCCGCGTTAGCCGTCGAGCCAGTGGCATAATCATCTTGGTAAGCATGGACGGAAGGCATACCTTCTGTAGGGAGGGGCCCTCCGCGGAATTAGGAGTAGGAGAAGGTGGATCCCTATTCTCGCCAACAAGGTCTCGCCGGACCACCTTCGCTTTTCGTTTTCCCTTTTTCTTCTTCGGCTCCGAAGGACCGTTATTTGGAGATTTCCTCGATAACCAGGGCGCTACCGCAGCGTAGTTGGCTAAGGCTCGCGCTTGAGCCGCGGCCAACTGATCCTGAAGGTCCTGCGGAAGTGGCTTGCCGGCACGCTTAGCATACATCTTGGTATCGCACAAATAGCCCCAGGCGAGAGCCCAGTGAAGAAGCAGTAGTCCGGAGGCAAGATTTATGGCCACCCGACGGCGCATATTTATAGCTGCAGTAGGGCCTGCCAAAAGATTCTCTTGGCTATCAGGCACGTGTCCAGCGAATATTTTGGGGTTGGACTTGTCTTGTCGAGATCAGGGCTAGCTCGAAAAGAGCGAGGATTGTGTACAACCCCATATTCGCTGGGTAGGACCCAGAAGACTAAGACTTCAGAGTTCGGGGTTGGGCTAGTCCAGGGTCAGCCCAAGGGCGGACTGGTAGAGTTCTCGCCCTTAGGGAGCTCTCGCCAACCCATAGGCGAGATCGTTCGTGCTAGGACTCGGGCCTTCAGGCCGGCCTTAGACGTCGAGACAGTAGAGCTCCCGCCCGGAAGGGACTCCCCCTATGGGCGGGCGAGAGCGAGAACCCTCTCGGCGGAAGGTCCCGCCAAGATGAGCCAAGTTGGAACTCGGCGAGAGCCTTCTTGCCTGGGGTTCTCGCCAAGCAGGTCCATGTGGTGGGGCCCGGCGCCAAGGGAAAGATTATTTTATTATCCCCGGGTAAGATTACCTGTTTGCCCCCAGGATAATAGCGGGATTTGTCTATCGGCAGACCCATCAGGGGTATTTCAGTATTTTCAGGTCAGGAGAAGACTATAAAAAGACCCAGAGGGGCTCTTTGGAAAGCAAGGATGTCATTATTCTCTAACTCCAGTGTTTTCCGAGGAGCTCCCAGTCCAGCTTTTGGTTTTGGAGGGGAAGCTCTCAGAGATCTTCCGGGTGTGAGGTGGGACCTCCCAGCTGGGTCTTTGGGTCAGTCTTAGGACCTTTGCAGCTAGTCAGGGGTCGAGATTTGAGAGAAGTAAGCGTCGACTGCACTTTGGTTTGTGAACATTCGTTGGGGTCAATTTTGGCTTCAACAAGTTTAACAATTTTGGTTAAGTAAAACAGTGTCGACACATCCAGAGAAGTGTTGTCGGCACTTCAGAAAGTGGTGTCGACACATCTAGAATAGTGGTCTCGACACATCAAGAAATTTAGTCGACACAGAATTTTTGTTGAACTACTAAGTATGTCAAGTGTCGCCACATCATCAATTGGTGTCGACACATAGAAGTCAACACCGTTGTCGAGACATTAGAAGTATGTGTCGACACATTTCAATAGTGTCAACACATTCAGTCAGTTTTTGCCGCCTTTTGACCTTCTTTGTTTAGTAGGGTATAAATAGGTCAAGAACAATCTCTGTCGACACACTCTCCAGGTTTTCGAGACCAAAACCTTGTGTCGATAATCTCTCTTCTCTCAATCCAAGCTTTCTCACCATCCCAATGATGCCAAAGGTAGAAGATAACATCAACAAAGGATATGAGTTGGTTCGCCACGCCTTTGATGATGCAGAATCTGAGATGAAAGGGGTGATTACCTAATTACTGAAAATAGTTTAGAGTTTTTGGTATCCGAACCAACCAAGATATGGAAGAAAGATATACTTGAGTTTTATGGCGCAGCTACAGTAGATTCAACTGGCCTTAAGATTAAATCAATGATTCATGGGGCTAGAGTCAAATTGACCTTGAAGAGTTTGAGGAAAATTATTAATCTTCCAAGGACTCAAGATGAAGAAGAAGTACCCGTATCTAAGACACGGGAAGCACTACAATGGTGTGGATTGGATCCCACCTTGAAGATTGGATCTGCTATAAATAAGAAAGGGAAGAATCAGCAAGGGAAATTCCTCTATGAAGTGGTTGGCAAGGTAATTCTATGTAAGCCATGGAGACATGATAGGATTTCAGCCTATATGTTCATCCTAATGACAAGGATTATTTTTAGACTAAACACAGATTGGTCTATAGTAATTTTTGAGAAGATTAAGAAAGGCATAAAGAAGCCTAATTTGACTAGACTGATGAGTTTATACTTTGCTGGAGCAATTCCAGAAGTAATGCACCAGATTCCTTGTTCTAAAATCAACCATATGAGAAAAATGGACATCAGGATTATCTCTGGATGGGATCGGGTCCAAACAAAAGACATACCTGATATAGAAAGACAAGAAGCTGCTGAGAAATCACCTGCACAGGATATTACTGATAATGCACAGGTGTAGGGGGAGCCAGATAATGCACAGGCACAGGACATTATTGATAATACATAGGCACAGAACATTACTGATAATGCACAGGTGTAGGGGGAGCCAAATAATGCACAGGTGTAGGAGGAAGAGACAACACACTTGGCAAGTGAAGTGGATTCACAAACAATTCTTGAGAGACCTCATGTCAACATTCTAGCACAAGATGTTATCATGGAGGATACATATGTAGTTGCTGATGCTCTTGAGAAAAAAGTACCACCAGTCCACACTCAACAGGAGTTTACTCTTGAAGAGTTGTTTCCTGATATTGAGGGAGCAACAAATAAAGGGGAGCAAATAAGGATTGAGGGGGAGTAGATTAGGACTGAAAAGGAGCTCCCTCCTAGTCCTAAGGAAAGAGTAGACATTGCCAGTACATCTGCTTCAGCAGATGAAGAAATCACAAGTGCCAAAAAGAGAAAACTGATTGTTTTTAAGAGAAGGAGCCATAGCTAAATGAAAGAATTGCAAACTGCTGCTCCACAACCTGCCCTAGAGGCTAATTATAGCTCATTATTGGTTGCCTTGCAATTCAAATTAGATGTGTAGAGAGTGGCTCTAGAAAAGTATGTGGATGAAAGCCATAAGTCACTTCAATTTGATCTGGCTCAGGATATCAAATCCATCAGGTTTGACGTGAATCTACATAAGAAAGAGATGACAGATTGCTTCCACAAAGGGGGCAATGCTGTAGTATTTCTAGCTAAGCAGCAAGCAGAAGTAAAGGCTCAAGTGGATGACATTGTTATTAAACAAGGCTATGTCCTTGAGAATTAGATTAGGATGAATGACAATCTGACTGAATCTTACAATGAGATTGTAACTGAAATAAAGAATACAGTAACTGCAATGACTGAAGCAAGCGCTAAAGAGAAAGAGGAGTTTGATAAGAAGCTACAGGCTGTCTTAGACTCATTTCAGACAGCCATTACTACTTCTCAGAATTTAATCTCTAATAAGCTTGTCAAGTTAAAATCATTTTATAAAGATGGTGTTAATTTTCTTGATGGACAAGTGAGATTTCAGAAAGATGACTTACGAGACCAAATTGAAAGTGAAGTCATAAAGGGGGAGAGAGTGTTAGTCAAAGCTGGCACAGATCATGCCAAATGGATATCCAATAGCATCAGAGCCACTCTGGGATATGCTCTCCTTTGTGATGATGATAATGTTGCTGAGTCAGGTATGAAACCTGTTTATCTTTAAGGTGATTAACCTGAAGTTGCTCAGGTCATTTACCCTCCAGCATATTTTGATATGATTCAGACAACAGGTTCAGTCAATGTACAGTCCTCCACAGGAAGTTATTAATGTTATTATTGAGAAAGTAGAAATGCCAGAAGCTGCCTTGAAATCTAAGCAGGAAGCTCAACTGTCAAAGAAAAGGTTCAGAGAACAGGCTGAGTTAATGCCTTATTTTGAGCAACGGAGCCCCACTTCCAGTAATATCATTTTGGCTGCCTGGAAAGCTGTGAAAGAACAGATCCATGAAAGGGGTAAATGGTATTCTGAACAAGAATGATAGAAATATGAAGCAAGGCAAGAAGCCATTCTGCAATATAGAAGAAAGGCTAAAATTGGGAAGCTACCTCCTAATGCTCAGGAGCCTAGCAAATACTTCCTTAAGCCTTTTCATTATTTTGAAAGGCAGAGAATTAGGGCTGAAGCACAGAAGAAGGCAGAGTTGAAAGGAAAGAAGCCCATTGATGATGCAGAACCTACTGTGCAGGCTCAGATTAAGCTAGGAAAAGGCATAGTCATCAGGGAGCCTGATAAGCCTTAGTATAAATTTACTAGATTTTACAAGAATAATGTAATCTTTAGTTTTAAAGAAATCTATGCAAACAATTGTTAAGAAACTTTTTGATAGTATAAACAAAACAATGTTTCATGTTCATTAAGTTTGCATCATTATTTGGTAATGTCATTTTGGCATATGTTTTGTTTATAAGTTACCCTGTCATATAATGCTTATATACATCATAATGTTTGTTTATTATAAGTGGTGTATATCATTGACTAAAGGGTTATGACCTCTCCAAATAGGGGGAGATTGTTGGGTACATAGGAAAACGTGTACCTGATTTGAAGATGCCTCACTTAGCTCAATGATATACATCAAGGTGTATTTGATGTTATTTTGAGTTTATATATGCAGGTTAAGAATATGTTAAAATGTATAAAGAAAGTTTCTAAGTCCATGAGTCGACACCAAAGGAGCTGTGTCGACATCACCAAAGCTTGTGTCGACACTTAATCTACTTGTGTCGACACATTATGAAGATCAGTCTCGACGCTTTGCTGACAAAGACAAAGGTTCAAGAAATGACTGAAGACTTGACAGCTGTGAATTCCAACAAGTTTGCTGAAGCAATCAGAACTTTCAAAAGTTGGTTAGAAACCGGATCAGCCGGTTACCATGGATGAAGTCTATATAAAGACGGATTCTATCAAATCAAAAGAACGAAAAAACGAAAAACAAACGAACAACTAAGAAGAATTGATCATTGATCAAGAAAGAGCACGTCACACAAAAGAAGATTTTCGCGAGAAAATCTAAGAAGACAGTCTGAGGTGGCAATCTACTCAGAATTTGTCTAAGGAGAATTCAAACAAGAATTAAGAAGAAACTTCAGAAGATTTGGAGATGATAGAGAGCTCCAGCTGTTTGAAGTAAAGTAGGAGACGTTTACAAGTCTCTTAAGAAGCAGATCATGAACAAATCTGCTAAGAAGAATTCAGATCTATTTCTGAAATCTAAGAAGGAAGCTGCCAGCCAGTAAACTTCAAAGGATATCAACCCTACTGAGTTCAGATTCAAGAAGCTTTGAAGAAAGCTAAGAATAGGTTGATCTCAGCAATCAGTTTTATCAAGAGCTGATCAAGAAACCTTTTATCCCTTTCTCTCTTAACAAGGGTAAGAGTCAATCTATAAGATCTTCCAAATTCTGTAGGATCTTTCAAGATCTGAGTTGTAAGCCTATAGTATAAAGGCTGAGTGTAGGAGATATAGATCTCAAAGTTGTAGGCCTTGTGACAAGGCTTAGGTACGCCTGTTAGCCTGAGGTGTAGGAGTGTGGATACATTCTGAGTAGTAGGCCTTGTGACAAGGCTGAGGTAGGGCTGTTTGCCTGAGCTGTAGGAGTGTGGATATATTCTGAGTTGTAGGAACCTTTTAGGGTTCTGAGCTGTAAGATCTGTGGATCTGAGAAGAAGGAAGAAGTTAGGCCGAATCTAGCACACTGCTGGATAGGCGAAGGGGGAAAGTGGATGTACCCAGACCTTGGGGAACAACTATAAACCAGTGTGCAATCTGGGATGTGTGTGTGATTGTGAATTATGTGCTATGGTTGCTGTGTTAGCTGTAGAATAGTTAGATTCTCTTTAAAGAACTGAATTCTTATTCTGCCTTAAATGAAAAAAAAGAAAGAACATATTCACCCCCCTCCCTCTAGGTGTTTGGGTTATCTTAAAATCGATTCTATCAAGGACTTAACATGTCCAAGAAGAGAATCGTTACCCTAGCATTTCTCTTCGGCGCCATGACGATCTAGTCGGATGGAAAGCACCGTATCGGCCTCGCCTTCATAGATCTGGACTCGGATCGAGAATCAGAGCTACGAAGCTCTACCGGCGGCCGAAGTTGACCTCCTTCTTCCTCCTAGCTATCCCCTCTCTCTAAGCTTTTAGAAAGAGAATGGTCCAATCAAAATGTGGGTTTGAACACCCTATTCCCGGCTTAAAACCCAACCAGGACAGCCCTCATCCCTTGGATCCCTTTTAAAAGAAACAAACGGCCACGATTTGCCCTGAAAATAACATTTCTGGGATTGAACACGACTTGCGACACGCCCGTGGCCAAGGCTGTGTTCCATACTCTCCATAAACCAGTAAATCTAGATCAGGACACAGCCTATGACACGGTTTGAGACACGGCCGTATCAACCATGGACACGCCCTTGTCATGGGACGTGTGCCTCAATCAACGCTGAAACGGTCGCATCCCTAACAGGACACAGGCTTAGACACGCCTGTGTCGACTTTGAAAAGCCCGTGTCAATCAGTACACGCCCGTGTTCTGGGTTGTGTCCCTCAATCGACACAGGACCAAAATTTCTAGAAGAGGATACGACCATGTGATATGCCCGTGTCATAGGCCGTGTGCTTGACACGCCCTAGGACACGCCCGTGTCCCAGGACGTGTTCCCAGCCCTCAACGATCGTTGACCTCGCCTCGACGACCCGAGCACGACACAGCCATGTGATATGCCCGTATCACAGGCCATGCTCACCTTACCAAGACCCAAACTTGGCTCAAATGCCGCCCGTTCCTCTTTTGAGTTTTGGGGCATTACAGAGCATGGACTTCCTATAATCTCTAACTTCCTTAAAGCCTTCCATATTGACCACAAGCGTGTCCTACATTTCCTTGGAGGTCTTATAATGTATAAGATTTTGGAAGGTTGAGTCATCAATGACACTAGCTATGATATTTTTTGCCCTTCTTTCCATGGTAGACAACACTACCTCATCTCTATCCATCTCTGTATATGCCTTGGGCACTTTCAGAGTTGGATCTATGGTGGAAGCCTTTGTGGGGATAAAAGGACCTTTCACAACTATTACATAGATCCTAGGGTCAGATGCTTCCATGAACAATCTGACCCTTTGCTTCCAGAGGCCAAATCCTTCCTTCCTGCAGATTGGTAGTTTCATGACCCCTAGATCCTTATAGTTCATTCCTGACCCCATTCTTATATTTTATAGCTAACCTTGGAGGTATACTCAGATTGTTAAATCCTTTTTTAGCAACCTCCCTCTGATACCACTTGAAAGTTATTACTTTAAGGTTAGCTAGTAACCTAGAGGGGGGTGGGGGTGAATAGGTATTTGAAATTACTTAAGTCTTTTTACTATTTATAAATTTAGTGATCTAGAGCTTGTCCTAATTACATGCAATATAAAAACAATAGCAAGCAACACAGAACAACACACAAGTATTTATAGTTGTTCCCCAATTGGGTACATCCACTTTCCCTCCCACCTTTCTAACTTATGTTTGATAAGGCACAAACTCCTCTAAAATGCTCCTCAGAACTTACACCTAAGACCCTCAGCCTTATACTAAGGTTCTCTTCAGAAACCTACCTCAGAACCACAAGGGTTTCTACCTCAGAGCCCTGTAAAGCTCCTACAGCTCAGTGGTCCTCAAACCACCTACCTCAGCCTTATCTCTAAGGCCTACAGCTCAGGCACAAAGTTACCTACAACTTCAGGCACAAGGCTATACACTCAGAGTGCTGAAACACTCCTATAGCTCAGTACCATTCTAGGTACCTACCTTAGTGCCCTTCTAGGCACCTATAACTTAGTGAAAAATTTGTCACCTACCTAAGGCCAAAGGCCCTACACTCAGTCTCCTCCAATACCTACACTCAGTGACACACTTGTCACCTATAACTCAGTGACTCAATAGTCACCTACCTCAGCCTTATCACTAAGGCCTACTACTTAGGCTGGGAGGACAGCCCTGCTCTCAGATCCACACTTGGATCCTACCTCAGTACCCCAGCAGGGAACCTACCTTAGTGACTAATTAGTCACCTACAACTCAGGAACAAAGTGCCCTACAACTCAGATTCAGGCAACCCGAATCCTACTGACAATTAATCAATAAAATTGAAATACTGACTCAGAGAAAAATCCCTGAGTCTAACTTGTTGGACTCAACATATATCAGTCCAGCCCTCTTGCTGTAGAAGAATTAGTCTTCTTCTACAACAACCAATTTCTCTGCTGTACTGAAGGCAGCAACTGCTGTTGAAGGCTTACAGCCCTTCACACAGCTATCTTCTCTTGCTGATAGATTGAATCAGCCAATTTGTTTTTTCAATGAACAATCTTGCTGAACTGGAAGAAGCTTCAGCTCTCTTTGCCTTTTGGCTTTCACTGCTAGACTTTTCCTTCAAGCTTATCGAAGAAGATGAAGTCCATCCGCATCTTTTTTGTTTTCTGCTTTCTTTCTCGTTAACCCTAATCTTCTTTTCTTCTCTTCCTTTTATATTTGTTGATTTGAATCAACGACACAATTTGAATGTGGGCCTAATCAAGTATGGTGAGCGCCACCTCCCTCAGAAGAAGACAAACAGTACTTTCCAGCACTGCTGCAGCTTTCTTGCAACAGCTTCATGTAATTTGACTTTGATGACGTCAGTAGTGGTCATCACCATCTGGACTTCGAAAAAATTCCAGAACTTCATTGAGCATTTAGTAATATTAAGTCACTCAATGCCATCTGTCTTGGCTCTCAATGCTTCTAGGATTGTCTCTGCGGTTCTTTCTTAACAGTCTCAGCGGTTTCTTCTTAACAGCTGAGATAAGATTCTATCTCAGCCCTTTCTTCTCAGCAGTCTCAACACTTTATTCTTCTCAGCTGTGACAGTCTTTTGTCTCAGTGGTTTCTTCTCAGCTGTCTAACCTATCTCAGCGGTTTTGCCTTAGTCAATTTGTCTGACTTTAGGTCGACGAATGTTGAACTGCGTTCGACGAACAGTGGGCTAAGCTCGACGAATTCTGAACCTCAAGCTTCTAAATTTAGCTTAATGAGTGGAGAGCTAAGCTCGACGATCTGTGTGTTGATCTCAACGAACTATGTGCTGAACTAGACGAACTGCGAGCTGAGCTCGACGAATTCTGAACCTCAAGCTTCTGAGTTTTAGCTTAAGGAATGGTGAGCTGAGCTCGACGATCTTTGAGCTGAGCTCGACGAACTGCGAGCTCAGCTCAATGAATTCTAAACCTCAAGCTTCTGAGTTTTAGCTCAAGGAATGGTGAGCTGAGCTTGACGATCTGTGAACTGAGCTTGACGAACTACGAGCTGAGCTTTATGAAATCTGAGACCCACACTTTGAACTGAGCTTAAAAAAATTTTGAATTCTCTAGCATATTATTCTTGTTGACATGTCCAATCATGGACTACCTGCATGCATGAACTCAAGCACATATCAAATACATTATGCCCCTTAACATGATTAGTGATGCCTCTTCAAATCATGAGGAACATTGTAGGGCACAATTCCCAACACTCTCCCAATAATACCTTAAGTCATCTAGTTCACTCAATAGCAACATAGAGATTCGGGTATTAATAAAGGGTAAACACTAATAAAAGTAAGTGTCCTTGATAAAATTAGCTTTGGGCTTCAACCCATCGTAGTTCCTAGTGCCCCTGAGAGCCCATCACCGAGTAAGCCTCGGGCAGTCCAAGGACTAACTATAAGTTGCTATGCCTAATAAGCATTAGACAAGAGTAGTCTAATAGGTTAAGGAAACGATGTGACAATCTCAACCCGTATAGGGTTGGAGGATACAGGATGGGTTTTGTCCTACGAGCTGTAGGCTTGGATGTTTGGATACAGGACGGGTTTTGTCCTGTGATCTGGAGGCTCAGAAGTTTGGATGCAAGAAGGGTTTTGTCCTATAAGCTAGAGGCTCGGGTTGGAAATAAATTGCATGTACATAGAACATATTAGTGTCGGGTCAAACGGTATTGGGCCAATCGTCACACAGATGGCAATATGGTGACTCAGGTGAGGTGTGAGGGTTTGAGGGGCCTATAGGTTGTTAATACTTCGGTATGGAGGACAATCCCCGAAAATGCACACCCTACCTAAAAGTATGGTGGTTTTTCCAGCGGTTTAGTACGTGGTGACTCTGGTGTGTTCTTTAGAGGCATACGAAAGGTCTAGGCCTGGTAGTGTGTATACCCGCCTAGGAGTGGAGACGCCCTCTGTACTTCTGCCGTAAACTCAATGGTATTACCTGAGAGTTAATCTAACTCTAAAAAGTGTGAACTAAAGGTCTGTGCGCATAGATTCACGTGGGTGAGTTGCACTTGTATTGTTTATAACCTACATACCATGTATTCATACTTATGTCATACGCACAATAGATTCTTATCATATAAATTAGTATGAGCTCTTTTATATGATAAGTTACATTTGTGAAACCTTAACTTATAAGTTTATATGAGCATTCATATAAGCTAAGGTACTTCTGTGATAGTAGCTTAGCAGTCAATAGTTTACTTTCTTCTCCGTTCTCTACTTTGTTTACAACACTTCTTTTCAGTACAGTTCTTTCTTACTTTACTTGTACTATATAGAACTGCTAGAGTAGAGATAAACTTGTTATTACATACTCTTGATAGATTAGTTCCACTATCACCTGCTTTCCTTTTTATACCCCTTGTTGTTCTTCGCTTCGTCCTCCTGCTTGGTACCTAGGAGTCGCGGGGGTGAGGCGAGGACAAAATGTCTAAGTCTTTATGACTAACGGTCCATTGTGACCGTATCATTTTAGGAGCTCGAGGAGATAGAGCACCAACACGACCAGTAGGATGAAGTGGAAGGAAATGAGGAGCTAACACTACCTACTACTACAACTATAACCTAGCATTAGGTGATGACGCATGTACTGATGATAGTTTAGCTTCTGCTTTGTTAGATTTTGTGTGTGAGAGAGATTAATACTATGTACAAGGCATAAGCTCTTTTCTCTTTCATTATGTACTCATTGTGGACTATTGGAACTCTCATGTTATTTATATTATGATGATGCTGTGATGCGGACTCGATATATAAATATATATATTACATCTCTTCTCGATTGGTCGAGTAGGTTGAATGATCGTACTAGCCGACAAAATCGGCGTCATGCGGTGTCGACTAACCCGTGTGTTAGTGTCACCGTAAGGCGGCAGTTCTAGGCATAATATCGGGTTACCTCCTGGTAAGGGGAGAGGGGTCTTACTGGTTCAGCTCTGGCCGGTAGTCGATGCAGAGTCGTAAAGATCCATCCTTTTTCTTCACAAATAACACCGTGCTCCCCATGACGATGAACTTGGCCAGACAAAGCCCGACTCCACCAGCTCCTGCACCTGAGTCTGGAACTCTACTATATCCTTGGGCACCATCTGGTATGGTTCCCGAGACACGGGTCTTGCTCCCGGCACTAACTGGATCCGAAAATCCACATCTCTAGTCGGAGGTAATCCGGGCAATTTCTCCGAGAATACGTCTGAGAAATCCCGAACTACTAGAAAGGTGACGATGGAGGCTTCTACTTCTTCCATCTCGAAGAAGATCATGTATACCTCATCTCCTCACTCATAGGCTTTGATAACCTACACAGATGATGATAGAGTTCGAGAAACATGTCTAATACCTTCGATGATGATGTTGATATCCCCATGCTGTAAGGTGATCCTCCTCGACGTGAAATAATTCGGGAGTGTAACATCCCATTTCCTACTAGACCCCTTAACTTAGATTCATGTAGGACATGTGGTGGGTGAATGAGGCTAGGATAGGTTTGACCCAATGTGTTACGGTGGGTTCACATAGGGCCAATTATAAGGTTCAAGTCAACATAGGTCAAACTAGCCCAAATTTGAACCATAGGTACACATTGACCCCACCACTATGTACCTAACCCTAAACGTAATTTAAGTAAACCAAAATCCCCATCATAGGGTAACCCATTGACCCAATTTGACCAAGTCTACCGTAACCCTAATTTCGTTCAATCCACACACGTAGGCCCAATTAGCCAAGTAGGAGATCACCATGGCCCAACTAAGGTTGGGCGATGCCATATGGCTCATGATCTCCAAGTGGGGCGAGCCCACTCACTGATTTGACCAAGTAAACCCTAAGGTCAAACTTGGTCAACCTTATGCCTAATTAAGGAAATTTGAAGACCAAGCCCATTCCTAATGGGCTAAGGCCTTGAGCCATGGACCAACCCATGTTGGGTGATGTCATAGGGTCCATGACCATCAAGTGGGGTCAGCCCACTCATCAATTTGAACAAGTCAACACAAAAAGTCAACTTGGTCAACATGAGGCCTAAAGGAGTAAATGAGAGTCAAGCCTATTTATAATGGGCTAAGCCCATGAGCCAAGGCCCATGAATAGACAAAAGGTGAAATTAAAGCCCCTACCCTCTTGTTTTGGAGGGTAGTGACATGCATGGGGGTAGTTTAGGAATTCGCTAAATGGAGGAGAGATAAAAGAGAGGAAAATGGGGATGAAGGCCATCTGGCCCTCCTTCTCTCTTCACAAGCCCTCCTCTGAGCTACAACAGTAATTCCCAACCTTTCCAGCCCAATTTCATGCCACTTGGAGCTCAAGGTGAAGCATCCAATGCTTGGACAAAATTCCCATTACTCAAAACACCACAACCAGCCCACACCACTTTCATTTGACTTCGCCATTAGCTTCAAAGCACTGAGAGGAGTGGAAATCGATACCTGGATCAAGTAAAATGGTGGAGGAATGAGTTCAGAGCCCCCAATCAAGGTCAAATTTCCATGGGCAACCGCCACCGCCGCCGCCGTCGGGCCCCAATCAAGGCATGTTTCTCCTCCCCTCCCCTCCCCTTGTGCTAGATATCTAGATAAATTAAAGGAGATATCCGGCTAAATTGAGCCCGATTCCATGATAGAAAATCAAGAAATTTTGGATTTGGAGGGTGCTCGGGTTCGCTGGAAACCGCCGCCTTTGGCGGCCAAGTCGCCGCAAAACGCTTGCCCTCTGCTCAACGGAGGTGGTGGTGGTGTTGGCCAGCCGGGGAGGTGTCCAGATGGCCAGGAAATAGGAGATCAAGGTGCTCTAGGTCGGGTTGATCTTGGCCATCGGCTGGTTGGGGAAAATGAATGGATGTCGTCTATTTAATGTGTATTAAACTATATGTTATTTAATTTACTATCAAACTTTATATATCATCCTACATGAAAAATTTAGGCCACTTACAAGATATTACAAAACTATTCACCAACATAAAAATTGTACATCTAAGTCTTATCTTTAATTTGACAGCCTAAACTTGCAATTTGGAGCACTGTAGCTTCTTGTAGGGTCATCCTCCTAGGACTTATTCTAAGTTAGGCAAAACTTCAAATAGATTACTAGGTCAAACCATAAGTCCACATGAAGTGAAATTTGGGTCACACATGTGTATATACTGGACTTATTCACTTCCCAAAAAGTAGAATTTTTGGGAGTTATTTTTCTATAGTTTTTTTAGAAATATCATTATTTAAATAAATTTAATATATGGTGATTTCCTATTCCAAATGCCCCCAAATTTTGGTGGCTTGTCTCTAATGTCATCATATGACCTTGTTAATAGTTTGGAGCCATTTTTACATCTGCATGTTGGAGGATCCAACATGCATGGTGGAGGTAGAATTGTGAATGGTGTGCAAATAGCAAAATGGGAAAAATGAGAATACCCCATTTGGCTTAATTCATTTCAATGAAATTTCGGACAGGGACTCATAGAGATGGAATAAACCTCCCATAGAAAGATTGGGATTTTTGGGATCAGAAATTCCATAAGTTGGAAATATTGAAAAATTAGCTCATTTAGGAATAAAAATGAGAAGTAGGGCTGCTGAACATAGAAAATTCAAAATTTTTTGATACACCCCCTAATAGGTCATTTATCACCTTTGGGAAAATTTATGAGCATGGTTAAAAATTATTTCTTGTGTAATAAGTGTAATTGCAGTTTTACCCTTTTGAGATTTGATTTAAAAGTATAGGTAATAATGTCTGGAAAATTATGGAAAAATTTCTAGACTCTTATTTCTCAGATATAAACCCCTGTAAATTTTATTAAGAATTTTGGATTATTAATTATGTTGAATACCTTAGTAGTGGCATTTTTGTAATTATGTTAACATGTAATTGTTTTAGGTCAAACCACTGGGTAAGAGTATGAAATTATGTTTTGAGTATTATTTTGACAATGTAAATGACCAGTAATTTTCTCTAAATTTTTAGCTGAATATTTGTGATACTTCTTTTATAAAATGGGATTATTGTAATTATAATCATAAATAAAAAATGAATTGTAAATCAAGTTGAAAAATTAGGATTTTTGGTGAGCAGTCATTTTTAACCAAGATGAACTTTAGATAATTTATGTAGACATAATGGACAACTGGATTTGTTAGCTCATGTTCAAAATGACCTAAGTAATCTAATGAAATGATTTAAATTATGGTCCTAAATAATTAGAAAAATGAAGAAATTCTGAATGGTCAATTTAATACACATGCCAAACTCATGATAAAATTTCAGAGGCCTTTGTCCTAAGGAATTGGAAGTCATCTCATACGGGTTAGTGTTAGGTCATGGGCTGCGCTTAGCAAAAAGTGACGTGTAATACTAGGACCCACAGGAAAATGATAGATCGTTGGATAGAGAGGTGTATTGGGAAGTTGAAACCCTGGTTGGTGTCACAAGTAGGTCATAACATAGTAACGAGTGTTAGAGTGCAAGTCACCCAAGAGTATAGTTAGGGCGGGGTCCAGCGAAACATCATCGTTCTCCTAATAAGTATCCGAAGTCATTAGGTTCACTCAAGAGAAACACCGAGATTTGGGGTTTTAATAATGGGTAGACACTAATAAAAGTTAGTTTCCTTGAGAAAGGGAGCTTTGGGCTTCAGCCCATCGCAGCTCTTAGTGCCCTCGAGAGCCCTTCACCGGGCATTCCCTAGACAGTCCAGGGATTAAAACTAAACTGCGATGTGTAAAATTAATTAGACAAGAGTAGTCTAATAGGTTAAGGGAATGATATGAAAAACTCACCCGTATAGGGTTGGATGGATTCAGGACGGGTATAGTCCTGCAAGCTGGAGGCTCGTATGTTTGGATTTATGACGGGTTTAGTCCTGCGAGTTGGAGGCTCAGATGTTTGGATTCAAGACGGGTTTAGTCCTGCGACCTGGAGTCTCGGATGTTTAGATTCAAGATGGGTTTAGTCCTGTGAGCTGGAGGCTTGGATGTTTGGATTCAGGATGGGTTGGTCATGGGAGCTGGAGGCTTGGGTTCGAAATAACTTGTATATGCATAGAACATATTTATGGCAAGTCATATGGTACTGGGCCAGCTGTCACACCGACGATAGTTTGGATACTCTTTCAAGGTGTGAGGGTTTGAGGGGCCAGTGGGTTATTTTACACTGTGGTCTGGAAGACAATCCCCGAAAATGCACACTCAACCAACAAGGCTGGTGGATTTACCAGCAAATTAGTACGCAGAGACTCTGTAGTGCACCTAGGACGTATACGGATACGTACGAAGGGTCTTGGCCTGGTAGTGTGTATACTTGCCTAGGAAGCAGAGACGCCCGCTCCGTTGCTTCCATAACCACAATGATAGTACTAGAGAGCTTAGCTAACTCCAAAAAGTGGGAACTAAAGCTCTGTGATCACAGAGTCGTGTGTGTGAGTTGCACTTGTATGGATCCAAGTGTGTTGATACAAGAAAAATTACTTTTAGTTGCGAAAATTTTGGTCACAAAATATTGCGGTTTGGTCACTAAAGACATTTAGCAATCAACTTGGATCCATCACAAGGTGGTTGCAAAATGAGTGTCACAAAATGTATCTAGCAACCAAAAAATTTTCGTCACTAAATATATATTTATAGTGTCAATTAATTTTCATCACTAAATGTACTATTTCAGTGACCATTAATTTTTGTCACTAAGTATGCATTTTTAGTGACTAGTTTCGTCACTAAATGTATATTATTAGCAATAACTATTTTTGTTAAATACAATGTGGTTGCAATGCAATAATGACATTTGTTACTAAAATTATTTATTCATCACTAAATACAACAATAAACGAAATATTCATGTGCTACAAAAATCTAATGAAAGAAAATAAAATGTTTCTTTTAAATTTATTAATAAAAAGGTGGGAGATAGCCCAAACCATTTAATATAGAACAATAAAGCTTTTCACTCTACTAAACTCAATACATAAAAAATTCCATAATAAACAAACATTACATAATTCTTTTCTTTACATGTAACACAAAATAAATTAATATATTGTGATTTCTTCATCCACTTGAAGCTCTCTTGCCTTCAAGCTCCTCGTAGGTACAATTCGTCTGTTTGAGCACAATTAATGTGCAAATTAGAAAACATAACCCCTGAAAATAATTGTACATAAGATATTGAAATAAAAGTTTGCGCTTACAGGTCAATCAAATTTCTCTCACCCTGATCTGTGAAGCTACAAAATATATATGAGCACGTCCTGCAATGATATATAAAGGTTGTGCAGAAGAGAAATCTAAAATTAAATGCATTGTTGTAGCATACTACAGATATCTCCTCACCAAGCATTTCTGGCAGTGGGAAGCTGCACCAAATAGCACAGTTTAGCAAAAATATAATTAGTGACCTAGGCCATATTTGACTAGCTCCCCGCTTTCCCAAATTGTTGTGATTGATTTCTAAGATATATCAACCACGTCTTTCATGGAAAAAAATCATCGGCAATGATTCAACAAATATTAGAATTTTTGAAGGATCAAGCGCATACCCAACTGCACCAAAAGCCTGGACTGTTGGAGAGGGCGCTACTTAATTTCTTAAATAAGTAGCAAAGCGCCACGGGTCAAGTGAAGGAACGCGGGACCCAACAATCCCCCCCCCCCGGCGTCCAGCACAACCCGTCGGCTCAGAGGTGGGGTTACCACATGGCCCACATGGCTCAGAGGTGGGGTTACCACATGTCCACGGTTTGCCTGACCCACGGTTTAACATACTCTATTCACCCCCCCCCCTCTAGAGTCAAGGTAGATCTTTCTCTCACTTTCAATTGGTATCAGAGGGAGGTTGGTTGTTCTTACAGGCTAACAACTGAACCAAAAGATCTCTAAAAAGATCAATCTTATATAGAGGGATATTATTCTCTGTATTATAGTTATTTTCAAAACCATGGCACAAAACAAAGACTATGCTAGCACCAGACCTCCAGTGTGCAATCTTTCCAAGTTTGCACTTTGGAAGTCAAGGATTAGATTATACATGAATTCTATTGATGAGGACATTTTCAATTCTGTTTTGACAGTGTGTCCAAGACCTCCAGAGACCACAAGCACAAGTGCTGTTCCACCTCCCTCAGGAACAGATGCTGAAATAAAGAAGTGGAAAACTGCAGATGTAAAGGCCATGAATATTCTTGCTCAGACTATATCTGATGAGAAATTCTAGAAGGTATCTGAATGCTGCTCAGCTAAAGACATATGGGATAACCTTTCAGAAATTATATCAGGATCTGCTGATGAAAGAAAGGACAGGAGATCCCATCTCATATCCCAATATGAGAACATCAAGAAAGGTGAAGCTGAATTAGTTGCAGACATGTACACCAGGCTCAGTCTGATAGTCAGTGAGTTAAAGTCATTGGATAAGGAAATCACACTCACTGAACTCATTGACAAGATCCTAATGTGCTTCCCCAGCACTTGGGATTCAAGGACCTGGCCAATTAAAAATGCCAGAAGCCTAAGTGAAATTACCACAGAGGCTCTTCTTGGCAAGCTCAAATCTTATGAGCTGCTCATCAAGAATAGGGAAGAAGAACAAAAGGCTACTTCTCCAGTCATCAAAAAGGAGAAGACCATAGCCTTCAAAGCTACAGAAGAGAAGCCTGAAGACAAAGCTACAGGAAATGATGAGCTCCTAAGTCTACTGGCCAAAAGATTCTATAAGATGGCCAGGAAGGACTTCAGAAAGAAGTCATTCAAAGGGCATGAGAAGCCTAGATATGATAGGTCCAACAGCAAATAAATCATCTGCTTTGGATGCAAGAAGCCAGGCCACATTGTGCCTGACTATCCAGAGAATAAAAACAAGGACAAGAAGGACAGAAATGAGAGAAGAAGAGACAAGGACTCCAGAAAGAACAACAGCAACAGATCCTCATCCAACAAAAATAAACATACAAGGAAGGGATTTGTAGCAGAAAGCTGGAGTGACACTAAAGAAGAATCAGAAGCCTCATCCAGCTCAAGTGATGATGAGGATGATGTGAGGAAAAATTATTCTGCATGATGGCAATCAATGCCTCCCAGCAAAACTTTGATGCAGAACAAGAGTCTGATTCTGAAGCTAAAACTGGATCTGAAGAGGATTAGGTAATAAACTCTTTTGATTTTACTTCTGAGGACTTTAAAATTGAATTTAAGACACTGTGTTTATATTTGCTAAGATCTGAGAAAGAGATAATCTCTCTCAGAAATCAATTATCTGACTACAGTGTCCTAAAATCAAATAACCTAAAACTCTCTGAGGAGTTAGAGTGCTATAGGGAGGAGATAGCTGCACTGAAAAGTGAACTATTCAAGGCCAAGCAGTTTGAAGAATCCCTTAATGGGAGAAGCATCAGACTGATGGACATTACAAGCAAAGTGAACTTAAGATTCAACAGTACAATGGGCATGGGTGCTTCATCCAGCCAACCTATAGTATTAACAACCCCAATTAAATTTATTTCTGATAAAGGAAAGGGTGTTGTGGAGGTAGCTAGGAAGAATCCAAATTTATCTAAGGAAAATCAAGTTCAACAGAAAATGTCGAACAGAGCTCGACAATCGTCGAACAGAGCATGGCGATCCAAAGCTGGATCGTCGAACTCAGATCGACGACTTCTGAACTCTGAACTCTGGTATAGTCGATCTTCGAACGGAGCTCGACGATCTGACCCAAGATCATCGAACTCAGGTCGACGATCGTCGAATGGAGCGAAGAGCTTTGAACCTTCTTTCAGAGGTAAATCTCAAGTCAATCCTAAAAGTCCCTCATCCCAAAGCTTCAACCCTTATACTGAATGGATAGTACCTCCTAGGAGATACCATCCTAAAGGATATAAGAGTCATCCAGGGATGTCTTTCATTTCTGAATTTAAAGGCTTTCAACCTAAACCCAAGGTAAACTGGGTCAAAAACATATAAGCTGTCTATGTGCAGGTGAAGACCTATCCAGAGATGGCCCAATAATGGTATCTGGATAGTGGGTGCTCAATGCACATGACAGGGAACAAGGAGAACCTATCATCCTTCATAACCAAACTTGGACCCAAAGTAATTTTTGGTGATTCAAATTTTGGTCAAACAAAAGGATATGGTGCTGTTCAGATAGGTTCAGTCATTTTCAAGAAGGTGGCATATGTGGAAGGACTGAAGCACAACCTGATCAGCATCAGTCAACTATGTGATGAAGGATATGAGGTGATTTTCAACAAATCCCTATGCAAGATCAAGTCAGAGGGTAACACAACTGTGTTAACAGGTAAAAGAAAAGGTAACATCTATCTTGTAGATTTTCTTTCAACCCATACAGACATTTGCTTATTTAATTCAGTATGCAAACAAAATGATCTATGACATAAGAGACTAGGACACCTAAACCTTAGAACCATTGCTAGGCTGTCCAAGGACAACCTTGTTAGAGGACTACCTTCTGGCCCCTACAAGAAGGAAGAAATCTGCAGGGCCTGTCAATTAGGCAAGCAAACTAAAAATAGTTTTAAGTCACTTAATAAGAGTGATTCACCTAGGATTTTGTATCTGTTACACATGGATCTTTTTGGACCCATTACAGTACAAAGCTTAGGAGGGAAATCTTATACTTTAGTGATTGTAGATGACTTCTCTAGATTCACTTGGGTATTCTTTCTGAGGAAGAAGTCTGATAACTTTAAGTGTCTGACAGAGTTTCTCAAATGTATACAGATTGAGTTCAATACTCATATTGCCCTGATCAGAAGTGATCATGGGACAGAGTTTGATTCTCTTCTTATGCAAGAGTTATATCAGAGTGAAGGGATCAGACATTCTTTCTCAGCTCCTAGAACTCCTCAACAAAATGGGGTAGCTGAAAGGAAAAATAGAACCCTAACTGAATCTGCTACTACATTGTTGACAGATGCTCACCTACCTCTGTCCTTTTGGGTTGAGGCAGTGAACACCTCCAACTATGTGTTGAAAAAAAGCCTAATACATAAACTGAAGGGCAAGTCTCCCTATGAATTGCTCAAAGGGAAGAAACCTAAAGTAGACAATTTCAGAATTTTTGGCTTCATTTGTTATATACACAATAATGACAAGAAATATTTAGCAAAATTCCAAGCTAAAGTTGATGAAGGGGTGTTTCTGAGAAACTCCATGATCAGCAAGGCTTATAGGGTATATAATAAATCCACTCTTAAAATAGAAGAATCTGTTCATGTTTCTTTTGATGAGACTAACATGTTTTATAAGGAGAAGTCTGCTTCTACCATAGAACCATTGCAGGTACACTCTCTTTCAGAAAGTATGGACAGATTACAGGTTAAAGAAAAGGATACATCTTTTCCACCTATCCAACAAAAGGATGAGAGCAGTGATGATGAAGAGGATGTGCAACATTTAAAAGAGCTAGTTGTTGTTCCACAAGAGGAAACAACAACAATGGTTGGTGAACAATCAACACCTCCTTTTGATCTAGTAACAACAAGAGATCATCCAATTTCCCAAGTAATTGGAGACATCTCAGCTGGTGTGCAAACAAGAAATCAGGTAAACCAGAACCCTATGCACACTTGCTTTCTATCTCAAGTTGAGCCTCAATCCATTCAAGATACAGAACAAGATCTCCACTGGATCATTGTTATGCAAGAGGAATTGCATCAATTTGAGAGAAATAAAGTTTTGGAAATAGTGCTAAGGCCTAAGGATCACTCCATTGTTGGAACAAAATGGGTGTTCAGGAACAAGTTGGATGATCAGGGAGTCATTGTAAGGAATAAGGCAAGGCTAGTTGCTCAAGGCTGCTCACAAGAAGAAGGAATAGACTATGACCAGACCTTTGCACCAGTTACAAGGTTAGAGGCCATCAGAATATTCCTAGCTTATGCTGCTCACAAGGGATTCAAGGTCTACCAAATGGATGTGAAGAGTGCTTTTCTCAATGGAGACATCAAAGAGGAAGTCTATGTTAGACAACCTCTAGGTTTTATCTCTTCAACATACCCTGATCATGTGTTCAAATTGCATAAAGCATTATATGGTCTCAAGCAAGCTCCTAGAGCATGGTATGAGACCCTAACATGCTTTCTTCTGGAAAATGATTTTATTAGGGGTAGAGTAGACCAAACTCTTTTTATTAGAACCCATAAGTCCCATACTCTATTAGTACAAATATATATAGATGATATTATCTTTGGTTCTACTGATTCAAATTTGTGCAAAAAGTTTTCCAAGCTGATACACTCTAAATTTGAAATGAGTAGCATGAGTGAGCTTTCCTTCTTTCTAGGATTGCAAGTCAAACAACATGCTGAAGGCATATTCATTTCTCAAATCAAGTATGCAAAGGAACTGGTTAAGAAATTTGGTATGTCTAAAGCATCTTGTATGAAAACACCTATGCCTACTAATGTTGTATTAGATGCTGATGAACATGGAAAACATGTTGATCAGACAACATATAGAGCAATGATTGGCTCTCTATTGTACCTTACAGCTAGTAGACCTGATATAATTTTTGCTACATGCATATTTGCTAGGTTCGAAGTAAGCCGTAGAGAGTCACACTTAACCTTAGTAAAGAGGATTCTCAGGTATGTGAAAAGTTGTCCAAATCTAGGACTCTGGTATCCAAAAGACTCAAGATTTAAATTAACTGGATTTTTAGATGCTGATTATGCTTGATGCAGAGTAGACATGAAAAGCACAAGTGGAACCTGTCAGTTCCTTGGTGACAGACTTGTCTCCTGGTTCTGTAAGAAACATACATCTGTGTCTACTTCAACTGCTGAAGCTGAATACATAGCAGCAGGCAGTTGTTGCTCACAAATTCTGTGGATTCAAAACCAGCTTCTAGACTATGGCTACAACTTAGAAGGGTCAAAAATCTTTTGTGATAACACTACTGCTATCTCCATAGCACAAAATCCAGTCCTCCATAGTAGGACAAAACATATAGAGATTAGGCATCACTTTCTAAGAGATAATGTTGAAAAGAATAAAATTGAACTACAATATATCCCAACTGATTTGCAAAGGGGAGATATTTTCACCAAGCCTTTGGATGAGAAGAAACATACCTTCTTCCTCAATCAGTTAGGAATGCTAGATGGAGGCTGTCTAAAATAAATTCCAAGATTTTGAAAATCTAAAAACAGACCAAGACTAGGCTAAAAACTTATATTTTCTATTGTCTATAGGTTCTGTTTTATCTCTGAACTGCGCTCGACGTTTTTCCAAAAATCGTCGAACGGAGATCGACGCTTTCCAACAAGCATCGACCGGAGTTCAGCGTTTTCCAGGCAGCGCTAGGCTATCTTCCTCTGGTCAACGATCGTCGAACAGAGTTCGACGCTTTCCACTATCGTCGAACAGAGATCGACGTTATTGAAGACTCTTCAGATTCTATTAGAAGCCCAAATCGTCGAACAGAGTTCAACGATTCTTCCTTTCCGCCGTCGAACCCTAATATAAAAATCATTTTTCGGCCGTCGTTCTCCTTTGCGCTTTCATAGTTTCTGCAGAAAAACTCTTTTTCCCTCCAAACTTTTGCTGCACTTGTTCTTTGTTTGTTCATATTTGCAGGATCAAATGGACGTTTTAGTTGCAGCTCTGTCGGCAATGAAATTCGACACCGTATTTGACATCGATATGGATTATTTTGAAAGTAGTGATCAAATATTCAAAGACATACTTGAGCTCTTCAAAGAACAGCAACTAGAGAAAATCATGACAACAAGAATCAAGATAGCAGCAGATGAGATTAAAGAATGGGTATATACAGCACAGAATCTGAATAATAACACCATCATCGACACGATCTCGGGAAATCAGGTATCACTTTCACCTGAGGTTTTATTAGAAGTTTTTCAGTTGAGTACAGGAGAAGATTGCATTGATTTGTCTGGAGAAGAATTCTCCAATATGCTTGAAAGGATGGGGCATACAGCAGCTAACCCCAACAAGCTTTTGAAGAAAGATCTGTCAGTGGAATACAGATTTTTGGCATATGTGGTAGGGAAAGTGCTATTGGCTAAGCACTCTGCTCATGATACAATTTCAAGGTATCAGCTCTGTTTGATGGGAGCTTTTGTGGATAAAAAGCACCTAAACTGGGGAGAACTCTTTTTTGATTTAATCAAAAAGAAAATAGACAAGAGTTTTGTTAATTTTGGTAGAATAATTGGGCTATTTCTTCGTGCTAAGTGCCCTGAATTGTTAGTTTCAAGTGGAATGCATATCAATGCTTCCAAGAGGCTGACTTGTGCCTTATTTGCAAAATGGGATAGACAGATTGTCAAGCCCAGCAGACCTACAACAATTCCATCTTCAGGCACAAGGACTACTATAGTCACTTCCCCTCAGGTCTTTGCCCTAGCAGAAGATTTGCCTACTTCCTATCCACTTGTTTCTACAACCATCTCCACATCAACCACATCAACCACAACAATCACCTCAACCATATCTATCTCTTCCCCCATTACCATTTCATCACCCTTATCTCCTCCAGCCACTTCAGAAACATTCCACCCTCTCCATTATTATCCACCTCTCACCATTCCATCATTCCACCTCTTGAAAGACTCCTTCATGGATGATTCTCCTTCCTCTCCTTCTGAGATTCCATCTACCTCGTCCTACCAACAACTCCTTCATTATATACTCTCACAACCATCCTTTACTCCATCCATTTCCACACCCATATCATCCATCTCCACTCCAGTACTATCCATCTCCACAATCTCTACTCCTGAGCCAACCATCCATATACCTCCTACCATCACACCTTCAAACATTATGCCAGCAACATCAACTCCTACCTCTACTCAAGCCCATCTTGAGCATGTAGATCTTCCTGCACTGGCAGACAGGCTGTATGAGCAGATAGCCCCCAGGATATCCTCATTGCTGGAGACCACAATGGCCCCACTTCTGAAACATGTTCAGGAGCTGTCTGACAGGCTATCTTCATTCCTCTCTTCTCAGGCAAACCCTTCCTCTGGGTGCCCTGATCAAGTTCATACTGAATCCCGATAGGGGGAGATGCCTAATGAGGTTTTGGAATTGCCTGTTACTGCTGAAGCTTCAGTTGCTACTCCAGTTTTTGTAATGGATCTCAAGAGCCTGCTCTCAGTTTTTGATGCTGTTTACTTCAACTATCTACCAGCTCAACAGTGTGAAGATCTCTCTAAGGCAATTGTGCCTATTCCAGTATGTGAGCCAATTTTTCTAGCTTCTTTTATAGAATTTGTCCAAGCTGAGGACAAGGCCATTACTGCTGTTGCTGCTGCTGCTAATGATAATGTTAATGACTTTTTAGTTGATTCTGTTATTAGTTCTGTAATTGTTTCTGAAGATATTATGATGACAAAGGCATGTATTGATCAGCCTGCGGATTCTGCTAGTTTTGTTTCTAAAAGTGTTATTCCTCCTGTTCAAGTTGCCGCTCCTATTGTTGCTGCTCTAGTACTCTCTCAAGCCAAAAATCTTCAACAAGAATACATTAAGAGAATAGATGCTCTATATGATGATCCCCAGAGCTCTGACAGTAACCAGTTCAGAACAGACAATGATGACTCCTCAGCTACCATAGCAAGGAAAAGAAAAGCTAGAAGCAAAGCCATGAAAAGAGTTCCTCCAGAAAACATTACAGATGCAAATGATGTACCTTATTATATATTGCATAGTTGTGAAATCACTGAACCTTAGATGCAATACTCCAGAAATCAGCTTAAGGAAATGAAAAAGAAAAGAAAATTTGACAAAGGATCTTCCAAGTCTTACATTCCCCTTCTCCACCTCCTCCTGATGTAGGTGCAGGTGGCAGCTCTGCCTTCTCATCTACTCAAAGAGGCCAAGGCTCTTATCAGTTCCATGGTATATCTCAGCCTAGGGGAGGCCACTCCAGAGGTTACCAACCTAGAATAGGTCAATTCAGAGGTAATCAGAGAGACTTAAGGGTTTATTCAATATAAAGGGAACAAGGCCCCAGAGATCCTTCTTCTGGCCCTTTTCCTTATAAACTCAAAGACATTGTGTCTACCAGAACCCTTGCTGAAGTGACTTCCAACAGATATGAAGCTCCAGTGTTATTTGAAGATCCAGAGAATAATCCTAATTCCTGGACAGCTAGAATGAAAGAGTCAGCTGCACTAGAACAAATTAGGAAAGCAAGAGAACAAGCCAGAGATACTTCCAGCTTCACAACTCTCTCAGATCAAAGAAAGAAGGACTAGAAAGGTATGCTTCAAGTAAGTTCTTTGATTCAGAAAGTTATATGAGACTGCATCCTGAGGCTATAGTTCCAAGAACAAAGCAGCAGACAACCTTAGGTGTAAATGATGATAGAAGATCTAAGAAGGAAGCTTTAAATCCAAACAGAGATATCATCTTCAAGCAAAGAAAAGAGAAGGATTTATTTTGTAAGCAGGCAGTACATTCATCTTTAAACATTTGCTGATATTCTATCTGAATGCTGCCATGTTATATATTCTGCTCTGTTGTTTTAAATTTTGCTTTTCTGTATATGCTTTTGTATTTCTTACTGAGTCCTGTAAATAGTAATCCTAACCCAAATAGGGGGAGATTGTTGGAGCACCCTATTACTAATTTGGGCAAGGATCACTATGTTTTTAGGAATTTGGTTTGACCTAGATATATAGTTGAAAAGGTCAAATTAGAATGAGTTTAGGGCTTAGAACTTAGGTTTGAAGCTGCCCCCAGGACCATTCAAAGATCAAGACTTAGAGCTGAGACAAAGATTATTTTCGTCGAACTCTGTTCGACGAAACGTCAAACTTCGTTCGACGCTCTCTGAGCTCAACTCTGCTGAGTCGTCGAACTCCGGTCGACGATCTTCGAGCTCAGATCGATGATCTGTCTTCAGTTATTTTTCCCAGCCGCTGAGCTCAGTTCGACGATCGTAGAGCTCAGTTCGACGTTTTTTGTCTACTGTGTTAATCCAATCTCTGAGTTCAGTTCTATGATCGTAGAGCTCAGATCAACGATTTCTGTGAGAGATCGACGCCTTCGGAATTCAAATTCAAGGACAGTTATGGATTATAAACAGAATTAATTCCTGCATTGATTACAAAGGATTTTCTAGCCGTTTCAATCAATCTGATGCAAGTTTCAAGGAAAGACTAAATGAAATATTGCTTAGGACTTCCCCAGATACAGTTGTCTATTATGGAAGTCATTTATGACTGATTAAACGACCGTCTAAGAGAATATCTGATATACTCCTTCAGTATTCATTCTCATAAGACAGATGCACAAGATACAGTGATCAATACACAGTTCGGAGGCTTCAAAAGATTGAACAACACAATTTCTCTTATAAAGATTTCAACTTCTGTGATTTACAAATCTACTGAATCTTCAAGTGTTCAAAGGCTTCAACATCAAGGACTCCAGACACCAAATATTTAAGCATCTGTTGGAATCATCTTCTTCTAGAGATCTGAAGCTTCTGAAGGCCTATCACCCTAGCAAAGCTCTCACTCCTAAACCATTCTACATCTCAGGGGGCGCTTTGAAAACATCAACAATCCACTAGTCTTCTCTTATTTGATTTGAAACAGAGAATACATTATCATCTCTTTCTTTTTCTTTTCCTACTGTAAAAGGGTTATCAAAACTCCCTTCAAAAGTTCTGAATCTGGTTCTGAGAGCCTTGTCAAAACTCAGTGGTGGCAAGACACCTTATCAAAAAATCTAGATCTGGTTTTTGAGCACCTTATCAAAAGCTCATCAATGCCCAGGATACCTGATCAACTCATCCTACAGTGGATTCCTACCAAGGGTTATAGAAGAGTGGATGTACCCAAGTTTTGGGGAACCACTATAGATCCTTGTGTCTTCTGGTTACTGTGTGTTTGTTATTGCTGTGTGCTGTGTGATTCTTATTTCTTACTTTAACTTTGTTTTTCTACAAGCACCTTACACATATAATTAAATTAAATCATCCACTGCCTTACAATTTTTAAATTATAAACATTATTTTAAAATACTCTATTCACCCCCCCCCCTCTAGAGTCAAGGTAGATCTTTCTCTCACTTTCAATTGGTATCAGAGGAGGTCACGGGTTCAAGTGAAGGAACTCCGAACCCAACAATTTTGACAGGATAAAAATCAGCAAATAGCATACCTGCGAGTCTCCAGAGCTTGCGCAAGGATGGAATTAGCTCATCTAAAAATGACAATGGATTCTCCTTCATAAGTTCGTCTTTCTCATCTACTTCCACTGAAACAGATTGAAACAATTGTGATATGTTTTCTAGCGCCATATGAATAAGTCTACGGAGCTAAAAAAGTGGAAAATGAAAAACAAATCAGTAAAGCGCTATTACACAATAACATGAAACTCAAGACAAAATTTGCCACAAGAACCTGCACTGTTTCCTCAGCAGCCATATAATCTAAAAACTGCAAATCTTTTGTGACTCCAGAGAAGAAGCGTCCAAGATTATGCACATAAGTCTCTTGTAAGTTGAAAAGACATCCGCCAATTCCTGGACTGGGCGTGACTTTCAATCTCAGCAGAATATTTTAATTCAATGTCCAATAGTTAAATAAAATTGAGAAAGATGGAAACCAAAGAATACTTTTAATTTCTCATAAAAATTATGGAATTTAATAAATAGTTACATAGAACCAAATATATCTTATCATCTACAAATGTGCCTAAAGATGAAAGCCAAACAAGACTCATAATTTCACATAATAATTATAGAGTTAAATATATATAATTAAATAGAAACCAAAAATAGCTTCTCATCTACAAATGCACCTAGAGATGGAAACCAGAGAAGACTCATAATTTGACATGGCAATTAGGATTTGTTCAGTTGGTTGGAATTGAGGTAGAAGTGAGGCTAACAAATTAGAATTGCAGATCTAATTCAATGAAAACAAACCTCAAATTCTAATTTCAGGTATAAAATTCCATCCAAAGGAACCAATAAATTTGGTACTTATACAAGAGTGCAATCATGAAGCACATCAAAACAATACTGCAAGCTTTGGTTTCAGCAATAAATTAGCCCCAAACTAAATATTAATTCAATAAGAACTGTGAGAATAACAGCCATTTTACTGAAAATAATAATAATAATCTCTAGATGAAAAATTCAGTATTCTACACCAATGTTTTCTGAAATTTTACTGCATTTTCTACGCCAATTCAGTATTCTACAACCATTTTACTACATTTTTCATATAGCCCCATACATAATTTGTAATCTTCCTCTCTCTTTCCCATTGCTCTATAATTTGTTCATATATTCATCTTGGCAGTGCAAACAAGTCGACTTGACAAAAATTTCAATCTCGAGCTCACGCTCATTCTTGTTATTTTTAGCTCGAGCTCGATGAGAACTCATATACATGCTCAAGCCTAAGATATCTGAAGCAGTAGAAGGGATTTCACTATCACAATCCTCTAAATGTAAAAATTATTTACAGGAATTTTAATGGCTTAAGTTTACATTAGTGTATTAAATGGTCGAGGGTAGACATAGGGGACTGGATTACTGTTGGTGGATGGGGTACTCAAGGCTTGGGATCATAGCTTCCAAGATAGAAAGAACAACAAGAAATTTATTTCTAAAATAAATCACAATACCTCTGAAGATATGCCTGAATTTCCACTCAACTTCATGAAGATCCCTTGCAATTAGCTCCAATGCAGGTGGTTGCAGTGAGAAATTATGGAGCAAAAATCAGAGAAATCACACATGATTTGATCAGCATTTAAAATCCAGAAAAAATTACCAGAGGAGGAAACACTTTATTCGCAGCTTTGTGAGGAACAAATAACCCACCGTACGTGCTAGTATCGATAACAATCAATGTCTTGTAGAAATAATTGGTAGGTTGCTTGCTGGGAACACCCATATATTGAAGGGATGAAGCTGATATTAACTAGATTAATACAAGACTAAGAGGTTGCAGAGTTATGTATGCACTAAGAGGTGCTAGTAGTGGAACTTTAGTTGGGACCCTCGCATGATTTCTTTATACTCTCTTCTTTTGGTAGCACGTGGCCGTCGATTTGAGCTCCAACCAGAGGCGCACACTGCATTGTGAGTAGTTCACAAAAATAACAGTCATGCATGCATGCACTAATAACACTACCTGCAATGGGAAAATTTCAATGAACAACATGAAGTTTTTTGGAGTATCACCAGTGAAAAAAGCCTAGCTCATAAGAGTCATGAAAGGCAATAAAATGAAAAATTACACCAAAGAAGATTAAAAACTAATCAAAATAGGAAGTTAGTCATCGTCATAACTAGACAAAGATTCTCTAGCTGTTGTCTTTCTGATCCTCTAGTTCTCTTCATTCTATGAAGGTCATCATTCGTGCCTCCATTTGCTCCATGCGTGCCTCTCATTACGCCTCCATTTTCTCCTTGTGTGCCTCTCTTTGCTCCATTTATGCCTTTCTTTGAGACATTCTTTCCTCCATTTCTTGAATATGTGAAGTCATCTCTACTTCTAATTCAACTTTTATTTGTGCCGGGAGACGTTGCCCATTAGTACTTTAACGGTCCAAAGGTTTTTGCCCTGACCCCATTTCGGGAATATAACCCGATTGTTTACCAAGTACCATTGTGTAGGATGCTTTCGTTGTCAATTTGTATTCTCCTTTGTCTCTTTTTTGTTCCTCATAAAGTTCCAAAAGCTTATTGTATATCTCCTTTGTAGCTTTATCCATCCGCTAATTTTGTTTTCCTTTTTTTTCTCCCACAATCACATGTATATAGGCAATTGTTGTTCTTCATGTGAAGTTTTTTTCTACATTTAGAAATCAATAAGACATAAAATTGAAGTATAATGACAATTTGAAAACATTTTCATAATTATATAAATCTTTAAAATCTTACTAGTTCATGTACAATTCACGCTATATGCTTTGTGCCAACATGAGATTTTATTTTTTGTTGGCTCCTATTTTTTTTTATTCACATCACTAATCTTCTGCAATGAATCAATAAGAAAATAAATATGTTTGGATTTTTTAATTTAACAAACTAATTTGTAGATAACCAATAAGAAAATTTAATATTTATGTTTTTTATACCTTAAACTTGGCGTTGCCCCAATAACCACTAAGCCAACTCCATTGATTAGGATTGATTTCTTTAGGGCAATGATCACGTCTTTGTGCATCAGTACTCCATTTTAAATAATGATCGCTATGTAAATGAGCATGCCAAACATTATAGATTCGGCAAAGTGAAGATATATGGTCTTTAATCACATGATTCTCCTTTCGGAGACTGAATTCAGACTAAAAACAACAAACTAAAATTAAAATTAAAATTATAAAAGAAAACTATCATTATGAATATCAAAAGTAAACCCAATAATAAAGTCTTTAATGTTCCTAATATATATCTTCAAGAAATCAAAGTTCAGTAGTTGACCACTAGATAACCTTATAGCTAACTACATCACTTAAGACCTACCCCCCAAAAGTATGGAGCTAGTAACTCATTATTATCTATAATTTTTTCTCCTTCTGATGCATTTCCACCATCCTATGTAGAGAAGGTTTAGTGGAGCAAATGTAATAAATTGCTCATCCTTGGAAAAGGAACAAGTGTCAAAAAACTCAGTATGCTGGTATAGATTTATGCTTACATCATCTCATTTCCTTTACTCATGTCATCCTTCAAAGATTCTATTAACCATGAACAAAATTATTTATTCCTGATCGTAACTCCTAATCAACAATCCAACTATACAAATTTCAATATTAAAAACTAGATGAGAAAACTAAATAGGGGGAAAAATAGAATTTGAATGAATTGAAGGAACTAAAATAGTTCATGACTTCACGAATGATGGATGTAGAATAAATTGCAGTTCAAAAATAGGGGAAAATCAGGATGTGAAAAAATTACAGTAAAAAACATGGAACAAAATCATAAATAATGTCTACCTCAAAGCTCAGACTTCCTCCTGTCGAAGAGATTAGGGCACGAAAAATAAGAAATGGAATCAGTTTGTGCCCCTAATGATGCCTCACAAAAATGGAGATCTGGAGAAGTATTGAAGATCAATTGGAAGACAAGAGATTCAAGCGTCGTTATTTGTTGCCTTGCGGAATAAAGTGGTGAGCGACTGGAAGTCTGGAAGCATCGAAGATATTAAGTCGTCCCGTGGAATGAAACGAAGAGGAAAGAGCGAATGGATTAGGGCATCACATCGTCGTCCCTTTGAATGAAGCCAAGACGCTGAAGAGAAGAGATTAGGGCGCGATCGCCATTCGCGAGTGATTGAAGCGAATACGCCCTTCAGTGATTTCTTCGGAAAATCTAGGGATCGGGAAATGAGAAATGTAGAAATGAAAACAAAGTGGGAGAAATGAAAAAAGAGGCAGTTTCTGAAATTAATAACAAGCGGTCGATGATACTAAATAACAAATTTAATTATAATTTGTATTTTTTTGTGACCACTACATTTCGTTAATAAATAGGCGTATTTAGTGATCAAATTTAATTTGGTTACTAAAAACTTTTTTTTTTTTTGACGTAAATTTATTTTGGTCACTAAAAATTACTTTTAGCAACAAAATTTTTTTTGTCACTAATAAATTAAAAATTATTATTTAGTGACCAATATATACTTTTGTCCCAAAAAGTATACTATAGTGACGAAAAATATTTCGTCGCTAAAAGCTTATTTTCTTGTGGTGCATGTATACCCGCCTAGGAAGCGGAGACTTCCACTCTATTGATTCCATATCCACAACGGTGGTACTAGAGAGTTAAGCTAACTCCAAAAAGTGGGAAATAAAGGTCTGTAATCACAGAGTCGTATGCGTGAGTTGAACTTGTATGAATCATAACCCGCATAACATATCATAACATACATACATACTTAGGGCATACACACCGCAGATCCTTATCATATAAATTAGTATGAGCTCTTTTATATGATAAGTTATATTCATGAAACCCAAACTTATAAGTTTGTATGGGCATTCATATAAGTTAGGGTACTCCTGTGATGATAGTATAGTGGTAGACAGTTTACTTCCTACTCAGTTCCTTTACTTTACTTACCGCACATCTTTTTAGTACTGCTTTACTTACTTTACCTGTACTATATAAAACTACTTTACTTACTTATGCTATATATATAGAACTGCTAATGTAATGATAGAATAGATCCATCGTCACCTGCTTCCTTTTTTTACCCCTTGTTGTCCTCCGCTTCGTCCTCCCGCTCGGTACCTAGGAGTCGCGTGGTGAGGCGAGGACAAAATGTCTTAGTCTTTATGATTAACGGTCAATTGTTACCATAGGAGCTCGAGGAGTTGGAGCACTAACATGACAAGCAGGATGAGGTGTTAGGACATGAGGAGCAGATACCGCGCACTACTACTATTACTACCGCTCACCGTCAGGTGATGACAAGTGTACTTTTGTTATAGTTTTCTTCCGCATAGTGTTGTTGTGTGAAAGAGATTTGATTATATTTGGCATGTACAGGGCATAAGCCCTTCACTCATTTTATACCCATTTTGGACTATTGTACTTTTCATCTATATTTATATGATGTTATTGTTGTGACTTGTGGACTTGATAGTGTTTATATACTGCTTGTTGTACTTCTCTTCTTAGTTGGCCTATAGGTAAATGATCGTATTAGCCGGCAGAATCTTCGTCTTGTGGTGTCGACTAACCCGTGCATTAGTTTCACCGTAAGGCGGCGGTTCTGGGCATAAGATTGGATAACTCCTTGGTAATGGGACGATTCTTACAAACTTGTATCACTTGAATAAACGATCATATGAGAAAAAAATCAACAACACTGGGTCACCCCGCTCGACCATTAGTTTGTAAACAAACTATGCAGCGGAAGCAGTGGTGTGTCTATGTGTAAAAATTCACAAAAATAGTCTATTTAAACAATGTGTTAGGCCAACCCAATTAGGTCACCACTTTATTTTGACTTACCAAGAGGATTTCTTGGCATATCTTAGTCTAAAATCGACTTCAGATATAGATTCGTTAAGGTACGAGGATAATCAAATTTATTAAGGGAAGAATTGAACGCAAGTGTCACTGCTTAAGGCTTAAACTTTGATGTCCCTACATGAATTATCGAGTGATATTATCACTTCTTACCCAAGCTGATAGGACCGCCTTAAGGAGAATTGTTGCCTATAATATATTAGTGGAATAGTAGGGTACTCATAAACTTAACCCTCGTACTGATAACTTAATTACGCTGAGAAAACCACCGTAACAAATACCAAAGGTCAAATAAGAATTCAAGTTTCAAAAGAGACCCATTTTGGTTGGGTCACATGTTGATCTTGAGAAGATTGACATTAAAAGAAACCATAACGGCCTAAGGTATATTACATATCAATACGTATCAAGGTGGAACTCCAAGTCTAAGATTGTTAGCCCTAAGGATTGAGGCATATATAGATATTAAAGAAATTTAGCCCAAAATGTATGGGGGCTTATCCTTTTTTTTATTGGGCTAAATTGTTACGACTTTGATTTCCCCTAGACCCTGTCTATAAAATGTGTGTCGTAAACATAGTGATCTGGAAGACTTGATTTATTCAAAGGTTGCTAAAGTAAATATGAGGTTTTGTATAAGCATATTTGGCAATATGATCAACCCTCCCTAGAAGTTTGGGATATACATAGAGGATTGCCTGCTTATATACATTATAATCTTAGAAGAAGGAAAGCCTACATGATACGTTATAAATTTTCTCAGGCTTGTGAATTGGATGATTAATTGGCACATTTTAAAGAGAGATCGTAATTTCATCGATGCATAATGACATACCATATTAAAGAACGAAACAAGTTGTGTACAATTCACAAGAATTTGAACAAATGGATTTCTGATAATCTAAAATCAAAATAGTAATTACGACACAAAGGCTTTATGTATAATTAAAGGAGTGTGTTACCTCAACAAAATATGTTCCTAGATTCCCTAACACCTTAACCCAATTGACATGACAAATGATTAATGATTATATCATATGTTAAGGATTTGATTAATGAACTCAGATATATCTCAAGAGAGAGTCAATATGAATTGAGAATTCAATACAAGTCAGAAGGATAATTGGAAATTTTGCATAGCTAGGGCTCATAAGAAAGTGACCACGACTATCATATATTAAATGGGTAGAATTGTTAAAAGTAAAAATTATAATTGATCACTGCTATCCGCACCTACCTGACATACCCAGGTCATTACGTTGGAAATATAAAGATTGGGATACTGTAACGTCATGGTAATATGAAGGAGTGATGGCAGGACTTTACTATTATATGATTAGAGCCGATAAAGTGAGAATTCAATTTATTTCAATGACTATGTCTATAACAATGGGAGTATAACGACCCCAGAAAACTTCAAGTCAAGTGAAGAATCATACTAAAAATTGGAAGATGTATATTCTAGGTATAATATTTGGATATGGCTCAGTTGATCTCAAGAATTAAAACAAAAGTGTTTGATGATATAATAATTGCATTCAAAATAATTTGGGATTTTAAGAACAACTCATGATTATGAACATGCTATTATCCTTAGAATAAAATATTATAATAATTCAAAGGATTTGAAATACCGACTTTACGGGTTACAAACGCACTATCATGCTTAGTGAACTTAGAAAATTTGATCATGAGTAGACAATACAAGCTTATCCTACACACTAAGGAATGAATAAATTCAACCTTGCATATATTGGATAGTGCGAATTATATTTGTTGGTGTATATAAGTGGTGATAACTCATGAATTTAGAGAAATGATAGTCTCTACCATGCCATAATTTTTGGATGTTAGATTGAAGATTACTTATACATATTCCACACACAGTTGAGCTAATCTCACGAGTATATTGGATTTAGAGTAGTATTCACACATGCTTGCCTATTAAAGATAACTATATTAACATGTATAGGAAAGTTACAACGAGCATACCTATGTTTAATTTGGAGTTAATAAAAAATTAATTTCTCAAGGCATGACATTGAAAAATGTAACGACTCAGCAAATTGAAATGGGGTTGATGATTAGTTGAAGAGTACGCATAGGTTTGACCCCTTGATAATGATAGTATCAAGAACTGGGACATATACGTTGATAACATCATGATCATCTTAGGAAAATTCATGACTATGAAGATATCAATTTTGGTTTGCAAAGGTGTTTACGGTGAAATTACATGAGAAGAAATGAGTGTTTAATAAGATTCTTTTTATGATGAAATCGATTTATAACAGACCTCACCATTTTGTAAAGATACGCTTATAAATTTATGAATTAAACTCTATGTGAAAAGTGATTGGGTGTCATTCTTTTTATCGCTTGATGTACGCGTGAAAGGTGAACACTCTACGAAATAGGTGTTGTTGTTAAAGTAAAGATGTAATAAGTCATGAATTTGGTAGTAAAAGAAACAAAAAAGATGATCTTTTCATCACATCACGATCTCGAAAGTTGGTTAACTGCTATATATAATAATGTTGGTCTAATGTGTATGATAAATTTTTTTGGGTGATTGTAAGTTCACGTTGATTGATAGGTAATAATCTAGGTAGACAGGAATAGAAAAGAATTATACATATAAGATTATTGATTTTCACATGCTTGGTGATCATTATTCATAAGGGACTCCAAATAAAATATGTGATTAAGGTTTATTATAATGACAATATGTCGGAAGACTTGGAAATACGTCCACATACCTTTGATGGTGATTATCCCGAAGTATAATTAAAATACAATTAGAAGGAGAATGTTACCTCTAATAGAGTTCTCCTACAACAATATTCACCAAGAAAGCATTGGGATGGCACCATATGAGCCCCTTTATGGGAGGAAGTGTCGGACGTCACTATCTTGGGTCCAGGATGAGATCCCTAGGGCACTTGGATCAGATTATATTGAGGATACAGACACACATATATGACTGATTAGGGTTCGGTTGCTGGCAGGCAAAGTACTATGATGCGAGATATCGGAAGGTGGAGTTCCAGGTGGAAGACAAGGATTTTTGAAGATATGTCTGGTGCACAGTGTTTTGCGGGTGCGGAGGCACAAGTAGCTCAACCCTCGATTTATGGGACTATACTTGATCCTGGAGCGGATTGATCCTTTGGCTTACCGGCTGGAGCTGCCGCCAGAGATAGAGAACCTGCACAATGTCTTCTACGTTTCCTCGCTTCAGAGAGCTCTACTTCGGCCAGAGCAGCATATCACCACTACAGTAAGACCGATAGCACCTGATAGATCTGTTTGTTTGGAGCCGGTCCAGATCGATAATACGAAGATCAGAGTGCTGCAGAAGAAGAAGGTTCCCTTGGTCAAGGTGTTGCGGTCCAACAACAGAGAGGAGGAACACACCTGGGAGCCAATGGATCTGATGCAATAATGATATCCGAGACTCTTCACCCCAAGTATATCTTAAGTATTTTTGAAAAGTTCTTAAAATTCTTGTGCATAGAAACCCCGTAGACACGAACTTGAATTTCAGGGACAAATTTTTTTTTGGTTTATTGGGATTTGTAACATCCCATTTCCTACTAGACCCCTTAACTCAAATTAGTGTAGGACATGTGGTGGGTGAATGGGTCTAGGCTAGGTTTGACCCAAGGAGTTAGGGTGGATTCACATAGGGCCCACTATAGGGTTTAAGTCAACTTAGGTCAAAGTAGCCCAAATTGGAACCAGAGGTATACATTGACCCCACCACTATGTCCCTTACCCTAAAAGCAATCTAAGTAAACCAAAAGCTCCATCATAGGGTGGCCCATTGACCCAATTTGACAAAGTTAACCCTGACCCTAATTTTGGTTAAATCCACACACATAGGCCCAATTAGCCCATGTAGGACATCACCATGGCCCAACCAAGGTTGGGTGATGCCATAGGACTCATGATCACCAAGTGGGGCTAGCCCACTCACTGATTTGACCAAGTCAACCCTAAGGTCAAACTTGGTCAACCTTGGGCCTAATTAAGGATATTTGAAGACCAAGCCCATTCCTAATGGGCTAAGGCCTTGAGCCATGGTCCAAACCAAGTTGGGTGATGTCATAGGGTCCATGACCATTAAGTTGGGTCAGTTCACTAATCAAGTTGACCAAGTCAACCCAAAAAGTCAACTTGGTCAACATGAGGCCTAAAGGAGAAAAAGAGAGCCAAGCCTATTTCCAATGGGCTAAGCACATGAGTGAAGGCCCATAAACAGTCCAAGGGTCAAATTACAATCCCTACCATCTGGTTTTGGAGGGTAGTGACATGCATGGGGTAGTTTAGGAATTTGCTAAGGGGAGGAGAGAAAAAAGAGAGGAAAATGGGGATGAAGGCCATGTGGCCTTCCTCCTCTCATCCCAAGCCCTCCTATGTGCTCCAAAAGTAATTCCCAACCTTTCCATCCCAATTTCATGCCACTTAGAGCTCAAGGTGAAGCATCCAATGCTTGGATGAAATTCCCATTAATCAAAACACCATAACCAGCCCACTCCAACCCTATTTGACTTCACCATTTGCTTCAGAGCACTGAGAGGAGTGGAAATTGATACTTAGATCAAAGAAAATGTTGGAGGAATGAGTTAGGGATCAAGCTCACCGGAGAGGTAAAATTCCATGGCCAACCATCGCCGCCGCCTCCGTCGGGCCCCAATCAACGTCTGTTTTTCCTTCCCTCCCCTTATGCTAGATATCTAGATCATTTAAGGGAGATATCAAGCTCAATTGAACCCGATTCCATGAAAGCAAATCAATAAATTTCGGATTTGGATGGTGCTCGGGTTCGCCGAAAACCGCCGCCTCTGACGGCCAAGTCGCCGCCAAAAGCTTGACATCACCTCAACATAGGTGGTGGTGGTGGTGGTGGCCAGCCAGAGAGGTAGCCGGATGGCTGGTAAATAGGAGATCAAGGTGCTCCAGGTCGTGTTAATATAGTCCATTAGCTTGTTGGGGAAGATGAATGGATGTCGTCCATTTAATGTGTATTAAACTATAGGTTATTTAATTTACTGTCACACTTTATACAATATCTTGCATGATAAAATAAGGCCCCTTAAAAGAAATTACAGAACTTGTCACCAACATCAAAATTGTAGATATAAGTCTTATCTTTAATTTGACACCGTAAACTTGTAATTTAGAGCACTATAGATCCTTATAGGGTTATCCTCCTAGGACTGCTCCTAGGTTAAGGCAGAACATCAAATGGATGCCTAGGTCAAACCATAAGTCCACATGCAGTGAAATTTGGATCATGCATGTGTATATACTATAGTTAGTCACTGCCCAAAAATCAGAATTCTTGGGAGTAATTGTTCTATAGTTTTTGTATAAATATCATTATTTAAATAAATGGAATATATGGTGATTTCCTATTCTAAATGCCCCTAAATTTAGGTGGCATGGATCTAAGGTCATCATATGGTCTTGGTAAAAGTTTGGAGCCATTTGGACATCTGCATGTTAAAGGATCCAACATGCATGGTGGAGGTAGAATTGTGAATGACGTGCAAATAGCAAAAATGGGAAATAAGCCCATTCGGCCCAATGCATGTCCATGCAATTTTGTACAGGGGCTCATAGAGATGGAATACACCTACAATGAAAAGATTGGGATTTTTGGGATCAAAAATCCCATAAGTTGGAATTATTGAAAAATTAGCTCATTTAGGAATAAAAATGAGAAGCAGGGCTACTGAACTTAGAAAATTCCAAATTTTTTGATACATACCCTAATAGGTCATTCCACACCTCTGGGTAAATTTATGAGCATTGTTGAAAATTATTTCTGTATAATTGCAGTTTTACCCTTTTGGGATTTGATTTAAAAGTATAGGTAATAATGTCTGGAAAATTATGGAAAAATGTCTAGGACCTTATTTCTAGGATATATGTACAACCGACAGGAGCCAGATCAATCAGATGAAGTAGTCCGAGTCCTGGACGAGCTAGTAGAGGGTCCAGAGCTCGGCAACCCCCAGCTCGCCCAGGCGGGGTGGAATTATTTGTGGGCGAATGGAGTGGGAGAGCTCGTACTCACCCCAGGGTACCCGACAAAGCAAGGTGAGAGTGGGGTCATGTCGGGCCCGCACTCGCCCAAGGCCCAAGAGAGGCGCCGAGTGCTAGCTCCATCGAGCACTCACCGCCCTAAGCGAGTGGAGGCTTCAAAGGGCCACTCGCCTAGTTCTATGAAACGTTTTTACCACTCCAGCCGCGTTGGCATACCCATAACCTTGCAGAACAGTGGAGTTTCATTGTTGGTAGGACGACATGGGCTACATATAGCCCCTCAGAACAACGGGATTTGGTTATTTGCAGACCATTTTCTGAAATCTATAAATAGAACCCAAGGGGTACCTCAGAAGGCATGCTTAATTATCTTAGTCTTCTTGTGCTTTCTGGGGTATCCTTAGCTTCAGCACTTGGCTAAGGAGGGGAAACACTCTAATATCTTCCGGATCTGTGGTGGGACCTCCTTGCTAGAGCCTTGGGTCTGTTCCCAATTCTAAGCCTTTGGTCGTTTAGCTCGAAGGAGAGAAGTATGCCTGCGATCACCCCTTCCCCAAGGGTGAACTCCACCGAGACCGAGTTTTCGGTTTCAATATTTTGGTGCGGTGAGCGTGGAGCGTGGTCAGCACCGAAAATCTACTGCAAGCCCAATTGCTGGAGGAGATGGGCAATATTCAGGAAGGGCCAACTCACCACCCCCACGTCCACCTCTCGCCACTATTGGCATGTTCGACGAGTTCAGACATGAGATTTTCAGCCTCATCAGCATCGGACTCGGCGCTCGTGCCGAGTGCTCGACACTAGCAGTTCTATTAATTGTCGCCCAAGCCCTGGGCGAGGATGCACCCGGCAGGTGAGCCTGGAAAGAAGTAGTAGATGGAGGAGGCGAGCGCAATCTACAAGGGCCAGTGCTCTTCCCCGGCTCGGCATCTGAAGGCCAGTCTGGCGAGATGGGGGTGCGAGACCTCCCTAATTGCCCAGCAGAGGGGGCATCCCCTTTAATGAATTTGTTTCATCAGCCCAAGTTCTAGAGGGGTTCCGGGAGCTGGAGATGTCCTACTATACCGGGAAGGGTAATACGGTCTAGCACGTACAGTAGTTTGAGGACGTGGTCTCCATCCGACAGATGTCAAATGTGTTTAAGTGCAGACTCTTTGCCATCACCCTCAAGGAAAAGGCGAGAGATTAGTTCCATCAGCTCCCGGCCTGCTCCGTCTACTATTTCGAGGACCTGCGCTGGGGTTCATGTTGAGGTTCACCACCTCGAAGAAGAGGAAGAAGGAGTCTGAGTCGTTGTTACACATCAAGTAGGGCGTGAACGAGACCCTGGGTAGCTACTTGGACAGGTTCAATGAGGAGGTTCTCCTGGTACAAGAGATGTCGGGGCACACCATGATGGTGGCCTTCACCGTCGGGCTTCAGCCGATTTTCTTTGTAATAGAGCTGAAGAGGATGCCTCCAGTGTCTTTCGAGGATATGATGGAGAGAGAGGCAAGGGAGGTCGACATGGAGGCGTCAAACCCAGAGTTTGCCCGGAAGCTGGACAGGTGGGTCACAGAGGAAAAGAAGGAGCAGAGAGGTGGAAAGGGTCAGGAGGAGAGGAAAGCTGAACCCCAGTAGAGGGAACAACGTAGCAACAGTAGCCTAGGTGGGGTGCCAGGAGCTGAACAATAGGCTCAGCTAGAGCCAGAGTGGAAAGACTTGGGATAACAGAGAGGTTTCTAGGGAGGGGACAATCGTCAGGGTGGTCAGGGTCAATTCCACCCTCCAGGTTGGAGTCAAGGTCAGAGACCCCCTCTCCTTGATCAGAATCAGGCTACGACAATAACATTTGGGGGAGAAGGAGAGGAGGTCATTAGAGGAGGAGGTAGGAAGCCAGGGTGGAGCATCCCTATTTTGAGTTCCACTGGGAGGATGGGCATGTGACTGCCACGTGCCCGAAGTTCCTCTAGATAATAGGAAATAAGGAGCAACAATGACAACAAGACCACCAGGGAGTATGGATTGAGGAGGTCCTGTTTAAGGTTGAGGAGGACAGGTGCGAGGATAGGGCTAATGTTGGAGCCCGAGGGGGGATCAGGTTGATCCAAGGGGGGTAGGAGTTGAGGCTTACCGAAAGGCGAGCCTCCACACCATGTATCACCAGAGCGTTGGCTCCACATCCCAAAATCCACCCCCGATGAGAAGATTACCTTCTCAAGGAAAGATATGCCGGATCATGAGGATCCATTTTGTGATACACTGGTCATCCAGAGTGCCATCGAGAACTTCACTGTGTCCCAGATCCACATCGATAATGGGAGCTCAGTCAACGTCATTTTCAAGAAGGCGTTCGACGTGATGAGGGTAAAGGCTAATAGGGTGCTTGCCTCAGACAAGCCTTTGTTCGGATTTTCTAGGGAGAGGAAGGAGGTGGAAGGAGGAGTGGGACTCCATATTACTCTGGGGGGGATGTCCCGTACCTGTAGGTTCGTCATTGTGGAACCCCTAGTAGCTACAACAACATCTTCGGACGGCTCCTCATTAATGCCTTCTGCTGTATCCCCTCATCCTTCCATTAGTCCTTGAAGTTCAATGCTGAGGGGATACAGGTCCGGTTCCGGGGAGACCCCGAGGAGGTAAGGTAGTGCTAGGTCACATCGGTGAACTCCATCTATTGGCAGGAGGGAGCCGAGGAGATGGAGAGGAGCATGGAGGAGCTATCTGGGTCGGAGGCTGGAGAAGAGGCGGAGGAGATGGAAGTGGAGGAGGAAGTCTACACCAAGGTAGTGGCGGCGGAGGCTGTTCTGGAAGAGCCGATCGAGGCAATGGGCGTGGAAGAAGTGGAGGCCCTCGTCCCAGGAGAGGAGAATGTTAGTGAGTTGGGAGAGCAGTGCAGGTTGGAGGCTGGGGAAGAGGTGGTGGAGATGGAAGTTCTCATCAAGGGGGGCAGGGTGGAGAATGTTCGTGTTAGCGGGGGGCTGACCTCGGAGGAACAGGGCCATATGTTGGAGTGCATCAAGAAAAATGTGGGCATCCTCGCATGGAGCGCGACGAAGATGCCAGGTATCGATGAGGACGTTGCTTTCTGCCACCTCAACTTGGATCTAGAAGCCCACCCCATCAAACAGAGGAAGAGGTCTATTGCGGACAAGCTGACCAAGCCCATCAGGGAGGTGGTGGCCAAGCTCCTCAAGGCAAGCTTTGCATCCGAAATTCAATACCCTTGCTGGGTATCTAATGTAGTGATGGTTAAAAAAGGAGACGGTCGATGGCGTATGTGTGTTGATTTCTCTTTGCTTAATAAATAAATCCCTAAGGATTATTACCACTTGCCCCGAACTGATGCGCTGGTTTACTCAGCCGTCGGTTTTCCTGTAATGAGCGTTTTAGATTCATTTTCAGGTTACCACCAAATCAGGATGCACTCCCCCTCCCCCGACATAAAAGATGTCTCCTTCATCACCGGGGATGGGTGCTACTGCTACAAAATGATGTAATACAGGCTGAATAATGCAGAGGAAACATATCAAAAGATGAGGGACCGAGTCTTCCAGGAACAAAAGGGAAGGAATCTGGAGGTGTACGTAGATGATCTTATGATCAAGAGTCGAGATGTGGACTCTCAACTCCAGGACCTGGAGGAGACCTTCACCATCTTACGCGAGTACAAGATGAGACTAAAACCCTTGAAGTGCATTTTTGGGGCTAGCAGGGGGAATTTCCTGGGCCATCTTCTCACTCCCGCAGGGGTAGATCCAAATCCTAACAAGGTCAAAGCAATCATGGAGTTGGGATCGCCTCAGAATGCAAAGGAGGTGCAATGGCTGACGGGCAAGCTCGCATGATTGAGCAGGTTCCTCTCCCGGGCAGGGGAGAAGTTTTCTCCCTTATTCAAAGATCTGAGGGGAACCAGAAGTTCGAGTGGACCATGGAGTGTGAGGAGGCATTCCAAGCTTGAAGAGGCAGTTGACCCAGGCTCCGCTCCTCCAAGGGCCAAAAGAAGGGGAAGATCTGTCCAAATACCTTTGAATGGGAGCCGAGGCCTTGAGCTCCGTCTTGGTATGGTAAGAGGGGAAGAAGTAATTACCCATCTATTATGTGAGCCGATTCATGAGGAAGGTGTAGATCTAGTATCCCATCTTGGAGAAGCTGGCCTATGCTCTAATAATGTTGGCCCAAAGGCTCTGACCCTACTTCCAGGCGCACTCCATCCAAGTGGTGATAGAACTTACCCTCCGTAACATATTTGAGGGGGTGGAGCACTCGGGGAGGGATGCGAAGTAGTCGGTGGAGTTAAGGGAATTCGATATTTCTTTTTTTCCTCGCCTCTCGATCAAGGCCCAAGCAATGACCGACTTCCTGGATGATTACGTAGTCGAGATGGCGGAGGCGAAACTCACCCGCCCAGTTCCTTGGAAGGTGATTGTGGATGGAGCCTCAAGTAAGCACTCCTTTGGGGTGGGGGTGATCTTGGAGAGCCCCCAAGGAACAAAGATAGAGCAAACAGTGTGTTGGGCCCACTGTTCCCAATGTCCCTTATTTGTAAGAAGTCAAACAGGTCAATGTCGCACACATCAACAGTATTTGATGTGTATTTGAGGTCATGTGTACAGGTTAGCCCATAACAAATTTATTGGACAAGTGAACACAACAATTGGCTGCTGGACATATCAAAAATCAACTATGTCCACAGGCATTGAGTGGGGCAAGCTCACTCAATGCCATAGGTAAGGAATCAATATTATCTAGCAGGAAATTTTCCTATGTCCACAGGTGTTGAGTGAGTAGAGCTCAATCAATTCCATAAAATAAATGGAGCTGAGTCTATCTTAGCCTTACTGGTAGATAGCCATATTTTATGGCTAAGTCCATAGGCGTTGAGTGTAGTCTACTCACTCAACACCATACAACAAAAAGTTGTAAGTCAGGCTGAGTCAGTCAAAGCCTAGAGAAATAGGCTGAAAATGTGGTTGTCCACAGGCGTTGAGTGTCGTCTACTCACTCAATGTCATATAGCTTTTAGCGTTGAGTGTTTTTGTGTCTATCAATGCCACAGAAAAGTTGGGAAAAATTTTAACTAAGTCCACTGGCGTTGAGTGTAGCTTACTCACTCAACGCCATGACAGAAAATCTGTCTAAGTAGTTAGGCGTTGAGTGTAGCTCACTCACTCAATGCCATAGGACAAAATCTGTCTAAGTAGTAAAGCGTTGAGTGATGCTTACTCACTCAACATCATGGGGCTATAGGGTTGAATGAATCCTAGTCAGTCAGAGCCACTGAGTTCTTCTTTACACAGATATTTGGCTAAGTCCAAATGCATTGATAGCTTTCACTTTTCATCGAGCTGAGCTCTAAGTTCATCGAGCTGAGCTTTGAGTGTGTCGAACTGAGCTTTCATTTTTAGTCGAGCTGAGCTCTGAGTTCGTCGAACTGAGTTCAGAGTTTGTCGAACAGATCTTTCACGTTTTTGTCGAGCTGAACTCTGAGTTCGTTGAACTGAGTTTTGAGTTCGTCGAACTAAGGATTTCTAAGTCTTTTGGAGTTGAGTGAAGGTTTCTCACTCAACGCCTTCGCTACAAATGCTTGAATTTTTTCAAAGTCCATAAATGTTGAGTCATGCTGAGTCAGCAAAGTCAAAAAGTCAACAAAATTCAAATGTTGTGGGATTGCTGCCAGAGGCGCTGGCGTCCAGCTGTATACTCCTCTGCACTTGGAAAGAAATATTTTCTTCTTTAAGTGATGTGGTCCACACAAATCAAAGAGCCGTTGAATCAAGAGCAAAAGGAAAGTACATGTTGTATGGCTAAATCACAGCCATTAATCCTTGTTGTGGGCCCACTGCTCGATTGGCCATCAAAGAATAAAAAGAAGCAAATCAGATAGAGCAAAAAAAAAACAAATCGAATCCTTGTCTAGGTTTTCTAAAAACAAAAGTACGACAAAACTTCATCTTCTTCCTTGCCTTTCTTATCAATCCTGAAGAAGCTATTTTGCATAGAAAACTTTGCAGTGGAAAGAGATAGCTTAAGTAATTACCATCTGCAACAGCAGGTTCAGAAGCAATTCTGAGGAAGCAGATCAACAATCTCTATAAAGAAAAGATAGCTGTTTGAAGAAAGATTCAACTGCCGACTCCATTGTCTTTAATAGCAAAAGCTTGGGCTGATATCTGCTCAGTCTGGGAAGAAGTAGACACAAAGTTCTTGCTCTGGTGTTTAATCAAATCACCTTTTATTTGTTCTGTATAAATTCTTTGTGAGTCTAAAGTTGTAAGCCAGTGTTATAAAGGCTAAGGTCTTTGTGAACTGTGGTTTGTCTTAGTGTCGAGTGAAAGTTCTTTGTGACCTGTGGTTTGGCTTTGTCCCTAAGTGGTAAGTCTGTATGACATGTTAGGTCCTGCAAGATCTGTGCTGTAAGCTCTTAAGGAGCAAGGTTTTGGGGGAAGAGCCTAGTCTAACACACTGTTAGAAAGGCGTAGAGGGACAGTGGACGTACCCAAGATTGGGGAGCTACTATAAAATTATTGTGTCATTTGTGATTATTCTTGAAAGCTAAAACTATCCTAATCACTAAGCACATGAATCGGCTAACCATTAAGAAGATTTAAATAGAGACAAGAACCTATTCCCCCCACCCTCTAGGTGTTTTGTTAGCCTTGAAAACAAGACTTTCACAGTGGTTGTGTATTTTCTTATTACTAACAATCAGGCCAAGTATGAGGCAGTGATTGTAGGTCTGCGCTTATCTAGGGAACTGGGAGTGCAAGACATGGAGGTTCTCACTGACTCCATTGTAGTGGATTCCCAGATCAATGGGGAGTTTGAGGCCAGGGAACCTACCCTTCAGTTCTACTTTGTAAAGGTGAAGGGGATCATTGGCATGTTCCAAACCTTCTCCATCAGACATGTACCCAGGGAAGAGAATGAATAGGTTGATCAGCTGGCAAAGTATGGTCCCCGGGTGGGGGGCACCATCACCGACCTATTCCGCCATTCCATCGAGGATGGATAGCTGATGGAGGTGGATCAAAATCCCTCGTGGATGGATCCTTTTGATGATTTCCTATCTATGGGGAGTTCCCGGAGGGGGTGGATAAGAAAAAGCTCAAGTACAAGTCGGCATGTTACCTCATGTGCGATGGGCAGTTGTATCGGAAGACCCTCTCAGGGTTACTGGCTCGTTGCGTGGCCGAGAGGGAGGCTCAGAGGATCTTAGAAGAGGTCCATTCTAGGGAGTGCGGGAGTCATTCCGGAAGTCAGACCCTAGAGGGAAGGATTATTAGGAAGGGTACTTCTGGCCTACCCTGGACCATTATGCTGCAAAGATCACGAAGAAATGTCACAATTGTCAGTTTTTTCCCCCTCCAACTGCAACCAGCCCAATGCCTCAGAAGCATCACAGCTCCCTGGTCCTTTGCTATCTGGGGAATGGATCTGGTAGGACCATTCCCCCAAGCCAGTGGGCAGATGAGGTTCCTGCTGGTAATGATTGATTGTTTTTCTAAGTGGTTGAAGGCCAGGGCGCTATCCAAGGTGACCTCATAGGTCATCAGGAACTTCATATAGGGGGAGATCAGCTGTAGGCATGGGATGCCCCAGGCCATCATCACAGACAACGGACCACAGTTTGTAAGCGCTGAGTTCATCAATTTCTGTGGGTAGCTCGGGATCGACCTCAGATTCGCCTCTGTCCACCATAAAAGAAGCAACGAGCACGTGGAGGTGGCAAACAAAATAATAGAAAACCTCTAAAAAATAAAGTGGAAAATTTGAAGGGGAGCTGGGTGGAAAAGCTTCCCTCGGTCCATTGGGCTCTGAGGGCCACCCCCAAAATAGCCACAGGGGAGACACCCTTCAAGCTCTCCCAGGGCTACAAAGCAGTACTCCCCGTAGAATTTGAAGTCCAAACAACCCGGGTGGCAAAATCCCGGGAAGGCAGGGAGGATTGGAGAGCCGAGAACGAGGAAGAGTTTCGACTCTCCCTCATGGTGGAGGAGGTGTGTGACCTGTCCACCATCCGATAAGAGGAATTCAAGCGGCGGATGGCTATGTATTTCGAAAAGCACGTCCAGATCAAGCAGTTCGCGGAAGGGGACTTCGTCCTGAAAAAAGTGGACGCGACGAGGAGGTCAGCTGACTTCGGAAAGCTCAACCCCAACTGGGAGGGTCCTTACATTGTACAAGAAGAGCGAAGGTCAGGGGGAGTACCGCCTCCGGGATGCAGAAGGTGAGACCTCGAGTCACACTTGGAGAAGTGATGACCTAAAGCGCTTATATCCATAAAATTCCTGCGAACCTCTCCCTTGTGAATAAATATATTTTTGCTTTAAACTCTTGTTTGGCAATGTCTATGATAGGTGGAGCTCAAGCAGTAACCATTAGGGGTGCCCATGCAGTCAAGATCCCATCCAGCTAACACGGATGGGACCCTCAAAAGATAAGTTTCTCATTCTGGGGTTAGGTATCGGGATGCTCCCGCTGTCAGGCTCCCACCTAGCTGGTACGACCAGGGCCGCGATGGACATCGTTATGACCCTGGGGTTGAGTCTAGAGGATGTTCAACACCCTCCATCAGGCTCTCATCTAACCGATTGGTTCGATGGTATCACTTGGAGGAATTCCATGGAAATTTAAGTTTCTCGATATAGGGTTAGGTCTCGGGATGCTCCTGCTGTAAGGCTCCCACCTAGCTGGCAAAGCCTGGGCCTCGATGGACGTCATTATGACCCTGGGGTTGAGTCCAGAGGATGTTCAACAACCACCATCAGGCTCTCGCCTTGCTGATTGGGCCGGTGGTATCACCAGAGGATGGCCATGGAAAGTTGAGTTTCTCGCTCTGGGGCTAGGTCTCGGGATGCTACCGCTGACAGGCTACCACCTAGCTGGCAGGTCCTAGGCCTCGATGGACATCATTATGACCCTGGGGTTGAGTCTAGAGGATGTTTAATACTCTCCGTCAGGCTCTCACCTAGCTGATTGTGCCGGTGGTAGCACCCAGAGGATGTCTATGGAAAGTTAAGTTTCTCGCTCTGGGGTTAGGTCTCGGGATACTCCCGCTGTCAGGCTTCCACCTAGCTGGCAGGGCCAGGGCCTTGATGGATGTCGTAATGACCCTGGGGTTGAGTCCGGAGGATGTTCAACACCCACCATCAGGCTCTCACCTAGCTGATTGGGCCGGTGGTAGCACCAGGAGGATGGCCATGGAAAGTTGATTTTCTTGCTCTAGGGTTAGGTATTGGGATGCTCCCACTTTCAGGCTCACAGCTAGCTGGCAGGGCCTGAGCCTCAATAAACGTCGTTCTGACCCTGGGTTTGAGTCCGGAGTATGTTCAAAACCTGCCATCAGGCACTCACCTAGCTGATTGGGCCGGTGGTATCACCAAGAGGATGGTCATGGAAAGTTAAGTTTCTCGCTCGGGGGTTATGTCTCGGGATGCTCCCGTTGTCAGGCTTCCACCTAGCTGGAAGGGCCAAGTCCTCGATTGACGTCGTTATGACCCTGGGGTTGGGTCCAGGGGCTTTTCAACACCTGCCATCAGGCTTTCACTTAGCTGATTGGGCCGGTGGTAGCACCCGGAGGATGACCATGGAAATTAACAATAGGCGAGTTGACCAGCCCAAGAGGGCGAGCCATGGGTGCTCTCGGAAACCGTCATACCCTCTCTAGAAATGGAAAGACGAGTACTCAGCACTTATCGAGAAAGGTGAGATGAGGCAGGTCTCGACAACACATTCCACCCCTCCAGATTTTACTTAGGATTTTTTAACAATTTCAGTTTATCATTGGCAAGAAAGACGGCAGCTCACGGGCAACCTGGGTAGTGGTGAGCCCAGCGCTGTGAGAGGTATGCTTCCGGACTGCCTAGAGCTAGCGGCTCTCAAGGCCTACTCCAGGGTATGGATCCTATCTCATGCATTCTAGCGGCAAGATCTATCCTAGCGAGGACGCCCAAGGGGTAAGTTCGCAGGCAAGTACACTACAACAAGTAAGTCCAAAAAAGGGATAGAAAAATTCAAGCCAAGTCTTTTATTATTATTAAGTAAAATTTTGTTACAAAGAGAGGGAGCTCGCCTCGGCGAGGTTACAAAAAGCGAGGGGGAGAGGATTACAGGAGAAAGAGAAAAAGAAAAATAAGTGAGGGTGTGCGAGTCAACTCTCGCCTCCCCCCCCATACTGATGGTCCTCCTCGCCCTCCCAACCAAATCGATGATCATCCTTAAAATCTTTTCCGAAAAGCAAGTCGAAGCTGTAATTGTTCTCGCTGGGCGGAGTAGACAGGAATAGGCTAGTCATAAGGTCCCGAGCCGTGATCTCCTCGCAGCCCTCAACCAACACCCCCGTATCTTTCATGATCTGCAGGGTGCATTCGGCAGACTCGATCAAGTTAACCCGCACTCTCTCTGCGACCTCAGCCTCACCAAAAATTCTCGGCCTATTGAATGGGAAGGGGGGTTCGCTGCCACCCGGGGGACAGAGAGCTTCCACCTGGCGGATGATCTCACCGTGGAGCCCCTTGTTCTGCTCCTTCAGCCTTTCGCTGTCTGCCTCCAGCTTGGCAGCGTGAGCCTCCAACTTGGTGGTGTGAGAACGCAACTAGTTGTTCTCCTCTTCCAGCCTGATGGCGCAAGTTTGCAGCTCGCTCGTGGCCTTGGCGTACTGTGAAGCGTTAAGGTAAGCAAACCTATTGCAGGAAATCCCAGTAAAAGAGAGAGGAGAAGCTGGTACTTACCAACCCACTGACAGCCTTGGTGAGTAGGTCCTCGGAAATGCCGAGTTGCTTCGCCAGGACTTCAACCTTTTCTTAGGTAATATCGCGCCCCTTCTCGGATTTTAGCAGAACGTGGTTGAGGTTGAATCTACAGCGAACCATCATGTGGTGCAGCTCTAGGGCCCGCATTTGGGCTCGCATGCTCTCATGGCATAGCTGGCGCAGGATCATGGACTTAATGCCTCGGCATCCTCGCGGCCATACAGGCCGAAGTTGAGCGCGTAGGCATGATCGGGTGGGGGTTGGAGATCTGAATAGGAGGGCTGGAGGAGGAGATGGAAACCTAATGGGTCTGCTCGTCCAATCGGACAATCGACTCACCGACCGAGTCCTTCCACCTTCCCCCAATGATAAAGAGGGGATGTCTCTTTGGAGGGCCCAGCTCGCGGGCCATAGTATTCTCTGTAGTAACAGGAGCGGAGGACTTGCCACCCCCTGATCTTTCCCTGATTTCTCCTTTAGCGAGCTCTCCGGCTATCCGCCGGGGGTGGTCTAAGACGAGCTCATGTATTTCCGCTTTTGTTATTATTGTTATTGTCTCGCCCTGGAGACCACCATCGCCTTCTTCATTTTCTTTTGCGGCAGAGGGTGGTGAGGCGAGCGGGACCCCGCGAGGTCGGGTTTCCTCTTGCTGGAGGATGGCTTAGATGAACCCTGGTTGCCTCGACAGGCTGTTGCGGCTGCCTTCTCGCTCGCGAGCGGGTCGGGGTAGAGTCTCGAGTGTGCAAAGGGCGGGTTATCGAGAATCAAATGCTCCCCTGCATGAAAAAACTTGGTTAAAAATCCTATTGACCTGGCGAGTTCGACAAAAGAAAAAAGTGAGAGGAATACCTTCACCGGGAAGGATGAGGAGAATAGAGTCGAGGCCTCTTCGAAGGAAGGCGACCTCAAAGTCTTTGTGGAGGAAGAACTTTTGGTGCTCGGCATCATTGCCGAATACAGCAGGGGGGCGGTACACCTCCTAGCCTTTTTATTGGTGAGAGTAGGGCACATTGTCGAGATCGCCCTTGATGAAGTCGATCATGGATATCTAGTTGTGGTTTTTGTTTATGATCTAGCGAACCTTGATGAACGATCCCCCGAAGTAGGCGACACCATCTAGAGTCGCCTTGTAGGTGAATAGCTTCCTTAAGACGGTGAAATTGAACTCTATCTGCTCTTTGCGGAGGAAGCATGCAAATGCGATAATCATGGAGACGACATTTGAGTTCAGCTGCGCGAGCACTACATCGTAGTACTTGAGGATCTGGCAGATTTCCGGCCAGAGGGGTAGGTGCAACCCCACTTCGAAATGCGAGATGGTGAAGGCGAGCTCGCCAGGGTAGAAGGTTTTGATGTACTCATTCTCTCTGGGTTGGCGCGCCTCAAAGACGGGGGGAAGGAAGTTAGCGCTCAATTTTGCGAGCTCACGCTCGGTGGTGTTTCCCTTGACGAAGACGTACTCGGAAAAATGTCGATCACACTTGGAGCGTCCGTCAGCATCAGGTTTCGTCTTGCCCATGCTCGCAGGATGATTGAGACGTGAGTACGAGTAGTAGAAAAGACAGCTAGAGTGGGTACGAAAGCAATAAAGGCAATGGAGTGGGGTTATTAGGGGATATTTATAGAAATAAGAATCTGAGGCCGAGCCGACCGATCAGTCCAACTCGCCTGCCCCAGCTCACCAACCCCAGCTCTTCGCCCCTGCGACTTCTTCCGTCCTATGACGAGCTGAACCTAAAAGGCAATATACTTGCAATCAAAAATATTGAAATCTAAGAAACTGTTAAGTTATTACAGACAGGAGTTGCAGTTCAAGGTGCAAAATGAAGAGGGTTATTCTAATGCACGCGAGCAAAGGGGGCCGGTGGGGGAGGGGACTACCAGTAGGCTCATTAAGGGATCCATTTCTACCTACCCCGGTCTCACGCCCTTTCCCTGTAGATCGGCGTAAGCTGTGGAGCTCACGGATTTGCCCCATATTCTTATAGATGGCCCGGAGGCTCTCGTCGACCTCGTCCATGAGCGGGGTAGGGGATACCGCACTGTCCACCAGACCACCCTTCTCCTTGCCCACCCAGCTGCCCCTCACCTCATCCGCAAGCCGCACATAATCCCGCTGCAGTGCCTCATTGTCCTCCTGGACCCTGCACAGCCCACGTACCAACTTCTTATAGATCCCGATTCCTCGCCTTGTTAGCTCATCGTTCTAAACCAAGGGACCCAGGATGGCCTCTATCGAGTTGGGGGAAGGAAGGGGCGAGTAGCGAGCTAACTCCAAAGACTCACCGACATCAGACTGGCTGGGAACACCTATAGAGGAAGCTAGTCAGTATTATGTGAAGGGCGAGTACTATAAGAACATGGGGCCGGACAAATCAATGTAAGTAGAAACCTACCGGGCGAGCTTGGCTCTCCCAGAGTGGTACAGAGAGGGGGTAGTCCCAGGTTCTTTCCACGATCTCGTCGAGGGGTTTTTGGGGAAAGGAGCCAAAGCCCGGGACCGGGATAGTTCCATCTTGTCCCTCCACAGAAGCAGGAGCCGGAGAAGGTTGCCGAGAAGGGGAGCAAGTTGGCGACTTCAGATTTTGTGAGTCTAGCCCCAGGGTCCCAAAGGGGCAGATGGGTCCCTCAGGCAAGCATCTGGAGTCCGAGGCTGCGAGTTTTCATGAGGAGTATCTACTGGCAGCAGGGAGGACCTGCCGTCATTCAGTTGGCTATCTGGGTCGGCGGAAAGATTAATGACCTATTTACCCCTCTACATGGGGGTTTGCCGAGTAGAAGGGTCGTCCCCGTTATCCAGAGAGATTTTCTGCTCCTGGTAGATAGGCTCAACTGCCTTGGGAAGCAGTTTAGCCTTTTTGGCGGGGTTGGATTTTATCAGGCTACTTGGCCAATTATTGGGGGATACGCCGGTGAAGCTGACAATATGAGCGGAGGTGCCATCACGATCTCGGGCAAGCCTCTCTTGGATCTCTTTTGTGATATGCTTCTCGATAGTGATATTGCAAAGTGAATGGCAAGGGTCACCCAGGTACACAGGAGCATATATATAGCCGCCGGTGGGGCCCACCAAGAGATTCTCTTTCGCCACTACCGCACTCGTCGAATCCTACGGGGTTGGAAGATTCTTTCCAACCTGTTCCAACCTCGCATAGAGCGGGGAAGTGTACAACCCCGTATCCGGCGAGTGGGGCCAACAGGAGCCAGATTGATCAAAATAAGCAGTTCGAGTCTCGGGCGAGCTAGTAGTGGGGCTAGAGCTCGACGACCAACAGTTCGCCCAGGCGAGGTGGAATTATTGGGGGGTGAACGGAGCGGGAGAGCTTGGACTCGCCATAGGGTACCCAGAAAAGCAAGGGGAGAGTGGGGATAGGATGGACCTGCACTTGCCCAAGTCCAAAGAGAGGCTGTGAGTGCCAGCTCTATCGAGCACTCGCCGCCCCAAGCGAGTGGAGGCTTCAGAGGGCCACTTGCCCAGTTCAATGATACATTTTTACCATTCCACCCTACTGGCATGGCCATAACCTTCAAGAACAGTGGAGTTACACTTTTTGTAGGCCGACTTGGGCTACATATAGCCCTTCAAAACAATGGGATTTGGCTATTGGCATACCGATTTCAGAAATCTATAAATAGGACCCAAGGGGTAACTCAGAAGGCATGCTTACTTATCTTGATCTTCTTGCGCTTTCTTGGATATTCTTAGCTTCCAAACTTGGCTAAGGAGGGGAAGCGCTCTAAGATCTTCCGGGTGTGTGGTTGGACCTCTGTGTTGGAGCCTTGGGTCTGTTCCCTGTCCTAAACCTTTGGTAATTTAGCTCACAGGAGAGAAGTAAGTGTGCGATCATCCCTTCCCCAAGGGTGAACTCCACCGAGACCGAGTTTTCGGTTTCAACAATTTAAACCCCTGTAAATTTTATTAAGAATTTTGGATGATTAATTATGTTGAATACTTTAGTAGTGGTATTTTTGTAATTATGTTGACATGTAATTATTTAAGGTCAACCACTGGCTAGAAGTATGAAATTATGTTTTGAGCATTATTTTAACAACATCGCCAATAATTTTCTCTGAATTTTTTGTTGAATTTTTGAGATATTTCATTAAAAAAATGGGATTATTTTGATTATAATCATAAATGGAAAATGAATGATAAATCAAGTTGAAAAATTAAGATTTTTTGGTGAACAGTCAGTTTTAACCAAGATGAACTCCAGATAATTTATTTAGACATAATGGACAACTAAATATAGTAGCTCATGTTCAAAGCAACCTAGATCATCTAATTAAATGATTTAAATTATTTTCCTAAATAATTAGAAAATTGTTGGAATTCTGAATGGTCAATTTAATACACATGACAAACCCATGATAAAAATTTAGAGGAATTTGGCCCAAGGAATTGGAAGTCATCTTATGCGGGCTAGTATTAGGTCATGGGCTATGCTTAGCAAAAAGTGACGTGTAACACTAGGACCCACAAAGAAATGATAGATGGTTGGATTGAGAGGTGTATTGCGAAGTTAAAACCCTGGTTGGTGTGACAAGTAGGTCACAAAATAGTAATGAGTGTTAGAGTGCAAGTCGCCTAAGAGTATAGTTAGGGCGGGGTCCGACGAAAGATCGTCGTTCTACTAATAAGTATCCTAAGTCATTGGGTTCACTCAAGAGAACCATCGAGATTTGAGGTATTAATAATGGGTATACAATAATAGAAGTAAGTGTCCTTGAGAAAGGGAGCTTTGGGCTTCAGCCCATCATAGTTCCTAGTACCCTCGAGAGCCCTTCACCGGGCATTCCCTGGGCAGTGCAAGAATTAAACCTAAATTGCGATGTGTAACAATAATTAGACAAGAGTAGTCTAATAGGTTAAAAGAATGATGTGACAAACTCCCTCGCATTGGGTTGGAGGGATTCAGGATGGGTTTAGTCCTGCGAGCTGGAAGATTGAATGTTTGTATTTAGGATGGGTTTAGTCTTGCGAGCTGGAGGCTCAGATGTTTGGATTCAAGACGGGTTGGTCCTGCGAGATGGATGCTCGAGTTTGAAATAACTTGCATGTGTATAGAACATATTAGTGGCGAGTTATGCGATACTGGGTCATTCATCACACCGACGAAAGTACAGTGGATCTGGAGAGGTGTGAGTGTTTAAGGGGGCCAGTGGGTTGTTTTACACTGCGGTATAGAGGAAAATCCCCGAAAATGCACACTCGACCAATAATACTGGTGTATTTACCAGCAAATTAGTACACAGAGATTCTGGAGTGCACCTAGGACGTGTATGGGGGCATACGAAGGGTCTAGTCCTAGTAATGTGTATGGTGCTTGTTGGGTACACTGGAAACTGTGTACCAGATTTGGAGAAGACTCACTTAACTCAATGATATACATCAATGTGTATTTGATGGGATGTTGAGTTTCAATGTGCAGGTTAAAGAAATGCAAATTTTTTTTCTAAGTATAAGTGTTGACACTTGTGAGGGAAATGTGTCGACACCAAAAGCAAGATTGTGTCAACACATAAGACTTGTGTTGACACACCGAAATTCTGTCAGCAGCAGTTGTGTCGAAACCTAGGACTTGTGTCGACACACACTCAACACCAGCTATGTTGAAGACCAGAAGTAGTTGTGTCGGCACACAGGACTTGTGTCTACACACACTCAATAAATCTGTCAATAATAGCTATGTGAAGATCAGAAGCAGTTCTGTCGACACACAGGACTTATGTCGACACACACTCAAGAAATCTGTCAACAGAAGCTATGTTGAGATCAGAAGCAGTTTTGTCGACACACATGACTTGTGTCGATACATCCAACAGAAGCTGTGTCAAGAAGATAAAAAATGACAGTGTCGAAATTATGGGAGCTTTGTCGACACCATCAAGACTTTTGTCGACACAAGGTCTATTTGTGTCGACACATTTGGAGTATAGTCTCGACAACTTTCTACTGTGATAACGTTCAAGGTGATGATAGGTGTCAAGACTAAAGACGCGACAGCTGTGATAAGTAAAAAAGCTATCACATCTGTCAGAGCTGTCAGAAGGCCGTTATGAACCGGATCAACCGGTAACCTTGGATGGGTTCTATATAAAGACCTATTCTATCACAAACAAAACAGTGAATAGAAAAGAACAACAAAAAGAGAGGGGGAACAAGAGACAAACACAGAAGAAGTCAGATCCTAAACAGTCTGCAAGAGGAATTCAGATCTAATTCTGAATTCAAGTAAGAAGCTGGATTAAAGATCATCTCCAACTCCAATTGAAGATCAACCTTACTTTGTTCAGATTCAAGAAGCTTTGAAGAAGCTAAGACCGGTTAGATCTTGAGTAATCAGTTCAATCAAAAAATGATCAAGAAGCTTTCACCCCATTCTCTGTCTATTTGGGTGAAGATTTTATTGTTTTAAACAATTTATTTTCTTGTAAGATCTTTTATAGATTTGAGTTGTAAGCATAAATTTATAAAGGCTGAGGTAGGGATGAGTGCCAGAGGTAGGACTTGAAGAAGTCTGAGTTGTAGGCCTGGTGGTTAAGGCTGAGGTAGGGCTGAGTGCTTGAGGTAGGATCTTGTTGATCTGAATTGTAGGCCTGGTGGTTTAGGCTGAGGTAGGGTTGTTGCCTGTTGTAGGAGTCTTTGGAAGATTCTGAGTTGTAGGACTTCAAGAAGTCTGAGCTGTAGGAACCAGTTGGGTTCCTAGTTGTAAGATCGGAGGATCTGAGATAGTGGAAGGAAGTTTGGCCGAATCCAGTACTCTACTGGATAGGTGAAGGGGGAGAGTGGGCGTACCCATAAATTGGGGAACCACTATAAACCATTATGTGCTGTGCTGCGAATTTTCTGTGATTGTTATTCTTTATGTTGTGATAGTTGTGTTGTGTTTAAAACTTTTAATTGCTTAAGTTGTTAAAAAGGATTTGAACCTATTCACCCCCCTCTAGGTGTTTAGGCTCTATAAACCAAATCTTTCAAGTGGTATCAGAGGGAGGTTACTCAAATATAGACCTAACAGTCTGAGTAGATCTCCAAGGCAATTAACTGTTAGCCAGAATGGGTTCAAGTGAGAATCAGAAGGAACTTGGATCCATGAAACTTCCTATCTGTAGGAAAGAAAACTTTGGCACATGGAAAGAGAGGGTAAGATTGTTCATGGAGGCATCTGATCCAAGAATCTACATCATAGTTCTAGAAGGACCTTTCATTCCTATGAACATATCAGTTCTTGATGCAAATCTCAAAACTTTAAAGAGCTATTCTGATATGACTAAGAAAGAGATCATCCTAGCAACCTTAGACAAAAGAGCACAAAACATAATTGTGAGTTCCATAGATGATTCTACATTTCAGAATCGGGTACATTGCAAAACCTCCAAGGAGATGTGAGACACTTTAATTGTCTATATGGAGGGAATTGAAGAAGTAAGAGAGGATAGAAATTCCATGTTAAATCAATAATATGAGAGCTTTAAACAAGTAAATACTGACAGCATAGCTGAATGTTAGAAGAAATTCTTTAGAATTGTAAATGAGCTAATGACCTATGAAAGGGTCTTTAGCACATATTAATTGAATGACAAGTTTCTCAGGTCAGTAAATAAGGACTGGGATACAAAAATATGTGCCATCAGAGAGGTGTCCAGGCTTGCTGATACACATCCACCAACCTTATTTGGAAAACTGTTATCTTATGAGATGCAACTCACTGCCAGAAAGGAGGAGGAGAAAAGCAATAGGTCTGAATATAAAGAAAAGTCAGTAGCCTTCAAGGCTGAAGCTACAAGAAAGGGTAGGAGAAAGTCTCCTTCTCCACCCAGGTGAATTGCTGAGGCTGAATCAGAAAATCCTGACATCAACACTTCAGACAGCCACAACTCTAATGAAGATTTTGCTGCCTTTACAAGGCAGTTTCAGAGATTCATGAAGAAGAAGAATTGGAGAACAAAGCCATCTACATCCTTCTCCAAAGATGACTATTATAAGAAGAAGAAACCTTCCAAGGATGATAGGTATGGCTCAAATCCTAATAAACAAACTACTTCTAAAATTGTTTGTTATTGCTGCAACAGGCCTGGACATGTCATAGCTGATTGTCCTGACAAGAGAAAGGAGTCTAAGGATAAGAAAAAACATCAAAATAAGGGAAAGAAGGAGAGGTCCCTTGTTGCCCAGAAGCAGAAGAGTTGGACTGACTCTTCATCATCAGAATCCGGAGAAGAGGATGAAGTAGAAGCCTATATAGGATTGTTCACTACAGAAGAGGATTCTATAGAAACAGAATTCTTACAAATGTTGGATTCCATAAATGGAAGTGAAGTTCATTATTGCAGAGGGCTGATGGCTATATCTGAGGAAGATCAGTGCCAGGATCATCCTGGTCCTAGTAAGGTATACAATCCATCCTTAGTATCTGATTATTATACTAGATCTGAATTAGAAGCAACTGCATCAAGAGATGTGGATGGTTCTGAATCTGAAGGGGATGTTCATCAATTAAATGATGAGTATAGTGGTCTGTTGCCAGCTCTTAAGAGAAGCAAATTCCTTGTCAAGAAGCAGGCTGAGGAAATTGAATATCTCAAACTGGATGCATCAGATTCAGCAAAGATGTTGGATTTGAAATTGAAAGAGATTGCTAAACTTAAAAACATAACTATTATTCAGATGGGTACAATCACTTTCAAAAATAATCACATCAAGAATCTGGAAGTAAGACTTCAAAAAGAAAAGGTCTTGTGGCTAAATTCTCTAAGCCAAAGTCAGTCTTACCCATAATTGATAATTTCATCTCCCAAAAGGGTAAGACAGGATTAGGCTTTAAGGGAAGAACAAGGGCAGCCAATTCTCAAAGAAAAGGGAAAGCCCCAGTTCAGCCACTAGCTATGAAACCCCCTATTTCTTTTAGAAAAGTGATGCATCTACTAACAGGAATGATCATGACATCAATCATGGTCACTGTAAGTATGGTAATCTGAATGGAAAGGGAGCAAATGCTAATAGTGCTTCCCATGAGCAAATACACCAGGTTATTAAAGAATCCTTAGTGTTTGCTGTAAGACCCCCTTATTAACAACTCGTAAAAACCGGGGTCTTATGCCCAAAACCGCCGCTTTGCGGTGAAACCTTCGCACCCAGGAAGGTCGTCACCACTAGGCGCCAATTCTGCCGGCCTTTTTCTTTCGATCATCAATCTATATCGAGTAAAGTAGAAGTAGGCAGTCCACCAAAGAAAAATCACATAAAATAAAATCTCTAGGAAGGGAGTGTCCACAGAATAGAAAAAGAGTACAGAAATGAAGGCCTTAAGCCCGGTACATTAATATCCTAACTACAGATATCTCATGCGGAAGCAAAATAAAACAACTACTAGAAGTCGGGACTCACGGTCCCAGCTGGCTGTACTTCTGAGCTAGACTGCCCTGTATCCAATCACACCGGTCTCCTGGGCTGCTCCTCCATGCTGTGCTCCACGATCCCCTAATATGATGTGGTTTGAAAAATGTTAGTCTATAAGACTAAGCCCTATAATCCCCCACCCCTTCCCCCATGCTCCTAGGCACCGAGCAGGGAGGACGAAAGGAAGGGACGTGAAAGTGGAGAGTAAAACAAACAGGTGAATGGGGGACCTAGCTAGCAATTTATAATCATGTTGTAATAGGTAAAGTAAGAAAAGAATTTAACCTTCACTTATGTGAGTACACATAAGCCAAGGGATCTTCTACAAGGCTCCCATCGTATAAAATGTCCCATACCACTTTATACGTTTGGGTGTCGGTTATCACAAGCAGTATATATATATATATATATAGAAATGACCTTAATCTATAAACTTGGCCACACAAGCTTATAGACCAGGGGTCGTTTGGGAAGTCCTAATGTATAAGCATCCCATTAAACTTATACATTAGGTGTCATAGGTTATTATGAATGATTATGATATGCATTTATATGGTGGGTTCATGTTATGTTCAAGAAGTGCAACTCACCCACCCGACTTTGTGTACACAAACCTTTAGTTCCCACTTTCAGAGCCGTTACCTCCAAGGATACCTCCATAGTGGCAGACGGAAGCGGTGGGTTGGGCCTCGCCCACCTCAAAACCAGTAATAGCACTACCAGTCTGACATATCATACGCCTCAACGCTTGGTGCACTAAGCGGACTACCGCTTACTCTTGCTGACTGGACCGCCGGACTTAAGTTTGGCGAAGTGTTAAACCACACTTACCGAGTCATCGTATTGGCGTCGGTGCAATTACTAACCCATACCAAAGACCCACCACCTTAGGTATTTCTTATGCACATGCAATATTCTCAAAATATTATACAACGTGTAACGACCCCATCCGTTAAATGACGTATAGTAGAAGGTCCGGCCGGGGCCCCACACTATATGCCACAAACAGACGGTGAGGTCACAGGATAATATCAAACCAAACGAGTCCTAACTCAGAGCATTCTAGCGGAAGCTTATTAAGTGCAAGAACTCATACCATTGAATGTCCACTAATATATAAATATCACATTTATATATATAAGCAGGAATGTTTACAAAACCACACCACACACGGCCTTAAGGCCTTACAAGTTACTCTTTACAACACATATAATTTCATACATCGGCACGCAGGCCGGCCACACATGAAATCAAAAACTTCGCACGGCCTTCAAGGGCCTACCAGCAGTATGGGCTTTTGCCCGCTCAATCCATCAGCCCGCAACACCTGCATAAGGACGTCCACTCCATGGGTGATAAACAAAGCAACGGTCAGCATTCAGCTGACCAATTATAACGACCCCACCCCTTACCCGGGGCAGTGGTTCCTTCCCTGCATGTATAGCAATTTCAACATATATATAACATACACCCAACATCACAAACGCCGGCCTCAATGCCAGGCGCTCCGTGCACTCAGGGCACCTTTTATGGTTTGTACTTGGTAGGCGGGCATAAGCCTCCAAACCCTTGTTGAAGACCTCACGCACCCGTCTCACTCAGAGGTACGCACCACACCAAAACCCGTGAGCACTATCAGTCGACCTACCCACGTAGTGTAACAAGCCTAGGGAATTCGCCCTGCTGCTTTGCTACCAATCGACCGCTCACCCGATCTTACCATTGCCACTTGGTGGAATGGGCATAAGCCTCCAAACCCTTGTTGAAGACCTCACGCACCCACCCACTCAGAGGTGTCCGCACTCCATCAACCAGCTCTTAACAAGCATGCAACCAAAGGAGCTATGCAAAGCATCCTATACACCAAACACATCGTCCTCACCATCTCCGCAGGCTAAACGATGAATACACGGAGTCTTCTCCGGTTCGCAAGATAAACATCACCAATCCCGACATACGTCTGGATGGGCTTCACACAGCATGCCTATGCCGTACTACAGACTTCCGGCTCTAGATGCAGACTCAACTGCTGGAATCACTTACGCGTTTCCATCTCTTGATGGAGGATCCCATGTATATGCAAAACAAAGGGCTTCACCTGCCCAAGGAAGAAAGATCGTTACCCTTGACGATCGCTTCGGCGCCATAGAAAAACTAGCCGGATGGAAATCACCGCAGCGGCCTTGCCTCCGCAACGCTGCACTCGGCTCTCTATTCGGCTCGACGAAGCTCCACCGGCGGCCGGAAAGCTCCTCCTCCTCTTCCTCCAAGCTCTCCTCTCTTTCTTCTCTTTAGAGAGAGAAAGGCTAAGTGGAAATGAGATTTCATCTCAATCCACGGCCTTAAAGAGGCTGGAAAAGCTTTGGACCACACGATCCAAATAGAAGGAAACGAACGGCCGAGATCTGCCCAAAAAACCCAACTTTTTGCTGACACGGCCTGTGACACGCCCGTGTCACAGGCCGTGTACCCTTAAGCGGCACACGTGGTTTGGAACCGACTGAACAACACGGGGATCGACACGCCCGTGTCGAACCTGACACGCCCGTGTCATTCTTGAGACACGCCCGTGTCTCCTGCTACACGGCACCCACCGACTTCCAAAACCAGTACACGGGTCGGAACACGGCAGCCGACACGCCCGTGTCCAGCCTGACACGCCCGTGTTCATGGCCGTGTTCACGGCCGTGTACGGCTCTGACTCGAATAGGCCAAATTCGAACTTTAATTCGAACACGCCCTGGGACACGCCCGTGTCCCAGGCCGTGTACCCCCGACACGCCCTGGGACACGCCCGTGTCCCAGGCCGTGTCTAACAGCCTGCTACTCAAAATTGTGTACCAACATATTTTGAGATTCTGGGGTGTTACAACCCTCCCCTCCTTATAGAAATTTCGTCCCGAAATTTAGCGCAACGCACAAGTATCAACACAACCACGCTGTTGCGATACAACCCAAAACGATCCAGGTTTAGAGCTCAGAGGCCACAGCTTGGCTCGCCCCATGGAATCGTACCACCACAACTGTTTGTCCCAAACAGAAATACATACATACATACATACAATAGACAACAAAATAAAGTGCACACTCCACTTTATTTCGGCTTCTCCGCATCTCGCAGAATCCGTTTAGCGGCCTCCATTAAGTCCAAAGCACGGATTTGCTGTTCTGCTTGATTTGAGCTTTGCGGCTCCTGCATCTCAAGAGTGTATATTCGCGGTTGCGCCCGCGATGCAGACGACTCTGCCACAGCTTTACCCTTCTCGTCATAAGACGCACCTGTCTTTCTTTCACCCTTGGACGCACCATTCCAGCAAAATCGCGCGATATGTCCTGGCCTCCCACAAATGAAACATGTACGCGGCTCAACCCATTCTTGCCCAAACGTTGCTCCTGACGCAACATCTGAAGAAGTTTGTTCCGCAGGCCTGAACCGCTTCTTATCATGCTTCCTGAAATCTGATTGCTCGGATGGCGGAACTTTGAAGTCGGACTTTTCCACCGCTACGTTCTTCTTCTCCCGTACCCGCTTCAAATCCTTCTCTAGCGCACTAGCGGTATGCACCAATGCTTGGAATCCTAGGTTCACTGAACTTGGGAGAGCCAACCTCAGCTCATCACGCAGCCCTTCATAGAACCTATTTGTCTTCCGCGCCTGGTCCGCAAACGTCGATCCCGCATAACGACCGAGCTTGGTAAACTCATGCAGGTAATCGTCCACGGTCTTATCACCCTGTACCAGACGTTGAAATTCATTTTCCATTGCAATTCTCTGCGCCATTGGCAAATATTTCGCCCAAAATATTCTAGAGAATTCGTCCATCGATACGTCCCCCAGATCTCTACCGCCCAACTGGTGCAACTCGATCTCATCCCACCAAAGCCTCGCCTCTCCTTCCAGGAGGAAAGTGGCTAACGGGACTTTCTGCTCCTCACTAATCCTGAGCGCAGCCAGGATTCTTTTCACTCTAGAGAGCCAATCCTCGGCCTCTGTTGGAGACATTGCCCCGACAAACGTAGGCGGATTAAACTCCATAAAGTGCTTCAGTTGCTCGTCCACTGCTTGCACAGCAACCGGAACCTCAACATGCTCTTGCCTCGCACCAACCTCAACATGCTCTTGCCTCGCACCAACGTGCACTGGCGCCACAGCGGGCCTTGCTTGCCCAAAAGGTTGTGCCTGAAGCATAGCAAAGATCATCTCCGCAACTAAGCGCACCGTTTCCGCAGAAGGGGGAGGTGTAGGCACCTCAGGTGGTGCCGCACTCTCATCCGAACGCTGGGGCTCCGACTGCCCCGCTCCACTCCTCGTCACCTATAGGTGAACAAGATAGCATTACTTTCCATGGTAATACGGCAAACTCACCGAATAGACACACACACACATTCCTAGTGGACATTCTTGAGTTCATTAGCATTATAGCAGGTCGCACAAACACGTGCTCGCCACCCCACAAAAGAATTCGACCACGAATTCAGAAGGGAAGACCGACAAAAGCGCTGATACCAAAATGTAACGACCCCATCCGTTAAATGACGTATAGTAGAAGGTCCGGCCGGGGCCCCACACTATATGCCACAAACAGACGGTGAGGTCACAGGATAATATCAAACCAAACGAGTCCTAACTCAGAGCATTCTAGCGGAAGCTTATTAAGTGCAAGAACTCATACCATTGAATGTCCACTAATATATAAATATCACATTTATATATATAAGCAGGAATGTTTACAAAACCACACCACACACGGCCTTAAGGCCTTACAAGTTACTCTTTACAACACATATAATTTCATACATCGGCACGCAGGCCGGCCACACAAGAAATCCAAAACTTCGCACGGCCTTCAAGGGCCTACCAGCAGCATGGGCTTTTGCCCGCTCAATCCATCAGCCCGCAACACCTGCATAAGGACGTCCACCCCATGGGTGATAAACAAAGCAACGGTCAGCATTCAGCTGACCAATTATAACGACCCCACCCCTTACCCGGGGCAGTGGTTCCTTCCCTGCATGTATAGCAATTTCAACATATATATAACATACACCCAACATCACAAACGCCGGCCTCAATGCCAGGCGCTCCGTGCACTCAGGGCACCTTTTATGGTTTGTACTTGGTAGGTGGGCATAAGCCTCCAAACCCTTGTTGAAGACCTCACGCACCCGTCTCACTCAGAGGTACGCACCACACCAAAACCCGTGAGCACTATCAGTCGACCTACCCATGTAGTGTAACAAGCCTAGGGAATTCGCCCTGCTGCTTTGCTACCAATCGACCGCTCACCCGATCTTACCATTGCCACTTGGTGGAATGGGCATAAGCCTCCAAACCCTTGTTGAAGACCTCACGCACCCACCCACTCAGAGGTGTCCGCACTCCATCAACCAGCTCTTAACAAGCATGCAACCAAAGGAGCTATGCAAAGCATCCTATACACCAAACACATCGTCCTCACCATCTCCGCAGGCTAAACGATGAATACACGGAGTCTTCTCCGGTTCGCAAGATAAACATCACCAATCCCGACATACGTCTGGATGGGCTTCACACAGCATGCCTATGCCGTACTACAGACTTCCGGCTCTAGATGCAGACTCAACTGCTGGAATCACTTACGCGTTTCCATCTCTTGATGGAGGATCCCATGTATATGCAAAACAAAGGGCTTCACCTGCCCAAGGAAGAAAGATCGTTACCCTTGACGATCGCTTCGGCGCCATAGAAAAACTAGCCGGATGGAAATCACCGCAGCGGCCTTGCCTCCGCAACGCTGCACTCGGCTCTCTATTCGGCTCGACGAAGCTCCACCGGCGGCCGGAAAGCTCCTCCTCCTCTTCCTCCAAGCTCTCCTCTCTTTCTTCTCTTTAGAGAGAGAAAGGCTAAGTGGAAATGAGATTTCATCTCAATCCACGGCCTTAAAGAGGCTGGAAAAGCTTTGGACCACACGATCCAAATAGAAGGAAACGAACGGCCGAGATCTGCCCAAAAAACCCTACTTTTGGCTGACACGGCCTGTGACACGCCCGTGTCACAGGCCGTGTACCCTTAAGCGGCACACGCGGTTTCGAACCGAGTGAACAATACGGGGATCGACACGCCCGTGTCGAACCTGACACGCCCGTGTCATTCTTGAGACACGCCCGTGTCTCCTACTACATGGCACCCACCGACTTCCAAAACCAGTACACGGGTCGGAACACGGCAGCCGACACGCCCGTGTCCAGCCTGACACGCCCGTGTTCATGGCCGTGTTCACGGCCGTGTACGGCTCTGACTCGAATAGGCCAAATTCGAACTTTAATTCGAACACGCCCTGGGACACGCCTGTGTCCCAGGCCGTGTCTAACAGCCTGCTACTCAAAATTGTGTACCAACATATTTTGAGATTCTGGGGTGTTACACAACGAGTCGAGTTCCCGGTCTGAACCGTCCGTGTTAATCTCAAACCGAGACGAAGCTCCCCAGACTAAACTATCCGGCTCAATTTCCAAACCTCATCCCTTTAAACACCGCGGGATGGCGCCCCTTTGAACACCTCGGGACAACTTAACCATTTCCAAGTCTTGTCCAACTAGTGTGTGCAGTGTTAAACCCTATCTATTAAATTACTCATTCGATTTGTTCTTTATGGTTTACGTTAGCCCAGGACTACCTCCGGATTTACCCCGTGAAGGATTCTCAATAGGCACTAGGAACTGCGATGGTATGACATGCCAAAGTTCCCTTTCGCAAGGAACTTATTATTATTGGTTGATTCCCTTACCTCTCCCCCTTTATCATCACATTAAACCTTTACCTAGGATAGTTTAGACCTTTCACTCTCGCGGGAACGACGATCTTTTGTCGAACTCGCGTACCTTCTAACACACATCAACTCGATTCTCACCACTCCTTAGAACTTTCTATGGTGACTCATCTACTTTCATTCAAACAATTCAACACGACTAACTCTACATTATTCCAACTCTTATCCAAATACAACTTTTCCCCAAATTACTATTTATAGACTCACCTATACTAAGTGATGTTCATGATAGGATGTCCTTCAAGTTTTCATCCGAATGACCTAGGTTATTACGGGAGTCCTATCATGACATAAATGATTTAATTCCAGAATATTGTATTTTCCTCAATTAATCTTCTATTTAAATAATTTCTTAAAAGAGCCAATTATTGTCAAGTTGATCATGAAGTATACATTTTAGACATGATTAATGTTTCATAAATTCATGATAATATTCCATATGTCTAAAAGCGATAATTTCCAAATTTGGCATTTTCTACAAACATTTAAGGGTCCTAAAATTATTTTAGTAGTAATTCCCATATTCCAAGATTTGTAAATCAACTACTTGAAATCATCATCCAAATAATTTGAATTAAATATATTACACTACTACAATCCTAACATTATTACTGGCCAACTTTCATGATTTTTCAAAGAATATTTAATTCTAAATAAATTCAATACAAAAAATCTAAAAAGGGCATAATTGTGAATCAAGTACTATGAATATACTTCAAAAATTCATAATTAAATTCCTAATAGTAGATATCATCCTAAAATTATCAGTGGCCAAAATTCAGATTTTTACAAGTTAAATTTTTCTTTAAATGATTTATTTACCAAGTATGGCCTTTACAAAATTTATGAAGGAAGCAATATATAAAATCCTTTGAAAATTATAATAAAATTCAGAGACCTCTAATTAGGTCAAAAACCTCTACTGACCAAATTTTACTAGATTCCATTTAAACCAAATGATCAAATTAAATCAAATACTAAATTGGACACTTTGATATTTAACAAAGGAACTACCATGAATAAAATCTATAAAATTCCACTAAAAATATCTAGGGGTTCAACTCACCCTAAGATTCATTCTACACCATCTTCACAATTTTTAGATGATGTTAAGTTACTATTTTGACATAATAGTGCTTCTACCCTAAAGCTAGGGTTTGACTTTTGACGTACTTAACAACTTATAAATTCCCTAACATTTCAACCAGAGGCTTAAATATACATAAGCTGTCTCTCTACTAAATTACAAGGCCATACAAGGGCATTTTCCCCTATGTCTTTCACAACCCCCAAAGGTCCTTCCTTAGGGTTGAACTTGGGTCCAAGGGTAAATCAACCCTGATTAATCCATCTTCCCCACGGGGGGTGGGGGGGGGGGGGGGGGGTGGGGGGGGGGGGGTACTTAGGGTAATACTAAGCCAGTGGTCCAAAAGGGTTGTGCATTTAATATTTCATTTTTGGCTATAAGCACACCAAGCCCTTTACAAGCCAACACATGCAAGGGGATTTACCCAACTTGTTGTCGTCCATATGGGCTGAAAATTTAACAATGCCTTAATAATGTCCCCATGGACATGCCACCAAAAATTGGGGCCTTTTTGAGTTGAACTACTCCAAGAATCACCTAACAAGCCTAGTGGTATTTTAGTAATTTCCCCCAAATTTTAATTCTAATCAATCCCATTTTTGGGAAGGGCCTAATTATGCCCTAAACCAGTTACTGCCCAAAATCCCAGGTCATTTGGGCCTCTAGATGGCCTTGGGCATCTCTTCCAATTTCTACATTTTTGTTATTTGCAGCCCAAGACAATTCACCTTTTCAGATCTTGCAAGTGAGATATCTCAACATGTAGATGGCTAATTTGACTAATTTTTCTTCCATAGGTCTAATATACCTCTAAGGGCAGGCCACCAAAATTTGGGACCTACTAGAGTTGGTATGCTCTAAAAATCTACATTATTTGATTTATACAATTCTGACTAAAACTATAGAGTTATTTTCCCCAAAAATTCCCATTTTTGGGGAGGGTCTAGGTATGCCTCATTAAGCCACATGCCCAAAATTTAAGTCCATTTGGACTTAGGGTTTGGTCAGGGCACTCATTTTATTTTATGACCTTCCCTAGGACCAGCCCTAGGAAAATGGCCTTATAGGGCAATATACTTAACCAAAATTAATGTGAAACTTATCAAATTAAAGGTAACACTAATACCTACAATTTTCATGTTGAGTATATTTTATGAAAAAGGCTGTAAGTGCCCTAATTATCTGCATGCAAAAGTATATTAAAGAAGATAGAAAATAGAACGATTCATGTAATTAAAATAAATACAGGATTATGAATTTTTGCATGGCACTAATCTTAAAGCAGATGTGTGGCTGCTGTGTTTCTACTCTAAATGCAATGGAAATCCAGCCTGATATCGGGGGCTTTCACGGGAGGTTTCCCAACAGCTACAGGCGGCGCCTCCACCGGCGATCTTCACCTCCACCCTCACGATGGTTGGGGTAAGCTTTTGCTAGCGGCTAGGGCGGAGGGAAGTGGTGGAGCCACCTCACCCGAGAGCTTCCAAAATGCCATTAATAGAGAAAAACAAAAACTGGGTTCGGGCTCATTCAAGCCCGAACCCTACCCTAAACATTCCTAGGATCTAAGCATGAAGAGAGAGGTGAGGGAGGACCTTCCCGACGGCCTTGCGACGTGAGGAGCGGTGAAGAACCATGGTGACGGCGGCGGCGCTTATCCCTCGGGTTCACAGCTTCTAGCTCTGGATCAGCTCCAAGGCTCAGTTCTCTCTCGCTCTCTCTGCTGCTCTCTTTGTCTTAATAGTGATGAGCCGATGGGAGTGAATGGGGGGGATGAGGAGAAGAAGTATAGGGGGTGATACACTCTAGATGAGGGGGCGGGTTTGCCTTGTTCTTGTCACCATGCATGCATGGGTGGGCCGCACTCCATCCACCTCCTCCTAAATGACACCAAGGGTCGGCCAGCCCAAGGGGGGCTGATTGCGTGGGACCAAGTGGGCTCAATCCACTAGCACTCTTAAATATATCCTTTCTCTCCTAAATTATTCTTCATTTTGAGCTTCTCTCTCTCTCTCTCTCTCTCTCCTAGTCACTAAGTTGGCTAGTCAATCCTTTAGTCTTTTGGCAGCCCACCCATGCATAATATATTAAATGAGGGGGGGGGGGAATGATATCAAGGCTTCACAGTGGAGAGAGAGGCCCTTATTCATGAATACTCTTCCTCCAAATTTTCTCTCTCCTAGTCACCCAAGTTGACTTTGTCACTTTTTGGTTCTCTAAGAGTTTGTCATGACCTAGTCATGACAAAACCACTCCTAGGGGTCTAGTTGGAAATGAGATGTTACAAAACCCAATAAACAAAATAAATATTTCGTCTCCGAAATTAAAGTTAAGCCTACGGGGTTTTTCTACTGGCAAAACTAAAGTGTAAAATCCCATAAATTAGTTGACATGCCTACGTGCTTAATAAAACAAGGGCTAGCCCCAATAAACAAAAAGGATTAGTCTCTATCCTTTTAGATGATTCTACTAGTAAAAGCAATTAGGAAGAACGCTTAAACCACTTGAGGAGTTGCGAGGTATACCTGACTAAATAGCTCCGGATATCTTTCCTGCATCAGTTCCTGTGGCTCCAAAGTATGCTCCTCTCGTCCGTTGTTCCTCCACAGGACCTTGACTAGCGGGATCTTCTTGCGGAGCAAGCCTCGTATCCCCTGGTCGTCGATCCGTATCGACTCCAAATGTACAGATCGATCTGAAGCTACCGGCCCATCAGTGGTCGTAATCTATAGCTCTGGGCATAGTAGAGCCCTCCTGAGTGAAGACACGTGAAAGACGTCATACAGGCCGGACAGCTCCGGTGACAGCTCCAACTGGTAAGCTAGGGGACTGATCCACTCTAGGATCCTGAACGGCCCCATGTACCTCGTGCTAAGCTTCTTCTACCGACCACGTACTCGGGAAACCCCATGCATCGGCCGGATCTTCAAGAACACCCAATCCTCCACCTGAAACTCCACCAGACGATGTCGAGCTTCATAATATTTCACCTTCCTGCTCTGCGCCTCCAGCATTCTATCCCGTATAATTCGTACCTGTGCCTCAGTATTATCAATAAAGTCCGTACCCATAGTCTTCGGATCCTCGTCGTGTATCCAAGACAACGGAGTCCTACACTCTACCAATACAATGCCTCATACGGAGCTATCCGTATACTGGACTGAGGACTGTTATTGTACGAAAACCCCACTAGGGGCAACATCCTCTCCCAGGGCTCTCCACGGTCCATAATACACAGTCTCAGCAGGTCCTCCAGTGTCCGGTTGGTGCGCTCTGTCTGCCCATCTGTCTGGGGGTAGAAGGTCGTACTTAAAGCCAGTCGAGTACCCAACTATGTCTGTACTGACCTCCACTCCCTGGATGTGAATTATCCATCTCGATCTGACACGATCTTCTTGGGCACCCTATGATATCGCACAAACTTCTCTAAGAATTTTTGTGCCAGTAGTCCGACAGCATCCTCCTTCCTGATCGGGATGAACCTAGCCACCTTCGTTAGTCGGTCAACGATTACCCAGATAGAATTGTTTTCGCCCGTGATCGAGGGAGGCCACAGATGAAGTCCATCGCGATATCCTCAAATTTCCACTCCGGCACCGGGAGTGGTTGCAATAAACCAGCGGGATGTCTTCACTCTGCCTTCACTAACTAGCACGCCTAGCAGTGGGTCACGAAGTAGGTGATGTACTTCTTCAAGCCTGGCCAGTATAGAGTCTTCTTCAAATCCGTCGTCATCTTAGTGATCCCGGGATGTATAGAATATCTGCAAAGATGAGACTCGGCCATGATGTCCTCCCGAATTTGGCCTCCATCCGGTATGTAAGTCCAACCACTGAAACATATCAGATCATCTCGTATCGTGTAGTCCCCAGCTGAGCCTGCCTCCAAGGCCCAGAAAATCAGCTCTACCTTGGCATCCCGCCTCTGCCAATCTCTGACTCTGTCATGTATATCATAGGTGGTGCTCGTAGCGGCCAGGTACTCCTCGTACAGCTCAGGGTCATCGATGATACTAGAGTGATATACATCTCTTCAAAACTCCATAGTAGTTCCATGGACATAAGCTGGGGCCCTACTCCAGAAGTGGCAGCTCTCTAGCTTAGTGCATCAGCCACCACATTTGCCTTACCCGGATGGTAGTGCATCTCGTACTGATAGTCCGCTAGAAACTCCACCCATCTGCGTTGCCAGATATTCAGTTCCTTCTTTGTATCCACATATTTCAGATTTTTATGATCTGAAAATTTGTCGTAGTGGACACCATAGAGGTAGTGCCGCCAGACCTTCAATGCAAATATAACCGCTCCCATCTCCAAATTGTGAGCTGGGTAGTTCTGCTCATGTTTATTCAGCTGGTGGGAGGCATAAGCGATCACATGTCCCTTTTGCATCAAAACTACTCCCATGCCCTGGTAGGAGGCATCCGCATAAACCTGAAATCCTTCTCTCCTCGAGGGGAGGGCAAGTATCGGGGTCGAAGTGAGTCGACCTTTCAGCTCCTAGAACGCCGTCTCGCACTGTGGTTTCCAGACAAACGGTATATCCTTCCTCGTCAGAGAGGTAAGTAGGAGGGCAAGTCTAGAAAAACCGTCTACGAACTTCTGGTAGTAGCCGGCAAGTCCTAGGAAGCTCCGTACGCCCGTAGCTATCTTCAACTGTGGCCAATCTCGTACTTCCTGAATCTTGGCTGGATCTACTGCCAACCCTGCTCTACTAATAACGTGTCCGAGGAAGGCCACCTCCTTCAGCCAGAACTGGCATTTGCTGAATTTGGCATATAAATGATGTTCCCGTAGCTTCGCCAAGGTCAGCGTCAGATGACTCGTGTGCTCCTCTTCGGTCCTCGAGTAAATGAGGATGTCATCGATGAAAACGATGACAAACACATCTAGATATGTTTTGAAGACCCGGTTCATGAGAGTCATGAATGCTGACGGTGCATTCGTGAGCTCGAAGGGCATAACGGTAAACTCGTATAGTCCATACCTACTACTAAAAGAAGTCTTCTGTATATCCTCCTCTCGGATCCGCAACTGATAATAGCCCGATCTTAAGTCCAAATTTGAAAAGAAGTGGGCTCCCTCCAGCTAGTCGAATAGCTCGTCTATCCTTTGTAGAGGATAGTTATTCCTGACTTTTAGCCGGTTCAATGCCCGGTAATCGATACGCAACCTGAGTGTTCCGTCTTTATTTTAGACGAACAACACTGGGGCTCCCCATGGCGAAGAGCTCGGCCGGACAAACCCGGCTTCCACCATCTCCTGCAGCTGACTCCAGAACTCTATCAGTTCCCTTGGGGCCATGCGGTAGGGAGCTATGGATGCCGGCCTAGCCCTTGGCATAAGCAACATATGGAAGTCCTGCTCTCTATGCGGGGTAGCACATGTAGTTTCTCCGGGAAGACTTCTGCAAAATTTTGCACCACGGGAACGTCGAATATAGATCCCTTGGCCTTCGCCATCTCGAAGAGAATCTGATAAATCTCGTCGCCCTGTATGTGGGCCTTGATGGCCTGAATAGACGATAAGAATATATGGGAGGCGGGTCTAATACCTTCCATTATGACGAACAAGTCCCCATATATCAGGGTAATCCTCTTGGACAAGCAGTCAATCTGGGCATGGTTCCAATGGAGCCATGTCATACCCAGAATTAGATAACAATCAGGCAGCAACAGAATTGTCGCTGGGGCTTCGAAGGGTTTTCCGCCTATCCATGCCTCCAGATCGCAATGGGATGATGCGAACAGCTCGGACCCATCAGGTAGCTGTATCTGTAACGTCTTGCCTGTGATCCTCTCCATGCCTCCTAACCCTTGGATAAAGGTCTCTGACACAAATGAGTGCGAAGCACCGGTGTCGAAGAGAGTGTGTGCGGGCTTGCCGCAAATGAAGACGATGCCTGAGATTGTAAATTTACTTAGAGTTCTATTTCTGGTTTTCCTGCCTAATCTTAATAATTCAAGTTCATGAAACTACTTTCTAGGAAAGGAAAGAACTTAAGTAAAAAGAAAACTTTTCGGTCGTACCTGTGATCACTTACTCCGGGTTCCTGGGTTGAGCCAAGTCCAGTGCATAAATTTGCAGTCCTTCTGGCCTGCAGTCTCTACCCTTATATCCGCGTCCTTGGCCACGTCCTCGGCCTCCATAATGCTTAGCCGGTGGGGCAATCTGCGGTGCTGGTGGAGGCATCCCTCTTATGGGACAGTTTCTCTTGATGTGCCCCACCTAATGACAGTGGTAACATTCCGGCGGAGTATAAGCCCCACCTCCCGGTCTCTGCACATCTCGCATATGAATAGGTTGAGGGGTCAGTGTCACCTGCTCCCTAGGCTCCTGCCTCACCTCCTATCGTGGCTTATCCTCCACCTTTCATACCTATGGCGCACGATCTCGCCGCTGATCGTTCCGGGCTCCCCGGCTCTGATCCTCCGTTGGCCGCTTCCGGCCTCTTGTGGTGAGCCAATTTGCCTCTAACCTTTTTGTCATCTCCAGAATACGAGTGATAGGCCCATCCGAAATGAAAAGAAGGGCATACCTCATGTCTTCTCATACACCTTTGTAGAACCTCTTGGTGTACACTGCCTCATTTAGCTGGTAAGAGTCTGCAAAATGGGCCAGATGGTTGAACTCTCGATGGTACTCCACCACCGTCCTGGCACCTTGCTTCAACTTCAAGAAGAGGTCCTCCAGCTCGTCTCAGGCCGCCTGCGTAACAAAATGCTCCAACAGTATGGGCCTGAACTCCTCCCACGTCACCTCGGCAGCCTCCCAATAAGCAAAGGTAGTCTCCAGAATTGTCTTCCACTATCGCTTGGCATAGGACTCCAAGCAGGAAACAACCAGTGACACCCATTCCTCCCAAGGGCTTCATATCCCTGTCAGCATCTCCTCCATGATGTCTAGCCACTCCTCAGTCCAAACTATCGCCTCTGTCCCCAAGTAGGACGGGGAAGAGAGTCCTCAAAAGATGCATAGCCAGTTGGCTCTCGGGATAGGCTGCAGAGGCGGGGCCTGTTGGTTCCTAAAGGCTTCCAAGATAGCTGTCAGTGTCTGTCCCATGTCAGACTGTAGGAACTAAGTCGGAACTGGCGGCGGTGGTGCAACTTCCGGAATTTGCGGGGTTCCACCCGGTTGTGTAGGCAGTGCTGGAGGCTACGCCATAAAATTTATCGTTAGAAATTTTTCAACCTTAACTAAAATGGATAATTATATATGTGATCCCCACATGGGCACACCATAGATTCCGCTGCTTAGTTTGTCCGCAAACTAAACTCGTGCGAGGGTGGCCCAGGGTTTTAGAAGACAGCTACTTGATCGATCGAGGTTATGCTCTGATACCACTTTATAAGACCCCCTTTTTAAAAACTCGTAAAAACCGTGGTCTTATGGCCAGAACCACCGCTTTGCGGTGACACCTTCGCACTCGGGAATGTCATCACTACTAGGCGCCAATTCTGCCGGCCTTTTTCTTTCGATCATCAATCTGTAATGAGTAAAGTAGAAGTTGGCAGTCCACCAAAGAAAAATCACATAAAATAAAATATCCAGGAAGGGAGTGTCCACAGAATAGTAAAAGAGTACAGAAATGAAGGGCTTAAGCCCAGTATATCAATATCCTCACTACAGATCTCTCATGCAGAAGCAAAATAAAACAACTACTAGAAGTTGGGACTCAGGGTCCCAGCTGGCTGTACTCCTGAGCTAGACTGCCCTGTCTCCAATCACACTGGTCTCCTGGGCTGCTCCTCAATGCTGGGCTCCACGATCCCCTAATATGATGTGGTTCGAAAACCGTTAGTCTATAAGACTAAGCCCTATAATCCCCCACCCCTTCCCCCATGCTCCTAGGCGCCGAGCGGGGAGGAAGAAAGGAAGGGACGTGAAAGTGGAGAGTATAACAAACAGGTGACAGGGGGACCTAGCTAGTAATTTATAATAATGTTGTAATAGGTAAAGTAAGAAAAGAATTTAACCTTCAATTATGTGAGTACACATAAGCCAAGGGATCTTCTACAAGGCTCACATCGTATAAAATGTCCCATACCACTTTATACGTTGGGGTGTCGGTTATCACAAGCAGTATATATATATATATATTGAAATGACCTTAATCTATAAACTTGCCCACACAAGCTTATAGACTAAGGGGTCGTTTGGCAAGTCCTAATGTATAAGCATCCCATTAAACTTATACATTAGGTATCATAGGATATTATGAATGATTTTTATATGCATCTATATGGTGGGTTCATGTTATGTTTAAGCAGTACAACTCACCCGCCCGACTTTGTGTACATAAACCTTTAGTTCCCCCTTTCGGAGCCATTACCTCCCAGGATACCTCCGTAGTGGCAGACGGAAGTGGTGGGTTGGGCCTCTCCCACCTCAAAACCAATAATAGCACTACCGGTCTGACCTGTCATATGCCTCAACGTTTGGTGCACTAAGCGGACTACCGCGTACTCTTGCTGACTGGATAACCGGACTAAAGTTTGGCGAAGTGTTAAACCACACTTGCCGAGTCATCGTATTGGCATCGGTGCAACGACTAACCCATACCGAAGACCCACCACCTTAGGTATTTCTTATGCACATGTAATATTCTCAAAATAGTATACAACGAGGCGAGTTCCCGGTCATAACCGTCTGTGTTAACTTCAAACCGAGACGAAGCTCCCTGGACTAAACTGTCCGGCTCAATTTCGAAACCTCATCCCTTTGAACACCGCGGGATGGAGCCCCTTTGAACACCTCGGGACGACTTAACCATTTCCAAGTCTTGTCCAACTAGTGTGTGTAGTGTGAAACCCTATCTACTAAATTACTCTATCGATTTATTCTTTAAGGTTTACGTTTGCCCAGGACTACCTCCAGATTTACCCCGTGAAGGGTTCTCAATAGACACTAGGAACTACGATGGTATGACAGACCAAAGTTCCCTTTCGCAAGGCACTTATTTTTATTGGTTGATTCCCTTACCTCTCCCCCTTTATCATCACATTAAACCTATAACTAGGGTAGTTTAGACCTTTAACTCTCGCGGGAACGACGATCTTTCGCTGAACTCGCGTACCTTCTAACACACATCAACTCGATTCTCACCACTCCTTAGAACTTTCTATGGTGACTCATCTACTTTCATTCAAACAATTCAACACGACTAACTCCCAACTCTTATCCTAATAAAACTTTTCCCCAAATTACTATTTACAGACCAACCTAAACTAAGTGATGTTCATGATAGGATGTCCTTCAAGTTTTCATCTGAATGACCTAGGTTATTATGGGAGTCCTATCATGACATAAATGATTTATTTCCAGAATATTGTATTTTCCTCAATTAATCTTATATTTAAATAATTTCTTAAAAGAGCCAATTATTGTCAAGTTGATCATGAAGTATACATTTTAGACATGATTAATGTTTCATAAATTCATAATAATATTCCATATGTCTAAAAGTGATAATTTCCAAATTTGGCATTTTCTACAAACATTTAAGGGTCCTAAAATTATTTTAGCAGTAATCCCCATATTCCAAGATTTGTAAATCAACTACTTGAAATCATCATCCAAAATTTTTTTATTAAATATATTACACTACTAAAGTCCTAAAATTATTACTGGCCAACTTTCATGATTTTTCACAGAATATTTAATTCTAAATAAATTCAATACAAAAATCTAAAAAGGTCATAATTGTGAATCAAGTACCTTGAATATACTTCAAAAATTCATAATTAAATTCCTAACAGTAGATATCGTCCTAAAATTATTAGTGGCCAAAATTCAAATTTTTACAAGTTAAATTATTCTTTAAATGATTTATTTACCAAGTATGGCCTTTACAATATTTGTGAAGGAAGCAATATTAAAAATTCTTTTAAAAATTATAATAAAATTCAGAGACCTCTATTTAGGTCAAAAACCTCTACTGACCAAATTTTACTAGATTCCATTTAAATCAAATGATCAAATTAAATCAAATAATAAATTGGACACTTTGATATTTAACAAAGGAACTACTGTGAATATAATCTATAAAATTCCACTAAAAATATCTAGGGATTCAACTCACCCTAAGATTCATTCTACCCCATCTTCACAATTTTTAGATGATGTTAAGTTACTGTTTTGACCTAATAGTGCTTCTACTCTAAAGCCAGGGTTTGACTTTTGAGGTACTTAACTACTTCTAAATTCCCTAACATTTCAACCAGAGGCTTAAATATACATAAGCTATCTCTCTACTGAATTACAAGGCCATACAAGGGCATTTGCCCAAATGTCCTTCACAACCCCCAAAGGTCCTTCCTTAGGGTTGAACTTGGGTCCAAGGGTAAATCAACCCTAATTCATCCATCTTCCCCAAGGAGGGGGGGGGGGGGGTACTTAGGGTAATACTAAGCCAGTGGTCCAAAAGGGCTGTGCATTCAATATTTCATTTTTGGCTATAAGCACACCAAACCCTTTACAAGCCAACCCATGCAAGGGGATTTACCAGACTTGTTTTGGTCCATATGGGCTGAAAATATACCCATGCCTTAATAATGTCCCCATGGACATGCCACCAAAAATTGGGGCCTTTTGGAGTTGAACTACTCCAAGAATCACCTAAACAAGCCTAGGGGTATTTTAGTAATTTCCGCCTAATTTTAATTCCAATTAATCCCATTTTTGGGAAGGGCCTAATTATTCCCTAAACCAGTTGCTGCCTAAAATCCCAGGTCATTTGGGCCTCTGGATGGGCTTGGGCATCTCTTCCAATTTCTGTATTTTTGTTATTTGCAGCCCAAGACAATTCACCTTTTCAGATCTTGCATGTGAGATATCTCAACATGCAAGTGGATAATTTGACTAATTTTTCTACCATAGTTCTAATATACCCCTAAAGGCAGGCCACCAAAACTTGGGACCTATTAGAGTTGGTATGCTCCAAAAATCAACATTATTTGATTTATCAAATTTTGAGTAAAACTATAGAACTTTTTTCCCCAAAAATTCCCATTTTTCGGAGGGTCTAGGTATGCATAATTAAGCTACATGACCAAAATTTCAGTCCATTTGGACTTACGGTTTGGTCAGGGCACTCATTTTATTTTCTGACCTACCGTAGGACTAGCCCTAGGAAATTAGCTCTATAGGGCAGTATACTTAACCAAAATTAATTTGTAACATATCAAATTAAAGGTAACTCAAAGACCTACAATTTTAATGTTGAGTATATTTTATTTAAAAGGCTGTAAGTGCCCTAATTATTGGCATGCAAAAGTCTGTTAAAAAAGATAGAAAATAGAACTATTCATGTAATTAAAATAAATACAGGATTAATAATTTTTGCATGGCACTAATCTTAAAGAAGATGTGTGGCTACTGTGTTTCTTCTCCAAATGCAATGGAAATCCAGCCCGATATCGGGGGTTTTCACGGGAGGTTTCCCGGCGGCTACACGCGGTGCCTCCACCAGCGATCTTCGCCTCCACCCTCACGGTGGTGGGGGCAAGCTTTTGCCGGCGGCTAGGGCGACGGTTAGTGGCGGCGCCACCTCACTCGAGAGCTTCCAAAACGCCATTAATGGAGAAAAAAACTAGGTTCGGGCTCATTCAAGCCCGAACCCTACCCTAAACATTCATAAGATCTAAGCATGAAGATAGAGGTGAGGGAGGACCTTCCCGACAACCTTAAGACGTGAGGAGCAATAAAGAACCATGGCGACGGCGGCGGCGCTTATCCCTCTGGTTCACGGCTTCTAGCTCTGGTTCTGCTCCAAGGCTCAGTTCTCTCTCTCCCTCTCTGCTGCTCTCCTTGTCCTGATGGTGATGAGCCGATGGGAGTGAGTGGGGGGGATGAGGAGATGAAGTATAGGGGGCGATACACTCTAGGTGAGGGGGGCGGGTTTGCCTTGTTCTTGTCACCATGTATGCATGGGTGGACCCCACTCCATCCACCTCCTCCTAAATGACACCAAGGGTAGGCCAGCCCAAGGGGGGCTGATGGCATGGGCCCAAGTGGGCTCAATCAACTAGCACTCTTAAATATATCCTTTCTCTCTCCTAAATTATTCTTCATTTTGAGCTTCTCTCTCTCTCTCTCTCTCTCTCTCTCTCTCTCCTAGTCACTAAGTTGGCTAGTCAATCCTTTAGTCTATTGGCAGCCCACCCATGCATAATATATTAAATGGGGGGGGGGGAATGATATCAAGGCTTGATGGTGGAGAGAGAGGACCTTGGTCATGAGTACTCTTCCTCCAAATTTTCTCTCTCCTAGTCACCCAAGTTAACTTGGTCACTTTTTGGTTCTCTAAGAGATTGTCATGACCTAGTCATGACAAAACCACTCCTAGGGGTCTATTTGGAAATGGGATGTTACACTTGTTGCTCCAGCACCTGCACTTAAAAGGACTGCTGACAGCAATATTGTTAAGCCTAGAATTAAGAGAAGGTACAATAATTTGAGTGCTGGTGTTGTGGTAAGGTGGGCCACTATGCCATTGATTATTGGTACAATGCTTGTATTCTGAAAAAGGCCAACTTACCTATCAAAAAGGCTGCAGGTAGCATGTCAAATATCAAGCTGACCTGGACCTAGGACCCAATAATAATTGGGGTTCTAAGGATATGTAATTTTATTTGATGCAGGTGAGTCCAAGTGGCCATACCCCTATATGGTACTTGGACACTGGATGTTTCTGGCACATGACTGGAACAAGAAGGATGCTGATGGATTACTCTCCCATAGAAAATGGACCCAAAGTGATCTTTGGTGGACTGAAAAGGGAGTTATCAAAGGGTTTGGTAACATTTCCAATAACTCTAATACTGTCACCCAAGTGGCTAATGTGAAAGGTCTAAAACATGACCTAATTAGCATAAGCCAATTAACTGATCTTGGTTATGACACTTCTTTCCTCAAGAGTGTGTGCCAAATAAGAAGGTCAAGTAATCAAGAGATCATTCTGGCAGACACTAGGAAAGGAAATGTCTACTGTCTTAACTTTGATTGTGAGAATAAGATCTCTCCTATTTGTCTAGTTGCAGATGAAAAAAGCATCTCAATGTGTCCAATGGCACAAAAGGCTAGCTAACCTGAACTACAAGTCAATAGGCCAACTCTTTAGTATGGAGTTCATGAGGAATGGTCCTCAGGTCAAGTGCATTAAAGAGGGTGTATGTTCAGCTTGCCAAAAGGGCAAACAGACCAAGACCTCTTTCCATGGACATGATACCAAAGACTATGTGTGATGTCTTTACATCCTGCATATGGATTTATTTGGTCCTATGCCAATTAATAGTCTAAGTAGGAAAGCTTACACATTTGTAATTGTAGATGACTATTCTAGATTTACATGGGTTTTCTTCTTGAGGCACTAATCTGAAACCCCAACTATCTTCCAGAATTTTATTAGGCAAATTCAGAATGAACTTAACAATTCAGTGGTCAAAATTAGAAGTGACTATGGGACTAAATTTCAGTCTGAATGCATGACAAAGTTCTGTGAAGAACTTGGGATTCATCAGGAGTTCTCCTCACCTTGAACTCCCCAACAAAATAGGGTTGCTGAAAGAAAGAATAGGACTCTTATTTAGGCAATTAGAACACTACTAAGTGACACTTCTCTCCCAGAATATTTCTAGGCTGAGGCAGTAAATACTGCATGTCATGTTCTCAATAGAGCATCCATCAATAAAAGAAACAAGAAGACACCATATGAGATTATGAAAGACAGAAAACCAAACATATACTACTTTAGAATCTTTGGTAGCAAGTGTTATGTTCTAAATAATGAAAAGGACTGTCAAACTAAGTTTGCTGCCAAATACCTTGAAGGTATATTTGTTGGGTACATCAATAACAGTAGAGCTTACAGGATATTCAACTTGACTACACAAGTTGTAGAAGAATTTGTGCATGTAGTCTTTGATGAGTCTAAGCTAATTAACTGTGAGTTATTTAGAACTTATGTTAGTCCTACAGGTTTGAAGGAAAATATGGACAAGCTAACAATTAGTGAAGACCAACCTGCAAGACAGGATGAAGAAAATAATTGATGTTATCCAGGGGGAGTACAAGTCTCACTGGATGGAGATGAAGACAATGAAGTACATCTAGATGAAGACAATGAAGAAGACCAAGAGATGAAAAGATTTCCTCCAGCAAGAAGACATTTGAAGGATAATCCAACAAACCAAATCATTGGTGATGCAAGACATTGAGTTTTGACTAGAAGAAAGAGCATGAACACAGTTCTATGTTCAAGCTTCTTGTCCCAGATGGAACCTAAAAAGTTTGAAGAGGCTATACAAGACACAAATTGGATTGTTGCCATGCAGGAAGAGTTGAATAAATTTAGAAGATGTAAAGTTTGGGAGTTGGTTCATAAACTAAAGAACCACAATGTCATAGGAACTAAGTGGATCTATAGGAACAAGTTAGATGAAAATGGCACTATAATCAAGAACAAAGCCAGACTGGTATCAAATGGCTACAGACAGGAAGAAGGGATAGACTTTGATCAGACATTTTCCCCAGTGTCAAGGTTGGAAGTAAGAAGACTATTCTTGGCTTATGCAGCTTATCAAGGGTTCAAAGTATTTCAAATGGATGTAAAGTCAGCATTTTTGAATGGTGACTTAAAAGAGGAAGTTTATATTGAACAACCTTCAGACTTTGCAGGCTGCAAAGAAGACAGGAAAAGTACCAAAGGAACATGTAAGTTCCTATGTGGAAGGTTGTTGTCATGGAGCAGCAAAAAGCAAATAAGTGTAGCTATTTCCACTGCTGAATCAGAGTATATAGCTGCAGGCAGTTGCTGTGCTCAGTAGTTGTGGATACAACAACTTGAAGATTATGACATCAAGGTAAGTAGAATTCTATTATATTGTGATTCTACTAGTGCTATATCTATTGCTAGAAATCCTATTTCACATAGCAGAATTAAGCATATAGAAATCAAGTTTCACTTCATTAGAGAATATGTTTAAAAAGAAGACATAAGTCTAGAATTTATCAACACTAACAATCAAATTGCTGATATATTTACAAAACCTCTGGATGAAAGTAAATTCAATTATTTTAAAATTGAAATAGGTATGTTGAACCTAGAATGAGATGTTAGGTCAGCACAAAATTTCTCAAAAATTTGGCAATGTTAGAAAGTTTGTGTCGGCACACGCCAATTGTGTCGACACTATCAGTAAATTATGTCGACACCACACTATCGAGACCATGTACAAGTAGATTTTTGTGTCGACACACAAAAATCATTGTCGAAACATAGACATATCAACACCCTCAATACTCTGTCAATACTTAAGTAGTCTATGTCGACACAGGGAAAAGTATGTCGACACATAAACATGTTGACACCTACAAAGTATTATTGAGACCTAGGTCGTTTATGTCGGTATATGTAAAATTTTGTCGACTAAGTAAAATCCCTAGTTAGGCCGTCTTTTGACCTTCCTTTTACAAGTATACTATAAATAGGAGAAGACAAAATTTGGCCGACTGTGCTTTCAGAACTCTCGACTCTAGACTTTGTGTCGACAAGAAAATCTCCCATCGACTCTCTTCTCTCTCTTTCACCAATGGCGCCACAATAGGAAGACAAGATCAATGAGGGATAAGAACTGGTATGCAAGGCATTCGAGACTGCCTTGCCAGAAATCAAGGGTGTGATTACCCTAATCACAGAAAATGGATTGGAATACTTGGGTCTCCGATCCTTCAAGGATATGGAAGAAGGAAGTTCTTGAATTTTACACTTTCGCAATAATGGATTCTCAAGGAAAGAAGATAAAGTCCTCTGTTAATGGTACTATAGTAAAACTCACACCGAGGAATATAAGAAAGTCACTTTAGCTTCCCAAGATTAAGGAAGAAGATGATATCGCATCATCCATGATAAGGGATGCACTCCAATGGTGTGGACTGGATCCTACTACCAAGATTGGATCCTCAATGAACAGGAAGGGGATGAATCCCCAGTGTAAGTTCTTATCTAAGATAATATGCAAGGTTATTATCTGCAAAACAGGAGGACATGGTAGGATTACTGCCTACATGTTCAAACTCATGACCAGAGTTATATTCAAGGTGAAAATAGACTGGTCAGGTGTAATATTTGAGAAGATCACAGAAAGTGCCAAGAAGCCAAATCCTGGTAGGATATTGAGCTTGTATCTGGCTTCCACCATTCCAGAAGTGATGAATCAAATCCAAGGAACCAAGATCAATCACATGAGGAGAATGGATCTTAGAATACTATCCAGATGGGATAGAGTTTTGACAAAGATATTTCTACCCTATAGAAACATGTGAAGAAGGATAAGAAAAAGAAACCTACCACCCAGGAAGCAGAATCTTCCAGTGATTCTGAAGAGCAGGTTGCCTTTAGCTCAGATGAAGTACAACCAAGAAAATCACCTACACCACAACCAGATAAAGAAGCTCAAACCCAAGGGGAGAGAATTAAACTACCAGAGAACCAGATGGTCTCCACTCCAGGGGGAGACAACACAGAGATTACAATTGTTCAAGAACCTGAACAATCACAACTGCCTGCCCAAGAGGGGGAGGTATAACATAAGTTACACTGGAGAGTGAGACTGCTACTGATACTGTTATGGAAATAGTATTAGAAATCAACAATGTTGTAACTGTTATTACTGAGAATGGAGCACAAGATGTGAATGTGTTAAACCAAGATCAAGCTGAGAAACTCCACTCTCTAGTTTGGAGAAAACCCTTGAAATGGATCTTAATATCCAGGGATAACCAGTTGTTGAAAAAGAAAACATTATACCTTCTGTTCATATGCAATAGGAGGTAACTCTGGAGGATTTATTTCCTAATTTACAAGGAGCTCAACCTGAGGGGGAGATGGCAAGGACTAAGGGGGAGATGCCACTAAATGCCTCAAGTCCTAAGGAAACTGTGGCTATAGAAAGTTCATCAATTTCTTCTGAAGATGATGAAGCTTCCAGGGCCAAGAAAAGGAAGCTAATGACACTCAGGAAGAGGAGCACAGACTATAAGAAACCTTACAAACTGTCCCACAAACATCTGCTCCAGGAATAGACTTCAGCACACTTTTGGTGAAACTATAAGTGAAAATGGATGAGCAAAGACTTGCTCTGGAGAAATATGTGGATGATTCACACAAAGAAATACAGTTCCAGCTGGCCCAAGATATCAAATCTATCAGATTTGAAGTAAATTTGCATAAGAAGGAGATGGCAGATTGCTTCCATAAGGAAGGTAATATTGTAGTATACTTGGAAACACAACAACAGGACATGAAAACTCAAATAGCTGACATTGCAGATAAATAAGGATATATTTAAGAAAATCAATTCAGAATGAAAGAAAATCTCACAGACTCACATAATGCTATTCTCAAAAAAATGAGAGATATTGCTACTAATGTGAAAACTGAAGTATCTAACCAGATCAAAGAAGATCTAACTGTTGTACAAACAACAATTCTTACATCCCAAAAGACTATTTCAGATCAACTAGAGAAATTCAGATTCTACTACAAAGAGGGCATAGATTATCTAGCAGATCAAGTAAGGTTTCAAAAAGATGATCTAAGAGATCATATGGCCAGAGAAGTCATGAAGGGGGAGAGAGTGTTAGTCAAGACAAGCTCAGATCATACCAAATTGGTATAATCAGAGCTACTCTTGGATATCCACCCCTTTGTGATGATGATAATACTGGTAAATCTGGTATTCAACCTGCTAACATTGAAGGGGTTCAGCAGGAAGTTGCTCAAGTCATCTATCCTCCATCTAGTGATGATAATAATATTATTATTGAAAAGGTTGAAATGTCTGAAGCTGCTTTACAAAAAGAGCAAGAAGCACAATGAGTTAGGGATGCTCAGAAAGAGGCTCAACTTTCTAAGAAAAGATTTAGAGAACAGGCAGAATTAAAAGCTGATTTTGAACAATGGAGTCCAACCTCCAGAAATATCATACTTACTTCTTTGAAAGCTGTGAAAGATAATATGCATGATAGAGGCAAATGGTATTCTGAACAAGAGTGGGGTAAATATCAGAAAAGGCAAGATGTCATACATCAGTTCAGAAGGGATATTAAAGCTGAGAAGTTACCCGCTAACTCTGTGGAGACTAGCAAGTACATCCCAAAGCCTTATCATTACTTTGAAAGGCAGAAGAGCTCAAAAAGAAAGATCTGAAAGGGAATAAGCCAGCTGATGACACAGAATCCAAGGTGCAAGCTAAGATTCAATCATGCAAAGGAATAGTTATCAAAGAGCCTGATCAATCTTAGGGATTGATAGGCTAGACTTAGAACTATGTAATATTTGTTATAAACAATCTTGTAAATCAAACACTTATTCCTAATTAATGAATTATATCATATTCTGTGATGATATTAAATGTTATTTTTGTTTATAAGTTACCATACCTGTGAAATGATTTTATACATCTTAATCTTTGTTATATTATAAGTGGTGTATATCATTTACTATGGGTTATTACTTCTCCAAATAGGGGGAGATTGTTGGGTATACTGGAAACTATATACCAGATTTGGAGAAGCCTCACTTAACTCAATGATATACATCAATGTGTATTTGATGGGATGTTGAGTTTCAAGGTGCATGTTAAAGAAATGCAGAAAAATTTTCTAAGTACAAGTATCGACACTTGTAAGAGAAATGTGTCGACACCAGAAGCAAGATTGTGTCGACACACAAAAATTCTGTCAGCAGAAGTTGTGTCAACACTTAGAACTTGTGTCGACACACACTCAACACTAGCTATGTTGAAGACCAGAAGTAGTTGTGTCGACAAACATGACTTGTGTCGACACACACTCAAGAAATCTGTCAATAACAACTATGTCGAGATCAGAAGCAGTTGTGTCGACACACAGGACTTGTGTCGACACACACTCAAGAAATCTGTAAATAGAAGCTATGTCGAGATCAGAAGAAGTTGTGTCGACACACAGTAATTGTGTCGACACATCCAACAGAAGCTGTGTCAAGAAGATGAAAAATGACTGTGTCGACATTATGGGAGCTGTGTCGACACCATCAAGACTTGTGTCGACATATGGTCAATTTGTGTCGACACATTTGGAGTATAGTCTCGACAACTTTCTGCTGTGATAAATTTCAAGGTGATGGTAGGTGTAAAGACTAAAGACCCGGCAGCTATCATAAGTAATAAATCTGTCACATCTGTCAGAGCTGTCAGAAGGCCGTTATGAACCGAATCAACTGGTAACCTTGGATGGGTTCTATATAAAGACCTATTCTATCACAAACAAAATAGTGAATAGAAAAGAACAACAAAAAGAGAGGGGGAACAAGAGACAAACACAGAAGAAGGCAGATCCTGAACAGTCTATAAGAGGAATTCCGATCTGATTCTGAATTCAAGTAGGAAGCTTGATTAAAGATCATCTCCAACTCCAATTTAAGATTAACCTTTTTTTGTTCGGATTCAAGAAGCTTTGAAGAAGCTAAGACAGGTTGGATCTTGAGTAATCAGTTCAATCAAGAACTGATCAAGAAGCTTTCACCCAATTCTCTGTCTATCTGGGTGAAGATTTTATTGTTTTAAACAATTAATTTTCTTGTAAGTTCTTTTATAGATCTGAGTTATAAGCATAAATTTATAAAGGCTGAGGTAGGGCTGAGTACCTGAGGTAGGACTTGATGAAGTCTGAGTTGTAGTCCTAGTGGTTAAGGCTGAGGTAGGGATGAGTGCCTAAGGTAAGATCTTGTTGATCTGAGTTGTAGGCCTGGTGGTTTAGGCTGAGGTAGGGCAATTTCCTGAGGTAGGAGTCTTTGGAAGATTCTAAGTTATAGGACTTGAAGAAGTCTGAGCTGTAAGAACCAGTTAGTTTTTGGGTTGTAAGATCTGAGGATCTGAGATAGTGGAAGGAAGTTTGTCCAAATCCAGTACTCTACTGGATAGGCGAAGGGGGAGAGTGAACGTACACATAAATTAGGGAACCACTATAAACCATTGTGTGTTGTGCTGTGAATTTTCTGTGATTGTTATTCTTTGTGCTATGATAGTTGTGTTGTGTTTAAAACTTTTAATTGCTTAAGTTGTTAAAAAGGATTTGAACCTATTCACCCCCTCTAGGTGTTTAGGCTCTATAAACTAAATCTTTCAGTGCCTATGAAGCGGAGATGCCCGCTCCGCTGCTACCATAACTACAACGGTGGTACTAAAGAGTTAAGCTAATTCCAAAAAGTGGGAACTAAAGGTCTGTGATCACAGAGTCGTGTGTGTGAGTTGCACTTGTATGAATCATAACCCGCATAACATATCATAGAATACATACATACTTAGGACATACGCACCGCAGATCTTTATCATATAAATTAGTATGGGCTCTTTTATATGATAAGTTATATTCCTGAAACTCTAACTTATAAGTTTGTATGGACATTCATATAAGTTATTGTACTTCTGTGATGATAGTATAGTGGTATATAGTTTACTTTCTTCTTAGTTCTTTTACTTTACTTACCGCACTTATTTTCAGTACTGTTTTACTTACTTTACCTGTACTATATAGAACTGATTTACTTACTTACTTATACTCTATATATAGAACTGCTAATGTAATGATAGAATAGATCCACTTGTAAGATTAAGCGCATACCCAACTATTCCAAAAGCCCGGATAGTTGGAATGGGTGCTACTTAATTTCTTAAATAAGTAGCAGAGTGCCAAGGGTCAAGTGAAGGAACGCCGGACCCAACAATCTCCCCCGACATCCAGCAAGACCCATCGGCTCAGAGGTGGGGTTCCACATGGCCCACATGGCTCAGAGGTGGTGTTACCACATGTCTACGGTTGTCTGACCCGCCAGACCCACACAGGTAGAAGGGAAAATCGGGATTTAATAGTGCCCCCCCCGGTCTTGAACCCGTAACCTCCTTGAACCTGTGACCTCCTCTGATACCAAATATAGGATCAAGCGCATATCCAACTATTCCAAAAGCCCAGACTGTTGAAAAGGGCGCTACTTAATTTCTTAATTAAGTAGCAGAGCGCCACGGGTCAAGTGAAGGAATGCCGGACCCAACCCAACCATCACCTGCTTTCTTTTTGTACCCCTTATTGTCCTCCGCTTCGTCCTCCCGCTCGATACCTAGGAGTCGCGGTGGTGAGGCGAGGACAAAATGGCTTAGTCTTTATAATTAATGGTCGATTGTGACCGTAGGAGCTTGAGGAGCTGGAGCACCAACACGACCAGTAGGACGAGGTGCCAGGACATGAAGAGAAGATACCACGCACTACTACTACTACCACTCATCATCAAGTGATGATGAGTGTACTTGTGTTAGAGTTTGCTTCTGCATAGTGTTGTTGTTTGAGTGAGATTTGATTCTATTTGGCATGTACAAAGCATAAGCCCTTCTCTCATTTTTACTCATTTTGGGCTGTTATTCTTTTCAGCAATTTTTTTATGATGTTATTATTGGGACTTGTGGACTTTATAGTGTTTGTATACTGCTTGTTTTACTTATCTTCTCTGTTGGCCTACAGGTAAATGATCGTATTAGATTGCAAGATCGGCATCTTGCAGTGTCGACTAACCCGTATGTTAGTGTCACTGTAAGGCGGCGGTTCTGGGCATAAGACTGGGTAACTCCTTGGTAAGGGGAAGGGTCTTACAGGGTGTGGTTTTAGTGAAACCAAGTCATGCCCAGGATAAAATCGAAGTCCATCATTCTCAAATTGTCGCCGGTGCTTCAAATACCTTTCCTCCAATCTCTGCCTCCATGTTACACTTTACAGATGATAGAAGCTCTGATCTATCTAGTGGACGCACCCTCCTGGTCATGCTGGTGAATCGGTCAATGCCTGCTAGTCCTACCAAGAAGTCTTTAGATATGAACAAGTGTGAAGGACCCATATCGAACAAGGAATGGGCGGGCTTGCCGCTAATAAGGACTATACCTGAGGTTTTTGTTTGATTTATGTCATGTTTGTTGTTCTACTAATGTTTTTAAGGTACTATAAATGAAAATCAAATTACAATTAAAATTTAAGCACCTGTTATAACCTCCTCGGGGTTCCATGGCTCGGCGTGATCCAACGTATACATTTGCTCCTGCCCTCGACCACTACCATAAGATCCTTGACCTCAGCCTCATCCTCATGATTGACCTCGGTGTGCTGGAGTGGCTGCTGGAGGTGGAGGAGGAGGAGATGGATGAAACTGTTGAGGGCAATTAGACCTGTAGTCCCCCAGCTGATGGAACCCCAAACAAACAACTGGTTGGTGGCTACGATCATCCAACCTCATCGGACCATGAATCTGCAGTGGTGGAGGAGCTAATATTGTAGGAGGCCTCTGCTCCTATCAGAATTTAGGATGATAACGTCATCAACCCCTCCTGTGGCTCTTCACGCTGCCTCGATGTAAGCCCCTACTTCTCTCCCCTGAGGTGGACCATCGAGAGGTCTCTGCCCCCTGCTCAGTGTAAGACCCCCTTTTTTTCTTTTTCAACCACCGGGGTCTTAGCCCAGAATTGCCGCTTTGCGGTGGTACCGACTCACGGGAAGGCCGCCACTACAAGACGCCAATTCTGCCAGCCCTTTTTGATCACAAAGAGAGAGAAGTAAGTATTACACTGAATGTAAACATCTCCACAGAAACACATATGAATAAAATCACAAGTCCATCAATATATAGAAAGTACTGCAAAGAACAGTTCAGTTGAAATAAAGAAATGGTCTCGAGCCCGGTACATCAGAGTCCTCACTATAAATCACTCATCGCGGAAGCTATAAAAATACTATACACTCATGGAGCTGGTTACAGGTGCTCCGGTGCTAGACTGGCCCACCTCCATGCGCACTGTACTCCGCTGGTGCTGGTCCCTTGGCTGCTGGTCCCTGTCTCCCATCCGGAGCTCATGTATTGTTGTGGTTCGAAAACCATTAGTCATAAAGACTAAGCCCTATCATCCCCTACCCCTCCCACCACAACTCCTAAGCACCGAGCGGAGAGGAGGAAAGGGAAGCTACAATGGTGGGGAATAATCAAACGGATGACAATGGAACTAGTCTAACAATTGTTCATGGTGTATAAACAACTAATTAAAATAGAGTACATCTAGCAGTTCTATGGTAGTGAGTAATAAAGTAGACATGTAGTAGGTAGCAAATTTATAAGGAGACAAATAGAAAGCAAGTAAGTAAATAAGTAAGTAACCTTAACTTATATGAACTCCCATAAAAACTTATAAGTTAAGGGGTCTTTTGCAAGGTTCCCATCGTATAAAAAGTCCCATATCGATTTATATGTTGGGGTGTCGGTTGTATGCAAATATCAGTGTAGTGATATGCTATGCCATGATTCATGTAAGTGCAACTCACGCACACGACTCTATGCGGACAGACCTTTAGTTCACACTGTTCGGGCAGCTAGCTTCACTCCCAGGAACCTCCGTAGTGGCAAACGAAGACAGTGGGTCGGGCCCCCCACTCCTAGGCGGGTATCCACACTACCGGGCCTAGCCCTTCCGTACGCCCCTAGAAGATCACAACCTAGAGTATCTGTGTACTAGTGCTGGCTATATCCACCAGACTTTCTTTGGCTAAGTGTCCCACACCGCCGAGTCAACGTACCGATGTCGGTGTGAACGACAATCAAATACTGAAGACCCACCACCTTATTCTATACTCAAACCCTCGAGCCCTCGGCTCCCCGGACTGTCCCGTCCGTGCATCTACCTTCAGAGCTACCGTCTGAATGGCAACCAAACCAACCTATTCTACCTCCCTAGCTACCGGGGTGTGTGATTGTGCAACCCTAGATATTCTAGTTGCTCTTTTAGTTTATTTTTCCTACGGTTTACGTTAGCCCAGGACTGCCCCCAGTATTCCCTGTGAAGGGCTCTCAAAGGGCACTAGGAACTATGATAGTAGCTGAAGCCCATAGTTCCCTTTCGCAAGGCACTTACTTTTATTGGTTATTACCCATTACCCGATCCCATTCAAATTACTTTGGTTCTAACCTTAGTGTGTTAAGACTCTTCCTCTCCCACGGGGAAGGACGATCTTTCGTCGGTCCCGAGCACCTCTTATGACTCGACAACCTACCAACCTAACCTCATATTGGTTACTGAGGATGCATTCATACACATTTCCAAACCACTAACCCAATATCCACATCCTCTAAGTTCATCCTGTAGCCTAATATGATTTCGGCTGTTTTACTAAACGCAGACCATTCTCAGCTATATGAGGTATACAAGGGGAGGTACTCCAAATTGTTTTCCAAATCTCCTATAATATTTACTGGAGGTCTATCATGAAATAATTAGCCTAAATCCAGAAAATTATAATTTTCCTAATTGATCTGATATTTATTTAAATTTCCCAAAAGATTGGCCGTGGGTAATTTTAAACATGAACTACATGATATTCTCAATTAATGGCCACCCAAAAATTATGATCACTAAATAACAGCAAGTTATCATCAAATACTAATTTTCATGATTTTACAGAAAGTATTTAGCTTCTAATTAATTTTTCCATTATAATCTCATTAATTTGATATAAAGAAGGAAGTACTGAAATTACTAATCATAAAATTATAGAAATATTACTGAATAGTAATATGGTACAGAAAAGGTCATTGTGCAAAGATCATAATTTTACAGGCTTGCTAGACATCAAAATAGATTTAATTAAGTTTTCAATGGGAAACAAACACTAAATGAAGCAAGGCCTTAGAATTAAACTTCTAAAAATCCCATAAAAATTAATAGAGCTTTAAAATATAATAAAAAGTCCTCTGCCAAAAGTTCATCAATTTTCAGAAAGTATTTTCTCCATAATAAATTTCTAAGCAAATAATACAAACTACTAAATTGTTAACAAAGTATCAAAAATAATGATCCTAAACTCATAATAAAATCTCCAGAGCTTGTACTAACCTTAAAAACTACTCTACCCAAATCCCATCACTATTCAGTGAGTTTTAGTGACATTTTTTCTATCTCTACAAGTTTTGTGCCCTAAACTAGGGTAAGAGTTTTGAGAGACTTATTTACTTTAAAATCCACTTCATATTTCTTACAAGAGGATTCTAGCTACCCTAGAATTTTATCTACCAAGTTTCAGATCATAACAAGGTCATTTGACCACTTGCCCTTCACAAACCGCCAAGAACCATCCTTAGGGTTTGATCTTGGGTACTAGGGCAAATTTACCCCAATCCACCTCAAAATCCATGAGAGGGTGCTAGGCATCATGCCTAGTCAGAGGGCAAAATCTCAGCCTCTGTTGAGGTGATCTGGCCACTCCAATCTCAAGGTGCACTTTTGACCTAAAAACCCCTTAATAGGGCAAGGCTTAGGTTTGTACATTTCCAATCTAAAACATCTCCAAATGAGATGAAAAATTATACAGAGCCTCATGATGAACCCAATGACCACTCAAAAAAATTTGGAAGGGTTTGGAAGTCATTAAGCCATCTAATTAATTTACCTTAAGATTATTAAATTTTTCTAAAAACTATAGAAAAACATTCTCTAAAAATTCCCATTTGTTAAACAGGACCTAGGTATTGCTAGGGTAGACTCCCTATCAAAATTTCAGATAATTTGGTCAAGGGATGAAGGGTGGGCACACCTTTTAGTCTCTGCCTAGCTCTAGGTATAGATCCCACCAAACGTGGTGCCCTGGTCAAACAAGTTGACCAAATTGACCCAAATCAATTTTAAAATAAAGTAGACCCATTGAGATACAAATTTAATGTTGACCATTTCTTCATATAAAGCATCTAGGTATTTTTCATAAATTTTCTAATGTGGCTGTTATTTGAATACAGAAAATTCATATAAAAGAAAAGATTAAATAAACAGCACAGATCATCAAGCATATCCAACAGTGCTGGGTCATCTTCTTCCTCCAGCCAAGGGCTGTGATTAGCCCGACCTAAAGTGTATTCCAGCCGCTACCGCCGGCCATCCAGCCTCCTCCCTGGCCGGCCACCCCACCCCCACCTCCATTGAGGTGGTGGCCATCGTCGGGCGGCGGCGCGGCCGCCGGAGAGGCGGAATCCGGCGAACCCGAACACTAATATTTTCTCGGAAAACTAGGAAGAGAAGCTCCCCCACCGATCGGGCTCTGTTGAGCCCGATTCTTAATCCTAAAGAAGGCTAAGATCTACCCGTAGAGAGAGAGGAGGGGAGGACCTTGTTCACAGGCTGGAGGCGTACAGATCAACGGGATGCCATTGGCACGGTTGTGGCATCGTCAGGATTCTTCTACAGCACCGTAAAAGCTCTAAATCTGTCAAGTAAGGGTGGAAACTTCATCTCTGAGTCTAGGGAGCCTTTTTAAACTAGTAAAAGGAGGGAGGGGAAAGGTCTAACTTCTGGTGGACATTAATGGCCCATTATAGTTTTTTCGTCCATGGTGGTGTGGGGCTGAAATGGCTCAATCCAGCCAAGTAACGGCTGGAAACTCCTCCTCTTCTCTAGAGGAGTTGAATCCAGCCATTAAAGAGGAGGGGGAAAAGCCACGGCATCAAGTGCCATTGATGGCTTTGATCGTCGGTTCTCGGCCATGGCCGAAACTATTCTGTATTTCAAAACTGAAGGCCACGTGGCCTACCTCCATTTGACCGGTCAACACTTTTTTAAAATAAGACTTTATTGGGTCTTATTAAGAGAAACAGCCTAATAATGCATTCGGGACCACCATCTAGACCGGCCCGGTTCAGCTGAACCAGCACACAGCCAAAAATCCAGCCGGAAATATTCAAAGTAAAATGGTGTTGAGTGAGGTCAGCTAACTCAACGCCATCCAAGCTACGGCGTTGAGTGAGCTCTGCTCACTCAACGCTATCCATGCTGCGGCGTTGAGTGAGCTCTGCTCACTCAACGTCATCCCGGATACGGTATTGAGTGAGCTCAGCTCACTCAACGCCATCCAGAATGCCCCTCCCATACTATGGCATTGAGTGAGCTCAGCTCACTCAACGCCATCCAGATTATGGCATTGAGTGAGCTTTGCTCACTCAACGCAATCCAGTCTACTCAAGGTGGCGTTGAGTTTAGTCTATGCACTCAATGCCGTCTAGCTTATGGCGTTGAGTGAGGTAAGCTCACTTAATGTCATCCAAACTACGGTGTTGAGTGAGCTCAGCTCACTTAATGCCATTCCAGGCCTCAGCAGACGGCATTGAGTGCAGTCCATACACTCAACGCTGTCTAGTTTGTGGCATTGAGTGAGCTAAGCTCACTCAACGCCATACAGTCTACGGTGTTGAGTGAGCTGAGCTCACTCAATGCCATCCAGACAACACCATATGGCGTTGAGTGCAGTCAGTGCACTCAATGCCATTCAGCTTATGGCTTTGAGTGAGCTAAGGTCACTCAATGCCATTCCAAGGTCACGGGTGCGACGGATCGGTCACGGGCGTGCCAGGCCCATGTTTAGATTTCTGAGCTCGACAATCGTCTTTCTGAGGTCGACGATCGTCGAAGGGGTCACGCCCTAGGTCACGGGCATGACGGGTCGATCACGGGAGTGACCACCCCGTGACTCGAACTCTTGGTCGATAAACTTCAATTCTTGGGTTTCCTAGAGTTCTGTTATGACAAACCCACTTCTAGGGGTCTAGTTGGAAATGGGATGTTACACTATATACCATCAACTGGCCTGCCTCCAGTTTCTTTGTCCATCTCTATAATCTGTGTTGAAGTGTCATGCGATATAAAATAGTAATGACCATCTCAAAGAGTCCCTAAGTAACCTCGGTATAACCTCCTTGCATACCTCCTATCATCAAAATCGTGTATCCCTGCATACCTAGACAGATGGGAGAACTCCCTTTGGTACTCTATCACCGATATGGTCCCCAACCTGAGGTTTAATAACCTCTCATCCAACTCATGTCTCGGTCAGTAGTGGACACGAAGTGATCCAGGAAAGCCTCGCTAAACTCATCCCATGTAATGTCCGACAGCTCCCTATCTACGTAGGTGGAATCCAATGACTTCCACCACCTCTTCGCATGAACATCCAATGTAGAAGTTGCTAAAGAAACTACCTTGCTAACGGGGCAGTTGATACCTACATGCATCTCTTGTATGGCCTTAAGCCATTCATTGGTTTTCACCGCATTTTATATCCCGTGGTACATTGGTGGGGACAGGCTCCTGAAGGCACTCAACCAACTCGATCTGGGGTTTGTCTATGGGGCTGGGACCTGCTGAGTCCTGAAGTCTTCAAGGATAGTCGTCAGAGTCTGCCCTAGCTCCGTGTGTTGAAATGGAGCGGCAGTCGGAGGGGGAGGAACAATATCTGCTGGTACGACGACCTGTGGGGGCTACACAAAAGTAAGGTTTATATTAGGATTGGCCTAACTCAATTGCTTAAATGGACAATTTTTGTGACTTTTACACATGGGCACACCATTGCTTCTGTTTTGTATAGTTTGTCCACAAACTAATGCACGAGATGGGTGGTCTAGTGTTGTGGACTTCTTACTCATATGATCGTTCGTTTAAGTGATACCAGTTTGTAAGACCCCTCCCCTTACTAAGGAGGTTACCGAGTCTAATGTACAAGAACCACCGCCTTATGGGTACACTAACACACGAGTGGGTCGACACTGCAAGTCGCTGATCCTGTCAACTAGTATGATCATTAACCTGTAGGCCAAATTGAGAATAGATGCAATGTATAAAAGATTACAACAAGTCCACCATCATAGATATATATCATAACAATAATGAAAAGTAGTCCACAATGAGTACAACAAAAGAGAGTTAGGGCTTTTCCCTATATATACCAAAATGAATAATAAATCTCTCTCTCACACTACAATACTAAGCGGAAGAAAACTCTAACACAAGCACACTTGTGATCACTTGCCGCTGAGCTGTAGTAGTAGTACATGGTATTTGCTCCTCAAGTTCTGCCACCTAATCCTGTTGGTCGTGCTCATGCTCTAACTCTTCGAGCTCCTACGGTCACAACCGACCGTTTGTCATAAAGACTAAGCCATTTTGTCCTCGCCTCACCCTCGCGACTCCTAGGTATCGAGCGGGAGGAAGAAGGAGGAGGACAACAAAGCAATAACAAAATGGAACAGGTGACAATGGAACTATTCTATCATGTAAGTAAACTAACAGTTTTATATAGTACAAGTAAGGTAAGAAAAGAAATGGCATTAGTACTAAAAAGAGCAGTAATATAAGGTAAAGTAACTGAGAAGAATTGAAACAAACTACAGTTATTCTATTATCACAGGAGAACCTTAACTTATAAGAATGCTCATACAAACTTATAAGTTAGGGTTTTAGGAATTGTAACTTATCATATAAAAGAGCCCATACTAATTTATATGATAAAGGTCTGCAGTATGTATGCCCTAGTAAGAGTATGTATGGTATGATATGCTATGCATACTATGTGTCATACAGTGCAACTCACTCACACAACTCTGTGATCACAGACCTTTAGTTCCCTATTTTTGAATTTATCTAAACTCTTTGGTACAACTGTTGTGGTTATGGTATTAGTGGAGCGGGCGTCTCCACTCCCAAGCGGGTATGTACACTACCAGGCCTAGACCTCCCATACGCCATTGTACACGTCCTAGGTGCACTCTAGAGTCTCTGCGTACTAATTGCTGGCTACATACAAGTTTTTTTGGTCGAGTGTGCATTTTTGGGGATCGTCCTCCAGACCGCAGTATTAAACAATTCACTGACCCCTCAAACCCTCACACCTCGCTAGAGTCACAGTACTGCCGTCGGTGTGACGATTTGCCCAGTACCGCATGACTCGCCACTTATATGTTTCTATGCACATGCAAGTTATTCCAACCCAAGCCTCCAGCTTGCATGACTAACCTATCCTAAAATAAACCTCCTGAGCCTCTAGCTCGCGGGATTAACCTTTCCTGATATCAAACACACGAGCCTACAGCTCGCAGGACTAATTTGTCCTCATATACAACTCTTGAGCCTCCAACTCGCAAGACTAAACCTATCCTTTATCTATCCACCCCTATACGGGTGAGTTTGCTACATTGTTTACTTAACATATTGGACTACTCTTGTCTAATTATTGTCATACTCAACAGTTTAGGATAAATCCTAGACTTCCCGAGGTCAACCCGGTGAAGGGCTCGTAGCGGTACTAGGGAATACGATGGGCTGAAGCCCAAATCCCCTTTCCAGGACACTTAATTTCATTAGTGTCTACCCATAATTAATACCCAAATCTCGTTGTTACTCTCGAGTAAACCTAATGACTTAATGTAGTAATTATGTGAACGACGATCTTTTGCCGGACTCCGCTGTAGCTATACTCTTTGGTGACTTGCACTCTAACACTCGTCACTAAGAAGTGACACACTAGTGATTCCAACCAAGTCTCCACATTCCTAACACATCACTAGGCCCAACTATAACCCATTACCATGGATGCCCTAAATCTACATGACACTTTTACTAAACGCAGCCATGACCTAATTCTAACCCATATAAGATGACTTCCAATTCCTTGGGCCAAAGGCCTCCAAATTTTAATCATGGGTTTATCATGTGATTATTATAGGTAATTCAGAATTCCATAATTTTCTTAATCATTTTGGATCATAATTAAAATTATTTAATAAAGTGACCTAGGTCATAATGAACATAAACAACTCTAACCATTGGTCCACTACGTCTTAATAAATTATCTGAAATTAATCTAGGTTAAAAATATTTGTTCACCAAATATCCAAATTTTCCAACTTTATTTGACCCTTATTTTTTGTTTATGATTAAATCTACCATATCTTGCTTTTTCAATTGAAGTACTAAACATAATCATGTAAAATATAAGGGATAGTTTCTACTCACTAATATTTACAAGATAATGATCAAAATAAATTTTCATACTTCTATCCAGTGATTTCACCTAAGATATCCACATGTTAAAATAATTACAAAAATTCCACTATTAAAGTAATCACCATAAATAATCATCCAAAAATCTTAATAAAATTTACAGGGGTTCACAATACAGAAATACGGGCCTAAAAATTCTCATAATTCTCCATGAAAAACTAATTGTGTTTTTTGTTAAAGTCCCATATGGGCAAAATTGTAATTACCCTATTTACATAAGGAATAATTCTCAAATATTTTCATAGATTTTTCTAGAGAAGTGAAATGACCTTTTAGGGATTGGGTCAACAATTTGGAATTTCCTAAATTCAATATCCCTACCTTTTTGTTTTAACACCTAAATGTGCTATTTTTGAAATAATTCTAACTTATGGGATTTTTTATTCCAAAAATCCTCATTTTCTCATGAAAGGAGTATTCCACCTCCATAAGCCTCTTTCAAAAATTTCATGGACATGCATTGGGCCAAATGGGCTAAGCTCCCATTTTTCACATTTTACCATTTGCACACCATTCAAAATTCCACTTTCATCTTGCATGTTGGATCCTCTAACATTCAGAGGTCCAAATGGCTCCATGTTTTACCAAGGCCTTAGTATGACCTTGGAGCCATGCAACCCAAATTCTGGGGCATTTGGTATTGGGAATCTTCCTAAATTTCATTTATTTAATAAATTAAATATTCACTAAAACTATAGAAAAATAACTTCCAAAAATTCTGTTTTTCGGGCAAAGTCTAAGTCTAGTATACACACATAAATGAATTAAATTTCAGAGCATGTGGACTTATAGTTTAACCTAAGCATCCATTTGAAGTTCTTCCCTAGACTAGGAGCAGTCCTTGGAGAATGACCCTACAAGGAGCTACAGTCCTCCAAATCGCATGTTTAGGGTGTCAAAATAAATTCAAGATCTTGATATACATTTTTCATGTTGATGTCGTTCTCTTAATATGCTTCTACAAGGACTAAGATTAACATGAAAGCAGGCTGTATAAATGTGACAAAAAAACATTTAAATAAAACCTATAGTTTTAATATATCAATATTGGACAGCATCGGGCCATCGTTGCCGATGAGCCAACGACTGTGATCGAGCCGTGATATGGAAAATTTATTTCTTATTTCCCGTCCACTGGGCCACCTCCACCACCAACGATTGTCGCCACCACCTCCGTTGAGGTGGTGGCTAGTATTTCCCGGTGACATGGCCGTCGGAGGCGACTCCTCCGGCAAACTCGAGCAAGAAGAAAAGCTCGACATTTTTTTCCTCTTTCTCACAATACATCAGGCTCAATTGAGCCCGATATCTCTCCTAGTGGATCTAGAAGACTAACATCGAGGGAGGGGAGGAGAAACAGACCTGGATGAGAGCTTGGCGACAGGTTTGATGGTGGTGCGCCATGGCTGATCCTAGCTCCGGTGATCTAGCTCGATTCCTAATTTCTCCGGCTAATAGCTTGCTCCAGGAGTCGAATTCTACTCCTCTAGATGTTCTGAAGGTGATGTTGAGCTTGGTTTTGGCTGGGAGTGACTGTTTGAGGATTTATAATAAGGGGGGTAGTCGGCCATGACTTTGGTTGTTTGTCCTTGCTACCAAGTGTCCACCACCCCCTAAAATCGGCTGGTAAGGTTGTTGGGAGCTCAACCAAGTGCTTGGGAAGAGAGATGGAGGGCCACATGGCCTCCACTCCCTAATTCCCTCTCTCTCCTCCACTTAGCCAAATTCCTAAATTACCCTCATGCATGTCACTACCCTCCAAAACCAGAGGGTAGGGCTGTAATTAATCCTTTGGGCTGCTAATGGGCAAAGGTTCATGGGCTTAGCCCATTGGGAAAGGGCTTAAACCTTAATTTTCTCCTTTATACCTTATGTTGACCAAGTTGACTTTTAGGGTTGACTTGGTCACCTTGATGAGTGGGCTGGCCCCACTTGATGGTCATGGACCCTATGGAACCACCCAACAAGGGTTGGGCCTTTGTGGTGCCCCGCTTGGGCTATTAGGCCTATGTATGTAGATTTGACCAAATTAGGGTTAGGGTTGACTTTAGTCAAATTGGTTCAATAGGTGACCCTATGATGGTGTTTTGGCATCACTTAGATTTCTTTTAGGGTTAGGGACATGGTGGTGGGGTCAATGTGTCTGTATGGTTCTAATTTGGGCTAGTTTGACCTTAGTTGACTTGAACCCTATAGTGGCCCTATGTGAGTCCACCCTAACTCCTTGGGTCAAATCTAGCCTAACCCCTTTCACCAACCACATGTACTACCCTAATCTAAGCTTAGGGGTCTAGAGGAAAATGGGATGTTACAATATAAGTTAAGGTACGCGTCTGTGATGGTAATGAAGCTTCTTTACTTTATTAGTTTTACTTAGCTCCTTTTACTGTACTTCTTTACTTTGTTATTGCTCATACTGATATAGAGCTGCTAGAGATTTACCTATATATGCCACTTTTGTCTTCTTTTATATTCTGTTATTAATGGTCCACCGCTTTCTTACTCCCCCGCGATGCCTAGGAGTCACTGGGGTGAGGTGGGGACAAAGCAGCTGAGTCTAGTTTGACTGATGGTCGGTGGAGAGTGATAAGGATCCGGAGCCATGCACTACCACTATTAATACCCGACATTAGGTTGATGATCATATGGTTTAGCTTCCATATTGTTTGTTGAGAGAAAGTGATATTTATGATGTTCATATACTGGGCATAAGCCATATAACTCGTACTTTTAATATTTCATGTGGATCTTTACTTCAATATTTATATATCTGTGTTGTAATGTGTGAGATTGTTTTATTTCTTCTTTCATTGGCTACATGAATAATCGTGTTTGTCAGTAGGGTCGCAGTCTTGTGTTTGAAACTAACACGTAGTTGGTGTCAATGTAAGGCGACGGTCCTGGGCATAAAGACTCTCCTCGACCGTGCTCAATTCTCAGGAGGATGGATTTTACAAGAGTAGTCTGATAGAATCAAAGCATATTATAATGATCTCACCCATGTATGGGTTGGGGTGATATATGACTCTTTAGTCCTACGAGATCGAGGCTTGGGAGGGTATTATTATACCAGGTTTGTTCTTGTATGGTCGGTCACTCGGTACTGGTCTAGTCGGCACACCGACGGAAGTACGATGACTCTGGTGCGGAGTGTAGGCCTTTGGGGAGATCAGAAGGATGTTTATATTGAGGTATAGAGTACTATGCCCCCTAAAAGCACGTCTGACCATTGAAGACTGGTAGTTTCCAGCAAGAGTACATAGGGTCTCTGCTATTGTGTTCTTAACATTGAGGCGTACAAGAGGTCTAGGCCTGGTAGTGTGTCTGCCCGCCTAGAAGTGGAGTCATCCGCTCAACTACCACTGTGAGACACGACGGTTGGTAACTGAGAGGTTAGTCACCTCCAAAAAGTGGGAATGTATGAAATATTTGTGCACAGAGTCGTGTGTGTGAGTTACATAATGATCATTGAAATACATAACATGGCATAGTATACGCACTTGCTTATCCTCATCATATAAATTAGTATGGGATTTTTTATATGACGAGTTACAATTCCGGAAACCTTAACTTATAGGTTTTTATGGGCATTCATATACGTTAAGGTACGCTTTTGTGATGGTAGTGTAGCTAATTTACTTTACTTGTTTTATATATCTCCTCTTTACTGTACTTTTACACTGTACTAGTTATTGCTCATCTTTACTTTTTGTTATTGCTCATGCTGATATAGAACAGCAAGAGAATTATCTAGATATATTCCACTCTCAGCTGTTTTTAGATTCTGCTACTATTGTTCCTCCGATTTCTTCCTCTCACACGGTACTTAGGAATCGCGGAGGTGAGGCAGGGATGAAGCAGTTGAGTCTAGTTTGACTGACGGTCAGTGGACGATATCATATTAGGGACATGTGGAGATGCCACCGCAGTTCAGCCAAGCGGAGCCAGAGATTGAGACAAGAGGATCTGAGGAGCCACAACCGCGCACCTCTACTACTACCTATTGACAGGTTGATGGTCATGTGGTTTAGCTTCTGTATTGTTTGTTGAGAGAGAGTGATATTTACGATGTTTATGTACTGGGCATAAGCCCTATTACTCGTACTCTTTGTTATCTCATGTGGATATTTTATTTTAATATTTATATTTCTAAGATGTGATATGTGGACTTATATTACTTCTTCTTTTGTTGGCCATGTGTAAAATTATCCTTGCCGGCAGGGTCGTAGTCTTGTGGGGGAAACTAACCCATAGTTTGTGTCATTGTAAGGCGACAGTCCTGGGAAGAAATCTCTCCTCGATCGTGCCTAGTTACCGACGGAGATTTTACAGATAGCTACTTTAGGAAAGTTTTATATCTTCAAAAAGTAGCATTTTTTGCTACATTTTTCTCCAAAGTGGACTTTCCTATTGATATCGTTGGATGTTAATGATACAATCCGACGGTAACACTTTCCTTTTTCTGCATCACCGTTCCATATTTGAAGACTTTCCTTTCTTTGAGAATCTTGCCTTTTCAATTACAGGCACTAGCACGAGCGACAAAGATAAAGCCCGGCAGTAGTACCTGATTTATCGTGCTTCTGATCCTCCTACCAGATTGCTAATGCTAGCTCCAGCAGTATCGATACCTCCATAGGTAGCAACAAAAAGAGCACCATCTTCATCATTTTGGCTTGTCTTCCAAGGAGTAATGAATCTATAGTTCCTTCACATTATAAACACATAACAAGCAAGTTCAAATACAAACCAAGATTTGTTATTCTCAAACTAAGAGAGGTGGAATGCATGTTCTAACAACAAGGTTCCCTGGAACTCCCTGGTTGATCTACCATGAAAGGTGGTAAGGTGGTGGAGTTTGGGTTTAGGTTTTCCTGCGAGGTGGAATTTCGGCAGGGGGTGGTGTCGACTTGATTGAGCTAGGAAGTGGGGTGGGCTTCAATTTGAGAGGGGTATAAACCATTATATAGAAGAAGAGGATATCCCTCCCTCCCCTCTTCCTTATCGGACAAGGTATCCGAGAGGGTTTGTGTTAGGGTTAACCCAACTTTAGTTTGGTTTAATAGGAGTTAGCAACCAATAAAAGGTTGGTTGTACTTCCCAAGAGTAGCAAAGATTAGGTCTTGTATTTAGGTAGCGAGGAGAGAGAAGGGAGAGAAAACTTTAATTAGCTTGAGCTTATCATAAGGCTTGGCTTATGATTTCCAATCCCACCTGGTTTCAGCTATTCATGCACAAAACCAAATCCTATTTTGGCTAATATTATCCCATGGTGGGGTCTTGATCTTAGGCTTGGGTTTAGGAAATAAAAAGAGAGAGAGAAATTAAGCCTTGATTTTTGTCCCATCCTTAGCCTATAAATTTGAGCCCATATCTGAGCTTTAAATATATATTTGGGTGGAGTGGTGTTATGCGTGGACTTTAAGGGAATACACAAAATAAGCTTTAAAAGGGTTTTGACCAAAGTCAACCCTAGGGGTCCCCTATGTGGTCAAGGTCACTATAGATCTGAGTCATCGAGTGGCGGGTCAATGTTGGTGTTTTAGAGTATTTTTGGTGAGTGCAAGCTTTTCGAAACACCACATAACTTGATTAAACCTGATTTGGTCAAATTTACCAATCACCGTCGGAATTGAGCACATTGAATTTAGTTGATTTTTTGTTAACCATACGAGTCCAATGCAACTAACTGGGGTCAATTTAGAGCTTATTTAGTTAAAAAGTAATTTATTTGTCGTAACGATGCTCTACATTACTCAAAATTGTCATCTCCATCAAATGACCTTGGATTGAAACGAAACGAGTTCTATTACACTCGTATTGACAATATGAGTCTAATGCAACAAATGAAATTCAATTCGGGGCTCATTTACTTAATATACTATCTCGATATTATGTCGACACATAACGATAAACAAAATGATCATTTTATTTAAATCACCTCAAATCATAGCAAAATGAGTTTCGTTGCACTCGTATTAACTATAAGAGTCTAACACAACTGACGGAAGTCAATTCAGAGCTAGTTTGCTCAATATATTATCTCGACATTGTGTCGACGCATAACGCTACTTAAAATGGTCATTATCTCTAAATGACATCAGATTGGAGCGAAACAAGTTTCTTTGCACTCATATTGACAATACAGGTCTAATGCAACTTATGAAAATCGATTTGGAGCTTGTTTGATCAATATAACATTTTGTTTCAACTCCTGCTTCTTTGGTATGTTGTAGGAGATCGAGTTACTTTTATTGATTCATCTAGGGTCCTTGAGTTGGGATTCCTTGCCCACTGTCCCAATGAACTGCGCAAATCGATCATCCATCATGGAAAATAGGTGAGTTTCTAACTCGTATATCATCTCTTCGATGTATTGGACATGCGTGTATAATCCCTCATTATTTTCCACCTACTGTTAAAACCCCTCTTCCCGAGCGAGGTGATCCTCAATGGCAGCAAGCATATGTCTCAGATCATTGGGCAGCATGGCCATGTGGAATGAGTTGTGTTCCCTTAGTATTACTAATAGGCGAGTCTCAAACTCCTTGTCGCAGTCTTGCTAGCCCACAAAAAGCTCCCTCGGTCAGGGGGGGGGGTCATCATAACAGCTGGAGACGAGTCCAAAAGAGTCTAAAGATGGTGATTGCTCTGATGATGTAGATGGGAGGCGACCTAATTTTTTTTGAAAATACCCATTATCCGAGGAAGTGAAAAGGAGGGAAATAAGGTAGATTTGCATGGGAGGCAAAAGTTCTACTCTAGTGGCGGGGAGAGCTCTCAATGGGTCAGCGATGAGATGAACTAGTTTGACCAGGCATAGGCCCAATCACTATCGACTTTCCTTTGGGAGTTGATGAGTTGGAGGCGTGGAGGCGCCATCCAGTGAATATCATTTTCCTTTGGGAGTGGGCGCATGAGGAATTACATCAAGAGTCGCATCACTAAGCGACGAGTCCTAATACATATCAATGAATTGAGGAATTGTCAAAATAACGATGGGTCAACACCCGCTACTTAGCTGCAACTAAAGAATAATGTATTACCAAGTACAACATTTGGACTAGAAGAATGGGAAAGAGTTGAGATCGCCCCGTGATGATGATGACTCCAATCTACTGACAGACTTGCCAGTGCCAGAATCACTTATCGGTTAGTCTTGATCTGCTCAAATGCATGAGGAGACTCAATTTTAAGAAGTTAAAGAGTTATGCAATAAATGCCAAAGCGAGGATCAATCACCTGATCCTCCAAGTTAAGGAGATTGACGGAAGGTCTCTAAGTACTAAGAGGGGTCTTAACCTCCTTGGAAGTGATCTCACTCCCGGTGACAGTATTGAGAGGTGGTGTGGTTGCCTTTTTGATTATTTAAGGTGTGCTCTTCCTCCTTTTCCTCTTCGATCCTCGCCTTGACCTCGAGATAATTTTTTTGAAAGCCTACCTACCATCTCGAAAACTGCCGGTGTTGCGAGTTCCTCAACTCAGTATAAGTGCTTCGCAACATTGTATGAGGCTTCTCTAGAATCCATCAAACTCTCAAGTCTCAGTCGAAGGTAGCAGTGACTCTTTTTTATAGGTAGGGGAGTGGGCGAGCTCGCATGTCCCGCCGATCCACGACAGAGTTAGAAAAATAAGGGTTGGAAGATTCTTTCTGACTTCTAGCGAGTCTGCAAAGAGCGGGGATTATGTACAACCTATATTTGAAGAATCTAAGATGGTCACACTAGTAGGATCACATAGAGATCAGGACCCATCTCATCAGAGAGGGTTAACTCAAGCAAGGAGGCTGAACTCGCCCACTTTGCGAGGCTAGGAAAGTACAACCACGAGCCAAGTAGGTTAGGTTAGTCCAGATACTGCGATTTGCGGACTCGCCAAGGCTAGATGCCAAAAACCTTTTCATGGAAGGGTTGTCTACCCGCACCCCATAAGAGGTCTAGAAATAGCATGTTGTTCACTGCAGGGAAGGTTGTTCGCATACCACTTGGTTATGTCGATAATATTTTGGTTAAGGCAGAGCAAGTTATTTGCAGATCAACATACCCCTAAGATGGTTTGCCAAGAGATTTGACCCCATAACACCTTGCAGGGTATAAGACCCCCCTTTTGGGAGCTCAAACCTTTCAAGCAGTTCTCCTTCGAGTTGTTTGAGATGTTCAGCTCAACTTTTGGTGGTGGAGGGGAAGTTCTCTTCTTGACTTCTGGATAAGTGATGGGACCTCCTCATTGCAAATCGTGTGTCAGTGAATAGGCAACTAATTTTTTCTTGAGATGATCAATTCTCTGCTCGCCGCGTTTGATTTCTCAGATCCGACTGTGAGATAAGTAACCAAAGCTGATAAATCTTAGTCTGAACATAGTTGTACTGGAATCCAGGTTCCAACAGTCACAAACTCCAACCGGCAAGCAAACCTCTGTCCCCGCCCCACCCCCCAAATATATATTATTGAAGCCAAAATTTGACCTCAACGAAAGTTCGAAATCAGGGGTGTAGCTAACACCTACTTATCCCAAGCTCTGACCTTGGACTGGAAGAAAAGGACCAGAAACCGACCCAAAGCCTCAGCTGGTAGGTCCCACCTCTAACCTAGAAGATCTCTGAGCGCTTCCCCTCCAAAGACAAATGCTGGGCTAGGAGCTCCTCAGCAAGCACTAGAAGATCGTAGGAAAATATGAAAGCTTGCCTTCTGCGGAGCCCCTGTGGGTCTATTTATAGCCTTTGCTGACCTGAAATACTAAATTACCCCTGGATGGTCTGCCACCATCCAAACTCTGCTGTTCTGAAGGGCTAAATGCGGACCCTGGAGGTATACAGGTAATTATACCTGAGGGCATCCAGGTAATTTCACCCTAGGCCCTACCCGGCGGGAGCCTTCCTGCCGAGAACAGAAGGCGCTTAATCCTTGATGAGAACCCTCCTGCCCTTACCTGGCGGGAGCTAAAAGGATATTAACGAATGCCACAGGTTGTGCCTACTATAAGACCACATTTTTTTTCATTTTAAAAACCCCGGGGTCTTATGCCCAGAATCATCGTTTTGCGGTGACACCGACACTCGGGAAGGTTGCCACTACAAAACGCCGATCCTGACGGCCTTTTACAATCACCAAATAGAAAGAAGCTGAAACCAGTTCAGATAAATCTAAGTCCACAATCACATATAACATAAAATATAAGTAATCATATCAAGTCCACATGATAACAGAAGTACTGAGGAAAAACAGTACAATGAAATATAAACGGGCTTAAGCCCGGTACATCAATCTTCACTACAAACTCTTGTGGAAGCTAAGTAAACTAAATACTCACGGAGCCAATAGTCGATGCTCCTGTGCTAGACTAGCCCACCTCCATGTGTACCGTACTCCGCTGGTGTTGTATCTCATGTTATTGATCCCTGTCTCCCATCCGAAGCCCCTGGAATGTTGTGGTACGAAAACCGTTAGTCAAAAAGCCTAAGTCCTATCATCCCCTACCCCTCCCCCATGTCTCCTAGGCACTGAGTAGGGAGGAGGAAAGGGAAGCTATGAAGGTGGCGAATAAACAAGTAGGTGATGGTGGAACTATTCTATTAGTTATTTATAATATATATACAGCTAAGAATGAAAGGTACAGACTAGCAGTTCTATAATATCGAGCAGTAAGGTAAATAGGTAAAGTATAACAACATATGTAAGAAAGACATACTAAGGAATAAGTAACCTTAACTTATATGAATTCTCATATAAACTTATAAGTTAAGGGATCTTTTGCAAGGCTCCCATCGTATAAAAAGTCTCATGCCGATTTATACATTGGGGTGTAGGTTGAATGCAAGTATGAGTGAAGTGATATGTTATGTCATGATTCATGCAAGTGCAACTCACGCACACGACTCTATGCGCATAGACCTTTAGTTCCCCCCTTTTGGGAAGCTTGCTTCACTCCCAGGAACCTTCGTAGTGGCAAACAGAGATAGTGGGTCGGGCCCCCCACTCCTAGGCGGGTATCCACACTACCAGGCCTAGCCCTTTCGTACGACTCTAAAAGGACACAACCTTGAGTCACCATGTACTAATGCTGGCCATATCTACCAGACTTCTTTTGGCTAAGTGTAAACCACACCCGCTGAGTCAGCATATAGACATCTGTGTGAATAATAGTCCGATACCGAAGACCCACCACCTTTATCTTATGCACATGCAATAGTAATATATTATCCTACCGAGCCATCGGCTCGCCGGGCTAACCTGCCCACCACTAAAACCACCGAGCCTACCGCTCGTGAGCCCAACCCTACTCCCACGATATCGGGAATTGTGAGTGTAAGTGTAATCCCATTTATATTAATTACTCATATCATTACTTTTTCTTTTAGTTTACGTTAACCCTGGACTGCCAAAGGCATTCCCCGTGAAGGGCTATCGAGGGCACTAGGAACTATGATGGGATGAAGCCCAAAGCTCTCTTTCGCAAGGCACTTACTATTATTGGTTAATACCCAATCCCTGATCCCTTTAAATGTTGTATTAAATCTAACCCTAGTGTATTTGACCCTTCTTCTCCGCGGGAAAGACGATGTTTCGTCGATCCCGAGCACCACCTACACTATTCAAGCCATCATTATTCCCAATGATGAACTCCTTAGTACCTAACCTCAACCAATAACCTAATATCCCAACTATCTAAGTTTATTTTGTAGTTTTACTATGTGCGGACCATCCTAAGCTATATGATATACATGATAGGAGGTACTCCAAATTTTCATCCAAAAGACTTAAGATAATTAATGAGGGTCTATCATGACATGGTTAGCCTAAATCCAGAAATTTATAATTTTCTAATTAAATTTGATATTTAATTAATTTTTCCCAAAATAAATCCATACGTGATTTGAACATGAAGTACTAGATTTGCTTAGGGTATGACCATACAAAAATTATCAACATTGTAGAATAACTAAACATCAATAAATACTAAATATCATAAACTTTCATAAAACATTTAACCTCTAAATATTTAATCCAAAATAATTCATAAAAATAGGGGTATTGAAGGAAGTACCAAAAATACTAGTCCAAAAATTCCTCAAATATTAATAGAGCTACATTATGATCAAAGAACTTCACTTCCTAAGTTTCATGAAATTGCCAAGTCAGTAAACTTGGTAAAATATTATCCTAAGGAAAACCATCATAAGGCACTTTATGAAGACACACCCTTATAATCTCAATTAAACAACATTTAAAAAAATTTCCATGCTTTTATATGCCCTAATATGTTCCTTGACTAAGTATCACAATTTTCCAGCAAGCTACAATATTTGTTTCCTATTTATGCAGGTAAGGTGCACTAATTTACTTTACAAAGGAAGTACTTCAAATAAAGCTTCAACCACTCCAAATAAATTACTAGTGCAACCTAATGTCATTTGATTATCTATTCAGAAATTTCAAACCATTCTAACACCTATTCATCATATTTTTATCATTAACATAAAAAGGGCAATATGGAAGCTACTACTACAAAGATGATCTACTGATCTCTAAAAACCCTAAGATAAATACCCGAGGTTAATAATACTATGAAATTATCCATACCAAAATATCACCAAGATTCAAGGTCATTTGACCCATAAGATAATTTATAGGGTTTAAAGTCCTATATACTTATAAAGTGGTTTATGTGGGGTGCATGTGTCTAAATACCACCATATCCCTCCCTAGGGAATTTCACCACCCTAGGATCTCATGGACTAATCCCCAAGTCCATCCAAGAACATAACCCTATATGTCCTTCACAAGATGCCAAAGTTCAACCTTAGGGTTAGAACTAGGGTCCTAGTGAAAATCCACCCTAATCCACCCCATAATACCTATGAGGGTGTTAAATGTCATGTCAAATCAGTGGCCCAAATTTCAACCTCTGTTGAGGTGGTTTGGAAACTCAAACCCACAAGAGAACTTTTGACCTAAATACCCCTTTTAGGGAAAGGCTAGGGTTTTCATATTTCCAAACTAAATCATCTCCAAAGGGGATGAAAATTTATACAGAGCCTTATGATGACCCCAAGGACCACTCACCAAAATTTGGGAGGGTTTGGAGGTTATTAGGTCCCCTAATTAAATAACCCTAGGATTATTAAATATTTCAAAAACTATAGAAAAAGTCTCTCTAAAAAATCCCATTTTTGGACATGACCTAGGTATACGTTAGAATGACTCTTTGTACAAATTTCAGGTCATTCAGACATATGATGAAGTGGGGGCACTCATTTTAATCTCTGACTAGCCCTAGGTATAAACCCCACCAAAATGAGTGCCCTAGTCAAACTAGATATCAAATTGGTTCAAATTAATTATAAATTAAAGAACACCCACAGGGCTACAATTTACATGTTGACCACTTTCTCTGTACATGCCTCTAAGTATTTTTAAAATAATTCTGAAACTGACTAATTTTGTGAGACGGGAAATATAATAAATACTAAATCACAAATTTTGTTCCTGCACAGATCTTAAAGCAGGATCCAATGGCTCCTGTGTTTCTTCTTCCTCCATCAGATGGGTAGGATCTATCCGACTTGGAGCAGGTTCCAGCCGCCATAGCCGGCCACCTGTCCACCTCCCTGGTCGGCCACCGCCACCACCACCTCCGTCGAGGTGGTGGCTATCGCCAGGCGGCGGCACAGCCGCCGGAGGGGCGAATTCCGGCAATCCCGCACACCCGTTTTTCTCAGAAAAACCATGAATATCGATCCCTTGATCGGGCTCAACTGAGCCTGATCCTTGTCCCTAATTATTCCAATGATCTACCTGTATAAGGAGTAGAGGACCTTATTGGTGGTCTGGAGTCAAGCCGATCGCCAGGTTGCCATTTGCGTTGGAGGTGTCGCCGGAGTTCTGCAACAACACAGTCAAGTGGCTCGAAACCATCGGGTAAAGGGTGGAAATGACTCCCTGATGCCCAATAAAGCTTTTAATGCACTCAAATGGGGTAGCGGAAGAGTGTAGGCTGAAATGGCCATTAATGGCCATTAAAGGTCAATTTTGGCCATGGTGGTGGGGGTGAACATGGGATAATTATGGATGTTGGTCTCCTCCAAATTATCCAGGGAGATGAATCAAGCCAAAGGAGGTGAGGGGAGGGGCTCTTGATCTGTTATGCCATGAATGCCCCCTTATTTCCCCACTTTCTCTCTCCTCCATTAAAGGGTAAAATGGAATTTTCTCTCTCCTAGTAACCTTGGCCGATTTTGATAATCTCTCTAGCCTAATGGCAGCCCACTAACTCATATTAATCATTAAAAATGGGTTAGCCCAAGTGGGGAAAATGGGTTTGAGCTTGGGTTAGCCCATTTAGGCTAGTTTGACCTAAAACTAGACTAGGGTTGACATTGGTCAACATGACCATTTGGGTTGACCCTAATTTGTCCTTGGTGACCCATTGGCCTCCCCTAGGTTCTAGGTATGGTTGGGTAGGGTTGACTTGGCACTTTGGAGGTCACTTAACCCTTAGTAAGGGCACTTTGACCACTTTCGGGCTAGAGTTGACTTGGGTCAACTTAACCTCTTGGGTTTACCCCAATGGGTCCTTGGTGACCCATTGACCTCACTTAAGGGTTAGGAGGGCTTGTGTGGGGTCCACTTGGCTAAGGAAGGGTCAACTGACCCTTAGTAGGCTAGCTTGACCCACTTAGGGTTAGGGTGGTCTTAGGCCAACTTGGCTACTTTGACTGCCCCCTAATGGGTCCTTAGTGACCTTATGGATCTCTCAAGGGGGTTAAGGGTATTATGGTAGGATCATGGGGTCATGTTGGGGACTTAAAGTCAAAACCCTAGGTCTGGTGGTGAGGTTGTACTTTAGGCAGACCAAGATGATCTTCACCTTTGCCCTTGTTCACTTGATCCTTGAGCTTCTTTTGGTTTTGTCATGACCTAGTCATTACAAAACAAAACCTAGGGGTCTAGTTATTTGAGGGATATTACAAATCCAAATATATAAAAATAAAAATTTCATCCTCGAAATTAAACTTAAGCCTACGGGGTTTCTGCGTTAGTAAAAGTATGTAACATCCCTAGGAGTTGAGGGTATACATGACTCAAAGAGATCCGGGTACTTTTGCTGCATCAAGTCCTGTGGCTCCCATGTGTGCTCCTCGTGCTTATGGTTTCTCCACAGAACCTTGACAAGCGTAACCTTCTTGCGTCGCAAGACCCGCACTGTCGTATCATCGATCCTGATCGGCTCCATGCTGACTGAATGATATTAGGCCACTGGGTCGTCTGTAGTGGAAATCAGCTGCTCAGGTCATAGTAGAGCACTCCTAAGTGACGAGACGTAGAATACGTCGTGCAATCCCGCCAACTCCGATAGTAGCTCTAATCTATAATCCAAGGGGCCGATCCACTCCAGGATCCTGTAAGGCCCCATATACCTCGGACTGAGCTTCTTCCGCCCGCAAACCTGTGAGACTCCATGCATTGGCCGTATCTTCAACAAGACCCGGTCTCCCACCTGTAACTCCACTTGACGTTGCCGCACATTATAATATTTGGCCTTCTTGCTTCGGGCTTCCAACATCCTGTCCCGAATCAATCTAACCTGAGCATCTGTGTCCTCCACAAACTCTGAGCTGAGTTCCTTTGGATTCTCATCCAGAATCAAAGATAGTGGGGTCTTGCACCTCCGTCCATATAATGCCTCATAAGGGGGCATGCCTATGCTGGACTGATGACTATTATTGTACGAGAACTCGATCAGCGGTATCAGTCTCTCCCAGGGCTCGCCACGGTCCAAAATGCATAAGCACAGAAGATCCTCCATAGTCTGATTGGTGCGCTCCGTCTGCCCATCTGTCTGGGGGTGGAAAGTCATGATGTACATCAACCGAGAACCCACATAAGTATGAAACGACCTCCACTCCTTGGACGTAAAACTCCCATCCCGATTAGACACGATTGTCTTGGGAAATCCATGATAGCGCACAAACTGCTCGACGAGCCTCCTTACTAGAACACTGACCGGAGCGTCCTTCACAACTAGAATAAATCTGGCCACTTTTGTCAGCCTTTCAACGATGACCCAAATTGAATCGTTCCCAGCATGCAATCGAGGTAGCTCATGGATGAAGTCCATGGCTCTGTCCTCAAACTTCCATTCTGGAACTGGAAGTGGCTATATTAATCCGTCCGGGCTCTTGCACTCTGCTTTTACGAGCTGACATGCATCGCAATGGGTCATAAAGTATGTAATATCCTTCTTCATGCCTGGCCAATACATCATCCTCTTCAGGTTTGCTGTCATCTTCGTGATCAATGGGTGCACAGAATATCTGCTACCGTATGCCTCTGCCATAATATCCTCCCGAATCTTGCCTTCTGCCGGTACATAGACCCTGACTCTAAAACATAGCATTCCATCTCTCAAGGAGTAATCCCACGTCATGCCTTCCTCCAAGGATCTAAATATCGGCTCTGTCCTCGCATCCAGCCTCTGCCCGTCCCTGATGTGATCTTGAATGTCATCGATGGCAATCATCGATTCCAGGTACTCTTAATATAGCTCAGAATCATCTTCGGACAATAAAGATATCTGCATCTCCTCCAACATCTTCACAAACTCCATGGCCATCAGCTGAAGGCCTTCTCCTGATGTAGTTGCTCTCCGGCTCAGACCATCTGCAACAACGTTTGCCTTGCTGGGATGGTAATGCATAGTATACTGATAATCCAATAGGAACTCTACCCAGCACCTCTGTAGGATATTCAGCTCCTTCTAAGTGTCCACATACTTCAGGTTCTTGTGATCTGAGAAGATATCATAATGAACCTGTAGAGGTAATGTCTCCAGATATTTAGAGCGAAAATCACCGCTCCCATATCTAAGTCGTGTACCAGATAGTTCTGCTCATGCTTCTTCAGCAGATGGGAGGCGTAGGCTATCACGTGCTCGTGTTGTATCAGAACGACACCCATACCCTGATAGGAAGAATCCGTGTACCCCTAGAATCCTTCCTTCCCTGACGGAAGGGCAAGAATAAGAGCCGAGGTTAGCCGACCTTTCAGCTCCTGGAAAGCAGTCTCGCTCTGCGGCGTCCAAACGAAATGGGTCTCCTTCTTTGTCAAAGATGTGAGAGAGAGAGAGCAATTTGAGAAAATCCCTCCACGAACTTCTTGTAATATCCGGCAAGTCCTAGATAACTCCTTACATCTTTGGCTGTCTTCAGTAGTGGCCAATCTTGAACTGCCTGAACCTTCACCGGATCCATTGCCAAACCTGCTCCACTAATAATATGGCCTAGAAAGGCCACCTCCTTCAGCCAGAACTAGCATTTGTTGAACTTCACATACAACCTGTGCTCCCTGAGCTTCTCCAAAGTCAGTTCCAGGTGGCGAGCATGCTCCTCCTCCGTCCTCGAGTAGATGAGGATGTCATCTATAAAAACTATGACAAAAATGTCAAGGTAAGCCTCGAATACTCGGTTCATCAGACTCATGAATACGGATGGGGCATTCGTGAGATCAAAGGGCATCACTGTGAACTCATATAGCCCATATATACTACTAAAGGCTGTCTTCGGAATGTCCTCCTCCTGAAAACGGAGTTGGTAGTATCCTGATCGCAGATCCAACTTCGAGAACCAATGAGCTCCCTCCAACAGGTCAAATAACTCATCGATCCTGGGCAAGGGATACGTGTTTCGGACCGTGAGCCTGTTCAGGGCTCTATAATCAATGCATAAGCGAAGCGTACCGTCCTTCTTTTTCATGAATAAAACTAGACATCCCCAAGGCGAGGAGCTCGGCCTAACAAATCCTGCTTCTACCAGCTCCTATAATTGGCTCTTAAACTCTACCAGCTCCTTCGAGGACATCCGATAAGGAGCTCTGGATGCCGGCTTAGCCCCCAGTACGAACTGTATCTGGAAATCTATCTCCTGATACGGGGGTAGCCCTAGCAACTTCTTCGGGAATACGTCAGCAAAATCTCGTACCACTGGGATATCAAGAATAGCATCCTTGGCCTCGGCCATCTCGAACAGCGCATGGTAGACCCTATCTCCCTGCATGTGGTCCTTGACGGCCTGTACGAATGATAGAAAGAGGTGGGAGGTAGATCTAATACCTTTAATGACAACTAAGGAGTCCCCGTGGCTCAAGGTAATCCTCATCGACAGGCAATCGATCTGGGAAAAGTTACAATACAACCATCTCATGCCCAGGATCAGGTCGAAGTCTGGCATCCTTAGGATCATCACTGGTGCTTCAAATGCCTTTCCGCCAATTTCTGCCTCCATGTTGCAATGGGCAGAAGTCAATAACTTCGATCTATCGGGTAGACGCACCCTCATCGTCAAGCCTGTGAATCATTCCACGCCTTCTAGTCCTTCCACAAAGGCTTCTGACACGAACAAGTGCGAAGCACCCGTATCGAAAAGTGTATGAGCGGGCTTTCCGCTGATGAAGACTATGCTTGAGGTGGTTAAATGTCTTAGAAATCTAATTATGGTTTTCTTTCCTATTTCTAACAATTCTATATCCACGTGTCTAGCTTTTAGGAAAGAAAAGAACTTGAAATCACCTGTGTACCTGCTATAACCTACTCTAGGTTCTGGGGCTGAGCCAGGTCCAAGACATACACTTGCCCTCTATCCTGCCTGCGGTCTTCGCCCTGAAATCCACGTCCTCGGCCGCATCCTTGACCAGCATACTACCGTGTAGGTGGGGCATCCTGAAGTGCTGGTAGGGGTTCTTTCCTCATGGGGCAGTTCCTTTTGAAGTGACCCGGCTGGTTGCACCGGAAACATACCTGTGCCTTTTCCCCTGTCCTTGGAATCTCCCGTATCTGTAAAGGCTGAGTAGCCAATACCACCAGGTCCCTATGTTTCTTCTTGTCCTCCTGACGGGGTTGATCCTCATTCCTCCTTTCTCTGATGGCATACCCTGTGGGCTAGTGCCTCCTACCACGAATCACTGCGTCGTTAGCCGGTCTCTTCCAGCTCCGAACTATAAGCTGATCTTCCTCTGTCTTCTTGGCCATCTCCAAAATCCTGTCCAAGCTCACCTCAAAGACGAAGAGGAGGGCCTGTCTTATGTCATCATGAAAACCCTTGTAGAATCTCTTTGCGTTGCCCGCGTCATCCAACTAATACGAATCTATATAGTGGTCTAGGTGAGTAAACTCCTGGTAGTACTCTAGTATGGTCATATTGCCCTGCCTTAATTGCATAAACCTATCCTCCAACTCATCCCTCGCTGACTGAGGTACAAAATGTCTCAGTAAAGCTGATCTAAACTCCTCCCAGGAGATGTCTGTGCAATCCACTCCAGCAAAGGTGGTGTCCAACTGTGACTTCCACCACCTCTTCCCATGTGACTCTAGGTAGGAAACTACCATAGCAAACGCCTCCTCTGTCGGACATCGAATCCACGCAAGCATCTCATAGATGATGTCCAACCACTCCTCTATGCGGACTACTGACTCTATCCCTAGGTAGGATGGAGGAGAAAGCCCCCAGAAGGCACTCATCCAGTTGTCCCGAAGATATGGATGTGGAGTCGGGGCCTGTTGAGCCCTGAAGGCCTCCAGAATGGTCGTCAGTGTTTGCCACATCTCCGTCTGCTGAAATGGAACGAGAGCCTGCGGGGGTGGAACCATATTCTGTGCCTGAGGTCTCCCCTGCTGTGGGGTACGGTTCGTCGCAGTCTACAAGAAAGAATTCCAATTATTAGATGACATACAAATGTAATGAATGGAAGAGATAAAGTGAATTTTTACATGTGATTTCCCTTATGGGCCCACCACTGCTTCCATTGCTGGTTTGTCCGCAAACTAATCTCGCGTGGGATGGCATAAAGTTTTTGTGGACTACTTCTCTTGGATCGATGTATTCTTTGATATCAGTTTGTAAGATGGCATTTTTTTTCTTTTTAAAACCCCGGGGTCTTATGCCCAGAATCGCCATTTTACGGTGACACTGACACTCGGGAAGGTTGCCACTACAAAATGCTGATCCTACCGGCCTTTTACGATTACCAAAGAGAAAGAAGCTTAAACCAATTCAGATAAAGCTAAGTCCACAATCATATATAACATAAAATATGAGTAATTATATAAAGTCCACATGATAACAGAAGTACTGAGGAAAAATAGTACAATGAATTATAAATAGGCTCAAGCCCGGTACATCAATCCTCACAACAAACTCTCACAGAAGCTAAGTAAACTAAACACTCATGAAGCCAGTAGCCGGGTCTCCTATGCTAGACTGGCCCACCTCCATGTGCACCGTACTCCGTTAGTGTTGTTTCTCCAGCTTTTGCTCCCTGTCTCCCATGCGGAGCCCCTGGAATGTTGTGGTCCAAAAACCATTAGTCAAAAAGACTAAGTTCTATCATCCCCTACCCCTTCCCCATTTCTCCTAGGCACTGAGCGGGGAGAAGGAAAGGGAAGCTATGATGGTGGAGAATAAACAAGCAGGTGATGGTGGAACTATTCTATCAGTTATTTATAATGTATATACAACTAAACAATAAAGGTACAAGCTAGCAGTTCTATAATATCGAGCAGTAAGGTAAACAGGTAAAGTATAACAATATATGTAAGAAAGACATACTAAGGAATAAGTAACCTTAACTTATATTAATGTCTATACAAACTAATAAGTTAAGGGATCTTCTGCAAGACTCCCATCGTATAAAAAGTATCATACCGATTTATACGTTGGGGTGTAGGTTGAATGCAAGTATATTGGTACCCTAGTTTGGATTTGAGTTAAGTCCTCTCAATTAGTTTCTTAACCCAAGATTTATCTATGGTCAAAGGTTAGGTGTTAGGTTAGATTCCCTCAGTTGTAGAGTTGTTGCTTATCCAGATTAAAATCTGGTTAAGTGTTTTTAGTTCGACTATAGTCGAACGCCGCTCGACTATCGTCTATTAGTTGATCGACTATCGTATATCAGCAGATCGACTATCTCTGAGTTAGTTCTTCTTTGTTAGTTCGACGATCTGTGGTCTAAGCATCGTCGATCGTTGAGCCCTGCACGACTTCTTTTGTCCAGACAGATTTCTTGTAGGTCGACTATCTGTTCTTGTAGGACGACTATCTGTTCTTGTAGGTCGACTATCTGTTCTTGTAGCTCGACTTTTTCTGTCACGACAGATTTCTTGTAGGTCGACTATCTGTTCTGATAGTTCGACCATCTGCTCTGAGAGGTCGACGATCTCCGTGAGTCGTTTGACGATCGTTTGTCTGCTCTTAGAGATATTGTATTCCTTCTCTTCTGTGATTTATTTCTTATTTATATGTCTTATTTTATTAAAGATTATTTCTTTGATTTTATGGTTATATATCAAGGCAATATTTGCCTCATTCTTTATGCATAAGTCAAGTTATATCTGACAAAGTCTTTTGTCTTATTAGTTGACAAATCTTTATGCTTTATCTGCCATGCTGTCCTTTATAGTCGTTAGACACAAATGTCTTTCTCTGGCCGTAAAGAGTTTGTTTTTGATGTGACTTTTTCTAATACCTTTTGGACTTGCAGAATGGATAAGCAACTTCTTAGAAAGCTTTATTTCTTTATAGAATGTACTTTCTGCAGGCTAGTTGTATTGTGTTATTTGCAGCCCAGATTGCAGATCTCAGAAGAAGATAAGTTTTCAAATCAAAAGAAAGATTAAGGCCGTTACAAAGGCTGATATAAAAAGAGCTATTGAAAGAAGTTTAAAAGACTCTCACACATATACAGTAACATAGTAATACAGATATACAATAATAACAAGAAGGTACAACTCTCAGATACTTTTACATTCAGCTGAGAAGAACAATTCTCTTCTTCAATCCTGAGTTCATCCTGCTTCCAGGAAGATTCATACTCAGTGCTTCATAAGAAGAAGAAGAAAGAAAAGCTGTTGAAGAAGAACAACCATTCTACCTCAAGAGTCTTCTTCAAGCTGCTCCTTCAAGAACTTTAATACAACAGTTTCTGTCAAGAGTTTTGAAGAGATCCTGCACCTTGAAGCAAGGCTTCTTCCTAGATATTCTCTAAGCCAAGGGGAGCTTTGATTCCTTCAGAGCTTCCTATAGCTCTGTGCAATCCACTAGCTTCTCTTATTCTGTTTAACAATAGAGAAGACATTCTAACTCTCTCAACCTCCTGTACAAAGGGTTATTACCCCCTTCAAAAGTGAACCTTGGTGGCAGGGCACCTGAGCAAAAACCTGTGTTGGATTTTGAGCTCCTGATCAAAAGCTCAAAGGGTCTACTTGATTTACCAGAACAAGATCAGTTGGTGGCAGGGCACCTGAATAAAAAACCTATAGTGTATTCCTACCAGGGTGGTAGAAGAGTGGATGTACCTATTGAGAGGGAAACACTATAAATCTTTGTGTGTTGTCTGTGTTGCTTATTTTAATTACTGCACTGTGGCTGTGAGTAGAATTAACTAGGACTTCTAGTTGCTGTGTTTGGACTAAAGCTCAAACTGTAATTACAGTTAGCTTTATCTTGTGCACTTCATTTTTTGTTAGGCTCTAGGGTGTTATATATCTATAAACTCATTCCGCAAATTAACTTTAAGGGAGTTGAGTAGATTGTCATATTTTTGATTACTCTATTCACCCCCCCCCCCCTCTAGAGTTGTATCTATCCTCACTTTCAATTGGTATCAGAGGGAGGTTAACTGACTGTATAGGCTAACACCTGAGTCACAAGATCTAGATAGATACCAATTTTATAGATATTCACTTCATGGCCCAGTACAAGGATTATTCTAGAACCAGACCTCCAGTATGCAACTTAGCTAAGTTCAGTATCTGGAAGGCAAGAATCAGACTGTATATGAATTCTATTGATGAAGATATTTTTTCTTCTATTTTGACTGGACCACCAACACCACCTGCTGCAACTACTTCTACAACTTCAACAAATCGGAGTGCAGTGCCACCTCCTGACTACAATGATGCGTACAAGAAAGCAAAGATAGCTGATGCAAAAGCTATGAACATTCTGGCTCAGACCATGTCTGATGAAACTTTCCAAAAAGTGGCTGATTGCACTTCTGCAAAAGCCATGTAGGACTCACTGAACCAGATTATAGCTGGTTCAGCTGATGAGAGGAAGGACAGAAGGTCCAACCTCATATCCAAATATGAGAATTTCAAGAAGACTGAAGCAGAATAGGTTGAGGCAATGTACACCAGGCTCAGCTCCATCATCGATGAGCTGAGAACCCTTGATAAGGAGATAACATTGACAGAGGTCAATGACAAGATATTGATGTGCTTCCCAAGCACATGGGATCTCAGGATCCGGCCCATCAAAGAGTCCAGAAGTACAACTGAGATCTCAACTGAAGCTCTCCTTGGCAAGCTCAAATCATTTAAGCAAGTACTGAAGACCAGGGAAGCTGAAGCTGAAGCCAAAGCCCTTACTCCTACAAGGAAAGAGCAAAATCTTGCTCTAAAGGCTGCTGATACATCTGAAGGAAGCCAATCAAATAAGGAGCTAATGACACTCTTTGCCAAAAGGTTTCTCAAAATGGGCAGAAAGGACTTCAGAAAGAAGTCTTCAAGATATGAAGACAAGCCAAGGTATGACAGATCGCTTGCTAAAGAAATTATATGTTATGGTTGCAGGAAACCTGGACACATTTTACCTGAGTGTCCAGAGGAAAAGAACAAGGAGAAGAGAAAAGACAAAGAATATCAGAAGAAGCATTCCAAGTTTTCCTCCTATAAAAACAAGAAGAAGGAGAAAGGATTTGTGGCTGAAACCTGGAGTGAGACTGATGAGGAATCTTCCTCCTCAAGCTCTAGTGAAGATGAGGAAGAGAAGAAGGCAAAAGAAATTTGCCTAATGGCAATTGATGCCTGGAGTAATCATTCAGCTGCAGAGAGTTCTGATGAAGAAGAAATGCCTACTGAAGATAAGGTATTGTCTTCTTATGATTTTACTTCTGTTGAATTTAGATTTGAATTTAAATCTCTCTGTTTAGATTTAATTAGCTCAGAGAAGGAGATTAAGGAGCTTAGAAATAGGATAGCTGAATCAGAATCCCTATCTAGTGAAAATGCTAGGCTAGAAGCTGAACTCACTAGATCTACTTAAGAAATAAAATTTCTTAAAACTGAACTAGCCAAATCTAAAAGATTAGAAGAATCTCTTAATGGCAGAAGTCTTAAGCTGCTAGAGATTACTAGCATGTCAAACATTAGGACAGGTAACAACAAGCTAGGCTTAGGAGCTTCACCAAGTGAACCCCACATGGTTCTGAAAAATAATCTTTCCACTCCAGTAAACTTTATTTCAGCTGATGGAATAAAGAATACTGAGCAAGTAATTCAAGTTAACAAAGCTTTAAATTAGACTAAGAGAGAAAAGAGAAAACAGAAATTTAATGAACTACAAAAATCGTCGAACTATGCTCGACGATCGCAGGCCCAATGGTCGACCGATACTCGACGATCTGAGCATCGATCGTCGAACGCTGATCGACAATCTGAACATTATTTTCAAAATAACAACCTGAACCTAAGAAACACTAAGGTAAATAGAAAAACTAGGTTCATTAACCCATCAACTGCATGGAGTATTCCACCTAGGAGATCCTATCCCTTAGGATATAAACCTCAGCCTGCTTATTCTTTCATTTCAAGTTTTCATTATGTGAAGAATAATGGACCCAAGGTTGTCTGGGTCCACAATGTCTAACTGTTTATTTTGCAGGTGAAGACCTATCCAATTACTAAAGACAAATGGTATTTGGATAGTGGTTGTTCCAAACATATGCCAGGAAATAAAAATAATCTGTCAAGCTTCAAGGCCAAGCTTGGACCAAAGGTGATATTTGGGGATTCCAGCTGTGATCAAACAGAAGGATATGGTAAGTTTACCATTAGAGCAGTGACATTCAAAAGGGTTGCATATGTAACTGGGCTGAAGCACAACTTAATCTCAGTAAGCCAGTTATGTGATGCAGGTTATCAGGTATCATTCACTGACACTCTTTGCAATATTACTTTGAATAGTAATGTAGTGTTAGTAGGCATTAGACAGGGTAACATTTACTTAGTAGATTTTAATTCAACTCAATCTTAAATCTGCATGTTTAATGAAGTAACCAATAATAACACCTTATGGCATAAAAGGCTTAGCCATGTTAACCTCAAGAATATATCTAGGTTATCTAAATACAACCTTGTTAGAGGCTTACCTTTTTGCCCCTACAAGAAGGAAGGTCTATGCAGGGCTTGTCAATTAGACAAGAAAACCAAAAATTCTTTTAAATCTGTAAATAAGAGTGATTCACCTAGAATCTTGTATTGATTACATTTGGACCTTTTTGGCCCAATAAATGTACAGAGTCTAGGAGAGAAATTTTATACTTTAGTGATTGTAGATGATTTCTCTAGGTTCACTTGGGTGTTCTTTTTGAGAACTAAGGCTGATAACTTCAAAGTTCTTACAGACTTTCTGCTATGTGTGCAGACTGAGTATTCTACTCATGTTGCCTTGATCAGAAGTGATCATGACACTAAGTTTGAGTCTCTTCTCATGCAAGAATTCTGTGAGAAAGAAGGTATCAAACATAGCTTCTCTGCTCCTAGAACTCCTCAACAAAATGGGGTAGTGGAAAGGAAAAATAGAACCCTAATTAAAGCTGCAGGAACATTGTTGGCAGATGCTAACATGCCTCTCTCTTATTGGGCAGAAGCTGTTAGCACAACTAATTATGTTTTGAACAGATGTCTGATTCACAAGCTTAAGAGTAAAACTCCTTATGAATTACTTAAAGGAAAGAAACCTAAAATTAACTATTTTAGAGTCTTTGGTTGTGTAGTGTACATTCACAATAACAACAAAGAATACCTTAGAAAGTTTAAAGCAAAAGCTTCAATGGGAATTTTTCTTGGATATTCCCAAGTAAGCAAAGCTTATAGGGTGTTTAACAAATCAACTTTAAAAATAGAAGAGTCTGTGTATGTTTCATTTGATGAGTCAAAGATGTTTTACAAGGAGAAGGAAACTTCTCCTTCCTCAAGCTCATTGCAGGTACCAGAGTTATGCAAGGATCTCACCCAAGAGATTCCCCCTCTATCAACTCTTAATATTACTGATTTAGATAGTGATGAAGACTCTATGGAAGTAGTTGCTGTACCACCAACAGTTAATCCTATTCCACAAGAGGAATTAATCCAAACTGTTGTTGAAGATCACATCCCACATGCTGATAGTTTCACACTTAGAGATCATCCTACATCTCAAGTGATTGGTGACATATCAGCTGGTGTGCAAACAAGACATTAATTAAGATAGAATGTGATGCATGATTGTTTCCTTTCACAAATTGATCCCCTCACCATAAAAGATGCTGAGCTAGATCCCCACTGGATCATTGCTATGCAAGAGGAGCTTAATTAAATTGAAAGATATAAAGTATGGACTTTGGTTCCAAGACCAAAAGGCCAACTGATCATAGGCACCAAGTGGACAAGTAGGATTCCCAAGGAATTATTATAAGGAACAAAGCTAGGCTTGTAGCTCAGGGCTACAGACAAGAGGAAGGTATAGACTATGACCAAACCTTTGCCCCTGTTGCAAGGCTAGAGGCAATAAGGATCTTTCTAGCCTATGCAACCTATATGAAGCTTAAGGTTTTTCAAATGGATGTTAAGAGTGCATTCCTAAATGGTGAGTTAAAGGAAGAGGTGTTTGTTGAACAACCTCCTGGGTTTGTTTCTTCAAATCAACCCTCATTTGTTTATAAGTTGCAAAAAGCTCTTTATGGACTTAAGCAAGCACCCAGAGCCTGGTATGAGACTCTAGCTAGTTTTCTGTTAGAGCACAACTTTGTTAGGGGAGTAGTTAATAAAACCCTATTTGTTAAGCATCACAAGGACATAATCCTATTAGTTCAAGTCTATGTGGATGACATTATCTTTGGTTCCACTGATCCCAAACTATGCAAAAGGTTCTCAGACCTGATGCACTCTAAGTTTGAGATTAGTAGTATGAGTGAGCTGTCTTACTTTCTTGGTCTCCAAGTGAAGCAAGATGTTGATGGCATCTTCATCTCCCAATCCAAATATGCCAAGGAATTGGTAAAGAAGTTTGGGATGGCTGATGCTTCAACAATGCATACACCCATGGCTACAAATGTAGTTAAGGATTCTGATGATCAGGGTAAGCCAGTTGATCAGAAAAACTATAGGGTCATTGTTGGTTCCCTATTGTATTTAACTGCAAGTAGAGCAGATATAATGTTTGCTACATGCCTATGTGCTAGATTCCAGGTCAACCCCAAGGAATCTCATTTGATTCTTCTCAAGAGAATTTTGAGATACCTGAAGGGATGTCCAAATTTAGGACTGTGGTACCCAGCTGAATCAGAATTTGAGTTAATTGGATACTCTGATTCTGACTATGCTGGTTGTAGAGTTGACAGGAAAAGTACCTCAGGGACATGTCAGTTCCTGGGAGAGAGATTAGTCTCTTGGTTCTGCAAGAAATAGGCTTCTGTCTCAACTTCAACTGCAGAGGCTGAATATATAGCAGTTGCTAGTTGTTCACAGATCCTGTGGATTCAAAACCAGCTGTCTGATTATGGGTACACACACAAGAACACAAAAATCATGTGTGACAGTACCAATGCTATTTCCATAGCACAAAATCCTGTGCACCACTCTAGGACCAAGCACATTGAGATCAGACACCATTTTCTGAGAGATTGTGTGGAAAAGAACAAAATCAGTCTTGAGTTCATATCCACTGACCTTCAGAGAGGTGATATTTTCACCAAGCCCTTAGATGAACAGAAGCATCTATTCTTTTTGAATCAACTAGGCATGATAAATGGAATAGACCAAGTATATATTTCTGCCTATGTTGAAATCTGCCAGAATATCGTCGAACGTCGTTCGACCATAGTCGAACAGGTTGAGCCTATCGTCTATCTATGGTTGATGACGGCTCGATTGTTTGTGAAGACAGAAATAGTCGATCGATAGCTCGACTACTTTGCTTTAGGAAACGATTGTCGAACAATCGATCGACCATCGTTTCTAGTATCTGTTGAAATAGATCGACGATTATTTTTTTAATATAAACCGATGGTCGACCTAGGTTAATAGATCGTGCTTTTTGTAGTCGACAGAGCTCGTCATTTCATATTCCTCTTTCCTGCTTGAAAGGTTTGACTTGAGCTCTGCCCCGCGCTTTCTGCTTTCGTCTCTCTCGTCTTCCCCAACCAAATCCATGGCGATAGCTCCAGCTCTGCTGACTGCGATGATGTTTGATGCTGAGTTCAGCGTCGATTTTGACTCCTTCAGTGCCTGCGATGCCGACATTCTAGAGATACTGCAGTTATGCAAAGATCAATGACTGGAGAAGCTTATGTCTACACGGATTAAGATAAATGTTCCAGAGATCAAAGAATGGGTCCACAAATCGTCCTCATGCGACGAATCGATGACCGGGACTATCGGCGGCGAGGAGGTAATTTTTACTCCTGCCGTCTTGACTGAGATTTTTGATTTGATAAATGGACAAGAAGAGTATGATCAAGATACTCAAGAGTACAGCAGGATGTTACTAGAACTAGGACATGCTGAAGGCATTCCTTCCATGTTGCTAAAGGTAAGCTTCCCCAGGAAGATCAAGTTCTTGGCCGAACTAGTTGGAAAAGTGCTATTGGGAAAGCACTCTGCACACGACAACATTACCAGGCAGCAGTTTGCCTTAATGTGTGCCATTGTCAACAAGAAAGAAATCAATTGGGCAGGAATAGTTTTTGATTTGATCAGGAAAAAGAATTCTAAGAAAGAGGTGACCCTAAGAAGGGTAATTGGGATATTTCTGAGAGAGAAATACCCTCAGCTGCTAGGAACAGTGTCAAAATCAATCAATGTAAGCAAGAAGATGGATCCCACTCTGTTCATCAAGTGGAGAGGGAACATCCAGAAGCCTTCACCTGCTGGGGTTGCTCCTATTACATTTGAGAACACCAGGACAGTAATAGTCACCCCCCCACCTAACTGGAGAAGGCTCTTCCATTCCCCCCATTCCACCTTCATCTGCATTGCCATCCACTTAAACTGCATTACCATCCACTTCCATTGAAGTTCCATCTATATCCACTGCTATTCTCCATGCATCACCACCAGCATCACCACCTCCTTTACACCTTGCTGGGATTTCACATCCTAGTTTTGATCTGTTTGCTTCTGAGACTCTACCAACTCCACCTCAGTCACCAATCTCACATCAAGATCATATTGATCTTCATGCATCTGCATCTCCATCACCAGTTCATGCATCTGCATCTCATCAGGAGAACATCATCCCTGATGATCATCCATCTGTTGTGATTCCCCCATCTACATCTCTTGAAATCACACCAGCTCTCATTGCAAGCATTATGGAGCTAATTACTCCTTCAATCAAATCAATGATTGAAGAAGCAATTTCCCCTCTTGTTTCCTCCATTTCATCTCTTTCATCCTGCATTACAGCCCTCTCAAAGTCTGCTGAGCCCTCTTCTCTTAGGGGCCTGAGTTCAGTACCCACTGAAGTCAGGCAGGGGGAGATGTTCTAGGAAGATGTCTCAGGACTTCCACTGGTCTCTCTTACAGCTGCAGATTCATAGATTACAACATCAGTTGCAGTTCCAGATTCGGAAACTCACTCAGCTGTTGCTTCAGAAGTTCAAGTTATAACTGAGGCTGAATTTGCCTTTAGAGTTTGTCTTGAAGAGTCTTCTACTCCTATTATTGCCATATATCTAGAAGGAGTCATTACCTCCTACCTAGATGATCTTTGGGAGTTAGGAAATTCTGCAGGTAATTCAATTACTCAATTAACTGACCTGTTGACTGACATGTTAACTTGTGAATATCTTGAAGGGATGTTTATATACCATTTAGAAATTTTTTGTGTCCCTTTGGCTACAGATCAAGCTCAAGATGCTCCAGAACCTGCTCTAGAACCTGCTGCAGAAAAACTGGTCCTCAAGACAGTTGTAGATGTTTCAGAAAAGAAATCAACTGTATGGGATGATACTCCAGGACTTGATCTGGATTCTCTATTGGCTCAAGATGCCATAGAAGAAGAAATGGAAAACGATGCCTTAAAATCTAAGGAAAAAGTTGATCAATATTTCATTGATCCCTATGACCAACCTCAGTCATCATACTCTGATGATGAAGAAGATTCTGAGGATTCTGAAGGGACAAAGAAAAGAAAAACTGCTCAAAGGAAAAGGAAAGCTCAAGCTCCTCCTCCTCCTAATCCAGACCATGACATCCCCTATTACATATTGAAAGGGATTGACCCCAAATCTAAGGACTATCAATATTGGATGGGATTGTCCAGAAATCAGCAAAAGAAGAGAAAGAAAAGCAAGAGATATGATTCTCCAGTTTCTAAGTGGACTCCAAGAGGTCCTCCTCCTCCTCCTAGTGCAGGAGCTTCAGGAAATGTTTCTAATCCCTCAGCTCCTGTAGCCAAATTTACACCTTCTCAGACCTATCAAAGAAGAAGAAACCCAGGCTACAAGGGCAGACCTCATTCAGGCCATCAAAGACAAATAGCTGAATCTAAAGAGCAGGTCAAGGAGATGTCTTATCAGAAACCAACTTTTTCTCCTCCTCCTTCACCCAAAAGAAAAGTTTCACCTTCTAAGGAAAGCAAAACTCTTCCCCCCAGAAAGCCAGATCATAATAAGCAAGTAGAATCAAAAGGAAAAAGAGTAATTTATTCTGACAAGTCAAGCAAGAGATTTGCAGAGTTTGCTCCACCATCAACTCTTGTTATTCAAGAAGACATATAACCAGCTGCAGGTCTGTTAGACCTTTCTACCAAGTTCAAAACTATAAAACCTCTAGATCCAGCAGATGAAAATGAGTGTGAAATCCAAGAACTTAATCCTGAGTTCAGGATGGCCAGATTTCTTGAGTTAGTTTGATCAGCCCAAATAAGAAAAGCTAGAGCTGAAGACAAAGACATAACAGGATAAACAACTATGTCAAAGTTCAGAGAAAAGGAACTAGACAGATATCAAGTCAGAAGAGAAGTTTTTGATGCCTCTAAATATATGGAAAAGCATCCAGAGGCTGTTTTGCCCAGAGCAAGTGAATCTAAGATTATTGGAGAACAAGACTTGAAGGCTTCAAAGAAGGATGCTCTTGATCCCAAAAGGAAGATTTCTTTTCGTCCAGTTTCTTCTAATCCAGACTCTGATAATGTGTAGATTAATTTGTATTGCCAATCTGTTTTGCTTGTTTGTTTGATTTCATGTTTGATATGAATGCGGCTTATTGATATGATATGATACACTTTGATCCTAATAGGTTAAAGTTTCTTTTATATCTATTTATAACATTCTTTTTGTTTTGAGAAACTTAACCCAAATAGGGGGAGATTGTTGGTACCTTAGTTTGGATTTGAGTTAAGTCCTCACAATTAGTATCTTGACCCAAGATTTATCTATGGTCAAAGGTTAGGTGTTAGGTTAGATTCCCTCAGTTGTAGAGTTGTTACTTATCCAGATGAAAATCTGGTTAAGTGTTTTTAGTTCGACTATAGTCGAACGCCGCTCGACTATCGTCTATCAGTTGATCGACTATCGTCTATCAGCAGATCGACTATCTCTGAGTTAGTTATTCTTTATTAGTTCGACGATCTGTGGTCTCAGCATCGTGGGTCGTCGAGCCCTGCTCGACTTCTTCTGTCAAGATAGATTTCTTGTAGGTCGACTATCTGTTCTTGTAGGTCGACTATCTGTTCTTATAGGTCTACTATCTGTTCTTGTAGCTCGACTTTTTCTGTCTCGACAGATTTCTTGTAGGTCGACTATCTGTTCTGATAGTTCGACCATCTGCTCTAAGAGGTCGACGATCTCCGTGAGTCGTTCGACGATCGTTTGTCTGCTTTTAGAGATATTGTATTCCTTCTCTTCTGTGATTTATTTCTTATTTATATGGCTTATTTTATTAAAGATTATTTCTTTGATTTTATGCTTATATATCAAGGTAATCTTTGTCTCATTCTTTATGCATAAGTCAATTTCTATCTGACAAAATCTTTTGTCTTATTAATTGACAAATCTTTATGCTTTATCTGCCATGCTGTCCTTTATAGCCGTTAGAGACAAAAGTCTTTCTCTGGCCCTCAAGAGTTTGTTTTCTATGTGACTTTTTCTAATACCTTTTGGACTTGCAGAATAGATAAGCAGCTTCTTAGAAAGCTTTATTTCTTTATAGAATGTACTTTCTGCAGGCTAGTTGTATTGTATTATTTGCAGCCCGGATTGCAGATCTCAAAAGAAGACAAGTTTTCAAATCAAAAGAAAGATTAAGGCCGTTACAAAGGCTGATATAAAAAGAGCTATTGAAAGAAGTTTAAAAGACTCTCACACATATACAGTAACAAAGTGATACAGATATACAACAAGAACAAGAAGATACAGCTCTCAGATACTTTTACATTCAGCTGAAAAGAACAATTCTCTTCTTCAATCCTGAGTTCATCCTGCTTCCAGGAAGATTCATACTCAGTGCTTCAGAAGAAAAAGAAGAAAGAAAAGCTGTTGAAGAAGAACAACCATTCCACATCAAGAGTCTTCTTAAATATGCTCCTTCAAGAACTTCAAGACAACAGTTTCTGTCAAGAGTTCTGAAGAGATCCTGCACCCTGAAGCAAGGCTTCTTCCTGGATATTCTCTAAGCCAAGGGAGCTTTTATTTCTTCAGAGCTTCCAATAGCTCAGTGCAATCCACTAGCTTCTCTTATTCTGTTTAACAATAGAGAAGACATTCTAACTCTCTCAACCTCTTGTAAAAAGGGTTATTACTCCCTTCAAAAGTGAACCTTGGTGGCAGGGCACCTGAGCAAAAACCTGTGTTGGATTTTGAGCTCCTGATCAAAAGCTCAAAGGGTCTACTTGATCTACCTGAACCAGATCAGTTGGTGGCAGGGAACCTGAACAAAAACTTGTAGTGGATTCCTACCAGGGTGGTAGAAGAGTGGATGTACGTATTTAGAGGGAACCACTATAAATCTTCGTGCGTTGTCTGTGTTGCTTATTTTAATTACTGCACTGTGGATGTGAGTAGAATTAACTAGGACTGCTAGTTGCTGTGTTAGGACTAAAGCTCAAACTATAATTACAGTTAGCTTTCTCTTGTGCACTTCATTTTGTGTTAGGCTCTAGGGTTTCATATATCTATAAACTTATTCCGCAAATTAACTCTAAGGGAGTTGAGTAGATTGTTATATTTTTTATTACTATATTCACCCCCCCCCCCTCTACAGTTGTATCTATCCTCACTTCCAAAGTATGAGTGAAGTGATATGTTATGCCATGATTCATGCAAGTGCAACTCACGCACACGACTCTATGCACACAGACCTTTAGTTTAACTTTTTGGGCAGCTAGCTTCACTCCCAGAAATCTCCGTAGTGGCAAACAGAGACAGTGGGTCAGGCCCCCCACTCCTAGGTGGTTATTCACACTACAAGGACTAGACTTTTGTATGACTCTAGAAGGACACAACCTAGAGTCACCACATACTAATGTTGGCCATATCCACCAGACTTCCTTTGGCTAAGTGTAAACCACACCCGTCGAATCAGTGTATCGACGTCGGTTTGAATGACAGTTTGATACCGAAGACCCATCACCTTTATCTTATGCACATATAATAGTTATATATTATCCTACCGAGCCATCGGCTCGCCGGGCTAACCTTCCCACCACTAAAACCACCGAGCCTACAGCTCGTGAGACCCAACCGAACTCTCACGATACCGGGAATTGTGAGTGTAAGTATAATCCCAGTTATATTAATTACTCATATCATTGCTTGTTATTACGGTTTACGTTAACCCTAGACTGCCCAAGGCATTCCCCGTGAAGGGATCTCAAGGGCACTAGGAACTACGATGGGCTGAAACCCAAATCTCCCATTCGCAAGACACTTGCTATTATTGGTTAATAACCAATCCCTGATCCCCTTTAATGTTATATTAGATATAACCCTAGTGTATTTTACCCTTCTTCTCCGCGGGAAAGACGGTCTTTTGTCTATCCCGATCACAACCTACACTAGTCAACCCATCATTATTCCCAATGATGAACTCCTTAGTACCTGACCTCAACCAATAGCCTAATATCCCAACTCTCTAAGTTTATTTTGCAGTTTTACTATGTGCGGACCATCCTAAGCTATATGATGTAAATGATAGGAGGTACTCCAAATGTAAGACATCATTTTTTTTACAACCACCGGGGTCTTAGGCCCAAAACCGTCGTTTTGCGGTGACACCATCCACTGGGATGGTCGACACCACAAAACGTTGATCATGACGGCCATCTCAATCACCATCGACAAAATGTATAACGAATGAAAGTGTAAGCATCCAAGTCCATAATAATATAAAAGAGAAAATCATGCGATAAATTATGTCAACACCAGAAGAAAGTCTAAGTACCAACGCTAGAAAGTAAATACGGGCTTAAGCCCGGTACATGATAACCTCACTACAATCCACTCATAAAAGTAAAATTACTAATACTCGGCTCCACTCACGGACCCGGATGCCTGTCCACCCGAGCTACACTAGCCTATCTCCATCTGCACCGTACCCCGTTGGTGTTGCGTCTCCTGCGGCTGCTCCCTGTCTCCAATCCGGAGCACCTAAAATATGGTGGTCAAACGACCGTTAGTCAAACTAGACTCAGTCAATAATCCCCCACCCCTCTACCCGTGGCTCGTAGGCACTGGGCAAAAAGGAGTGAAAAGGAGGACCAAAAGCAGTGCGTAATCAAGCAGGTGACATCTACCCTAAGGAATAAAATAATAAGGTATGACAAGGGTATCACAATAATTAAACATGAGTAAACAAGTGTGTAACAAAAGTAAATAGTAAGGAGTAGCAAGTAAGTAAAAGCAATAAGAAGAGTAAATAAGAGCAACAAGAAAAGTAATCGTTGATTTATAGGGATTACCTCTATAGGCCAAGGGGTCATTTTGCAGGGCCTATCGTATAAAATGTCCCATACTATTTTATACGATAGGTGTCAGGGGTTAAATGCAATGATTATGCTATGACATGCAAGTATGCTATGGTATGTATAGGCAAGTGCAACTCACACACACGACTCTATGCGCACAGACCTTTAGTTCCCTTTTTGGAGTTAGCTAAACTCTCAGAAGCCTCCGCCATGGCAAAACGGAGACAGTGGGTTGGGCCTCTCCACTCCTAGACTGGTAAACACACTACTCAGTCTAGCCCCTCTCGTACGTTCCCGTAATATTCCTAGCAAACCAGCTAGTCTCCCGAGTCAACGTACTGATGATGATGTGTTAGATCGTCCAATACAGAGGACCCACCACTGTTATGCACTTGCAACCATGATAGTTTGTATCTAATTATAGTATCGAGCCTCCAGCTCTCTAGACTACCGAGTATACTAGTTCACCAAGTTCCCGAGCCCGTGGCTCCCTGGACTAATCAAGTCTCCTTTTTCCAAGTCCCCGAGCATCCACCTCCCCGTACTTCCAAGTCTATACCAAGTACCTGAGCATCCAGCTCCCCGGACTTCCAGATCAATACCAAGTCCATTTAACTCTACTAGTAAGCCCTTAGGCCCAGCCTACACTATCCTTTCATTACCAATTTATCTCCCTACGTGTACAAGTGTGAGTGTGAGGTGAAGGTATTTTTGAGGTTTCTCTTATCTATATTATGCCTAGGTTTACGTTAGTACAGGACTGCCCAAGGTATACCCCATGAAGGGTTCTCGAGGGCACTAGGAATTATGATGGGTTGAAGCCCAAAGCTCCATTTCGCAAGGTACTTAATATTATTGATTTCTACCCTTGATCAAACCTCTCTTTAATTTCATTGTGACTACCCTTAGTGTGTTAAAGCTCTCCGTGTTAACCTATTTCAGACATATCCACAATATGCAAACCATGCTAAGCTACATGGTGCTCCAAATAGGGGGTACCCTTATTACTCTTCCAATAGATCCCTAACAATTAATGGGAGTCTACCATGACCTATTAAGACTAAATCCAGAGTCTCATAATTTTCCTAATTATGTGGGCATTTAATTTAATTAACCCTAGACTCTGAATGCCCTACTTTGAACATGAAGTACTCTCTAAAGTAAGAAACAAATCACCACAACATTATGATATATACTAAGTGACATTTAAACAGTAAATCCAAGGTTTTAGAATTTTCAGAGGTGATTAGACCTACCTTTCATAATTTAGAACTTAAGGTCAATAATATATCTAATGAAGAAAAGGTCAGCAATGTTATTCTAAAAATTATAATAAAATTCTAGTAGGACTATCATGTCCTAAAAACACCCTAGAAGTAGTCCCATAATTATTACAGTGAATAGTAGCCCCTAATTTAATTTATAACCATTTATTCCATAACCATTGGTTAATGAAGCAAGTACTGTAAAAACTCATCTAATAATTATAAGAAAATTCAAAAACTCTGATAATAATCTAAAATCTATAATAACCAAGTTTTAAAATTTTTCTCACACATAAGAGACTCTGAATCTAATTAAATGTAAACATCCAAATTTACAAACTTGTGAATAAGTACTGGTTTTATCCATCTAAAAATCATGGAAAAATTACAAGAAAATAAAAATTGTCAGAAACACTCTCTGACCTAATTTCATAATTTTCTTGACAATATTGGGGCTATGTTCCTATTTTTGATCAAAAACCATAAATCTTATTTTTATGAAGCAAGTACTTGAAACAGTCATCTAAAAATTTAAACAAAAATATACAAGGCTCTATCATGATATAAACTGTCCTATTCCAAGGTTTCACAATTTTTCAATAAACAGAAACTTCACAATCAACATAATAATCTTTAAGGGCACATCTAGGGTTGAAAAGGAAGTACTGTTTTTTAGCCCAAAAATTTCCACGAAAATTAATTTAGGAAAATTTTTACCAGAGAACTACCCTGCCAAAATTTCAAGTGATCTTAAAGTGATTTGATAGCCTAATACTCAAAATTAGGTTTGGTGCCCTAAACTAGGGTTAGGGTTTTGAGAGGGTAAAGGGCTTCCAAATTTCCTAAAATTTTAACTAGAGGACTATACTAACCCTATGGTCCTCTCCACCAATTTTCAAGTAATTCCAAGGTCATTTGACACCATGACCTTCAAACCCTAAAATCTCCATAAAAGGAGCCTACCCTAGGGTTCTAGGGCTACCCTACCCCAAAGTACCCAAAATACCATTTGGGGGGGGGGGTGTTTCATGCCATATAAAAAGTCAGTGGCAAAAATATCAGCATCTGTTGACGTGATTTGACCACTCAAAACCCAAGGGGGTGTTTTGACCTAATTAACCTTATAAGGGTCAACCTAGGGTTGGATAAAAACCTAATTAAAACTTCTCCAAAGGAGATTAAATTTTTATCAGAGCCCTAACATGCTCTCTAAGACCACCCACCCAAATTTGGGGGGATTTTGAGATGTTTAGGACGCTTAATTAATTTATTCATGGATAATTAAATTTTTCTAAAAACTATAGAAAAGTGTTTTTCAAAAAATCTGATTTTTGGATATGTCTTAGATATAGTTAAGAATAGCCCATACCCCAAATTTCAGTTCGTTTGGATATCTGGTTTGGAGTGGGCATTTAAATTAAGCTTTGGACGGCCTTATGGATAGACCTCACCAAAATGAGAGCTGAGGTCTATCCAGAGCTCCAAATGACTTGAAACAAATTTTAAAATAATCTAGATACCTAGAGCTACAACTTTCATGTTGATCATTTTTCTAGCAAGAGCCTCTAATATTTTTAAAAATTTAAACAAAACACTTCTAATTCCTACACAGGAAAATACCAATAATAATAATAATTGAAAATCTAGCACAGATCTTAAAGCACGATCAACAGTCTTGGAGTCGTCTTCCTCCTTGAGCCAACGGCTAAGTTTATCCGTGCCTGGCGCATTTTCCAGGCCGAAATCCCGTCCATCCGGCCACCTCCCTGGTCGGCCACCGCCACCACCACCTCCGTCGAGGTGGTGGCTATCGCCTAGCGGCGGTACGACCGCAGGAGGGGCCTATTCTGGCGAACCTGATAGTGCGATTTTCCTGGATTTTCGGTGAAAAATTTCTCACCGATCGGGCACAATTGAGCCCGATTTATCTAGCTAAGGGATCCTAGATCTAGCACAGACAGAGAGGAGGGGGATTGGACCTCATTTGGAGCATTTCCTTGCTCCATCCGCCGACAGCCATTGTTCCTCCTCAAAGCATTGGGTGCCATGGCATTTTCCTGCTCTGAGGGCTCTAAGTGTTCGGGAAATGGGGGAATTCTACTCCTCAGAGATCTCTAAAGATGATGGAGGGGACGGTTGGGGGTGTAGGTGTAACGTCCCAATTCGCGCTAGGCCCCTTGTTTGCGTATTTGAGTCAAGGGGGCTGTGGTGAGCCCAATGGGGGATGTGGGGGAACAGGTGCGGACGTGCGGGAAATGAGGAAAACAAGGCAAAACAGCATTTTTGGCTGACACGGGTATGGACACGGCCGTGTCCATACCCGTGTGCCTCATAAAAATAGGCTTACCAGTCAGAGAGGTACACGGCTTTGGGACACGGGCGTGTCCCTAGCCGTGTGCCAAGGACACGGGTTGGGACACGGGCGTGTCCCTAGCCGTGTGCCAAGGACACGGGTCGGGACACGGCCGTGTCCCTACCCATGTGCCGCAACCCTGACCCGGCAGAAAGTGGATCTGGGAGGAACACGGCCTTAGACACGGCATGCCACACGGCCGTGTCACCTGAACACGGGTAGGAACACGGCCGTGTGCCTACCCGTGTCTGCGATGTATAAAAAGGAAGAAGTTGGAAACCCTAGCATTCATTCTCCTTTCTTCTGCCCCGAAATTCCTGAGAGAGTTCTTGGCTGGAGGAGGAGGAAGAGCTTGCCGGAGCCATCTTTGGAGGAATCAAAGCGCCGCCATCGTCAAGGGAAAAACAATGCCGCCGCGAAGGAGTGCGAGGCTCATGGCCGGCCATGGTGGTACCGCTGGACTTGAGGTGAGCTTCCTCCCCTCTCCCTTGGTGCTAGATCTATAGTTATGATAGGAGAGACATCGACTCCATAGAGTCTTGATGTGAGGAGGAGAGTTCTTAGGTTAAAGCCATACCTAGGTTTTCTAGGTTTAGTCTCCCTCAACCTTCTCATCATTCAAAGAGGAGATGAGAGGGGTTTTCGTTGAGGGTTTGGCTTTGAAAGGAGAAATAAGGTTGGGTGATTTCTGGAGAAGTTTATGCGAGGCCGTTGCAAGGAAGAAGATGAACGGATGCCGTTCATCTCGCCTTAAGATGCGTGCAGAAATCTGATTTCTGCATGCTGCGACCTTCGTGGCCAATTTCGGAGGTGTTCTGGCCAAATCTGGGTGAACGACTCAACACGAAAGTCGTAGCCCTCGAAATTACCTTTCCAACGAGTGGTTGCTCGTTTCCATGCGATACCTGTAGCCACGGGAAAGCTGGTTCGAGTCCGCTGCGTTCGGGAAAATTCCTGTACAGGAAACTGTTTCCTGTACGTGTTCGAGTTGAATTTCTGGTATGTTGCGACCAGATCTGGGTGATCGACTCAACACGAAAGTCGTAGCCCTCGCGAATACCTTTCCAACGAGGGGTTGTGCATTGTGATCGGATTCCTGTAGCTCCGGGAATCCCAGTTTTAGTATCGGACTACCCTATGTTATTGCACTTGTTAAATTATAATGCTAGCACTCTTGCAATGATTGTGATTTACTCATTTGTTATCTTGCTCCCATATATCTATAATGTTGTTGTTACTATAATTTAGTATGGTTACACATTTGGTCGTGCAATAAGGAATAACTATGCAATAGTAGGGAAATGGATTGGATGGGAAGGCTAGTAATTAAGAGTTGAGATTGGTATTGAATTTATTTATATAGTTTGATGTTGAACATATTAATTATGCGAAGTATTGAGGTGAAATCAGTGAATGGAGGGACGTGAATATGATGAACACTATGTGAGGAGTATTTTGTAACCGTAATCCGAGCCCAAGGGGTTTATTAACAACCGATGCTTAGAGTGGTAGTCTCCCTACGGGTAGCATCGAGTGAGTTGTTTTGGGGCATGTGATGTGCGACGATTCATCGTGTCGCGGTGTTGAGATAATGAATGTGGCAGGTCTACGGGTTCGCCAGTCGTCACACCGATGGGAGCCAATGGGTAGACCTTGGGCGGTAGGGTTAGATACTTGGTGTCCATAACCCGAGATCTCCTCCGTGCCATGAGAACGGTTGGGCTTGCACCTCGTGCGTTTCCGAGGTTCCATCCGGTTCGAAATCAAAGGCCAGGTTGGGCTGTGTTCTTGGTGCACATTTACCCAAGACCCCTTCTGAGCCGTAGTACGCATGTGAGCTCCGCTGTTGTGTTCTTAGCGTTGAGGCGTACGGGGGCCTAGGATAGGTAGTGTGATACCACCTAGTAGTGGAGACGCCCGCTCCACTGTCGCCGTCTGGCCACGACGGACGACGCCTGAGAGGTTAGCTACCTGCTCGAAAAGTGGGAACTTCTAGTCTGTGTCGACATAGCAACTTGCATGTGCGTGCGCATGAGTCGGTCATAACATAACATTCATAACATGTCATTCATTGCATACACAAGATCCTCATCGTATAAGTTTGTATGGGCACTCTTATACGATGAGTTACTTTACTGTTAAGCCGATCCTTAACTTATAAGTTTGTATGGGCACTCTTATAAGTTAAGTTACTATTCTGAGTACTTATACCTACTGTCATTTACTATTGATATTTGTAAAACTGCTAGTTGTGTAGCGTAGCTTATACTCCACTATAGTTACTGTCACCTGTTTGTTTACTTGCTTATATATATATACATATTGTACCTTGTTCCTTTCTCCGCCCGGTGCCGAGGAGTCGCCGGGGGAGCGGATGTGAAGCCACTTAGTCTTATGACTAACGGTTGCTACGTCTTCCTTTTTAGGAGGAAACCCCGCAGGTAGAGCGGCAACGGACTATGCAGCAGGAAAGCCAGGCCCGGATGATAGGACCTGAGGTGGTGGTGCCATCGGCACCGTCAGTGACAGTAGTGAGTGTTTTCATGTAGCCGTTTGGCAAAACATTTCTAGACTCTTGTTTATTTGTACAAGCCTGTTGTGCTTGTTATCTTCCGCTATTACTTTTGGACTTTAACTTAGCTGTGAACTGAACTGCTTTTAGTTTTACTTTTCTGTTATGGTTGGGTTGGCATAATTGTTGTGATATGGATTGTAGCCGGCGGAATAGGCGTCTTGTGGTAAAGGCTAACCCGTGCGTTAGTGCTACCGCAAGGCGGCTATTTCGGGCATAAGACTCCCCTCGTGCCGTGTGTTGTGTTCCGGGAGGGGGGTCTTACAAATGGTATCAGACTAAGCCGATCTTCACCTACAGCAGTCAGGTAACAATGGGCCACTCCCGTTCGATTAGTCGGTTTGGGGACAAACCGACTTAGCGGAAGCAGTGGTGTGCCCATATGTAATTCACACTAAGTTATCCAACTTTGACATTAGTTTTAGCCAACCTGACCCTAGTTTGTACCTTGCGTATAGGTCCCAGCGCAGGTGGAGCCGGTTGGGGGCACTCCTACCCCTTCCGTCCCTTCACAATTCCAGCAGTCGGAACTGGGACAAACGCTGTCAGCCATATTGGATGCATTTAAAGCCCAGCAAGCTCCGGTGCAACAACAAGCGCCAAGCTCCAACTGGTTGAGCACCTTCCGTGCCCTGTCCCCTCCTGCCTATCTTGGGACAGAATCGCCGGTGCGCACCGAGGAATGGCTTGATACCGTGCAGGAATTGATGGCTGGCATAAGATGTCCGAACAGCATGGCGGTGACATTGGTAGTGACGCTGCTAGAGCTGCACGCCAAAAGGTGGTGGAAGTCCCTCATGGGCTCCATCTTCCAAGGGCGGTTGTACACGGACATCGGTTGGAACGAGTTCACCGAGGCTTTTCTGGAGCACTTCATCCCTTCTTCTGCTCGGGATGGACTTGAAGAAAAATTTCTGCAGCTGAAGCAGGGATCGAATTCGGTAACGGAGTACCAGAGGGAGTTCCAACACCTCGCTAGGTTTGCCGATTCCTATGAGTTGGACGATAGAGGCTATGCGAAGCGCTTCTACAAAGGGTTAAGGGACCCCCTGAGGCAGGCCCTTTTGTTTATAGCCGATGGAAGCCTGGCAGAAATCATTGACATGGCAAAGAGACTGGAGGCGGACCACATGGGATGTGGCAAGAGACCTGCGGAAGGTGTAATTGAAGTCGGCCCTAGTAATAGAAGGCGGAATGATCATGGCAGAGGAAGGGGAAACTACAGAGGCGGTCGGTGGGTCAACCGGAACTATCGGGTGGAGTACCCAACTCCGCAACCACTACCTTTACCACCACCACCGCAGCAGCAATATTATCAACAACCTGGGGGCCGACGTGAGATGATATGTTTTGAGTGCAATCAACCGGGGCATGTCCGACGAGTTTGCCCGCGACTGATCGGTGGTGCCCCTATTGCTCCCCCTCCAGTAGCTCCACGGGGGCGAGGGCACATACGTGGCCGAGGAAGAGGACCACCAGGGAGAAATCAAGGACATGCACGGGAGCATGTATTCGCATTGGATATGACTCAGGAGAGAAATCCGCAGGAAGTCATCACCGGTACGTGCAAAATTGTTTTAATATTATATGACTTGTTAGATTTACGATACAAATGTTACGCGCAATTTTGAACGGTGATTACCTTTTTGGAACCTAGGCACTGTCATGGTTAGCGGGAAGCCCGCCTATACGTTATTTGACACGGGTGCGTCTCACTCGTTCATTTCGGAGGACTTCGTGAAGGACTTGGAGGGAGTGCAACACTTCACGGGCATTACTCAAAGGGTGCGCCTTCCGGACGGCTCTGAGATGACGTCGTCAACAAGTTGCGATTTCGACACCCTTATTGGAGGAAAGTTCTTTGAAACTCCGGCAACAGTGTTAAGAATCCCGGAGTTCGATCTCATCCTGGGCATGAGGTGGTTGGACTGGCACCACGCCAGGATCAATTGTGCGGAGAAGCAAGTTATGTTGAGGCATGGAGACTCGGAAGTCATCTTCCAAGGTATTAAATTCGCACCCCGTAAATTATTGTCTTCAATCCAAGTTATGAAATCTCATATGGAAGGGGACGAGGTCTATGTAATTTGCTTCGAGTTGAAGAAATTGACATTAGAGGTCAAGGATGTGCGGGTGGTGCGAGAATTTCCCGAGGTATTTCCCGAGAAATTGCCAGGACTACCCCCGCATAGGGAAGTGGACTTCCAAATCAAGCTAATTCCGGGTGCCAAGCCCGTCTCGCGAGCTCCATACCGAATGGCTCCGAAGGAACTTGCAGAGTTTAGAGTCCAGCTTCAGGAATTGGTGGAAGCAGGGTTCGTTCGCCCAAGCTCGTCGCCTTGGGGAGCGCCCGTTCTGTTCGTCAAAAAGAAGGATGGCACCCTGCGGTTATGTATTGATTATCGGGAGTTGAACCGGTTAACGGTGCGGAACACCTATCCCCTACCGCGCATTGATGAATTATTCGATCAATTGGTGGGATCGTATTGGTTCTCCAAGTTAGATCTGCGTTCGGGATATTATCAGCTGAGAATACAAGAAGATGACATTCAGAAGACGGCGTTCAGTTCGAGATATGGTTTGTATGAGTTCACCGTGATGCCGTTTGGGCTCACAAACGCCCCTTCCGCCTTTATGAGCTTGATGAACAAGGTGTTCGGCCCTTATTTGGACATCTTTGTCATCGTGTTCATCGATGATATCCTAGTCTACTCCAAGACTGAAGCAGAACACGCCGAACATCTAACTTTAGTGCTGAGGAAACTAAAGGAGCACACTTTGTTTGCCAAGTTCAGTAAATGTGAGTTTTGGCTTCGAGAGGTCGCGTTCTTGGGCCATGTGATTAGTGGGGCGGGGCTAGCTGTAGATCCGGCCAAGGTGCGGGCCGTGAAGGAGTGGTCGCCATTGAAGTCAGCGGCCGACATACGAAGTTTTCTTGGACTTGCCGGGTACTATCGCAAGTTCGTGAAAGGCTTCTCGAAGATCGCCCTTCCCCTTACCACGCTGACCAAGAAGGGTGTGCCGTTTGAATGGACACCCCAGTGCGAAGCTGCATTCCAGGAGTTGAAAGACAGATTGACGACTGCACCCATCCTAGCTCTTCCATCTGGGAAGGAGGGCTTTCAAGTTTACACGGATGCGTCGTATCAAGGGATGGGAGCTGTGTTGATGCAGAATGGGCATGTGATCGCTTATGCTTCAAGACAGTTGAAGAAGCATGAAGCCAGCTACCCGGTGCATGATCTAGAGTTGGGAGCGGTGGTATTCGCCTTGAAGATGTGGAGGCATTATTTATACGGCGTCCACTGCGAGATCTACTCGGATCACAAAAATCTGAAGTACGTTCACACCCAAAAGGAGTTAAACTTGAGACAGCGGCGGTGGTTGGAGTTCTTGTGCGACTATGATTTCACCTTGAACTACCACCCCGGGAAGGTTAATTCCGTAGCTGATGCCTTGAGCCGGAAAGCGCCGGAAGCGAGCACGGAATCCCGCTTGATGAGGATGGAGTTAATCCGAACGCTACAGGAGATGGAAATCACTTTGGTCTTTAAGAATCAACCGGAAGAGTATACAGAATATTTGGCCGCGATGAGTATAGTTTGCAGCATACGAGACCGGATCCGTACGAAACAAAAGAAGGATGCGGCTTTAATCCCGGCTTTCAAGTCGATGGAGGATGGGACTACGGAAGAATACTCTCTAAAAGACGGCCTCGTCCATTTTCGTGGCCGGCTTTACATCCCCGAAGGTGACAACATTCGGGAGGATATTCTAAAGGAGGCCCATTGCTCCAAGTACTCGGTGCACCCGGGGATCGCGAAGATGTACACCGATTTGAGAAAGACGATGTGTTGGCCGGGCATGAAGAGGGATGTCAAGTACTTTGTTACTCATTGTGTGGCCTGCCAAATGGTGAAGGCAGAGTGCCGAAGCCCCGGTGGAATGCTACAGTCGTTGCCCATTCCCGAATGGAAATTTGAGGACATCTCCATGGACTTCGTCCACGGGTTACCTCGCTCGCGCTCGGGGAATGATTCGGTGTGGGTGATAGTTGACCGGTTGACCAAGGTAGCCCGATTTATCCCAATGAAGAAGGAGGCGCAAGTGGGCGTCTTAGTGCGTCTCTTTGTGGAGCAATTTGTGCGGTACCATGGTGTGCCGAAGACGATCGTCTCCGACCGGGATGGTCGGTTTACTTCAAGAGAATGGAGGGCTGTACAGGCTTATTTGGGCTCGCGCCTCGCCTTTAGCACAGCCTTTCACCCACAAACGGACGGGCAATCTGAACGAACTATCCGAACATTGGAGGACCTTCTGAGGTTGTGTGTGCTAGATAAAGGAGAACCATGGGAGAGGCTCTTACCTCTTGTGGAGTTCTCTTATAATAACAGTCATCAAACCAGTATTGGAATGGCACCTCATGAAGCTTTGTATGGAAGGAGGTGCAGAACACCCTTGTCCTGGGTGCAAGACGAAGATCCGAAGACATTGGGAAACGAGTATATCGATGACACGGACGCAATGGTTAGGTTGATCCGGAATCGAATGCTAGAGGCTCAAAGCCGACAGGCGAAATATTACAACGCAAGGCACCGTATGGTAGAGTTTCAAGTGGGTGATAAGGTGTTCCTGAAGATTCGACCGATGCACGGAGTGTCACGAGTACGTGGAGTCAAGAAGCTCAGCCCAAGGTATGTTGGGCCCTATGTTGTAGTGGAAAGGATTGGCCCTCTGGCCTATCGATTGGAGTTACCACCGGAGCTGGAGAACCTTCACGACGTGTTCCATGTATCGTCGCTTCGGAAGGCTTTGTTGCGACCTGAACAGTATATCCCCACGGCGGATGGTGCCGTGGCGTCTGATAGGTCTGTGCGACTGGAGCCGGTGCGGATCGTTGATAACGAGATAAGAACCTTGCGCCGCAAAAGTGTTCCCTTGGTGAAAGTGCTATGGTCTAATCATGGGAAGGAAGAGTGCACATGGGAGCCAAGAGATTTGATGCAAGAGCGCTACCCGGAATTATTTACTCCAGGTAAAAATTTTATTTGAAAGCATAGTTCCCTTTTTATGTGTTTCACTCCCATAGCCTTACCCTGATTTCGGGGACGAAATCTTTTATTTTGTTTATAGGATTTGTAACGTCCCAATTCGCGCTAGGCCCCTTGTTTGCGTATTTGAGTCAAGGGGGCTGTGGTGAGCCCAATGGGGGATGTGGGGGAACAGGTGCGGACGTGCGGGAAATGAGGAAAACAAGGCAAAACAGCATTTTTGGCTGACACGGGTATGGACACGGCCGTGTCCATACCCGTGTGCCTCATAAAAATAGGCTTACCAGTCAGAGAGGTACACGGCTTTGGGACACGGGCGTGTCCCTAGCCGTGTGCCAAGGACACGGGTTGGGACACGGGCGTGTCCCTAGCCGTGTGCCAAGGACACGGGTCGGGACACGGCCGTGTCCCTACCCGTGTGCCGCAACCCTGACCCGGCAGAAAGTGGATCTGGGAGGAACACGGCCTTAGACACGGCATGCCACACGGCCGTGTCACCTGAACACGGGTAGGAACACGGCCGTGTGCCTACCCGTGTCTGCGATGTATAAAAAGGAAGAAGTTGGAAACCCTAGCATTCATTCTCCTTTCTTCTGCCCCGAAATTCCTGAGAGAGTTCTTGGCTGGAGGAGGAGGAAGAGCTTGTCGGAGCCATCTTTGGAGGAATCAAAGCGCCGCCATCGTCAAGGGAAAAACAATGCCGCCGCGAAGGAGTGCGAGGCTCATGGCCGGCCATGGTGGTACCGCTGGACTTGAGGTGAGCTTCCTCCCCTTTCCCTTGGTGCTAGATCTATAGTTATGATAGGAGAGACATCGACTCCATAGAGTCTTGATGTGAGGAGGAGAGTTCTTAGGTTAAAGCCATACCTAGGTTTTCTAGGTTTAGTCTCCCTCAACCTTCTCATCATTCAAAGAGGAGATGAGAGGGGTTTTCGTTGAGGGTTTGGCTTTGAAAGGAGAAATAAGGTTGGGTGATTTCTGGAAAAGTTTATGCGAGGCCGTTGCAAGGAAGAAGATGAACGGATGCCGTTCATCTCGCCTTAAGATGCGTGCAGAAATCTGATTTCTGCACGCTGCGACCTTCGTGGCCAATTTCGGAGGTGTTCTGGCCAAATCTGGGTGAACGACTCAACACGAAAGTCGTAGCCCTCGAAATTACCTTTCCAACGAGTGGTTGCTCGTTTCCATGCGATACCTGTAGCCACGGGAAAGCTGGTTCGAGTCCGCTGCGTTCGGGAAAATTCCTGTACAGGAAACTGTTTCCTGTACGTGTTCGAGTTGAATTTCTGGTATGTTGCGACCAGATCTGGGTGATCGACTCAACACGAAAGTCGTAGCCCTCGCGAATACCTTTCCAACGAGGGGTTGTGCATTGTGATCGGATTCCTGTAGCTCCGGGAATCCCAGTTTTAGTATCGGACTACCCTATGTTATTGCACTTGTTAAATTATAATGCTAGCACTCTTGCAATGATTGTGATTTACTCATTTGTTATCTTGCTCCCATATATCTATAATGTTGTTGTTACTATAATTTAGTATGGTTACACATTTGGTCGTGCAATATGGAATAACTATGCAATAGTAGGGAAATGGATTGGATGGGAAGGCTAGTAATTAAGAGTTGAGATTGGTATTGAATTTATTTATATAGTTTGATGTTGAACATATTAATTATGCGAAGTATTGAGGTGAAATCAGTGAATGGAGGGACGTGAATATGATGAACACTATGTGAGGAGTATTTTGTAACCGTAATCCGAGCCCAAGGGGTTTATTAACAACCGATGCTTAGAGTGGTAGTCTCCCTACGGGTAGCATCGAGTGAGTTGTTTTGGGGCATGTGATGTGCGACGATTCATCGTGTCGCGGTGTTGAGATAATGAATGTGGCAGGTCTACGGGTTCGCCAGTCGTCACACCGATGGGAGCCAATGGGTAGACCTTGGGCGGTAGGGTTAGATACTTGGTGTCCATAACCCGAGATCTCCTCCGTGCCATGAGAACGGTTGGGCTTGCACCTCGTGCGTTTCCGAGGTTCCATCCGGTTCGAAATCAAAGGCCAGGTTGGGCTGTGTTCTTGGTGCACATTTACCCAAGACCCCTTCTGAGCCGTAGTACGCATGTGAGCTCCGCTGTTATGTTCTTAGCGTTGAGGCGTACGGGGGCCTAGGATAGGTAGTGTGATACCACCTAGTAGTGGAGACGCCCGCTCCACTGTCGCCGTCTGGCCACGAAGGACGACGCCTGAGAGGTTAGCTACCTGCTCGAAAAGTGGGAACTTCTAGTCTGTGTCGACATAGCAACTTGCATGTGCGTGCGCATGAGTCGGTCATAACATAACATTCATAACATGTCATTCATTGCATACACAAGATCCTCATCGTATAAGTTTGTATGGGCACTCTTATACGATGAGTTACTTTACTGTTAAGCCGATCCTTAACTTATAAGTTTGTATGGGCACTCTTATAAGTTAAGTTACTATTCTGAGTACTTATACCTACTGTCATTTACTATTGATATTTGTAAAACTGCTAGTTGTGTAGCGTAGCTTATACTCCACTATAGTTACTGTCACCTGTTTGTTTACTTGCTTATATATATATACATATTGTACCTTGTTCCTTTCTCCGCCCGGTGCCGAGGAGTCGCTGGGGGAGCGGATGTGAAGCCACTTAGTCTTATGACTAACGGTTGCTACGTCTTCCTTTTTAGGAGGAAACCCCGCAGGTAGAGCGGCAACGGACTATGCAGCAGGACAGCCAGGCCCGGATGATAGGACCTGAGGTGGTGGTGCCATCGGCACCGTCAGTGACAGTAGTGAGTGTTTTCATGTAGCCGTTTGGCAAAACATTTCTAGACTCTTGTTTATTTGTACAAGCCTGTTGTGCTTGTTATCTTCCGCTATTACTTTTGGACTTTAACTTAGCTGTGAACTGAACTGCTTTTAGTTTTACTTTTCTGTTATGGTTGGGTTGGCATAATTGTTGTGATATGGATTGTAGCCGGCGGAATAGGCGTCTTGTGGTAAAGGCTAACCCGTGCGTTAGTGCTACCGCAAGGCGGCTATTTCGGGCATAAGACTCCCCTCGTGCCGTGTGTTGTGTTCCGGGAGGGGGGTCTTACAGTAGGAGCTTTAATCCCTTTGGCCATTATTGACCTCTTCACCTCCCCTCCCATGGCCGACCCTATGCATCCCCCCTGCCCTAATTGCCCCTAAAAATGGCTAGAATCTTCTCAAATTCATCAGAGAAGATGAATGGGGGTGTAATGGAGGGATGACAAGGGGTGTGTCACCTTAATGGCCATAAATGGCCACTTTCTCTCTCCTCAAAATAGGGGGAAACCCCCATTTCTCTCTCCTAATCACCATGGCCGAATTTCCACTCCCTCCCATGTTTAATATCAGTCCATTAGGCTTGTTGACCAATCACTTTGGGCCTAGCCCAAAGGGTTGGGCTAGGTTTTAGTGATTTGAACTAAGTTGACCAAGTTTGACTTTTTGTCAAATTGGGCTCTAGAGTTGATCAAACCATGAAAGTTTTGTGTCATTGGGTCCCTTTTAAGGTTATGACCCTAGGAGTGTGGTCAAATTGAAGTTGTGGTGGTCAATAAGGGTGTTTAATGGAAAATCACCATTTTGACCTAATAGGGGTATTTTGGTCATTTTGCCCTATGGTGACCCTACGATGGGGATTTTTGGTTTACTAGGTCTATTATGAGGTTTTAGACCTAGAAGTGAAGTCAATTCCATATGGTGATGGTCAGTTAGGTCAATTGATGGGGAATTGACCATTTTGCCCTTATTAGGGTTAGGGTTGACTTGGGTCAACTTGACCTGTTTGACTGGCCCCAATGGGTCCGGAGTGTGCCCCTGAGCTCCTAGATGGCCTAGGGTTGTTGTGGTGGGGTGACTGAGCCATGTTAAAGTCCTTAAGTCAAACCCTATGCTTAATATTTTGAAATTACTATTTGCAGACAAAGGTGCTGCAATCCCTATTTTTGGTCTGTGTCAAGGAGGTTCCTTAGCTACCAAGGCCTTATCATGACCTAGTCATGACAAATTCACCTGGGGGGGTCTAGTTGTCTGGGGGATGTTACAAATCCCAACACACAATAAAAAAAATTTTGTCCCCGAAATTCAGGTAGGCCTGCGGGGTTTCTACCAGAGTAATAAATTGTAACATCCCAAAATTTAGATTAGAATTTACCTGAGGCGAAGAGCTCCGGGTATCTTTGTTGCATCAAGTCCTGCGGCTCCCAAGTGTGCTCTTCGTGGAAGTGATTTCTCCACAGAACCTTGACCAGTGGGACCTTCTTGCGGCGGAAGACCCGTATACCCGCATCGTCAATCTAGACCGGCTCCATATGCACTGACCGATTAGATGCTACCGGCCCATCCGTGGTGTTTATTTGCTGCTCTGGCCGTAATAGGGCCCTCCTCAGGGAGGAGATGTGGAAGATGTCGTGCAGGCCCTCCAGCTCTAGTGGCTGCTCCAGCCTGTATGCCAAGGGACCGATACGCTCCAGGATCCTGTAGGGCCACATGTACCTCGGGCTGAGCTTCTTCCTCCGTCTGCGAACTCGAGAGACTCCGTGCATCAGCCATATCTTCAAAAACACTCTATCTCCTACCTTAAACTTCACCAGACGATGTCGTGCGTCATAATATTTGGCATGTCTGCTCTGCGCCTCTAACATCCGATCTCGTATCAGTCTCACCTAGGCCTCGGTGTCCTCCACAATTTCCAAGCCAAGGACCTTCGGATCCTCATCCTGTATCCATGATAGGGGAGTCCTTCACCTCCGTCCATATAGAGCCTCTTAGGGAGCCATACCTATACTGTCCTGATGACTGTTGTTGTATGAGAACTCTACTAGTGGCAACATCTTCTCCCATGGCTCTCCTCGGTCTAGAATGCACAGACGTAGCAGGTCTTCCAATGTCCATGTTTGAACAACCTATTACTAATTTTGTTCAGGATCACTATGTCTATAGGATTATTACATTGACCTTGTTGTATAGAGTAAAGGTCAACTAGTTAAGGTCTAAGGCTTATGACTTAGGTTTGAAGCTTTTCCCAAGACTTTTTAGTTCAGATGAGAAGCCCAGATATAGAGTTCAACTTGTCGTCGAGCTCAAATCGACGAAGCGTCGAACCGGTTGGTTCCCTAGTTTTGATTTGGGCCATGTCATCATAATTAGGCTTAATTGACCCAAGAATTATCTATGGTCAATGGTTAGACTAAAGGTTAGTCTACCCTTAGGTTAGATTAGTTGAGATTGAATTGAAATGAAAATGGTTAAGTAGAATTTTGCTCGATGATAGTCGAATGGCTCTCAACGATCTTCGAATGTTGATCGACGATCTCAGAGTTATATGAACTATGAAGTGGGTCGACGATCTGCTTATTCAGATCGACGATCATGTAGCCTTGGTCGACGATTTCTGTTAAGACAGTTTTTCTTCAGGTCGACGATCTGCTTGTTCAGATCGACGATCTTCGATCTTTGGTCGACGCTTTTTGTCTGTTTTTATCTATAGTCATTTCATTTTGTTGGTACCCTAGTTTGATTTGAGTTCAGTCTTGTCTTTTTATTCCCTTGACCCAAGAAATATCTATGGTCAATGGTTAGTGGTCTAGCTGTAGAGTCCCCGCTTTTCCAGATGAAGAATTTGGTTAAGTAGTTTTTCGTTCGACTATAGTCGAACGCCGCTCGACTATCGTCGACTAACTGTTCGACGATCGTCTATCAGTTGCTCGACGTTCTGTCTGCGAGGATAGTTCGACTATCTGTTGATAGTTCGACTATCTGTGTGCTGAGATAGTTCGACTATCTGTTGATAGTTCGACTATCTGTTTGTTTGATAGTTCGACTATCTGCTTGGATAGTTCAACTATCTGATAGCTCGACTATCTGTTTGATAGGTCGACTATCTGTGTTGTTTGATAGCACGACTATGTGTTGATAGGTCGACTATTTGCTTTCTTCTGATAGTTCGACTATCTGTTGATAGGTCGACTATCTGTTTTCCCTTGGTAGTTCGACTATCTGCTTTGATAGTTCAACTATCTGATAGCTAGACTATCTTCTGATAGTTTGACTATCTGTCATTCTTTGATAGTTCGACTATCTGTTGATAGATTGACTATCTGTTTCTCTTCTGATAGTTCGACTATCTGTTGTTAGGTCGACTATCGGTTCTGCTTTGATAGTTCGACTATCTGTTGATAGGTCGACTATCTGATAGCTCGACTATCTTCTGATAGTTCGACTATCTATTGTGATAGTTCGACTATCTCCTTTGATAGTTCGACTATCTAGATCGTTCGACTATCTGCCCGATAGGTCGACGATCTCCGTGCGTCGGTCGACGATCTCCGAGGGTCGTTCGACGTTTTCTGTTTGCCTTTTTATTTTGTATTTATTTATTCTATTTAATAAATTAATATATTATCTGGCATTTTATTTCAGTTGTTTTATGATAATATTTCCAGGCTATATCTGCTCCATCTCTTTTGCCTGAGTCAAATTTTTTCAGATAAAGTTGTTTGTCTTATTAGTTGACAGTGTATCTTACTTTATCTGCTGTCAGTCCTTTATAGCCGTTAGACTGAAAAGTCTTCCTTCTGCTATAAAGAGTTTGTCTCTGATGTGATTTTATTTAGTACCTGTATTATCAGATTGCTTCCTGCAGCTTCCTTGAAAAAGTTTTATCCCTTTTATAGAATATTATGCTGCAGAGTTTGTTTGTCTTTGTGATATTTGCAGCCCAGGTTTTAAGTTTCAGAAGAAGACAAACAGTTCAAAATGAAAAGAGTCGTTGCTTGTTACTGCTATAAAAGGAATCCTTTGGAGAAGGATTTCAGCTAGCTAACCAGTTATTCAAAAAGCATTTCAAGCTTTCATCAAGACCAAGTTTAACTGCTCTCAGCAATATTCAATGCAACTGAGAAGTGTTAAGCTCTTCTGCTCTTCTTCAACCTGAGTTCTCCTGCCTCCAGGAAGTTCAGACTCAGAGTTCTTTTGAAGAAGAAGAAGAAGAAGATAGCTGCTAGAAGATTTCTATTTTATATTTTATATCTTCTTGTAGTTTTTCCTTCAGTTCTTACTGAAGAGTTTCTGCACTGAAGCAAGACTTCACCTGGACATTCTTTGAGCCAGGGGGAGTCTTGATTCCTTGAGCTTTCTAGCTCAGTGCAAGTCTTTGTGCTTCTCTAATCTATTGTAAAATAGAGAAGACTTTTTAACCTTCTTTCCCCCTCCTATACAGGGTTATTACTCCCTTCAAAAGTATCCCTTGGTGGCAGGGCACCTGATCAAAAACCTGTGGTGGTTTTTAGACACCTGATCAAAAGTCTAAAGGGTTTCTAGATCTACCTGAAGCAGATCTTGTGGTGGCAGGGCACCTGATCAAAAACCTGTAGTGGATTCCTACCTTGTTGGTAGAAGAGTGGACGTACCCAAGTTGTTTGGGGAACCACTATAAATTCCTTGTGTCGTCTGGCTTGCTTAATTTAATTCCTGCATTGTGGCTGTGATTAGATATAACTAGGTTTGCTAGTTGCTGATTAGGTTTTCCAAGCCTTAACTGTAATTACAGGTAGCTTGAGTTTGTGCACAACACTTGTGTTAGGCTTTAGGGTTATCTCCTTATCTATAATCTTTTCATTCCGCATTTCACTCCAAGGGAGTTGGGTAGACTATTAAGTTTTTGTCTAGTGTAAAATTTGATAACTCTATTCACCCCCCCTCTAGAGTAGTATCTATCCCTTCACTTTCAATTGGTATCAGAGGGAGGTTGACTGACTGTATAGGCTAACACCTAAGTCACAAGATCCTGATAGATACCAAAGTTTATAGATATTCACTATCACTATCATGGCCCAGTCCAAGGATTATTCTAGCACCAGACCTCCAGCATGCAACTTAGCTAAGTTTGGCATCTGGAAGGCAAGGATCAAATTATATATGAATTCTGTTGATGAAAGTATCTTTGCTTCTATTTTTTCAGGACCCCCAAGAGCACCTGTTGCTGCTACTGCCTCATCATCTGATATGAGTGCAGTGCCTCCTCCAGATTACAATGATGAGTACAAGAAGGCAAAGATAGCAGATGCCAAGTCGATGAACATTCTGGCTCAGACAATGTCTGATGAGGTATTCCAGAAGGTTGCTGACTGCTCTTCAGCAAAAGCTATGTGGGATACACTGAACCAGATTGTAGCTGGTTCAGCTGATGAAAGGAAGGACAGAAGGTCCAACCTTATCTCACAATATGAGAACTTCAAGAAAACTGATGCTGAATCAGTTGAAGCCATGTATACAAGGCTCAGCTCAATCATTAATGAGCTGAGGACCCTTGACAAGGACATATCATTGACAGAGGTCAATGATAAGATTCTTATGTGCTTCCCTAGCACATGGGATCTGAGGATCTGGCCCATCAAGGAAGCCAGAAGTACAAATGAGATTTCAACTGAAGCTCTTCTCGGCAAGCTCAAATCCTTTGAGCAAGTACTGAAGACAAGGGAAGCAGAAGCTGAAGCAAAGACCCCTACTCCAACAAGAAAAGAGCAATCTCTAGCTCTTAAGGCTGCTGATGCTTCTGAAGGCAGCCAATCCAATGAGGAGCTAATGACATTATTTTCCAAGAGGTTTCTCAAGATGGGGAGAAAGGAATTCAGAAAGAAGTCTTCACGCTTTGAAGACAAACCAAGGTATGACCGTTCACCTGCTAAAGAAATTATCTGTTATGGTTGCAGGAAACCTGGACATATCTTACCAGATTGTTCAGAGGAGAAGAACAAAGATAAGAGGAAAGAAAAGGAACAGCACAGGAAGCACTCCAAGCCATCCTCCTACAAGAACAAGAAGAAGGAGAGAGGTTTCATTGCTGAAACCTGGAGTGACTCAGATGAAGAATCTTCCTCCTCTAGCTCCAGTGAGGATGAGGAAGAGAAGAAGGCAAAGGAAGTTTGCCTGATGGCAATAGATGCCTGCAGCAATCATTCAGCTGCAGAGATTTCAGATTCAGAGGAAGAAATGCCAACAGAAGATGAGGTACTATCGTCTTATGATTTTACTTCAGTAGAATTCAAATTAGAGTTTAAATCTTTATGCTTAGATTTAATTAGTTCTGAAAAAGAGATTAAAGAACTTAGACATAGGCTAGCTGAATCAGAAATCATATCTACTGAAAATATTAGGTTAAAGGAAGATCTCACTAATTATAGTGAAGAAATTAAGTTTCTTAAAATTGAGTTAGCTAAATCTAAGAGGTTAGAAGAATCTCTAAATGGTAGAAGCCTTAAGTTATTAGAAATAACCAGCATGACTAACACTAGGTCAGGCAATAACAAACTAGGCTTAGGAGCTTCTCCCAGTGAACCCCCAGTTATTCTTAAAAATAATCTTTCAACTCCAGTGAACTTCATTTCAGCTAGTGGAATGAAGAACACTGAGCAAGTAAACCAAGTTAATAAAACTTTAAATAAAGCTAAGAGAGAAAAGAGGAAGAAATTTTTTAAAGAAATACAAAGAGCATCGAACGCTGCTCGACGATCGGAAACTCAATGGTCGAACGAAGCTCGACGATCTGAGCGCCCATCGTCGAACGTCGATCGACATTTTCAATATGATTTTCAAAATCATCATCAAACCCGTAGAAACCTAAATGAAAATAGAAACCCTAGGTTTGTTGACCCATCATCTGCATGGAGAATTCCACCTAGGAGATCTCACCCATTAGGCTATCACCCTCAGCCTGCATTTTCATTTATTTCTAGCTTTTCTTATGTGAAAAACAAGGGACCCAAGGTTACCTGGGTCCACAATGTCTAAATGAATGTCTTACAGGTGAAGGCCTATCCTATCACTCAAAATAAGTGGTATTTGGATAGTGGATGTTCCAAGCATATGACAGAAAATAAAAATCATCTGTCAAAATTCAAAGCTAAGCTCGGCCCAAAGGTTATCTTTGGAGATTCAAGCTGTGGTCAGACAGAAGGCTATGTCAGGATCACAATTGGAGATGTTACTTTCAAGAGAGTTGCATATGTGACTGGACTGAAGCACAATTTGATCTCAGTCAGCCAGCTATGTGATGCTGGCTACCAGGTTTCATTTTCAAACTCTTCTTGTAATATTACTTTAAATAATAATGTTGTTTTAGTAGGCATTAGAATAGGTAATATTTATTTAGTAGATTTCAATTCAACTCATTCTGAAATCTGTTTATTTAATGAAGTAACAATTAATAATAATTCTTTGTGGCATAAGAGGCTTAGTCATGTTAACCTTAAAAATATATCTAGGTTATCTAAACACAACCTTGTTAGAGGTTTACCTTCTTGCCCCTACAAGAAGGAGAGCCTATGCAAGGCTTGTCAGCTAGGCAAGCAAACTAAGAATTCTTTTAAATCTATAAATAAAAGTGATTCTCCTAGAATCCTGTATTTATTACATTTGGACCTTTTTGGCCCAATCAATGTACAGAGTTTAGGATGGAAGTATTACACCTTAGTAATTGTAGATGACTTCTCTAGGTTCAGTTGGGTTTTCTTTTTGAGAACTAAGGCTGATAACTTCAAAGCCCTTACAGACTTTCTATTATGTGTGCAGACTGAGTACTCTACTCATGTGGCCTTGATCAGAAGTGATCATGGTACTGAGTTTGACTCTCTTCTCATGCAAGAATTCTGTGAGAGAGAAGGTATCAAACATAGCTTCTCAGCTCCTAGAACTCCCCAACAAAATGGGGTAGTTGAAAGGAAAAATCGAACACTCATTGAAGCTGCTAGTACATTGTTGGCAGATGCTAATATACCTCTCTCCTATTAAGCAGAAGCTGTTAGTACAACCAATTATGTCTTGAATAGAAGTCTGATACACAAGCTTAAGTGTAAAACTCCTTATGAGTTGCTTAAAGGAAAGAAACCTAAAATTAATTATTTTAGAGTATTTGGTTGTGTAGTTTACATTCATAATAACAATAAAGAATACCTTAGAAAGTTTGAAACAAAAGCTTCAATGGGAATTATGCTTGGATATTCCCAAGTAAGCAAAGCTTATAGGGTTTATAACAAATCAACCTGTAAAATTGAAGAATTTGTGCATGTATCTTTTGATGAGTCTCAGATGTTTTACAAGGAGAAGGAAAATTCTCCTTCCTCCAATTCATTGCAGGTACCTGATGCTTCTCAAGAAATTCTTCAACTATCAACTCTTCAGATCACTGAATCAGACAGTGATGAAGACATTGCAGAAGCTGTTGTTGTTCCACCAACAATAGATCAAATTCCTCCTGAGGAATTAATCCCAACTGTTGCTGAAGATCACATCCCACCTGCTGATATTGTCACACTTAGAGATCACCCCACATCTCAAGTGATTGGAGACATATCAGCTGGTGTTCAAACAAGACACCAATTAAGACAGGATGTGATGCACGTTTGTTTCCTCTCACAGGTTGAGCCCCTCACCTTTAAAGATGCTGAGCTAGATCCCCACTGGATCATTGCTATGCAAGAGGAACTCAATCAGTTTGAGAGATGTAAAGTTTGGACTTTGGTTCCAAGACCCAAAGGCCAACTGATCATAGGCACCAAGTGGGTGTATAGAAACAAGTTGGATGCAAATGGAATTATTATAAGGAATAAAGCAAGGCTTGTAGCTCAGGGCTACAGACAGGAGGAAGGTATAGATTATGACCAAACCTTTGCTCCTGTTGTAAGGCTAGAAGCAATAAGGATCTTCTTGGCCTATGCAGCCTACATGAAGTTTAAGGTCTTTCAAATGGATGTCAAAAGTGCATTCCTGAATGGTGAGCTTAAGGAAGAGGTGTTTGTTGAACAACCACCAGGGTTTGTTTCTTCAACTCAGCCCTCATATGTGTTTAAGTTGCAGAAAGCTCTTTATGGACTAAAGCAAGCACCCAGAGCCTGGTATGAGACTCTAGCTAGTTTCCTTTTAGAGCACAACTTTACTAGGGAAGTAGTTGATAGAACCCTTTTCATCAAGCACCACAAGGTCACAATCCTGTTAGTTCAAGTGTATGTGGATGATATTATATTTGGTTCCACTGATCCCAAACTTTGCAAAAGGTTCTCTGACCTGATGCACTCTAAGTTTGAGATGAGTAGTATGGGTGTGCTGTCTTACTTTCTTGGTCTCCAAGTTAAGCAAGATGCTGATGGTATCTTCATCTCCCAATCCAAATATGCCAAGGAATTGGTAAAGAAATTTGGGATGGCTGATGCTTTAGCAATGCCTACACCTATGGCTACTAATATAGTTATTGATTCTGATGATCACGGCAAGCCAGTTGATCAAAAGAATTATAGGGCCATTGTTGGTTCCCTATTATATTTAACTGTAAGTAGGCCTGATATAATGTTTGCTACATGCCTTTGTGCTAGATTCCAGGTCAACCCCAAGGAATCTCGTCTGATTCTTCTCAAGAGAATCTTGAGATACCTGAAGGGATGTCCAAATCTAGGACTTTGGTACCCAGCTGAGTCAGAATTTGAATTAATTGGATATTCTAATTCTGATTATGCTGGTTGTAGAGTTGACAGGAAGAGCACCTCAGGAACTTGTCAGTTCCTAGGAGAGAGATTGGTCTCTTGGTTCTGTAAGAAGCAGGCTTCTGTCTCAACTTCAACTAATGAGGCTGAATATATAGCAGCTGCCAGTTGTTGTTCACAGATCCTGTTGATTCAAAACCAGCTTGTGGATTATGGTTACTCACACAAGAACGCCAAAATCATGTATGATAGTACCAGTGCTATCTCAATTGCACAAAATCCAGTGCACCACTCTAGAACGAAGCACATTGAGATTCGGCACCATTTCCTGAGAGATTGTGTGGAAAAGAACAAAATTTGTCTTGAGTTCATATCCACTGAGTTTCAGAGAGGTGATATATTCACCAAGCTCTTAGATGAACAGAAGCATCTGTTCTTTTTAGTTCAACTAGGCATGATCAATGGAAGAGACTAAGTGTGACTATATCTGCCAATGTTGAAACTTGTTTAAAGATAGTCGAACGACGTTCGAAGATAGTCGATCGGGTCAAGCCCATCATCGACCTATGGTTGATGAAAGCTTGCATGTTTGAAGATCGTCGACCGGCATTCGACCATAGTCGAACAAGTCGAGCTCATCGTCGATCTCTGGATGACGACAGCTTGTTGTTTGAGAAGCCAGAAATAGTCGAACGATTGCTCGACTACTCTGCTTCAGGACCGATCTTCGAACGACCGTTCGACCATCGTATCCAGTATCTTTTAAATAGATCGACTATCTCCGGTCTAATATAAAGCCGATAGTCGACCTAGGTTAAAAGATCTTCGCTTTTATCGTCGACGGAGAGCGTCCTTTCGCATTCCGTCTTCCCGCTTGCTCCTCCTCTTGCGATTTTCTGCCGATTCGTCTTCTCCGTCTTTTTCGCGCATTCTCCAGCACTTCAATGGCGATTTCTCAAGCATTGCTCGCAGTTGTGAAGTTTGATGCAGGTTTCAGTGTCGACTTCGATGCCTTCAGCTGTTGTGAATCAGGGATTGTGGAAATCCTCCAGTTATGCAGAGATCAAGGGTTAGAAAGACTAATGTCTACAAGGATTAAGTTAAATATTCCCGAGATTAAGGAATGGGCATTTACTTCGTCCTCCACCGACGAATCGATGACCGGCTCAATTGGCGGAGAAGAGGTTATTTTGACTCCCGCCATTCTGACTGATTTATTTGGATTGATAAATGGTGAAGAAGAATTTGAGCAAGATGCTGCAGAGTTCGGAAGAATGTTGTTAGAGCTGGGACATGCGGAAGGCATTCCCTCCAAGCTCCTCAAGGTAAATTTTCCATTCAAGATCAAGTTCCTTGCAGAAATAGTTGGAAAAGTGCTTCTAGGAAAGCACTCCGCCCATGACAACATTACTAGACAACAATTTGCACTAATGTGTGCAATTGTAAATCAGAAAAGGATTAATTGGGCAGGAGTTTTGTTCGATTTGATAAGGAAGAAGAACAGTAAGAAAGAGGTTACCCTAGGCAGGGTTATTGGGATTTTTCTGAAAGAGAAGTATCCTCATCTGCTAGTTTCAGTTGCTACAACCATTAACGCCAGCAAGAAGATGAATCTGAACTTGTTCTCCAAGTAGAAGAGGACCTTCTTGAAGCCCGCTCTCACAGGGGTTGCTCCAGCAGCATCCAAGAGCACAAGGACTGATTCAGTCACTCCTCACCCGCTAGAAGCTGGCTCAGCTCATCCTTCTCTTCCATCATCTTCTTCTGCTCTGCAGTCTACTTCAGTTGAAGTTCCATCAACTTCAGCTGAAGTACGACTTCCTGCTTCTCCTATTCGAGATACAACCACGGTTGTCATTCCTTCTCCTCCTGCATCTCCTATTCCTTCTCATGTGGCTAGGATATCTGATCCTAGTTTTGATTTGTTAGGATCTGAGAGGACTCCAACACCTCGTCAGTCCCCTATTCGTTCTCCAGTTCAATCTTCAGATCATATTGATCTTCCTGCTTCCACCCATCCATCTCCAGTTCGCTTTCTAGTTCAACAGGAATACATTCCTCCTGCTGATCTTCTATCATCTGCAGTTCCCCCACCATCTTTTGAAATCACCCTAGCATTCATATCCAGCATCTTGGAGTTGATTACCCCTTCAATCAAAATCATGATTGAAGAGGCAATTGCTCCACTTGCTTCCTCCATTGCTACTTTGACTGCTACCATCCAATCCCTCTCTAATTCTGCTGAGCCCTCTTCTTCCAGGGGCCTGGTTTCAGTTCCCACTGAAATCAGGCAGGGGGAGATGTTCTATGAAGATGTCTCAGAGCGTCCAGCCTCCCCTCTAGCAGATCCTCCAGCGGTGACAGATATAGTGATGACAGTTCAAGAAGAGACTGCTCCAGCTCAAGAAGAATCAGTTTCAGTGTTATCTGAAAAAGAAATATCTGATGCAGTTATGTTATCTGAATTTATTATCAAAGTTTGTTTAGAAGATATCACCACTCCTTTGGTTGCCCGTTTCCTAGAAGGCATTATTACATCCTATCTAGATGAATCCTGGGAGTTGGTAAAGTATGAAGGTAATTCACTCATCTATTTTATTGACGAGTCAACTGATTTGCTAGTTTGTGAATACCTAGAAGGAATGCTTTTAGCTTATATAGCAGATTTGTGTTCATGAATCTACAAATTATATTAAAGGAGATATAGCTGCTCAAGTAGAAGTAGTTGTTCGAGAATCTATTTCAGATGTTTTAGTGGTTCCAGATGTCATAATGACAGTATCAGAACCCTCTCCAGAAGTTCTAGCTGATCTTTTGCCTGCTGCTCAAGATACTGAGTCTGCTCAACCAGCTCAGTCAGATGTGCAAATAGATCCAGAATTGGATCTTTTCTTAGCTGATATAGAAGATGCTGAATCTAAAAGTCAAGATGAAAAGACCCCAGTACTGAGTTTAGAAGAAGAGAAAGCAAGAGCTGCCTGGCAGCAAAGAGAACAAGATATTTTGGAAGAGAAAGAAAAAGTTTTGCAAGATGAAAAATCTACTGTTTGGGATGATTCCCCAGGGTTGGATTTAGATACCCTTCTGGCACAGGATGTCATAGAAGAAGAAAAAGAAAAAGCTGCTCTGAAAGCAAAGGAAAAGGCTGTATCAGAAGCCTATGACCCTTATGATCATCCTCCCTCATCTCATTCTAAAGATGAAGATGATTCAGATATGTCTGAGGACTCTAAGAAAAAGAAAGCTGCAAAGAGAAAAAGGAAAGCTATTGCTCCTCCTCCTCCTAATCGAGACAATGATACTCCTCCCTATTATATATTGAAAGGGATTGACCCTAAGTCGAAAGACTTCCAGCAGTGGATGTGGTTTTCCAAGAACCAGCAAAAGGAGAGAAAGAAATCTAAGAGATATGATAGTCCTGCTCCCAGATGGACTCCCAGAGGCCCTCCTCCTCCACCTCCCGGTGCAGAAGCCTCTGGCAATTTATCTGCTAATCCATCTGCTCCATCTACAAAATCTGCTCCTTCTCAGCCTCATTCAAGGAAAAGTTCTCAAAGCCACCAAGGCAAATCATATACTGGTACTCAAAGGCATGATACTGAGGTTAAAGAGCAAGTGAAGGAGGTTGTATATCAAAAGCCAACATTTTCACCTCCTCCTTCTCCCAAGAAAAAGGTTTCTCCTGATATACCAGTTCATGTTGCTAAGGATGTTGCAAAAGGTAAAAGAACCATTTTCTCTAAAAAATCCAGTAAAAAGTTTGCTGAATTTGCTCCTCCTCCATCTTTAGTTGTTCAAGAAGTTAAAGATACAGCTGAAAGTTTATTAGATTTATCTGTTAAGTTTAAAACTGTGAAGCCAATAGATACATCATCTGAAAATGTGTATGAAAGCCAAGAGTTAGATCCTGATTTCAGGATGGCTCGATTTCTAGAACTTGTTGGATCAGCCCAAATAAAGAAAGCCAAGGCTGAAGGAAAGGACTCTACAGGATTTACTACAATGTCAAAGTTCAGAATGAAGGAACTCGATAAGATCCAGGTTAGTCCTGAGGTATTTGATCCTTCTATATATATGGAAAAGCACCCAGATGCAATTGTTCCAAGGGCTGTAGAACTGAAGATTATTGGCGCGCAAGATTTGAATATGTCTAAGAAAGAAGCCATTGATCCCTTGCGAAAAGTTTCTTTTGTTCCTAGCTCTTCTGATCCCAAGCCAGATTCTGTAGATCCTTAATTTTGTTTGACTGTTTTTTATCTGACTGTTTGATAATTGCTAGTTAATTGTTATCTATTTCCTGTATTAATTTTATTGTTCTATAGCTAGTTCTGTGTTTTAGTTTTTGAGAGACTTAACTCAAATAGGGGGAGATTGTTGGTACCCTAGTTTGATTTGAGTTCAGTCTTGTCTTTTTAGTCCCTTGACCCAAGAAATATCTATGGTCAATGGTTAGTGGTCTAGCTGTAGAGTCCCTGCTTTTCCAGATGAAGAATTTGGTTAAGTAGTTTTTCGTTCGACTATAGTCGAACGCCGCTCGACTATCGTCGACTAACTGTTCGACGATCGTCTATCAGTTGCTCTACGTTCTGTCTGCAAGGATAGTTCGACTATCTGTGTGCTGAGATAGTTCGACTATCTGTTGATAGTTCGACTATCTGTTTGTTTGATAGTTCGACTATCTGCTTGGATAGTTCAACTATCTGATAGCTCGACTATCTGTTTGATAGGTCGACTATCTGTGTTGTTTGATAGCTCGACTATGTGTTGATAGGTCGACTATTTGCTTTCTTCTGATAGTTCGACTATCTGTTGATAGGTCGACTATCTGTTTTCCCTTGGTAGTTCGACTATCTGCTTTGATAGTTCAACTATCTGATAGCTCGACTATCTTCTGATAGTTCGACTATCTGTTGTTCTTTGATAGTTCGACTATCTGTTGATAGATCGACTATCTGTTTCTCTTCTGATAGTTCGACTATCTGTTGATAGGTCGACTATCGGTTCTGCTTTGATAGTTCGACTATCTGTTGATAGGTCGACTATCTGATAGCTCGACTATCTTCTGATAGTTCGACTATCTGTTGTGATAGTTCGACTATCTCCTTTGATAGTTCGACTATCTAGATCGTTCGACTATCTGCCCGATAGGTCGACGATCTTCGTGCGTCGGTCGACGATCTCCGAGGGTCGTTCGACGTTTTCTGTTTGCCTTTTTATTTTGTATTTATTTATTCTATTTAATAAATTAATATATTATCTGGCATTTTATTTCAGTTGTTTTATGATAATATTTCCAGGCTATATCTGCTCCATCTCTTTTGCCTGAGTCAAATCTTTTCAGATAAAGTTATTTGTCTTATTAGTTGACAGTGTATCTTACTTTATCTGCTGTCAGTCCTTTATAGCCGTTAGACTGAAAAGTCTTCCTTCTACTATAAAGAGTTTGTCTCTGATGTGATTTTATTTAGTAGCTGTATTATCAGATTGCTTCCTGCAGCTTCCTTGAAAAAGGTTTATCCCTTTTATAGAATATTTTGCTGCAGAGTTTGTTTGTCTTTGTGATATTTGCAGCCCAGGTTTCAAGTTTCAGAAGAAGACAAACAGTTCAAAATGAAAAGAGCCGTTGCTTGTTACTGCTATAAAAGGAATCCTTTGGAGAAGGATTTCAGCTAGCTAACCAGTTATTCAAAAAGCATTTCAAGCTTTCATCAAGACCAAGTTTAACTGCTCTCAGCAATATTCAATTCAATTGAGAAGTGTTAAGCTCTTCTGCTCTTCTTCAACCTGAGTTCTCCTGCCTCCAGGAAGTTCAGACTCAGAGTTCTTTTGAAGAACAAGAAGAAGAAGATAGCTGCTAGAAGATTTCTATTTTATATTTTATATCTTCTTGTAGTTTTTCCTTCAGTTCTTACTGAAGAGTTTCTGCAATGAAGCAAGACTTCACCTGGACATTCTTTGAGCCAGGGGGAGCCTTGATTCCTTGAGCTTTCTAGCTCAGTGCAAGTCTTTGTGCTTCTCTAATCTATTGTAAAATAGAGAAGACTTTTTAACCTTCTTTCCCCCTCCTGTACAGGGTTATTACTCCCTTCAAAAGTATCCCTTGGTGGCAGGGCACCTGATCAAAAACCTGTGGTGGTTTTTAGACACCTGATCAAAAGTCTAAAGGGTTTCTAGATCTACCTGAAGCAGATCTTATGGTGGCAGGGCACCTGATCAAAAACCTGTAGTGGATTCCTACCTTGTTGGTAGAAGAGTGGATGTACCCAAGTTGTTTGGGGAACCACTATAAATTCCTTGTGTCGTCTGGCTTGCTTAATTTAATTCCTGCATTGTGGCTGTGATTAGATATAACTAGGTTTGCTAGTTGCTGATTAGGTTTTCCAAGCCTTAACTGTAATTACAGTTAGCTTGAGTTTGTGCACAACACTTGTGTTAGGCTTTAGGGTTATCTCCTTATCTATAATCTTTTCATTCCGCATTTCACTCCAAGGGAGTTGGGTAGACTATTAAGTTTTTGTCTAGTGCAAAATTTGATAACTCTATTCACCCCCCCCCCCCCTCTAGAGTAGTATCTATCCCTTCACTTTCACATTTGATCTTTGATTTTTTTCCTCTTGTTTAAGACATATTTTATTCAGTATATTCTGCTCAATTTAATGCTTATATTCTTTCGCTTATTTGTAATATTCCTTTTGCATTAATTGAGAGATTTGGCAGAATAAAACGTTTGTTTTATCAGAGGAAATCGTTCTTTTCTACAGCTGTAATATAGCCGTTAGGCTTTGTTTCCTGTGCCAATTTGTAAAGTAAAATTGAAAGGATATTTATTAATATCCTTAATTCCTTTTTGGGAATGACAGAAAAGATTGCAGGTGCAGGTTTCTTTATTTTGTTTTATTCTATTATTTGGAAAGTTTTTCTAGTGCAGGGCTCGAGGCTTTTCAAAAAAAGAGAAGGTTCTATATTATCAGTTAGTCGGCTGAATACACACACAACATACAAGCTCATAGCAGACAAAGAACAAGATATCTCAAGAGAAAAGAAAAGTTATTCTTCTTCCTGAGTTCATCTTGTCTTCAGGAAAATCAATACTCAGAGTTCAAGCTTTCAAGAAGAAGAACCTCCCAGATTACTGAACATTCATTGTTGCGAACTCTCACAGATTGCAAAAGCTGCTGAAGAAGAACATTCACTCAAAATCTAGAGTCTTCTTCAAGGCTGCATCAGAAAGTCTTCTCAAGAAATTTGGAGATCCTAAACCCTGAAGCAAAGCTTCTTCCTGGACATTTTCTAAGCCAGGAGGAGCTTTGATATATTCAAAGCCATCCACTAGCTTCTCTGAACACAGAAAAGACATCTTAATTCTCTCTTTCAACCTCCTGTAAAAGGGTTATTACACCCTTCAAAAGTGAACCATTGGTGGCAGGGCACCTGATCAAAAACCTGTTTGCTTGTTTTTAGGCACCTAATCAAAAGCCTGAAGGGTCTTTAGATCTACCTGAAGTAGATATTCTGGTGGCAGGGCACCTGATCAAAAACCTTTAGTGGATTCCTACCAGGGTGGTAGAAGAGTGGATGTACCCAATTAGGGAACCACTATAAAGCTCTTGTGTTGTCTGTTGCTTATTTTAATCATTGCTCTGTGGCTATGATAGTTTTAACTAGGTTGCTATTTGTTGTGTTAGGATAAAAGTTCAACTGAAAATTCAGTGAGCTTCACTTTTATTCACTACACTCAGTTAGGCTTTAGGTTTAAAGCTTTTATTTTTATATTCCGCAAATAGCTCTAGAGAAGTGTTTAGAGTCTCCTTAATTTTTGAATACTCTATTCACCCCCCCCCCTCTAGAGTAGTAAGTATCTTATCCCCTCTCTTTCAATTGGTATCAGAGGGAGGTTGGTTATTCAACAACTAAATCTTTATCAGGTTGACTGGTTGAACAGGCTAACACCTGAACCATACGATCTTGTGATAAGATACTTTGATACCATATACACTCACATTAGATTCATGGCCCAGTACAAAGATTACTCTAGCACCAGACCTCCAGTATGTAACTTAGCCAAGTTTGGCATCTGGAAGTTAAGAATTAGACTTTACATGAACTCTATTGATGAAGATATTTTTTCCTCTATCTTAACAGGGCCACCAACACCACCTGCTACAGGTACAACTATAACATCTATAAATCTAAGTGCAGTGCCACCTCTTGACTATAATGAAACTTGCAAGAAGGCCAAGATAGCTGATGCAAAAGCTATGAATATTCTGGCTCAGACTATGTCTGATGAGACATTCCAGAAAGTGGCTGATTGCACCTCAGCAAAAGCCATGTGGGACTCACTGAGTCAGATTGTAGCTGGTTCAGCTGATGAGAGGAAGGAAAGAAGGTCCAACCTCATATCTCAATATGAGAACTTCAAGAAGGAAGAAGCTGAGACAGTAGAAGCTATGTACACAAGGATCAGCTCCATTATCAATGAGCTGAGGACACTTGATAAGGAGATCACATGACAGAAGTCAATGATAAAATACTGATGTGCTTCCCCAGCACATGGGATCTCAGAATCTGGCCAATCAAGGAGTCAAGAAGTACAACAGAGATTTTAACTGAAGCTCTCCTTTTCAAGATAAAATCATTTGAGCAAGTACTGAAGACAAGGGAAGCTGAAGCTGAAGCCAAAGTATCTACTACAACAAGGAAAGAGAAAACCCTTGCTCTTAAGGCTGATGATGAGTCCAAAGTGACTCAATCAAATGAAGAACTGATGGCACTCTTTGCCAAGAGGTTCTACAAGATGGGCAGAAAGGACAACAGAAGAAAGTCATTAAAATATGATGAAAAGCCAATGTATGATAAAACCCCATCTAAAGAAATTGTTTGTTATGGATGAAGGAAGCCTGGACACATTCTCCCTAAGTGTCCAGAGACAAAGCATAAGGAAGGGAGAAAGGAGAAGGAACATGAGAAGCAATATTCCAAGACATCTTCTCACAAATATAAGAAGAAAGATAAAGGTCTTGTTGCAAAACCTGGAGTGATACTGAGGAAGACACCTCTTCCTCCAGCTCTAGTGAAGATGATGAAGAAGAGAAGAAAACTAAGGAGATTTGCCTTATGGCAATCAATGCCTGCAGTAGTAACTCAGCTGCAGAGATGACTGAAGATGAGGAGGATGAATTATCTGATGAAGACCAGGTAATCGCATCTTATGATTTTACCTCTGATGAATTTAAAACCCTTTGCCTAGATTTACTTAGCTCAGAAAAGGAGATTAAGTTGCTTAGAGATAAACTAGCTGGATCAGAATCTCTATCTAGTAAAAACATTAGGTTAGAATCTGAACTCACTAGATCATCTAAAGAAATCAAATTTCTTAAATTAGAACTAGCTAAAGCTAAGAGGTTAGAAGATTCACTTAATGGATGAAGCCTTAAGTTGCTAGAAATCACAAGCACCGCCAACACTAGGACAGGGAACAATAAGTTAGGCTTAGGTGCCTCCCCTATTGAACCCCCATTGCTCCTTGAATATAATCTTTCTACTTCAGTAAAGTTTGTTTCTGAAAAGGGAATACACAACACTGAGGTTATTCAAAAGGCTAAGAAAACCTTAAATAAGATTAAGAGAGGCAAAAGGAAACAGAAATTCATAGAAATACAAAAATCGTCGAACGCCTATCGACAATCGCTGCACCCATCGTCGAACGACAATCGACGATCTCTGAACTCACCTGTTGGGTATAACTACATACAATGAGTGATCGATGATCTCAGCCTGAGTCATCGAACAGAGATCGAAGATCGTGGAATCCAGAATCTTTTTTTGTGAACCAAGATCGACGATCTGGGTACCGATCGTCGAACATCGATCGACGATCAAAACTAAATTTCCAGAATCACAACAATGCTCACAGAAACAATAAGTTTAATAGAAACCCTAGGTATACTAATTGGATTATCCCACCTAGGAGATCTCATCCCTTAGGATATCACCCTTAACTTGCATATTCTTTCATTTCTAGTTTCTCCTATGTGAAGAACAATGGACCCAAGGTTACCTTGGTCCACAATGTTTAACTTATCTTATTGCAGGTGAAGACCTATCTTATCACTCAGGACAAGTGGTATTTGGATAGTGGATGCTCCAAGCATATGACTGGAAACAAAGAGAACCTTTCAAGCTTCAAAGCCAAGTTGGTACCAAAGGTAGTCTTTGGTGATTCCAGCTGTGGTCAGACTGAAGGATATGGTAAATTCACCATAGGATCAGTGACTTTCAAGAAGGTAGCTTATTTCACAGGACTGAAGCACAATCTTATTTCTGTAAGTCAGTTGTGTGATGCTGGCTACCAGGTTTGGTTTTTTAATACTCTATGCAATATTACCTTGAATAATAAAGTTGTATTAGCAGGCATTAGGTAAGGAAATATTTATCTTGTAGATTTTAATTCCACCTCTTCTAAAATTTGTTTATTTAATGAGGTGAGTAGTAATAATACTTTGTCGAATAAGAGGCTAGGTCATGTTAACCTTAAGAATATATCTAGGTTATCTAAATACAACCTTGTCCGAGGTTTGCCCTCTTGCCCCTACAAGAAGGAAGGCCTATGCAAGGCTTGTCAGCTAGGCAAGCAAACTAAAAATAGTTTCAAAGCTGTAAATAAAAGTGATTCACCTAGAATCTTGTACCTATTGCACTTGGATCTCTTTGGTCCAATAGCTGTACAGAGTCTAGGAGGGAAATTCTATACCCTAGTAATTGTAGATGATTACTCTAGGATCACTTGGGTGTTCTTCTTGAGAACTAAATTTGATAACTTTAAAGTTCTTACAGATTTTCTACTTTGTATACAGACTGAGTACTCTACTTAAGTTGCCTTTATCAGAAGTGATCATGGTACTGAGTTTCAATCTCTTCGTATGCAAGAATTCTGTGAGAAAGAAGGTATCAGGCATAGCTTCTCTGCTCCTAGAACTCCTCAATAAAATGGGATAGTGGAATGGAAAAACAGAACCCTGATTGAATCTGCAAGAACATTATTAGAAGATGCTAATATGCCTCTATCCTTTTGGGTAGAAGCAGTTAGCATAACTAACTATGTACTGAATAGGAGTCTGATACATAAACTAAATGGGAAGACTCCTTATGAATTGCTTAAAGAAAAGAAACCTAAAATAGATTATTTTAGAGTTTTTGGCTGTGTAGTTTACATTCACAACAATAACAAAGACTATATTAGAAAGTTTGAAGCAAAGGCTTCAATGGAAATCTTTCTAGGATATTCCCAAGTAAGCAAAGCTTATAGGGTATTTAATAAATCCACATTGAAAATTGAAGAGTCAGTACATGTATCTTTTGATGAAACTAATATGTTTTACAGAGAGAAGGAAACTTCTTCCAATAACTCTTTGCAGGTACCTGACTTGTACGTGCAAGAATTTGGATGAGCTGAAACTCACTCAGGAGATTCAACCTCAACCAACTCTTGAGATTGCTGATTGAGACAGTGATGAAGACCAAGTAGAAGTGATTGCAATTCTACCAACAGCCAATCTAATTCCACCTGAGGAATTGATTCCAACTACTGTTGAAGATCACATACCACCAACTAATTATGTCACACTTAGAGATCATCCTACATCTCAAGTGATTGGAGACATTTCAACTGGTGTGCAAACTATACATCAACTAAGTCAAGATGTGATTTTTGCTTGTTTTCTTTCTCAGATTGAGCCCCTAACCATTAAAGATGCTGAGCAAGATCCCCACTGGATCATTGTTATGCAAGAGGAGCTAAACCAGTTTGAAAGGTGTAAAGTTTAGAATTTGGTCCCAAGACCAAAAGGTCAACTAGTTATAGGCACTAAATGGGTGTTTAGAAACAAGTTGGATGCTAAAAGAATTATTATAAGGAATAAAGCAAGGCTTATAGCACAGGGCTACACACAGGAGGAAGGCATAGATTATGATCAGACATTTGCTCCTGTTGCAAGGCTAGAGGCAATATGGATCTTCCTAGCCTATGTAGCCTACATGAAGTTTAAGGTGTTCTAAATGGATGTAAAGAGTGCATTCCTGAATGGAGAGCTAAAGGAAGAGGTATTTGTTAAACAACCCCCTTGTTTTATTTCTTCAACTTATCCCTCACATGTTTTTAAGTTGCAAAAAGCTCTGTATGGACTTAAGCAGGCTCCTAGAGCATGGTATGAAACTTTAGCTAATTTACTATTAGAACATAAGTTATTTAGTGGCATAGTTGATAGAACCCTTTTAATTAAGCACCATAAGGACAAGATCCTGTTAGTTCAAATTTATGTGGATGACATTATATTTGGTTCCATTGATCCCAAACTATGCAAAAGGTTCTCAGACCTAATGCATTCTAAGTTTGAGATGAGTAGTATGGGTGAGCTGTCTTATTTCCTTGGTCTCAAAGTGAAACAAGATGTTGATCGCATCTTCATCTCCCAATCTAAGTATGCCAAGGAATTGGAAAAGAAGTTTGGGATGGTAGATGCTTCAGCAATGCACACTCCTATGGCTACTAATGTAGTTATTGATTCTGATGAAAAGGGAAAGCCTGTTGATCAGAAAATTTATAGGGCCATTGTTGGTTCCCTATTATATCTAACTGCAAGTAGGCCAGATATAATGTTTGCCACATGCCTCTGTGCTAGATTTCAGGTCAACCCCAAGGAATCTCACTTGACTCTTCTTAAGAGAATCTTAAGATACTTGAATGGATGCCCAAATTTAGTACTTTGGTACCCAGCTGAATAAGAATTTGAGTTGATTGGATACTCAGATTCTGACTATGTTGGCTGTAGATTTGACAGGAAGAGCACCTATGGGACTTGTCAGTTCCTAGGTGAGAGATTAGTATCTTGGTTTTGCAAGAAGCAGTCTTCTGTTTCAACCTCAAATGCAGAGGCTGAATATATAGCAGCTGTTAGTTGCTGTTCATAGATAATGTGGATTCAAAATCAACTCTTAGATTATAGGTACACACATACAAAACACCAAAAATATGTGTGACAGTATCAGTGCTATTTCCATAGCACAAAATCCTGTGCACCATTCTAGAACTAAGCACATATACATTAGACACAATTTTCTTAGAGACTGTGTTGACAAGAATAAAATAAATCTCGAGTTTATACCCACAGATCATCAGAGAAGTGATATATTTACAAAGCCTTTAGATGAACATCAAAGTGAGGAAAAGATCTACCTTAACTCTAGAGGGGGGTGAATAGAGTATTTTTAAAATAATTTGCAATTAAAACTATAAAGCAGTGGAAGACTTAATTTATGTATATGTGTAAGGTGCTTGTGATGAAATAAAAACTAAAGCAAGAACTAAGAAATCACACAGCACACAGCAAAGTCAAACACACAGCAACCAGATGACACAAGGATCTATAGTGGTTCCCCAATAACCTGGGTACATACACTCTTCTACCACCCTAGGTAGGAATCCACTGCAGGAATAATTGATCAGGTGTCCTGGGCACCAATGAGCATTTGATAAGGTGCTCAAAAACAAAAACTAGATTTTTTGATAAGGTGTCTTTCCACCAATGAGTTTTGACAAGGTCTCATAAACCAGTCTCAAAACTTTTGAAGGGAGTTTTGAAAAACCCTTTTACATGAGGGAAAGGAAAAAGAAAGAAAGAGTTGAGTTGTTCTTCTCTGTCAACAATCTGAGAGAAGACAAGTGGAAGATGAAGCTAAAGCTCTCCCTGATATTTGTAAGGTTCAGGAAGGTGAGCTTTGCTAGGGTGATAGGTCTTCAGGTGCTTCAGATCTCCAGCACAAGATGATTTCAGTAGATGCTGAAATGTGAGATGTCTTGAGTCCTTGATGTTGAAGCTTTTGAACACTTGAGGATTTGGAGGAGCAGATGATTTCCTCCACAGAAAACTTTCTTGTGTTCTTGAAGATTTTTACTCAGTGAATCTGTATGTTTCAGAATATGAGTTCTTGATCAGAGTATATTTTGATCTCTCTTCTATAACTCTTTTTCTCAATCCAATGATCCTGTATATCTCTTGCCTATCTTATTGTATAACTGTCAAAAACATATTTTGTACGAGTATATCAGATTCTGACGTAGATGGCCGTTACTCAGTCATAAATGACTTCCATAAATTACAACTGTCTCTGGGGAAAGTCCTAAGTAATATTCCTTTTAGCCTTCCTTGAAACTTTCTCCAGATTGCTTGAAACGACTACATAATCCTTTGCAATAAATGCAGGAAATAACTCTGAAAGAATTCCAAAACTGTTCTTGAATTTGAATTCTGAAGGCGTCAATCTCTCACAAAAATCGTTAACCTTAGCTCAGCTATCGTCGACCTGAGCTCAGAGAATGGATTTATACTAGAGACAGAAAACGTCGACCTGAGCTCTACGATCGTCAAACTGAGCTCAGCGACTTGGAAAATAGCTGAAGACAAAATGTCGATCTGAGCTCGAAGATCGTCGACCGGAGTTCGATGACTTGCAGAATTGAGCTCAGAGAACGTCGAACTGAGTTCGACGTTTTGTCGACCTGAGCTCGACGAAAATTGCCTTTGTCTCAGCACTGAATCCTGATCTTTGAATGGTCTTGGGGGCAGCTTCAAACCTAAGTTCTAACCCTTAGACTCATTCTAATTTGACCTTTTTAACTACACAACTAGGTCAAACCAATTTCCTAAAAACATAGTGATCCTTGACCAAATTAGTAATAGGGTGTTCTAACAATCTCCCCCTATTTGGGTTAGGATTACTATTTACAAGATAAAATAGGAAATAAATAAGCATACAGACAAAGCAAAAGCTAAACTAACAAGTCATAGCAGCATTGCAGATCACAGATAGAATATCAGTAAATATTCAGAGATAGGTGTTTGTTCAACTTATAGAAATCACTTCTTCTCATATCCCTTTTAAAACAAAATTTCCCTGTTCGGATTGAGGGCTTCTTTCTTTGATCTTCTGTCATCATCTGCACCTAAGGAGGTTTGGGATCTTGGCCTTGGAACTACAGCCTTAGGGTGCAGCTTCATGTAATCTTCTGGATCAAAGAATTTTCTTGAAGAATATCTCTCTAACTCTGTCTTTCTTTGATCTGATTGGGTTGTAATGTTGGAAATGTCTTTTACTTGCTCTTTGGCCTTTTTCATTTGATCTAGTGCAGCAAGCTCTTTCATTCTAGCAGTCCATGACACTGGGTTGTTTTCAGGATCTTCAAAAGGGACTGGAGGTTCATATCTATTGATAGATTCTGAATCAGTAGGAGTCCTGGTGACAACTGAATCTCTAAGCTTGTAAGGGAAAGGACCTTGAGTAGAATCAATAGGACCTTGTCCTTCCCTTTGTTGTATGGAATAAGTTCTGTACTCTCTCTGATTTCCTCTGTACTGACCTCTTCTAGAATGATAGCCTCTTTGATGTTGACCTCTGGGTTGATATCATTAAAAAGATTGAGAAGAACTGTGCTTTGAAGCAGATGATTGAAAAGCTGAGCCTCAACCAGATCCTGAGTCTGGAGGAGGAGGAGGAAACTGGGAAGATCCTTTCTCATATTTGTCAAGCTTTCTTCTTTTCTTCATAGCCTTTAGCTGATTCTTAGAGTATTGCATCCAAGCTCTGTTATCGGACAATCATGCAAAATGTAATATGGTATATCATTGACATCTTTGGCTTGAGCAGGAGGGACTCCATCATTGCTTTGCTTCTGGCTTCCTTTTCTTGGCAATGGTGCCAGTTAGAATCATCAGAGTCAGTGTTGAATTGATCACTTTCTGAACTCTGGGGTCTGTCATATATATCATTAATGCTTTTGATATACTCTTCTCTTTGTTTAGACTTCTCAGCAGACAGAACAAGAGCAGAAACAATTGTAGTAGCAGCAGGAGTAGAAGGACCTTTTGGAGCAGCAGGAGCAGCAGGAACCTCAGAAACAATGGGTTCTTCTAGAAAACAGCAAGTTCAACAGTAGCAGCAGCATCAACAAGATCAGTAGGCAACATATCAATATCAGTAGATTCAGCAACTTTAGCAGCAACAACAACACAAGCAGAAACTTCCACAGCCTTAAGAGAATTTATATAAGAGATAATCAGGCAGGGATAACAGACAATAATAGGCAAAATGGCCTTAGTAAGGTCTTCAACTCCCTGATTTGATAAGCAGCTTCTGGGAAGAGAATCAAATTCAGACAGCAGCTTCATAGGGCATCTCCCCCTACCTTGATTCAGTGATAACTGGATCAAAGTAACCTATAGAAGGGATTGCCTGAGGAGAGGAGAGAGAGGTTAGCCTGTCAGATAGCTCCTTTATTGAGTTCAGGAGTGGAGCGATGGAGGTCTCCAGCAGGCTTACTAGCTTGGGGTCCACTATCCCATATAGCTTATCAGCCAAAGCTGATAGATCCACTTGCTCAAGTGTGACTTGAGTAGAAGTGGAGGAGGGAATGTTTTGGGCTGGTGATGGATGGACTGTGGTAGATGGTATTGTGGATGGCAGGATGGTTGGTTGAGATATTGGGATGGAGGAGATAAATGATATGTGTGTGGAGATGGATGGTGTGAAGGATGGTTGAGTAAGAATATCATGCAGGAGTTGTTGATATGAAGAGGTAGAGGGAAGCTCAGCAGGTGAGGAAGTGGAAGCATCCATGAAGGAGTCTTCCAAGATGTTGAAGGATGGAATGTCAAGAGGTGGATAGTAGTGGAGTGGATGGAATTGTTCTGAGGTGGCTGGAGGTGAGATTGGTGATTAAATGGTAATGGGGGAAGAGATGGATGTGGAGATAGTTGATGTTGAGGTGGAGGTAGAAATAGCAGGAGGTGGAGAAGGAGGAGAGGAGGTGGAGGCAGGCAATTCCTCAATGAGGTCAGGAGCCTGAGTGGAAGAGACTGCAATAGTCCTTATGCCTGAAGCATTGGTAGTTCTGGTAGGCTTGATTATTTGTCTGTCCCATTTCCCAAACAGGGCACAGGATAGTCTTTTTTTAATGCATTGATTTGCATCCTATTAGAGACTAGCAGTTCAGGGTACCTGGAGTGCAGGAATACCCCTAAGATCCTCCCAAGGTTCACAAAACTTTTGTTTATTTTCTTCTTTATCAAATCAAAGAAAATTTCTCCCCAATTCAGGTGTTTCTTATCTACCAAGGCTCCCATCAAACAGAACTGATACCTGGATATGGTATCTTGAGCTGAGTGCTTTGCTAGAAGCACTTTCCCCAAAATATCAGCCAGAAATCTAAACTCAATAGATAAGTTCTTTTTCAATAACTTGCTAGGGTTAGCGGCAGAGTGTCCCATTCTATCTAACATATTCACAGATTCTTCTCCCGACATTTCAACAGAGTCATCTCCAATACTCAGATGAAATACTTCACTTAGAAGAGTAGGTGATAATGATACCTGAGTCCCGCCGATAGTACCAACGAGGGAATTCTCATCCAGATTATGTGCTGTAAACACCCATTCCTTAATCTCATCTGCAGCAATCTTTATCCTGGTGGACATTATGTGCACTAACTGTTGTTCTCGGAAGAGTTCCAAAAAGTCTTTGAAAACCTTATCGCTGCCATCAAACGAGTCCATATCTATATCAAATCCTGTATCAAATTTCATCTTGGCGAGAGCGGCAACATTCACGACCATTGTATACCTGCAAAAAGTAACAAACACAACCAAGTGCAGTAGAGTTTGGAGGGAAGGAAAAAGTTTGCAGAGAATATGAAAGCACAAAAGAAAAACGACGGTCGAAAGAATGATTTTATTTTATGGTTTGACGCCGAAAAGGAAGGATCGTTGAACTCCATTCGACGATCTGGGCTTCTAGTGGAATCTGAAGAGTCTTCAATATCGTCGATCTCTGTTCGACGACATTGGAGAGCGTCGATCTCTGTTCGACGATCGTTGACCAGAAGAAGATAGCCTAGCGCTGCCTGGAAAATGCTGAACTCCGATCGACGCTTATTGGAAAGCGTCGATCTCCGTTTGACGCTTTTTGGGAAAATGTCGAGCGCAGTTCAGAGACAAAAAAAAAACTTACAGACACTAGAAAATACAAGTTTTTTAGCCTAGTCTTGGTCTGTTTTTAGATTTAAAAATCTTGGGATTTATTTTAAACTTCCTCCATCTAACATTCCTAACATATTTAGGAAGAAGGTGTATTTCTTTTCATCCAAAGGTTTGGTGAAAATATCTCCCCTTTGCAAATCATTTGGGATATATTGAATTTCAATTTTATTTTTCTCCACATTGTCTCTTAGGAAGTGATTCCTAATCTTTGTATGTTTTGCCCTACTATGGAGGACTGGATTTTGTGCTGTAGAGATAGCACTAGTGTTATCATAAAAATATTTTTGATCCTTCTAAGTTGTAGCCATAGTCTAGGAGCTAGTTTTGAATCCACATGAACTGTGAGCAACAACTGTCTGCTGCCATGTATTCAGCTTCAGCAGTTGAAGTTGACACAGATGTCTGTTTCTTACAGAATCAGGAGACAAGTCTGTCACCAAGGAACTGGCAAGTTCCACTGGTGCTCTTCCATTCTACTCTACATCCATCATAATCAGCATCTGAAAATCCAGTTAATTCAAATCCTGAGTCTTTTGGATACCAGAGTCCTATATTTGGACAACTTTTCACATACCTAAGAATCCTCTTAACTAATGTTAGGTGTGAATCTCTAGGGCTTACTTAGAACCTAGCACATATACATGTAGCAAACATTATATGAGGTCTACTAGCTGTAAGGTACAATAGAGAGCCAATCATTGCTCTATATGTTGTCTGATCAACATGTTTACCATGTTCATCAGTATCTAATACAGCATTGGTAGGCATAGGTGTTTTCATACAAGATGCTTCAGACATACCAAATTTCTTAACCAATTCTTTTGCATACTTGGTTTGAGAAATAAATATTCCTTCAGCATGTTGTTTGACTTGCAATCCTAGAAAGAAGGAAAGCTCACCCATGCTACTCATTTCAAATTTAGAATGCATTAAGTTAGAGAACCTTCTGCACAAATTTGAATCAGTAGAACCAAATATGATATCATCTACATATATTTGTACTAGTAGGGTATGGGACTTATGGGTTCTAATAAAGAGAGTTTGGTCTACTCTACCCCTTATAAAAATCATTTTTCAGAAGAAAGCATGCTAAGGTCTCATACCATGCTCTAGGAGCTTGCTTGAGACCATATAATGCTTTATGCAATTTGAAAACATGGTCAGGATAAGTTGGAGAGATAAAACCAGGAGGTTGTCTAACATAGACTTCCTCTTTGATATCTCCATTGAGAAATGCACTCTTCACATCCATTTGGTAAACCTTGAATCCTTTATGAGATGCATAAGCAAGGAATATTCTTATGGCCTCTAGCCTTGCCACTGGTGCAAAGGTCTGGTCATAGTCCATCCCCTCTTCTTGAGAATAACCTTCAGCAACTAGCCTTGCCTTGTTTCTTACAAAAACTCCTTGATCATCCAACTTTTTTCTGAACACCCACTTTGTTCCAACAATTGAGTGATCCTTAGGCCTTGGTACTAGCTCCCAAACTTTGTTCCTCTAAAATTGATGTAGTTCCTCTTGCATAGCAACGATCTAGTGTGGATCTTGTTCTGCATCTTGAATGGATTGAGGCTCAACTTGAGATAAAAAGCAAGTGTGCATCAGGTTCTGGTTGACCTGATTTCTAGTTTGCACACCAGCTGAGATGTTTCCAATCACTTGGGAGATTGGGTGATCTCTTGTTGTTACTAAATCAACAGGGGGTGTTGATTGTTCACCAACCTGTATTGTTGTTTCCTCTTGTGGAACAGCAACTACCTCTTCAAAATGGTTTTCTCCAAGATGTTGAACATCAAGATGTTGAGTATCCTCTTCATCTTCACTGATTTCAGCTCTTTGTTGGATAAGTGAATGTACTGAATCCTTTTCTACAATGTGTAACCTGTCCAAATTTTCTGAAAGAGAGTGTACCTGCAATGGTTCTATGGTAGAAGTAGAATTCTCCTTATAACACATGTTAGTCTCATCAAAAGATACATGAACAGAATCTTCAATTTTAAGAGAAGTTTTATTATAAACCCTATAAGCTTTACTGATCATGGAGTATCCCAAAAACACTCCTTCATCAGCTTTAGCTTGGAATTTTGCTAAATACTTCTTGTCATTATTGTGAATATAACAAATGCAGCCAAAAATTTTGAAATAGTCTACTTTAGGTTTCTTCCCTTTGAGCATTTCATAGGGAGTCTTGCACTTTAGTTTATGTATCAAACTTATGTTCAACACATGGTTAGAGGTGTTCACTGCCTCTGCCCAAAAAGATAGAGGAAGGTGAGCATCTGTCAACAATGTAGTAGCAGATTCAATTAGGGATCTATTTTTCCTTTCAGCTACCCCATTTTGTTGAGGAGTTCTAGGAGCTGAGAAAGTATGTCTGATCCCTTCACTCTAACAGAACTCTTGCATAAGAAGAGAATCAAACTCTATCCCATGATCACTTCTGATCAGGGCAATGTGAGTATTGAACTCAATCTGTATGCATTTGAGAAAATCTGTCAAACATTTAAAGTTATCAGACTTCTTCCTCAGAAAGAATACCCAAGTGAATCTAGAGAAGTCATCTACAATCACTAAAGTGTATGATTTCCCTCTTAAGCTTTGTACTGTAATGGGTCCAAAAAGATCCATGTGTAACAGATACAAAATCCTAGGTGAATCACTTTTATTAAGTAACTTAAAACTGTTTTTAGTTTGATTGCCTAATTTACAAGCCCCGCAGAGTCCTTCCTTCTTGTAAGGGCCAGAAGGTAGTCCTCTAACAAGGTTATCCTTGGACAGACTAGCAATGGTTCTAAGGTTTAAGTGTCCTAGTCTCTTATCCCATAAATCATTTGGTTTGCAGACTGAATTAAATAAGCAGATGTCAATGTTGGTTGAAACGAAATCTACAAGATAAATCTTACCCTTCCTTTTACCTATTAACACTATTGTGTTATCCTCTGACTTGATCTTGCATAAGGATTTGTTAAATGTCACTTGATATCCTTCATCACCGAGTTGACTGATGCTGATTAGGTTGTGCTTTAGTCCTTCCATATAAGCCACCTTCTTGAATGTGACTGAGCAAATCTGAACAGCACCATATCCTTTTGTTTGACCAAAGTTTGAATCTCCAAAGATCACTTTGGGTCCAAGTTTGGCTTTGAAGGATGTGAGATTATCCTTACTCCCTATCATGTGCTTTGAGAACCCACTATCCAGATACCATTGTTGGTTCATTACTGGATAGGTCTTCACCTACACATAAACAATTTATATGTTTTTGACCCAGTTTACCTTGGGTCTAGGTTGACAACCTTTAAATTCAAAAATGAAAGACATCCCTGGCTGACTCTTATATCCTTCAGGATGGTATCTCCTAGGAGGTACTATCCATTCAGTAAAAGGGTTGAAGCTTTGGGATGAGGGACTTCTAGGATTGACTTGAGATTTATCTCTGAAAGAAGGTTCAAAGCTCTGAGCTCCGTTCGACGATCGTTGACCTGAGTTTGACGATCTTGGGTCAGATCGTCGAGCTCCATTCGAAGATCGACTATACCAGAGTTCATAGTTCATAAGTCGTCGATCTTAGTTCGACGATCCAACCTTGGATCGCCGAGCTCTGTTCGACGATCGTCGAGCTCTGTTCGACATTTTCTGTTGAACTTGTTTTTCCTTAGGTAAATCTGGATTCTTCCTAGCTACCTCTACAATACCCTTTCCTTTATCAGAAATAAATTTAATTGGGGTTTTTAATACTATAGGTTGGCTGGATGAAGCACCCAATCCCAGTGTACTGTTGAATCTTGAATTCACTGTGCTTGTGATGTCCATCAGTCTGATGCTTCTCCCATTAAGGGATTCTTCAAACTTCTTTGCCTGGGATACCTCACTTTTCAGTGAAGCTATCTCCTCCCTACAGTATTCTAACTCCTTAGAGAGTTTGAGGTTGTTTGACTTTAAGGTGCTATGTTCAGACAATTGATTTCTGAGAGAGAAAATCTCTTTCTCAGATTTTAACAGGTCTAAAAAAAGTGCCTTAAATTTAGACCTAAAGTCCTCTGAGTCAAAGTCAAAGGAGTCTATTACCTGGTCTTCTTCAGTATGAGTTTCAGATTCCTAATTTGATCCTTGTTCTGCATCAGAATTTTGCTGAGAGGCATTGATAGCCATCATGCAGAATTCATTTTCTTCAGCATCATCCTCATCATCACTTGAGCTTGATGAGGCTTCTGATTCCTCTTATGTATCACTCCGGCTTTCAGCTACAAACCCCTTCCTTGTATGTTTATTTTTGTTAGAGGAGGATTTGTTGCTGTTGTTTCCTCTGGAGTCCTTGTCTTTTCTCATATCTTTCCGTTCCTTCTTGTCCTTATTCTGATTTTCTGGACAGTCAGGCACAATATGGCCTTGTTTCCTACATCAAAAATAGATTATTTCTTTATTATTTGACTATTCATACCTTGGCTTCTCATGCCCTCTGGATGACCTTGAAAGTTCACCTAGTGTCAACTACCTTCACCTATGGGGGGGGGGGATAGGTGACTTGCAGCGTATTTGCGGAATTAAAAGTGTACCTGCAGAATCAAAACAAAACACATAGCACAGAGAATAACACAGGCAATTTATAGTGGTTCCCCGATTTGGGTACGTCCACTTTCCCCCTTCGACCTATCTCCCAATCCAGGGGCGACTCGGTCACTTCACCAACAGGATTGAAATCCAATCCTTGCACTATCGGAAGGAACCCTTCCACACGTAGAAGTCACACTCCCACAACACGGGTTGCACCCAACCCTACAACTAGAGACCAATCGGTCCTTTATAAAGAATTGAAAATAGCTTGTAAGAAATACAAACAACGTATGGAGACTAAGGTGTCCCTCTTCGTTTGACGACGTGTTCTTGAAGTCAACGAAGAGTCCACAACCCTAGATCTCACTTGGAGAGAATCTCCCCGAGACCGGCGGCGGCGACGAGCGGCGGCAAGGCTCTCGGTGTTGGCGGCGGCAACTGAAGACAGCAGCAAAGCACTGAAGATTCAATCTTCTTAGCGAAGTCGGCAAGGTCTTCCAACGGTCACGCTAGGATCGATCTTCTCGATCGATTCGGACGGGGATGGATTTCCCTATCTCAAATCAAGAGACAAACGATCTCTGGTTAGACACGTGAGACGCTATGCAAGACTTGGCTTCTATCACCGTGGATCTGGAGAAGATCAAGATCAGCAATGTTGATCACTGTACAAGCGGCGGCGACGGAGAAGGTTCGCGAGATTAGGGTTTGACGGCCGCTTGCTTTCGTATTTGTTGTTGGAGTGATTTGCCAGCAGGACCGTGTGTGTGGGACCGCCCCCGTGGCTTTCCCCATCGTGTTCCTGGTCTGGGTGTTGACCCCGGTGGGCCCCCTGTGTGGCGGAATATCCCCGCGGTTCTGTGGTTGGGATTAGTCCCACACCGCCTGCAGCGCCTGATCCTCCGTGTTTATGTACCCCGCCACCCTTCATCTCAACACCTGGGTTTTGAGATGCGATATGGGTTGGCGGGTTCTCACATGGTATCAGAGGTTCCAGGTTGTCCTGCTGCGGGGGTGTGTTGTTGGAGTGATTTGCCAGCAGGACCGTGTGTGTGGGACCGCCCCCGTGGCTTTCCCCATCGTGTTCCTGGTCTGGGTGTTGACCCCGGTGGGCCCCTGTGTGGCGGAATATCCCCGCGGTTCTGTGGTTGGGATTAGTCCCACACCGCCTGCAGCGCCTGATCCTCCGTGTTTATGTACCCCGCCACCCTTCATCTCAACACCTGGGTTTTGAGATGCGATATGGGTGGGCGGGTTCTCACAGTATTCTGTATTCATCGTTTACTGTACACCAATACCTGTGTATTTATACACTAGGTCATAAAGATGACCGTTGTGGGCCCCACCAAAGCAAAGACCGAAGTTTGGTTCGAAATACCGCTTGAAACCTGGACGGTCCAGGAAATGTTGGAAATTTGCCCAAGTCAAATTCGGCGAGAATCATAAGTGATTCTCGACGAATCGGCGCGAATCACTTGCGATTCTCGCCGAATTCTACTTGGCTAATTCTGGCATCACTGGTTGTAGAGGCCGGGGAGAATCGGCGGGAATCACATTAGATTCTCGTCGAATCGTCGAGAATGCAAAGACATTCTCGACGAATCGGCGAGAATCACTTAGTGATTCTCGAGGATTCTGCCTTTAGAGAATTTTCTGGCTACGTTGAGTCAGCTGGCCTCAACCGGCGAGAATCATCTAGTGATTCTCGACGACTCGTCGAGAATCACAAGTGATTCTCGACGAATCGGCGAGAATCACATAGTGATTCTCGACGATTTACACTTGGACGATTTCTCCTCTTTCAACCCGTGAGCTGGTCTTTGGCCCATCCTTGCTCCATGTCTGCTCTTGCTTTATCATAGCCCTGTACTTGAAATTAAGTACACCCTAATAGAGAGATTGCACGTAGGCCAACACACTGATCTGCTCAACGAGGGATTACGTCGCGCAGACCCGTGTATATTGACCCACTGCACCCTGACATTGGTGTGTACTTAGCGTGGAATAATTGCAAGCACAACTTAAAAAGAATTCATCAAATACATAGTGAATTCATCTTAGATTGATAGGAGGCTTCCTCAAATCCAGGTGATTGTGGATACAATACCCAACAGACCTCTTTTTGAAATATTTCCTGGACATCTTATAGGATCTTTTGGCCAGCAAACTCATCAATTCTTCATTGCCTGTGACCTTGTCTTCAGGCAGATCTTTTGTAGCTTTGAATGTTATGGTCTTCTCCTTTCTGATGTCTGGAGAAGCAGTCTTTTGTTCTTCCTCTCTGTTCATGATGAGCAGCTCATAAGACTTGAGCTTGCCCAACAAAGCTTCAGTAGTAATCTCAGTTAGGATTCTGGCATCCTTGATTGGCCAGATCCTTGAGTCCCAAGTGCTAGGAAAGCACATTAGGATCTTGTCATTTAGTTCAGTTAGAGAGATCTCCTTGTCCAGTGTTTTTAGTTCACTGACTATTAGGCTGAGTCTGTTGTACATGTCAGCCACTGATTCAGTTTCTCCTTTCTTGAAGTTCTCATATTGGCTTATGAGATGGGACCTCATGTCCTTCCTTTCATCAAAAGATCCTGAGACAATTTCAGATAACTTGTCCCATATCTCTTTTGCTGAGCTGCATTCAGCCATCTTTTGGAATATCTCATCATACATGGTTTGAGCAAGGATATTCATAGCCTTTGCATCTGCAACTTTCCATTTCTTTATTTCTTCATCTGTTCCTAAAGGAGGTGGAACAGCAATTATACTTGTGATCACTGGGGGTCTTGTACAAACTATCAAAATAAAATTAAATTGTCCTCATAAATAGAATTCATGTAAAGCTTAATCCTTGCCTTCCAAAGTGCAAATTTAGAGAGATTGCACACTTGAGGTCTGGTGCTAGCATAATCTTTGTTCTGTGCCATGGTTTTGCATGAAAATAAATATAATACAAAAAGTAATAACTATCCTCTATAGAAGGTTTATCTTATCAAGGATCTTTTAGTTCAGGTGTTAGCCTATTAAACCAATCTGTTGAAGATTAAAGTGTTGAATAACCAACCTCGCTCTGATACCAATTGAAAGTGAGGAAAAGATCTACCTTAAATCTAGAGGGGGGGGGGTGAATGGAGTATTTTTAAAATAATTTACAATTAAAACTATAAAGCAGTGGAAGGATTAATTTATATATATGTGTAAGGTGCTTGTGATGAAATAAAAACTAAAGCAAGAACTAAGAAATCACACAGCACACAGCAAACTCAAACACACAGCAACCAGATGACACAAGGATCTATAGTGGTTCCCCAATAACCTGGGTACATCCACTCTTCTACCACCCTAGGTAGGAATCCACTGCAGGAATAGTTGATCAGGTGTCCTGGGCACCAATGAGCTTTTGATAAGGTGCTCAAAAACCAAAACTATATTTTTTGATAAGGTGTCTTGCCACACTGAGTTTTGACAAGGTCTCAGAAACTAGTCTCAGAACTTTTGAAGGGAGTTTTGAAAAACCCTATTACAGGAGGGAAAGGAAAAAAGAAAGAAAGAGTTGAGTTGTTCTTCTCTGTCAATAGTCTGAAAGAAGACAAGTGGAAGATGAAGCTAAAGCTCCCCCTGAGATCTGTAAGGTTCAGGAAGGTGAGCTTTGCTAGGGTGATAGGTCTTTAGGTGCCTTAGATCTCCAGCACAAGATGATTTCAGCAGATGCAGAAATGTGAGATGTCTGGAGTCCTTGATTTTGAAGCTTTTAAACACTTGAGGATTTGGAGGAGCAGATGATTTCCACCACATAAAACTTTCTTGTGTTCTTGAAGATTTTGACTCAGTGAATCTGTATGTTTTATAAGATGAGTTCTTGATCAGAGTATATTTTTATCTCTCTTCTGTAACTCTTCTTCTCAATCCAATGATCCTGTATATCTCTTCCCTATCTTATTGTATCACTGTCAAAAACATATTCTGTAGGAGTATATCAGATTCTGACTTAGATGGCTGTTACTCAGTCATAAATGACTTCCATAAATGACAACTGTCTCTGGGGAAAGTCCTAAGTAACATTCCTTTTAGCCTTCCTTGAAACTTGCTCCAGATTGCTTGAAACGGCTACATAATCCTTTGCAATAAATGCAGGAAATAACTCTGAAAGAATTCCAAAACTGTTCTTGAATTTGAATTCTGAAGGCGTCGATCTCTCAAAAAAATCATCGACCTGAGCTCAGCTATCGTCGACCTGAGCTCAGAGATTGGATTTATACTAGAGAAAGAAAACGTCGACCTGAGCTCTACGATCGTCAAACTGAGCTCAGCGACTTGGAAAATAGCTGAAGACAAAACGTCGATCTGAGCTCGAAGATCGTCGACCAGAGTTCTACGACTTGCAGAATTTAGCTAAGAGAACGTCGAACTGAGTTCGACGTTTCATCGACATGAGCTCGACGAAAATTGCCTTAGTCTCAGCACTGAATCCTGATCTTTGAATGGTCTTGGGGGAAGCTTCAAACCTAAGTTCTTACCCTTAGACTCATTCTAATTTGACCTTTTAGACTATACAACTAGGTCAAACCAATTTCCTAAAAACATAGTGATCCTTGCCCAAATTAGTAATAGGGTGTTCCAATAGAACAAAAATATCTATTCTTTTTGAATCAACTAGGCATGATGAATGGATCATACTAAGTGTAAAAATCTGCTAAGTTGAAATCTGTTCTGAGATCGTCGAACAGGTTGAGCTAAAACGTCGACCCTTGGTCTACGACAGCTCTTTGCTTTTAGAGACAGAAATCGTCGATCGACGATCGACGACTCTGCTTTGGAAATCGATCGTCGATTGACGATCGACGACCGATTCTCCTGATCTTCATTCAGAGATCGACGATTCTAGTTTATTTCTAAACGATTGTCTATTTAGGTCTGAAGATCGTCGACGGAACTCGTCGTTTCGTATTCTGCTTTAAGGACTGTTTCGAGCTCTCGTCCTGCGCTTTCTCCCTCTCTCTTCTTGCAATTTCTCTCGTCGATTCCATAGCGATTTCCTCTGCAATCCTGTCCGTGATGAAGTTCGATGCCGGTTTCAGTGTTGATTTTGATTCTTTCAGCGACTGCGAACAAGTTTTCTTAGAGATGCTGCAGTTATGTGATGATCAAGGCCTCAAGAAACTCATGTCTACAAAAATCAAACTCCACCTATCAGAAATAAAGGAATGGGTTTATACATCTTCTTCAGATGACAATGCAATGACAGGAACCATCAACGGTGTGGAGGTAACTTTTACTCCCGAAATTATGACTGAAATCTTTGAGTTAAAGAATTGATCTGATGAGTATGAGCAAGATGCTGCTGAGTATGGTAGGATGCTGTTAGAGATGGGACATGCAGAAGGCATTCAATCTAAGCTCCTGAAAGTAAATCTATCAGTTGGTTTTAAGTTCTTGGCTGACTTGGTTGGAAAAGTGTTGCTTGGAAAGCATTCAGCCCATGACAACATCAACAGGCAACAATTTGCCATGATGTCAGCTGTTGGAACACCCTTTTTATATTTGGGTCAGGATAACTATGCTAAGGATGTTGACCTAATTGTATAGCATAGGTCATTGAGTGTGAGTTTAGAACTTAGGTTATTTGAGATTTAGTTCTGCTCAGCTCGACGTAGAGTCGACCCCAGCTCGACGTAGAGTCGTCCTCAGCTCGACGCATAGTCGACCGCTGCTCGACGCACAGTCGATCGCAGCTCGACGCAGCGTCGTTCTCAGTTCGACGTAACGTCGAGTTCTGCTCGACGTTTTGGCGTGTATCTCTCTGCTTCAATTTTACTCTCTGATCGACGGTCAGTCGAGCTCAGATCGACGCTTCAGGATGAGTTCGACGTTTTAAGTTCTCCCGTCTGTCGACATTTGAAATTCAAATAAGAGATTTTTCAAGCAGTTATTGCAAGAGATCCCCTGGCCATTTCAAGACTTAATTGCTCCATATCTCAAGGAATTTTCAATGGAAATCAATTAAGGCTTTCCTTCTAGGCATGGACAGTTATGGAATACATTAAATGCCCTGCCAACGGCTATCAATCAAAAAAGAAGTAATAATCCCATTACTCAGAGATCTATTCAAGAGAGACAAGAAGAACAGGAAGAACATTCATTCTGAGAACACAGAGAACATCTATCTTCATCTCTCTCTCAAGAAATCAGTCTGCAGAGAATTTACAGAGAAGAACTACACTCAGAGAAACATCTTGATCAACATTCTCTGAAACCTCTTCTGCTCTGCATTCAACTCTTCTCAATTTGCTTTCTGCCTTCAGACATCAAACACTCAGTTTCTGAGTCATCTATTGCTGAAAAAGGACAAGCAGTGAAGAGCCTGTCACCCTTGTGCAAAGCTTCTTCTACCTGAACTTCTACATCTCAGGGGGAGCTTTGACAACATCTACATCCACTAGCTTCTCTCTGATTGTTGACAGAGAAGCAAACTCAACCCTTCTTACCTTACCTCTTCTGTACAGGGTTTTAACTCCCTTCAAAAGTTACCTTTTGGTTAGCTGAGACCTTGTCAAAATCAGTGGTGGCAAGACACCTTATCAAAAAATCTGGTGGTGCCCAGGACACCTGATCAAGCATCCTGCAGTGGATTCCTATCAAGGGGTGATAGAAGAGTGGACTACCCAAGTTTGGGGAACCACTATAAATTTCCTTGTGTCTTCTGTGGATTGCTTTTCTTCTTGCTTGTGTGTTGTGTGATTTTACTTTAAATATATTTATCTGTTTGCATCACTCACTACCTACACTAAGTAAATCTAAAGGTTTTAAATATATCAATTTATTTGAACTTACTCTATTCACCCCCCCTCTAGAGGCTGTTAGATCTTATCACCTAACTTTCAATTGGTATCAGAGGGAGGTTGGTCTTTACTTCAGGCTAACACCTGGACCACAAAGATCTTTGATAAGATCAAACCCTATAGAGTGGTTACTTTATTTTGTTTTGTTATAAATTGTTTTTATAAAACTCATGGCACAAAACAAGGAGTATGCAAGCACAAGACCTCCAGTGTGCAATCTTTCCAAGTTTGGACTCTGGAAAGCAAGGATAAAACTTTACATGAATTCTTTTGATGAAGATATCTTTAATTGTGTCTTAACAGAATGTCCAAGACCTCCTACTTCAACAAGTTCTTCAGCTGTTCCACCTCCTGCAGGAACAGACACTGATATAAAGAAGTGGAAAGTTGCTGATGCAAAAGCAATGAACATATTGGCACAAACTATGTCTGATGACATATTCCAAAAAGTTGCTGAATGCAATTCTGCCAAGGAAATCTGGGACAAATTAACTGAAATAGTCTCAGGTTCAGCTGATGAAAGAAAGGATAGAAGAGCTCAACTGATAACACAGTATGAGAACTTCAAAATGGCTCCAGCTGAATCTGTGGCTGACATGTATAACAGATTCAGTCTCATTGTCAGTGAGTTGAAAACTCTGGACAAGGATATATCTCTCACTGAGATAAATGATAAAATTCTCATGTGCCTACCTAGCACTTGGGATTCAAGAATCTGGCCAATCAAAGATGGCAGAAGTCAAATTGAGCTATCCACTGAAGTTCTCTTAGGCAAGCTCAAGTCCTATGAGCAATTTGTCAAGACAAGAGAAGGGGAGCAAAACACATCTTCTCCTGCACCCAAAGTGGAGAAGACAATAGCTCTCAAAGCTTCAGAGGAAGTACCTAAAGAGAAGGAGATAGTCAATGAAGAACTTCTAAGCCTACTAGCCAAAAGATTCAACAAGATGGCTAGGAAGAATTTCAGAAAATGGTCTTCTAAGGACCAAGACAAGCCAAGGTATGATAGATCTAATAATAAAGAAATTACTTGCTATGGCTGCAGGAAACCAGGACACATTGCACCAAACTGTCCTGAGAATCAAGGCAAAGACAAGAAAGATAAGAGAGAAAGAAAAGACAAGAAAAGAGAGAAAGATTCAAAGAAATATTATGAGAAATCCTCTTCCAGCAACACCAAAAATACAAGGAAAGGATTTGTTGCAGAAACTTGGAGTGATACTGAAGATTCTGAAGAATCATCCAGCACAAGTGATGATGAGGATGATGCCACAGAAAAAGGATTCTGCATGATGGCAATCAATGCATCACAAAGCAGCTCAGATTCAGAGCATGAATCTGAATATATGACTGATCAGGAATTGAGTGAAGATCAGGTACTTGACTCATTTGATTTTTCTTCTGATGATTTCAAGTTTAGATTTAAATCAATGTGCATAGACTTGCTGACAGCAGAGAAGACAAATGATTCTCTTAGAAGTCAACTGTCTGATTACAGCACATTAAGTGCAAATAATCTCAAGCTCTCTGATGAGTTAGAGTGCTGTAGGGAGGAGATAGCTTCACTAAAGAGTGAGCTATCCAAGGCTAAACAGCTAGAGGAAACTCTCAATGGGAGGAGCCTCAAGCTAATAGACATCACAAGCACAGTGAACTCAAGAATGAGTGGTTCACTAGGTTTGGGTGCCTCTCCAAGCCAACTTATAGTGCTAACAACTCCCATAAAATTTACCAGTAACAAGGGTAAAGTAATTATGGTAGTAGCCAGAAAAAATTCTGATCTACCTAAGCAACTTCAAGTTCAACAGAAAACGTCGAACAGAGCTCGACGTCCTTCGACCAGAGCTCGACGCCATTCTAACAAGAATCAGCAACACCTTGCTGAAGCGTCGAACTCAGGTCGACACACGTCGAACTCAGGTCGACTTGCTGTTGTCCCTGAAAGTAGGCCTGTTCAAGCGTCAAATGGAGCTCGACGTCCTGAAACTTCAGCGTCGAACTTAGGTCGACGTGCGTCGAACAGAGCTCAAAGTTCTGGGTTGTCTGCATAGGATAAATCTAAATTGAATATCAAGTATCCTACATCTCAGCCTAACCCTTATGCTGAATGGGTGATTCCTCCTAGGAGATATCATCCTGAAGGCTATAAGAGTCAGCCTGAAATGTCATTCATTTCTGATTTCATTGGTTATCAACCTCAACCCAAGGTGAACTGGGTGAAAAACAACTAAGCTGTTACATGTGCAGATGAAGAGCTATCCAGTGGTGAACCAGCATTGGTACCTGGATAGTGGTTGCTCCAAACATATGACAGGAACCAAAAGCAATCTTTCATCCTTCAAAGCAAAGCTTGGACCAAGAGTAATCTTTGGTGACTCCAATTTTGGACAAACCAAGGGATATGGTCAAGTCAAAATAGGCTCAATCACTTTCAAGAAGGTAGCCTATGTGGAAGGACTGAAGCACAACTTAATCAGCATCAGTCAACTTTGTGATGCTGGTTATCAGGTTTGGTTCACTGATCTAGTATGTAATATTGCTCTAGATAATAATATTGTGTTGATTGGAAATAGGCAAGATAACATATACCTAGTAGATTTTAATTCTTCTAAAGTAGACATATGCCTTTTTAATTCCCTTAGTAAGCCAAATGAGCTTTGGCATAAAAGATTAGGACATGTTAACCTTAGAACTATTGCTAGGTTGTCTAAACTAAACCTTGTTAGAGGACTACCTTCTGGTCCCTACAAGAAGGAAGGACTCTGCAAGGCTTGCCAACTAGGAAAGCAAACTAAAAATAGTTTCAAATCACTTAACAAGAGTGATTCACCTAGGGTTTTGTATCTGTTGCACATGGACCTTTTTGGACCTACTACAGTACAAAGTCTAGGGGGGAAATCTTATGCCTTAGTGATTGTAGATGACTTCTCAAGATTCACTTGGGTGTTCTTCCTAAGAAAGAAGTCTGATAACTTCAAAATTTTGACAGATTTTCTCAAGAGCATACAGATTGAGTTCAATTCTCATATAGCCCTGATCAGAAGTGATCATGGGACAGAGTTTGATTCTCTTCTTATGCAAGAGTTCTGTCAGAATGAAGGGATCAGGCACACTTTCTCAGCTCCTAGAACTCCTCAACAAAATGGGGTAGTTGAAAGGAAAAATAGAACCTTAATTGAATCAGCCACAACATTATTGACAGATGCTCATCTTCCTCTAACCTTTTGGGCAGAGGCTGTGAACACCTCCAATTATGTTTTGAATAGAAGCCTGATACATAAACTAAAGGATAAGACTCCTTATGAATTGCTCAAAGGGAAGAAACCTAAAGTCAGCTTTTTCAAAATTTTTGGTTGCATTTGTTTCATTCACAATAATGACAAGAGATATTTAGCAAAATTTGAAGCTAAGGCTGATGAAGGAGTGTTTCTGGGATACTCTTTGAACAGCAAAGCTTATAGGGTGTATAACAAATCATCTCATAAAATTGAAGAGTCCATGCATATTACCTTTGATGAATCTAATATGTCTTATAAGGAGAAGAATTCTTCTACCATAGATCACTTACAGGTACAATCATTAGCTGAAAATATTAATCAGTTAACCATCATGGATGAGGGAAATCTATCCTCAACAACTCAACAAGAAGCTGCTAGCAATAAGAGTGAAGATACAGATCAAATTTCAGAACCAAATGGAGAGCCAGTTGTTGTTCCACAAGAGGAAACAACAACACAGGTTGGTGAACAATCAACACCCACTGTTGATTTAGTAACAATAAGAGATCATCCAATCTCCCAAGTGATTGGAGAAATTTCAGAAGGTGTGCAAACCAGAAATCAGATAAATCAACATCTGATGCACACCTGTTTTCTCTCCCAAATAGAGCCTCAAACTATTCAAGATGCAGAGCAAGATCCAAACTGGATCATTGCAATGCAAGAGGAACTAAACCAGTTTGAAAGGAACAAAGTATGGGAATTGGTTCCAAAACCAAGAAACCATCAAATTGTTGGAACTAAGTGGGTTTTCAGGAATAAGCTAGATGATCAAGGGATCATTGTGAGAAACAAGGCAAGGCTTGTTGCTCAAGGCTATTGTCAAGAAGAAGGGATTGATTATGACCAAACCTTTGCACCAGTTGCAAGGTTGGAGGCCATAAGAATTTTCCTTGCTTTTGCTGCACACAAGAAGTTCAAAGTTTTCCAAATGGATGTTAAAAGTGCATTTCTCAATGGAGACATCAAGGAAGAAGTCTATGTCAAGCAACCTCCAGGTTTTATCTCTTTAACCCTTCCTGAACATGTTTTCAAATTACATAAGGCTTTATATGGCCTCAAGCAAGCTCCAAGAGCATGGTATGAGACCTTAGCCTCCTTTTTGCTTGAGAATGATTTTAAAAGGGGTAGAGTAGACCAAACTCTTTTATTAGAACCCATAAGTCCCATATCCTACTAGTACAAATATATGTAGATGATATAATATTGGGGTCTACTGATACAAGCTTATGCAAAAAGTTCTCACAACTTATGCACTCAAAGTTTGAAATGAGTAGCATGGGTGAGCTTTCCTTTTTCTTAGGATTGCAAATCAAACAACATGCTGATGGCATATTCATCTCTCAAACCAAGTATGCAAAAGAATTGGTTAAGAAATTTGGTATGTCAGATGCATCTTCTATAAAAACACCTATGCCTACTAATGCTGTCTTAGATGCTGATGAATCTGGTAAACCAGTTGATCAGACTAATTTTAGAGCAATCATTGGCTCTCTTTTATATCTTACAGCTAGCAGACCAGATATTATGTTTGCTACATGTGTATGTGCTAGGTTCCAAGTGAGCCCTAGAGAGTCACACCTCACATTAGTTAAGAGAATTCTTAGATATGTAAAAAGTTGTCCAAATCTAGGTCTCTGGTATCCACATGATTCAGGATTTGATCTCACTGGATTTTCAGATGCTGATTATGCTGGATGTAGAGTAGACAGGAAAAGCACCAGTGGAACTTGTCAATTCCTGGGTGATAGACTTGTCTCCTGGTTTTGCAAAAAGCAAACATCTGTGTCTACATCAACTGCTGAAGCTGAATACATGGCTGCAGGAAGTTGCTGCTCACAGATATTGTGGATTCAAAACCAGCTCCTAGACTATGGTTACAACTTAGAGAAGTCAAAAATTCTTTGTGATAATACTAGTGCAATTTGTATTGCTCAAAATCCAGTTCTCCATAGTAGGACAAAGCACATAGAGATCAGACATCATTTCTTAAGGGATAATGTAGAAAAGAATAAAATAGCACTAGAGTATATTTCTACTGATTTACAAAGGGGAGATATTTTCACCAAACCTTTGGATGAAAAGAAACACTTCTTCTTCCTTAATCAGTTGGGAATGATAGATGGAGATAGCATAAATTAATTTACAAGATTTTGAAACCATAAAAATAACAAAATCTAGGCAAATGTATCTCTTCCTTAAGGATCTAGAGGCTGTTAGATCTAGAGGTTCTGTCTGAACTCTGCTCGACGCTCGACGCTTTTCACTTGAAAACGTCGACCGGAGATCGACTGACCGTCGACCGCTAAATAGCGTCGACCGTCGACCTCATCTTTTGCGTCGACCAGAGATCGACTCTGTCTAGAGTTTGTTAAGTTTCTGTTTCGGTCGACGACGTTAATTGACGTCGACCAGAGCTCGACGTTCAGCATCCCTAATAGCGTCGACCGTCGACCTTCAAAACGGCGAACGTCGAACTCAGCTGAACGCCATCGAGTCTCTTCGTTTCCCCTAGAGCCTCTTAGCGTCGAACTAAGCTCGACGTTATTTCCTTTTCTGCGTCGAACCCTAGTATAAAATCATCTTCTCGGCGTCGATGTCATTTGCGCTTTCGTATTTCCTGCAACTACATTCTCCCTCCAAAGCTTTTACACTTGTTCTTGAGAGGTATTCTGCAGATAATGGCGATTCCAGCAAACATATTGACGGCAATGAAGTTCGATTATGGTTTCGACATCGACTTGGATTCCTTTGAAGGTTCCTCACAGAATTTTCTGGATATCCTGGAGCTATTTAAAGAACAGAAACTAGTGAAGTTTATGTCAACAAGAATGCCCATGGCAGAGACTGAAATTAAAGAGTGGATATATACAGCAGCTAATACAGATGAGAGCACTATTACTGGCTCTATTTCTGGAACTCAGGTATCAATATCTCCTGCTACCTTTACTGAAGCTTTTGAATTAGAGAATGGAAATGACAGCTTGGAATTGTCAAATGAGGAGTATGCTGCAATGCTAGACAGAATGGGTCATTCTTCTGAGAATGCCTCCAAATTGCTGAAAGTGGATCTTGCCATTGAATTTAGGCTTTTAGCTGATGTGGTAGGCAAGGTCATCTGTGCTAAGAGGACAGCACATGATGCTATTACCAGGCAACAATTCTGCATCATGGCTGCCCTCCTAGATAAAAAGCACCTAAATTGGGGAGAATTACTGTTTGATTTAGTGAAGAAAAAGGTCAATAAGACCTATGTTCATTTTGGAAGGACTTTGGGATTGTTGCTTCATCATGTCTGCCCACAGCTTCTGGTAACCTCCAAGCACATTAATGCTTCAAAGAGGTTGACCTGTGCCCTGATTGGAAAATGGGACAGGAAGATTGTAAATCCCAAGGCTGCTGCAGTAATGAAATCCTCTACTGAAACAAGGGCTGTTGTGGCCACTCACCCTCAGTCAACTGACCTAGTAGAAGAAGCCAGGCCATCAATCACCATCTCTCCTTCATTCAGCTTTCCAACCACCTTCACTCCATCAACTTCTCAGCTCTCATCCCCTTTGCAAACATCATCCATTGACACTATTGCATCTTCTCTTCCTCCATCAACTATTGCCGCTTCTGAAGTATTTGATCCTCTTCATTACTTCCCTTCAATGGACATTGAGATCAATCAAGATGATTCCTTCTTGGATGATTCACATGATAACATTGCTGAGCCCTCATTCTCAGACCTCATCATGTCCTCCATTATTGAACCCTCCATTCCTCTTCCTTCTATACCATCATCTTCTCCTGCTGCATCTGTTTCTCTCCCCTCTACCTCTGCTCAACAGTCTGAGCAAGTAGATCTGCTTCCCTTGGCTAATAAGCTCTATGAGCTCTTGGCTCCAAGGTTGTCCTCCTTATTGGATGCTTCCCTAGCTCCAATAATCAGATCTTTGGACTCTATTTCTTCAAAGCTCTCTTCCCTCTCTCCTGCTGTGGCTGGCCCTTCTTCTAGGGGCCTAGAATCAGTTGCTACTGAATCTAGGCAGGGGGAGATTTTGGTAGAAGAAGAGCTGCCTTCTGTTGATTGTGAAGAGATGCTTGTTTCAGATGTTCAGATTGCAGATAGAGAATTCAGTCCACCTCCAGTTGAAGATTCTATTGTGACAGTACCAGCATCATTTTTCAGAAGATCCTTCAGCTCTCACAAGTTACTGCTTGCTGAAGATCTGTCCAGGGCCATCATTCCCTTTGCTGCTGCTGTTGTTGGTTGTGATAAGATGATTCTTGAAGATGTTGCAGTGGTAGCTGATGCTCCTGCAAATGAGTCTGTTGCTCATATTTGTTCTGATTCTGTTGATATTATTGATGATGATCAGTCTGTTGATAACATGACTGTTGATAAGGTTCTTAACACTTCTGATGCAGTGGAAGCCCTTGCTCCTGCTGAAGTTGTTGTTTCTGAGGCAGTGGTAGCTGTTGCTCCTGCCAGTTCTTTTGTTTCTTCTGTTTCTGATGCAGTGGTAGCCTCAGCTCCTGCTAGTGAAAGTTATCCAGCCATTTCTGTTGAGGCTGTGATTTCTGAAGTCTTGAGTGACTTAGCTGATTCAGTGCCTGCTGCCCCTGAAACCATTTCTTTCCCTGCAGTGCTAGATAAGTCATCTACAATGGCAGATGCTCCTCCTTCTGTTTCAGAAAGTGCATCAAAAGATGATTATTATGATCCCTATGATCATATCCAAAGCAGCTCCTCTGATGAGTTTGCAACTAGCTCTGATGACTCTTCTGCAACTATTGCTAAAAGAGGAAAGCTAGAAGCAAAGCTCTAAAGAGAGTTCCAATGGAAAGGGCTACTGACCATGACATCCCTTATTACATACAGCACAAATGCAAGATTACTGAGCCATGGATGCAGTTCTCTAAAAATCAGCTCAAGGCAATGAGAAAGAAAAAGAAGTTCAAGAAAGGAGATTCCAAGTCTTTTGACTTTCCTCCTCCTCCACCTCCTCCTTCTCCAGGTGCAGGAGGCAGTGCTAACCCAGTAAGCAAACCTCCAACATCCTCCTTCCAAGGCAAGACTTATCAGTCAAGGAGAGGACAAGGAGGTGGCCAATCTAGAGGTTATCAATCAAGAGGAAATCAATCCAAAGGATCTTCTAGAGGTAATCAAGCTAGAGGTCAAGCCAGACCCCAACCTTATCAAAGGGAAGGAAAGACCATTGCTTCAACCACTGGTCCCTTTCCCTTTAAGCTCAATGAGGGTGTAAGGCAGAAACCTATTCCTTCAGATCAAAGTAATAAGTATGAGCCTCCTATTCCATATGATGATCCAGTTAACTACCCTACTGCATGGAAGGCTAGGATGACTGAGCTTGCTGCCCTAGACCTAATTAAGAAGAACAAAGAAAGGGGACTGGACACATCCAACATAAGCACAATGTCAGACCAAAGAAGACAGGAATTAGACAAATATCATTCTAGAAAATTCTTTGATGCTGATAGATACATGGAGTTACATCCTGCTGCTGTTCCTCCCTCTGGAAAGAGCATAACTTCATTGGGGACTTCTGAAGATTACAGATCAAAGAAAGACATTGCCAACCCTCAAAGGGAAATCAAATTCAAGAAAGGCTTTGAAGAAGAGCCTAAGAAGAAGTAAATGTAAGATGGCTCATCTTCTATGCTACTGCCATAAACATTTTTGATAGTTGCTTATCTGCTCCTGCTTCCATCTGTGTTCTTGATTTTCAGTATTTCAAATGTCTGTATGCATTTTTAATTTCCTTAAATTCATGTGAATAGTAATCTTAATCCAAATAGGGGGAGATTGTTGGAACACCCTTTTTATATTTGGGTCAGGATAACTATGCTAAGGATGTTGACCTAATTGTATAGCATAGGTCATTGAGTGTGAGTTTAGAACTTAGGTTATTTGAGATTTAGTTCTGCTCAGCTCGACGTAGAGTCGACCCCAGCTCGACGTAGAGTCGTCCTCAGCTCGACGCATAGTCGACCGCTGCTCGACGCACAGTCGATCGCAGCTCGACGCAGCGTCGTTCTCAGTTCGACGTAACGTCGAGTTCTGCTCGACGTTTTGGCGTGTATCTCTCTGCTTCAATTTTACTCTCTGATCGACGGTCAGTCGAGCTCAGATCAACGCTTCAGGATGAGTTCGACGTTTTAAGTTCTCCCGTCTGTCGACATTTGAAATTCAAATAAGAGATTTTTCAAGCAGTTATTGCAAGAGATCCCCTGGCCGTTTCAAGACTTAATTGCTCCATATCTCAAGGAATTTTCAATGGAAATCAATTAAGGCTTTCCTTCTAGGCATGGACAGTTATGGAATACATTAAATGCCCTGCCAACGGCTATCAATCAAAAAAGAAGTAATAATCCCATTACTCAGAGATCTATTCAAGAGAGACAAGAAGAACAGGAAGAACATTCATTCTGAGAACACAGAGAACATCTATCTTCATCTCTCTCTCAAGAAATCAGTCTGCAGAGAATTTACAGAGAAGAACTACACTCAGAGAAACATCTTGATCAACATTCTCTGAACCTCTTCTGCTCTGCATTCAACTCTTCTCAATTTGCTTTCTGCCTTCAGACATCAAACACTCAGTTTCTGAGTCATCTATTGCTGAAAAAGGACAAGCAGTGAAGAGTCTGTCACCCTTGTGCAAAGCTTCTTCTACCTGAACTTCTACATCTCAGGGGGAGCTTTGACAACATCTACATCCACTAGCTTCTCTCTGATTGTTGACAGAGAAGCAAACTCAACCCTTCTTACCTTACCTCTTCTGTACAGGGTTTTAACTCCCTTCAAAAGTTACCTTTTGGTTAGCTGAGACCTTGTCAAAATCAGTGGTGGCAAGACACCTTATCAAAAAATCTGGTGGTGCCCAGGACACCTGATCAAGCATCCTGCAGTGGATTCCTATCAAGGGGTGATAGAAGAGTGGACTACCCAAGTTTGGGGAACCACTATAAATTTCCTTGTGTCTTCTGTGGATTGCTTTTCTTCTTGCTTGTGTGCTGTGTGATTTTACTTTAAATATATTTATCTGTTTGCATCACTCACTACCTACACTAAGTAAATCTAAAGGTTTTAAATATATCAATTTATTTGAACTTACTCTATTCACCCCCCCTCTAGAGGCTGTTAGATCTTATCACCTAACTTTCATCAGCAATACTGAATAAGAAATCAATCAGCAATACTGAATAAGAAATCAATCAATTGGGCTAGATTGATATTTGAATTGCTCAGGAAAAAGAATAACAAGAAAGAGGTGACTCAAGGTAGGCTGATTGGGTTCTTTCTATCAAAGAAAGCTTCCCAGCTGTTAGGCTCTGCTGCTATAGCAATCAATGCCAGCAAGAGAAATGATCCTTCTCTGTTTGTTAAGTGGAAAAGGACCATCCAGAAATAATCAATGGCTGTATCTGCCCCTACAACATTTGAGGGAACAAGGGCTCCTAAAGCCACTTCCCACCCTAGTGAAGAAATTCCTGCTTCATCCTCCTTGCCATCCACCTCCATTGAAACTCATTCTTCTCCTGTGAACCATCCATCACAATCTGCTTCTCTAACTACAGCTCATCTAGCTGAGATACCAAACTTCAACATAGATTCCATGTTCAATCTGCTTACTCCATCTCCTCATCATTCCCCAGCTACTTCAAAGCATCAATCACCCACTAATGATCATCCAACTCATCATAATTCCCCGATTGATGAAGCCCCAGCTCGAAGAACATCAATTCTGATGTTTCCCCATCTATCATTCCTCCATCATTTCAAATTACACCAGAATTCATTGCCAATATCCTAGAACTCATTACTCCATCCATCTAAACAATGATAGATGAATCCATTGCCCCCTTGCTATCTCCATCTCTTTACTTGCTGCTTCTATCACTGCCCTCTGAGCCCCTTCTTCATCTAGGGGCCTGGGTTTAGTTTCCACTGAACCCAGGCAGGGGGAGATACTCAATGATAATGATTCAGTCTCTGCTTGGGCTCATCAGGTGTGCAATCTCCAGCATCAGTGGAGCTAGAAACATGTTCAGATGTAGTTCCAGATGAAGTCTTTCCAGATTCAGTTCAGAGGATAGTAATAGATATTGATGCTCTAGTAGTTCCAGATGAATTGGATGCTTTTCTTGATTCAGATGATGAGTCCTCTCTCTCATCCCTTGGAGGCCACTATATCTGTCAGTCCTCCCCTTGTTCATTTGATCCCCTTCAGGACATTGTGTGCTATCAGAGACCAATGAGCCTTCAGATTTTTGACAGTTTTATTATTTCTGAAGCAATAGGCGAAGCAGCTTTTGCTTTCAAATTTTTTCTTGAGGAGATTTCCACTCCTGTAGTTTCCAGATATCTAGAAGGGATTATTATCTCCTTATTAGAAGCTAAGTGGAATTCATTAGAGTCTCTAGATAAAGGTGTGTCAGTTGTTGTTCCAGAAGATGAATCTGTTGTATCTTCTGCGCCCTCTACTCTTTGGGATGACACCCAAGGTCCAGATTTGGACTCTCTCTTGGCTCAAGATATATTAGAAGAAGAAAGAGAAAAGGCTCTTCTAAAAGCTAAAGAACAAGAGGAAGCTATGCTAAAAGATATTGATGATCTGTATGCAAAGCCTCAGTCCTCACATTCTGAGGATGAGGATGAAGATTCTGATGATTCCGAAGGTAATAAGAAAAAGAAAAGGACTGCTCAAAAGAAAAGGAAGGCCATAGCTCCAGCACCTCCTAACCCAGATCATGATATTCCATACTATATTCTGAAAGGAATTGATCCTAAATCTAAGAATTTTGAAGCTTGGATTTGGTATTCAAAAAATGCTCAGAAAGCAAGGAAGAAGAGCAGGAAGAACTCTCCTCCTCCCAAGGGGATTCAGAGAGGTCCTCCTCCTCCTCCTCCCTCTGTTGGTTCTTCAGGAAATGTGTCTCCCAAATCTTCTGCTCCTTCTACCATACCAAATCAACCATACATCTATCAAAGGAAGGGCAGGCAGCCTCCTCCCAGTAGGTCTCATTATCAGAGGCAGACTAGGCATTCAGACAGTCAAAGAGAGCAAGTAAAAGAAGTTGTATATCAACAACCAACTTTCTCTCCTCCTCCAGCTCCTAAGTCTCCTCCCAAAGCAAAATTGTCACCTTCAAAGGAAAAACTTGCTCAGGTCAAGCTAGTAGATGTCAAAAGATAAAGAGTTATATACTCTGACAAATCAAGCAAGAAATATGCTGAGTATGCTCCTCCATCTAGTCTTATGATTCAAGAGCCAAAAGATTAAAATGTCAAGCCATCTCAAGAGCAAACTTAGAGTTTTCTAACACAATCAGTAAAATTTAAGATTGTAAATCCATTGAATCCAGATGATGAAAACACTTATGAAAGTCAAGATCTTGATCCTAACTTCAAATGGCTAGATTTTTAGAATTGGTGGGAACTGCTCAGATCAAGAAATCTAAAGCTGAAGGTAAAGATATCACAGGATTTTCTATTATGTCAACAAACAGAAAGAAAGAATTGGACAGATTCCAAGTCATCTCAGAAGTTTTTGATGCCTCAAAGTATATGGAAAAACATCCTGAAGCTATTCTGCCTAAAGCTGGAGAGCTAAAGATTATTGGAGAGCAGGACTCGAAGTTATCAAAGAAGGATGCATGTGATCCTAGAAGAAAAATCACTTTCTCTCCTGCTACTTTTATTCCTCCTTCAGACTCTGTTGATAAATGTCTGTGATGTTTATTTTGACTATCTAATTTTATTCAATCTGTTTGCTGTTGTTTATTCTTATCTGCTTGTATTAGATTTGTTTTTTTGAGTGACATCACCCAAAAAGGGGGATATTGTTGGTTCCCTAGTTTTGATTTGGGCCATGTAATCTTAATTAGGCTTAATTGACCCAAGAATTATCTATGGTCAATGGTTAGACTAAAGGTTAGTCTACCCTTAGGTTAGATTAGTTGAGATTGAATTAAAATGAAAATGGTTAAGTAGAATTGTGCTCGACGATAGTCGAATGGCACTCGAAGATATTCGAATGATGATCGACGATCTCAGAGTTATATGAACTCTAAAGTGGGTCGACGATCTGCTTATTCAGATCGACGATCGTGTAGCCTTAGTCGACGATTTCTGTGAAGACAGTTTTTCTTCAGGTCGATGATCTGCTTGTTCAGATCGACGATCTTCGATCTCTGGTCGACACTTTCTGTCTGCTTTTATCTATAGTCATTTCATTTGATCTTTGGTTTATTTCCTCTTGTTTAAGACATTTTTTATTCAGTATATTCTTCTCAATTTAATGCTTATATTCTTTTTCTTATTTGCAGTATTCCTTTTGCATTAATTGAGAGATTTGGAAGAATAAAACCGTTTGTTTTATCAGAGGAAATCGTGCTTTTCTACAGCTGTAATATAGCCGTTAGGCTTTGTTTCCGGTGCCAATTTGTAAAGTCAAATTGAAAGGATATTTTTTAATATCCTTAATTCCTTTTTGGGAATGAAAGAAAAGATTGCAGGTGCAGGTTTCTTTATTTTGTTTTATTCTATTATTTGGAAAGTTTTTCTAGTGCAGGGCTCGAGGCTTTTTCAAAAGAAGAGAAGGTTCTATATTATCAGTGAGTCGGCTGAATACACACACAACATACAAGGTCACAGCAGACATAGAACCAGATATCTCAAGAGAAAAGAAAAGTTCTTCTTCTTCCTGAGTTCATCCTGTCTTCAGTAAAATCAATACTCAGAGTTCAAGCTTTCAAGAAGAAGAACCTCCCAGATTGCTGAACATTCATTGTTGCAAACTCTCCCAGATTGCAAAAGCTGCTGAAGAAGAACATTCACTCAAAATCTAAAGTCTTCTTCAAGGCTGCATCAGAAAGTCTTCTCAAGCAATTTGGAGATCCTACACCCTGAAGCAAAGCTTCTTCCTGGACATTCTCTAAGCCAAGGGGAGCTTTAATATATTCAGAGCCATCCAATAGCTTCTCTGAACACAGAGAAGACATCTTAATTCTCTCTTTCAACCTCCTGTAAAAGGGTTATTACTCCCTTAAAAAGTGAACCATTGGTGGCAGGGCACCTGATCAAAAACCTGTTTGTTGGTTTTTAGGAACCTGATCAAAAGCCTGAAGGGTCTTTAGATCTACCTGAAGCAGATCTATTTGTGGCAGGGCACCTGATCAAAAACCTGTAGTGGATTCCTACCAGGGTGGTAGAAGAGTGGATGTACCCAATTGGGGAACCACAATAAAGCTCTTATGTTGTCTGTTGCTTATTTTAATCATTGCTCTGTGGTTGTGATAGTTTTAACTAGGTTGCTAGTTGCTATGTTAGGATAAAAGTTCAACTGAAAATTCAGTGAGCTTCTCTTTTATTCACTAGACTCAGTTAGGCTTTAGGTTTAAAGCTTTTATTTTTATATTCCGCAAATAGCTCTAGAGAAGTGTTTAGAGTCTCCTTAATTTTTGAATACTCTATTCACCCCCCCCCCACTCTAGAGTAGTAAGTATCTTATCCCCTCTCTTTTAGAACCCAGTTTGACTATCTCTAAGCTCAGGTCGACGAGTCGTCGAACTCGGTTTGACGATCGCTGAACTCAAATCGACGCTTTCTGTCTAAGACTAGTTCCAATATCTCTAAGCTCAATTCGACAATAGTTGAGCTCAGATCGACGATTATCTTTTGAGATCGACGATTTCTTGAATTCTGTCAGTTTGTTAAGGATTTCAAATGTCTTTAAGTCAGAGCATTTATTGAAAAAGATTTTTAGCCGTTATATTAAATCTGGAGCAAGTTTCAAGGAAACAAAGAAGGAATGTTATTAAGGTTTTTCCTCCAGAGACATTTGACATTTAAGGAAAGCATTTATGGTATTTCTAACGGCTATCTAGAAGATTTGAAGACTGGATTTCATATTATGTTTCAGAAGAGAAGAAATATACACATACACAGAATACAGACAGAAGAAAAAAAAGCAGATCAATAACCCAGAACAGAGAATAAGCTTCTATTCTTTCTGATTCCTTCTGATTCAAAGTTTCTCATGTCTTCATCATTCATACTCCAGACAACACACATTTCAATTCTTGCTGAAATCCTCTTTTGCTGGAGCATTCTTTTCATTGAAGACCTATCACCCTTACAAAGCTTCTATTCCTGAACTCTTGCTAATCTCAGGGGGAGCTTTGACACATCAACATCCACTTGTGTTTCTCTCTGATTGTTGACAGAGAAGACCACCTAACCTTTTTCTTTTTCTTTCCTGTAAAAGGGTTCTTTAAACTCCCTTCAAAAGTTTTGTTTTGGTTTCTGAGACCTAATCAAAACTCAGTGGTGGCAAGACACTTGATCAAAAAATCTGGTTTTGTTTTTTAGCACCTGATCAAAAGCTCATTGGTGCCCAGGACACCTGATCAACTTATCCTGCAATAGATTCCTACCAAGGGTGGTAGAAGAGTGGATGTACCCAGGTTTTGGGGAACCACTATAGTTCCTTGTGTCTTTTGGTTGCTTGTTATTTTGTTTGCTGTGTGCTGTGGATTTGCTTCTTGTATTTGTTTTATTTTTATTACTGGTAAGCACTCTACACTAAGTAAATTAAGTCTTCCACTGCTAAAGTAATTTTTATATTTGCAAAATTATTTTAAAACACTCTATTCACCCCCTCTAGAGTGAAGGGTTGATCTTACACTCAGTTTCAATTGGTATCAAAGCCAGGTTGGTTGTTCATACAGGCTAACTCCTGAACCAAAAGATCTCTCTTAAGATCCATCCTTAATAGAGGGTTATTTTTATAATTTTTATTTTAATCTAAATTTATGGAACAGAACAAAGATTATGCTAGCACCAGACCTCCAGTGTGCAATCTCTCCAATTTTGCACTTTAGAAGGCAAGGATCAGATTATACATGAATTCCATTGATGAAGATATTTTTAATTCTGTTTTGACAGATTGCCCCAAGCCCCCAGCAAACACAAGCACAAATGTTGTTCCACCCCCTTCAGGAACAGATGCGGACATAAAAGAAGGTTGTTTATGCTAAAGCAATGAACATACTAGCTCAGACAATGTCTGATGACATCTTCTAGAAGGTAGCTGAATGTAACTCAGCTAAAGAGATTTGGGACAAGCTATCTAAGCTTGTGTCAGGATCAGCTAATAAGAGAAAAGATAGGAGATCTCATCTCATCACTCAGTATGAGAATTTCAAGAAAGCAGAAATTGAATCAATAGCTGACATGTACAACAGACTAAGTCTGATTGTCGGTGAACTCAGGACATTGGACAAGGAGATCTCTCTCGTAGAGATAAATGACAAAATCCTAATGTGCTTCCCCAGCACTTGGGATTCAAGGATCTGGCCCATCAAGGATGCCAAAAGTATAAATGAAATCACTACAGAAGCTTTATTGGGCAAGCTCAAATCTTATGAGCAGCTCATCAAGAATAGAGAAGAAGAGCAGAAGACAACTTCTCCAACAGTCAGGAAGGAGAATTCAATTGCTTTCAAGGTAACAAAAGAACATCCTGAAGACAAACTCACAGGCAATGAAGAACTGATGAGTCTCGTAGCCAAGAGGTTCTAAAAAATGGCCAGGAAGGACTTCAGAAAAAGGTCATCCAGAGGCCAAGAAAAGCCAAGGTATGATAAATCAAATAATAAAGAGATTATTTGTTATGGTTGCAGGAAAGCAGGACACATACTGCCTAATTGTCCAGAAAGTCAAAACTAGGACAAGAAGGACAAGAGAGAAAAGAGAAAAGATAAAGACTCCAGAAGAAATCACTATGAGAGATCCACTTCCAGCAAGAACAAGCACACAAGAAAGGGATTTGTTTCTGAAACATGGAGTGAAATAGAAAAAGAATCTGATGCATCATCAAGTTAAAGTGATGATGAGGATGATGCACAAGAAAAAGATTTTTGCATGATGGCAATCAATGCATCTCAGAACAACACTGATTCAGAACATGAATCTGAATCAAAATCTGAACCAGAGCTAGAAGAAGACCAGGTAATTGATTGATTTGATTTTAATTTTGAGGACTTCAAGTCTGAATTTAAAGCATTGTGTTTAGATTTATTTAAGTCTGAGAAAGAAATTATCTCTCTCAGAAATCTGTTATCTGAATACAGTACCTTAAGTTCAGATAACCTCAAAATCTCAGATGAGTTAGAATTTTGTAGGGAGCAGATAGCTTCACTGAAAAGTAAACTATCTGAGGCCAAGAAGTTTGAAGAATCCCTCAATGGGAGAAGTATCAAACTAATGGACATCACAAGCACAGTGAACTCAAGATTCAATAGTACACTGGGCTTGGGTGCTTCATCCAGCCAACCTATTGTGTTAACAACTCCCATTAAATTTATCTCTGATAAAGGAAAAGGAGTTGTGGAGGTAGCTAGAAAAAATTCTGATCTACCCCAAAAGAACAAAGTTCAACAGAAATCGTCGAACAGAGCTTGACGATCTTCGAACAGAGCTCAGCGATTTCATGCTGAATCGTCGAACTCAAGTCGACGATCTCTGATCTTTGAAAAAAGACAAGATCGATCGCTGAACGGAGCTCGACGATCTGACCCAAGATCATTGAACTCAGGTCCACGATCGTCGAACGGAGCTCAGAGATATGACTAGTTATTAAGGGGTACATCAAAAATTAATTCTAGATATCCTACATCTCAAGGGTTCAACCCTTATACTGAATGAATAATTCATCTTAGGAGATATCATCTTGAAGGTTATAAGAGTCACTCAGGGATGTATTATATTTCTGATTTCAAAGGTTATCAAGCTAGACCCAAGGTAAACTGGGCCAAAAACAAATGAACTGTTATTTGTACAGGTGAAGGACTATACAACCAAGAACCAGCATTGGTATCTGGATAGTGGGTGCTCCAAGCACATGACTAGAAGCAAGGGTAACCTAGTATTCTTCAAGGCTAAGCATGGACCCAAAGTGATGTTTGGAGATTCAAACTATGGACAGACCAAAGGATATGGTGTAGTTAAAATTGGGTCAGTGACATTCAAAAAGGTAGCATATGTGGAAGGACTGAAGCACAACCTTATTAGTATCAATCAGTTATGTGATGAAGGTTACAAAGTTACATTCAACAAGTCTTCATGCATCATCAAATCAGAAGACAACACAACTATGTTGACAGGTAACAGAAGAGGTAACATTTATCTAGTAAATTTTCATTCAACCAAGGTAGATATCTGTTTATATAATTCTCTTAGCAAACCTAATGAATTTTGGCATAAGAGATTAGGACATGTTAACCTTAGAAAAATTGCTAGGCTATCCAAGGACAACCTTATTAGAGGGATACCTTCTGGCCCCTACAAGAAGGAAGGACTCTGTATGGCTTGTCAATAAGGCAAGCAAACTAAAAATAGCTTTAAGTCACTTAATAAGAGTGATTCACCTAGGATTTTGTACTTGTTACATATAGATCTGTTTGGACCCATTACTATACAAAGCCTAGGAGGGAAATCTTATACTTTAGTAGTTGTAGATGACTTCTTTAGATTCACATGGGTGTTCTTTTTTAGGAAGAAGTCTGATAACTTCAAATATTTGACAGAGTTTCTCAAATGTATACAGATTGAGTTCAATACTCACATAGCCTTGATTAGAAGTGATCATGAGACAGAGTTTGATTCTCTTCTTATGCAAGATTTCTGTCAGAAGGAAGGGATCAGGCACACTTTCTCAGCTCCTAGAACTCCTCAACAGAATGGGGTAGCTGAAAGGAAGAATAGAACCCTTATTGAATCTTCCACAACATTGTTGACAAATGCTCACCTTCCTCTATCCTTTTGGGCAGAGGCTGTGAACACTTCAAATTATGTTCTGAATAGGAGTTTATACATAAGCTAAATGACAAGACTCCCTATGAATTACTCAAAGGGAAGAAACCTAAAGTTGATTATCTTAGAATTTTTTGTTGTATTTGCTACATTCATAATAATAACAAGAAATACTTAGCAAAATTTGAAGCCAAAGCTGATGAAGGAGTGTTTCTAGGATACTCCATGATCAGTAAGGCCTATAGGGTTTATAATAAATCATCTCATAAAATTGAAGAAATAGTGAATGTCTCTTTTGATGAAACTAATATGTCTTACAAGGAGAAGAGCACTTCTACCATAGACCCTATGCAGGTACATTCTCTATCAGAGAATTTAGATAGGTTGAATATCATTGAAAAAGATCCATCACCTTCATCCACTCAACAAGAAGCTGAAAGTAATGAAAATGAAGATGATAGTCAGATTTTAGCAAGTCATGGTGACAATCAAAATGAAGAGCCAGTTGTTGTTCCACAAGAGGAAACAACAACACAGGTTGGTGAACAATCAACACCCATTGTTGATTTAGTAACAACAAAAGATCATCCAATCTCTCAAGTGATTGGAAATATCTCAGCAGGTGTGCAAACCAGAAATCAGATCAAGCAATATCTGATGCACACTTGCTTTATTTCTCAAATTGAGCCTCAATCCATACAAGATGCAGAACAAGATCCAAACTGGATCATTACAATGCAAGAGGAATTAAATCAATTTGAAAGAAACAAAGTTTGGGAGCTAGTGCTAAAGCCAAAGAATCATCTCATTGTTGGAACAAAATGGGTATTAATAAATAAGTTAGATGATCAAGGAGTTATTGTAAGAAACAAGGCAAGGCTGGTTGCTCAAGGATATTCTCAAGAAGAAGGCATAGACTATGACCAAACCTTTGCACCAGTTACAAGGTTAGAGGCCATAAGAATCTTCCTAGCATATGCAGCTCACAAGAAGTTCAAAGTATATCAAATGGATGTCAAAAGTGCATTCCTCAATGGTGTTATCAAGGAAGAAGTTTATGTAAAAATACCTCCAGGTTTTATCTTTCTAACTCACCCTGATTTTGTTTATAATTTGCATAAAGCATTATATGGTCTCAAACAAGCTCCTAGAGCATGGTATGAAACCCTAGCTTGCTTTCTCTTGGAAAATGATTTTAAAAGGGGTATAGTATACCAAACTCTTTTTATTAGAACCCATAAGTCCAATATCCTACTAGTACAAATCTATGTAGATGATATTATTTTTTGTTCTATTGATTCAAATTTTTGCAAAAGGTTCTCTAACCTAATTCATTCCAAGTTTGAAATGAGTAGCATGAGTGAGCTATCCTTCTTTCTAGGATTGCAAGTCAAACAACATGCTGATGAAATCTTTATTTCTCAAACCAAGTATGCAAAAGAATTGGTTAAGAAATTTTGTATGTCTGATGCATCCTCTATGAAAACACCCATGCCTACTAATGTTGTATTAGATGTTGATGAACATGGGAAACCAGTTGATCAGACCACATATTGAGCAATGATTGGATCCTTATTGTATCTTACAGCTAGTAGACCTGATATAATGTTTGCTACATGTATATGTGCAAGATTCCAAGTCATAGAGAGTCACACCTCACATTAGTTAAGAAAATAATTAGGTTTGTGAAAAGTTGTCCAAATCTAGGTCTCTAGTATCCAGCTGATTCAGGATTTGATTTAAATGGATTTTCTAATGCTGATTATGCTGGATGTAGAGTAGACAGGAAAAGCACCAGTGGAACTTGTCAGTTTCTTTGTGACAGACTTGTCTCTTGGTTTTGCAAGAAACAAACATCTGTGTGCACATCAACTGTTGAAGCTGAATATATGGCAGCAGGTAGTTATTTCTCATAGATATTGTGGATTCAAAATCAGCTCCTGCACTATGGCTACAACTTAGAGAAGTCCAAAATATTTTGTGATAATACTAGTGTCATTTCCATAACTCAAAATCCAGTCCTCCATAGTAGGACTAAACACATAGAGATTAGGCATCACTTCTTAAGGGATAATGTAGAGAAAAGTAAAATTGAACTAGAATACATCCCAACTGATTTACAAAGGGGAGATATTTTCACCAAACCCTTGGATGAAAAGAAACACACTTTATTCCTTAATCAGTTAGGAATGTTAGATGGAGGTAGTCTTAATTAAGTTCCAAGATCTTAAAAACCTAAAAATTGACAAAAACTAGGTTAAAAATTTAAGTTTCCTAGCATCTGTAGGTTTTCTCTGAACTCTTAACTACACTCGACATTTTTCATGAAGATCATTGAACGGAGCTCGGCATTTCCAGATAGTGATTGACTATCATTCTCGGTCAGCGATCTCAAATATCGTCGAACGGAGATCGACGATGTTGAGACCCTTCAGTTTCCCCTAGAGCCGTAGATCGTCGAACTGAGTTCAATGATCTTTCCTTTTCTGCGTCGAACCCTAACATAAAATCATTTTTCAGGCGTCATTCTCATTTGCGCTTTCATACCTTCTGCAAGAATTTTCTTTCCCTCCAAACTCTTCTACACTTGATCTTGTTTGTTTTTGCAGGAAATATGTCGGTCTCAGTCGCCGTTCTAGCCGCAATGAAGTTCGACACTGGCTTTGATATTGACATGGAATCTTTTGACGGGACTTATCAGATGTTGAAGGACATTCTGTAACTCTTCAAGGAATAACAACTTGTAAATATTATGACTACCAGAATCAAGTTAGCAGCAGATGAGATAAAAGAATGGGTCTATACTGCCCATAATCTGGATCAAAATTCAGTTGTAGGAACCATCTCAGGGACACAGGTATACCTAACCCCAGGTATTCTTACAGAGGTTTTTGGATTAAGTACTGGTAATGATAGTATAGAACTATCAGGAGTTGAATTTTCTACAATGTTAGATAGAATGGGTCATAATTCTGAGAACCCTAATAAACTGCTGAAGAAGAATCTATCCATGGAATATAGATTTCTAGCAGATGTTGTAGGAAAGGTCATTTTGGCCAAGCATTCAGCCCATGATACAATTTCCAGGTATCAATTTTGTTTAATGGATGTAATAGTGGATAAGAAGCACCTGGATTGGGGAGCAATTTTCTTTGATTTGCTTAAGAAAAAGATAAATAAGAATTTTGTAAACTTTGGAAGGATTTTGGGTCTATTCCTGCAGAATAGGTGCCCACAGTTGTTGGTGTCCAATGGGATGCATATCAATGCATCAAAGAGGCTTTCTTCTGCCCTATTTGGAAAGTTGGAGAGACATATTGTCAAACCTAGCAGGGCTCCTGCACCTAAAGCTTCTTCAGGCACAAGGACTGAAACAGTCACTCCTCCTCAGTCCACTGTCCTAGTAGAAGTTTTGTCTTCCACATACTCTCCTCCTTCTCCACATCCAGTTACATCATCCACACCTTCACTTTCAATAGCTTCTCTACCTCCTCCAGCCACCCATCAAGAAGATTTCCATCCACTACATTACTTCCCATCCAATTATTTAGAATCATCCCCCAATATTCCATCATTCAACCATATAGATGATTCCTTCATGGATGCTTCTCCATCTTCACCTCAAGACATTCCATCCACCTCAACCTCCTGACAACAAATCAAACATGATATCATATCTCAACCATCCTTTCCCCCTTCCATGTCCTCATTCCTCCCATCAGTCACTATCCTAGTTCCATCCATTACATCCATTCCAATATCTAAACCATCAATACCACTTCAATCTACATCAACTCCATCTCTCTCTGCAGCTCCTCCCTCTACCTCTACTAAGGTTAATCTTGAGCAAGTAGATCTCCTTCCTCTAGCAGATAAGCTATATGATTTGTTAGAACCCAAGCTAACTCTCTTATTGGATACCTCCTTGTCTCCCTTTGTCAATACATTGAATGATTTATCTGTTAGGATCTCTTCCTCCTTCATTCTTCAGGCCATCCCTTCTTCTGGAGGCCTAGATTCAGTTCTCACTGAATCTATGCAGGGGGAGATGCCATATGAAGATGTGTTGCCCTCAGAGATTTCAGAAATGCAGGTATCAGAAGTTCCAGCTTCAGAGAAAGTTCAAGTTCCAGATCTAGTTCTAGCTCCAACCATCAGTCCTACAATAGACCTTCATTCATTATTGTCATTATTTGATTCATTTTATAGTAGTTATCTTCTAGCACCTCTCCCTGCTGAAGATTTAACTAAGGCTATAGTTCCCTTCTCCTGCTGTGATCCCAATCTGCTACCGATGTATATAAATTCTGTTAAGACTGTGGAAAGTGTTCCTTTGGTTCATGCTGCTGCTGCTGCTGTTTTCTCAGAGGCTATGATAGAGCACGTTTGTTTAGTTTCTGAGCCTACTGCTTCAGTTGATGCTCCTGTTGTTTCAGCTGCTTCTCCTACTATTTCTACTACTGCACCTCCTGCTTCAGCTTCTATTCATGTCTCCATTTCTAAAGAAGTGTTAAGGCAAATAGATGCTTTATTTGATGAGCCTCAGAGCTCTGATGATGATGAATTCAGAACAGACTCTGATGACTCTTCTGTAACTATTGCAAAGAAGAGGAAAGCTAGAAGTAAAGCTATGAAAAGAGTCCCAATTGAAAATACTACTTCTGATCATGATATTCCATATTATATTCTACACAACTGCCTTATAACTGAGCACTGGATGCAATTTTCTAAAAATCAGTTGAAGGCCATGAGGAAGAAAATTAAATATGATAAAGGAACCTCTCACTATAATCCTCCTCCTTCTCCTGCTCAAGGTACAGGATCTGGTGGAGACTCCGCTCCTCATTCCTCCAATATCTCTTCTCAAAGATCCTCTCAATCCAAGTTTCAAGGAAGATCTCAAACTAGAGGATATCAGCAAAGAGGTAATAAGTCAAGAGGCAATCAGTATAGAGGCACTCAAAGAGGTTATCAGGTTCATTCCAGAGGACAGTCCAGGCATCAACCATATCAAAGGAAAGGAAAAAGTGCAAGTGATTCCACTTCTGGTCCTTTTCCTTATAAGCTCAAAGAAGGTTTTCATCAAAAAGCTCCACCCACTGACACCATCAATAAGTATGAGCCATCAGTTCTATTTGAAGATCTAGAGAACAACCCAGTCTCCTAGACAGCAAGACTAAAAGAGATGGCTGCATTAGATCAAATCAAGAAAGCTAGAGAGAAAGGCCAAGATTCTTCCAACATTTCTACTCTATTAGATCAAAGAAGACAAGAACTTGAAAGGTACAGCTCCAAGAAATTTTTCAATACTGAGATGTATATGCAGTTACATCCTGAAGCTGTAGTCCCTAGGGCAAAATCCAGAAGTCTCTTGGTGCTGCTGATGATATGAGATCAAAGAAAGACTCTGAAAATCCTAACAGGGAAATTCTGTTTAAGAAAGGTACTGACAAGGAAAGTTAATGTAAGCTGAACAATCTCATCTCTGCTTAACTGTTTGCTGTAATATATTTATATATCTGTGGTTCTGTAATGTTTTATGTATTTCTATTTTTGTTGATTTATTTCCTATAATTCATGTAAATAGTAATCCTAACCCAAATAGGGGGAGATTGTTGGAACACCCGATTACTAATTTGGGTCAGGATCACTATTTCTATAGGATTATTGCATTGACCTTATTGTATAGAGTAAAGGTCAACTAGTTAAGGTCTAAGGCTTAGGACTTAGGTTTGAAGTTTTCCCCAAGACCTCCTATTTTAGATGAGAAGCCCAGATATAGAGTTCAACTTGTCGTCGATCTCAGATCGACGAAGCATCGAACCCAGTTCGACTATCTCTGAGCTCAGCTCGACGAGGCATTGAACTCAGTTCGACAATCGCTGAGCTCAGATCTACGCTTTTTGTCTAAGATTAGTTCCAATATCTCTGAGCTCAGTTCGACGATAGTTGAGCTCAGATCGACGATTATCTTTTGTGATCGACGATTTCTGGAATTCTGTCAGTTTGTTAAGGATTTCAAATGTCTTCAAGTCAGAGCATTTATTGAAGAAGATTTTTAGCCGTTATATTAAATCTGGAGCATGTTTCAAGGAAACAAAGAAGGAATGTTATTTAGGTTTTTCCTCCAGAGACAGTTGATATTTAAGGAAAGCATTTATGGTTTTGCTAATGGCTATCTAGAAGATTTGAAGACTGGATTTCATATTATGTTTTAGAAGAGAAAAAATATACACATACATAGAATACAGACAGAAGAAAAAAAAATCAGATCAATAACACAAAATAGAGAACAAGCTTCTATTCTTTCTTATTCCTTATGATTCAAAGTTTCTCAAGTCTTCATCATTCATACTCCAGTCAACACAGATTTCAGTTCTTGCTGAAATCATCTTTTGCTAGATCATTCTTTTCATTGAAGACCTATCACCCTTGCAAAGCGTCTATTCCTGAACTCTAGCTAATCTCAGGGGGAGCTTTGACAACATCAACATCCACTTGTGCTTCTCTCTGATTGTTGACAGAGAAGACAACCTAACCTTTTTCTTTTTCATTCCTGTAAAAGGGTTCCTTAAACTCAATTCAAAAGTTTTGTTTTGGTTTCTAAGACCTGATCAAAACTCAGTGGTGGCTAGACACCTGATCAAAAAATTTGGTTTGGTTTTTTAGCACCATATAAAAAGCTCATTGGTGCCCAGGACACCTGATCAACTCATCCTGTAGTGGATTCCTACCAAGGGTGGTAGAAGAGTGGATGTACCCAGGTTTTGGGGAACCACTATAGTTTCTTGTGTCTTCTGGTTGCTTGCTATTTTGTTTGTTGTGTGTTGTGGATTTGCTTCTTGTATTTGTTTTATTTTGATTACTGTTAAGCACTTTACACTAAGTAAATTAAGTCTTCCACTGCTAAAGTAATTTTTATATTTGAAAAATTATTTTAAAACACTCTATTCACCCCCCTCTAGAGTGAAGGGTTGATCTTACACTCACTTTCAGTCCGATTTGTGCGCTCTGTCTGCCCTTCCGTCTGAGGGTGGAAGGCTGTGCTAAGAGTAAGTCGGGTGCCCAAGTATCCCTGAACTGACCGCCACTCCTTGGATGTAAACTACCCATCACGATCTGACACTATCGTCTTGGGCACACCATGATAATGAATGAACTGCTCCACAAACTTCCGCACCAGCACTCCCACTGAATCGTCCTTCCTGATCGGTATAAATCGAGCCACCTTCGTCAACCGATCAACGTTCACCCAGATCGAGTCATTCCCTGTCCGAGACCGGGGAAGCCCATGTATAAAGTCCATGGATACGTCATCAAACTTCCACTCTGGCACCGGGAGTGGCTGCAATAATACTGCGGGGTTCCTGCACTCCGCCTTTGCTAGCTGACATGTCTAGAAATGGGTCACGAAGTAAGTGACATCCTTCTTCATGCTCGGCCAGAACATAGTCTTCTTCAAATCAGTCATCATCTTTGGTATCCCCGGGTGCACAGAATACCGGTTGTAGTGTGCCTCCGTCATAATATCCTCCTGGATCCGGCCTCCCTTCAGTATAAACACCCGTCCTCTGAAGCATACCAGGCCGTCCCTTAGTGTGTAATCTCCTGTAGTTCCTGCCTCTAGGGGTTGGAAGATGGGCTCTAACTTGGCATCCTGCCTCTGTCCTTCTCTGACAGGGTTGATCCCAATTCCTTCTCTCTCGCGTGACTAGGCCTCTCTGCGGTTCCCTTCTCCCTCCTAGCACTGCATCATCCCCATGTCTCTTCCTGTCCCGGACAGCAAGCTTGTCCGCTTCCAGCTTCTTGGCCGTCTCCAAGATCCTGGCAATGGTACAATCAGACACGAATAAGAGGGCCTGCCTCAGGTCATCACTAAGGCCCTTGTAGAACCTCTTAGCGTAACCCACATCATTTAGTTTGTAAGAATCCGCAAACTGGGCCAAATGAGTAAACTCACGGTGATATTCCAGCACTGTCCTGTTCCCTTGCTTCAGCTATAAGAATCTATCCTCCAATTCATCCCTTGTGGACTGCGGCATAAAATGCTCTAGTAGTGTCTCCCTAAACTCCTCCCAAGTAAAGTCCGCGATCTCCACTCCCGTATATGTGGTGTCCATCACCGACTTCCACCACCTCTTCGCATGCGACTCCATACAAGAAACCACCAAAGATACTGCCAGGTCCACCGGGCACTGTATTCCCACCAACATCTCGTACATAATATCTAGCCACTCCTCCGTACACACTGCCGTCTCCATCCCCAAGTACGATGGTGGGGCATGGCCTCGGAATGCACTCAACAAGTTTGCTCCCGGGTTCGGCTGAGGAGCCGGAGCCTGTTGTGCCCTAAAGACCTCCAAGATGGCTGTCAAAGTTTGTCCCATCTCCGTGTGCTGCAACGGGGTCGGAGCCGGCGTGTGTTGTATCACATTCGGGGCCGGAGGTGTCCCCTGCGGTAGGGGAGGATTCATCACTCCCTACAAAAGATGGTCTTAAGTTTAGTAAATTGTGTAAGACCCCCTTTTTTTTCTTTTTCAACCACCGGGGTCTTAGCCCAGAATTTCCGCTTTGCGGTGGCACCGACTCATGGGAAGGTAACCACTACAAAACGCCATTTCTGCCGGCCCTTTTCGATCACAAGAGAGAGAAGTATTTATACAAAAATGTAAACAAATCCAGAGAAACATGTAAATAAAAGTGAAATCATATCCAGTCCATCAATAGATAATAATAGGAAAATAGATTAATGGGCTCGAGCCCAGTACATCAGAGTCCTCACTACAAGTCGCTCATCGCGGAAGCTAAGAAAAAACTAATCACTCTCGGAGCTGGTCGCAGGTGCACCGGTGCTAGACTGTCCCACATCCATGCGCACCGTACTCCGCTAGTGCTGGTCCCTGGACTGCTGGTCCCTGTCTCCCATCCGGAGCTCCTGTAATGTTTGGTTCGAAAACCATTAGTCATAAAGACTAAGCCCTATCATCCCCTACCCCTCCCACCATGGCTCCTAAGCACTGGGCGGAGAGGAGGAAAGGGAAGCTACAAAAGTGGAGAATAACCAAGCAGGTGACAGGGAAGCTAATCTAGTAGTTATTTAGAATAAAATAGGTCTAACAATCCTACGACAGTAAGTAATAAGGAGAGCAATTAATAAGTAGCAATTTGTATAAAAAGATAGCTAGAGAACAGTAAATATACAAGCAAGTAAATAAGTATGTAACCTTAACTTATATGAATGCCCATACAAACTTATAAGTTAAGGGGTCTTCTGCAAGGCTCCCATCGTATAAAAAGTTCCATACCGATTTATACGTTGGGGTGTCAGTTGTATGCAATTATGAGTGTAGTGATATGCTATGCCATGATTCATGCAAGTGCAACTCACGCACACGACTCTATGCGCACAGACCTTTAGTTCCCCCTGTTCGGGCAGCTAGCTTCACTCCCAGGAACCTCTGTAGTGGCAAACGGAGACAGTGGGTCGGGCCCCCCACTCCTAGGCGGGTATCCACACTACCAGGCCTAGCCCTTCCGTACGCCCCTAGAAGAACACAACCTAGAGTATCCGCGTACTACTGCTGGGTATACCCACCAGACTTTCTTTGGCTAAGTGTCCCACACCGCCGAGTCAGCGTACCGATGTCGGTGTGAACGACAATCAGATACCGAAGACCCGCCACCTTTATTCTGTACTCCAACCCTCGAGCCCTCGGCCCCCAGACAGTCCCGTCCGTGCATCTACCTTCAGAGCTACTGTCTGAATGGCAACCAATCCTATAATTCTACTTTCCTAGCTATCGGGGAGTGTGTATGTGCAACCCTAGTTATACTAGTTGCTCTTTTAATTTATTATTCCTATGGTTTACGTTAGCCCAGGACTGCCCCCGGCATACCCCGTGAAGGGCTCTCAAGGGGCACTAGGAACCAAGACGGTGGCATTACGGCCCGAAGTTCCCTTTCGCAAGGCACTTATTATTATTGGTTGATCTCCCTTAACCGATCCCCTTTTAGTTACTTTAGTTCTAACCCTAGAGTATTAAGACTCCTCCTCTTCTTCCCGGGATGGACGATCTTTCGTCGTTCCCGTACTCCCTTATCCTTAACCAGTCTCACACTCTACTTATCCTGACTTCCAATGATGAACTCAATCTTAACTTGCCCTACCAACCATCAACTATCAGAATTCCGTGGCTTACTATATGCAGACCATCCTAAGCTATATGAGGTACACAAGGGTAGGTACTCCAATTTGTCTTCCAAATCTCCTATAATATTTACTGGAGGTCTACCATAACATAATTTGTCTAAATCCAGAAACTTATAATTTTCCTAATTAATCTGATATTTATTTAATTTTCTCAAAGGATGGGCCATGGGTCATTTTAAACATGAACTACATGATCCTCCTAAGTAATGGCTACCCAAAAATCATGATCATTAAATAACAGCAAGATAACCTCAAATACAGGTTTTAAGAATTTTACAGAAAATATTTAGCCTCTAAATAATTTATCCAGTATAAACACGTTAATCCTACGTAAAGAAGGAAGTACTGAAATTGTTCATCGGAAAATTATAGAAAAATTACTAGTCAGTAGTATGATATAGAAAAGATCTTTGTGCAAAGAATCATAATTTTACCAGCTTGTTAAACACCACTAAAGATTTAATCAAATATTCAAGGTAAAACATACTTAATGAAGCAAGCCTTAGAATTAGACTTCCAAAAATCCCATAAAAATTCACAGAGATTTAAAATCATAATAAACGTTCTCTGCTTAAATTTCATCAATTTCCAGGAAGTGTGTATTCCATAATAAATTTTCTAAGCAAATCATTCAAGCTTCTAAATCGTTAATGAAGTATCCAAAATAATGATCTTAAAATTCATAGAAAAATATTCAGAGCTTGTACCATCCCTATAATTCACTCTACTCAATTCTCATCACTTTTCAATATGATTTAGTGTTATTTCCTATATCTACAAGTTTTGCACCCTAAACTAGGGTTAGATTATTAGGTATCCCAACAGTCTCCAAATCTACTAAGATTTCATCCAGAGGACTATAATGGCCCTATGGTCCTCTTCACTAAATTTTGAGTCAATTCAAGGTCATTTGACCCCATGACCTTCACAAACCACCATGATCCATCCTTAGGGTTTGGCCTTGGTTCTTAGGGCCAACTTACCCCGATCCACCTCAAACTCTATGTGGGGGTGCTATAGAATATTACTAGCCAGTGGTAAAAATCTCAGCCTCTGTTGAGGTGATCTGACCACTCAAATCTCAAAAGTGCACCTTTAACCTAAGACCCCTTATTAGGGCAAAACTTAGGTTTGATCATTTCTAATCCATACCATCTCCAAATGAGATGAAAAATTATGCAGAACCTTATGGTGAACCCAGGGACCACTCACCACAATTTGGGAGGGTTTGGAAATTATTTGACCATCTAATTAAATTAAGCTAGGATTATTGAATTTTTCTAAAAACTATAGAACAACATTTCCCAAAAATCCTAATTTTTGGGAAGCACCTAGATATAAATAAGATTAAGCCACACGCCAAATTTCAAGTCATTTTGATGACTGGTTTGGAGTGGGGAATTTTTCTAAGGTCAGGACATCCCTATGGATAGACCTCACCAAAAAGGGTGTTGTGGTCTAACCAGGACTCCAAATTGAGTGAAATCAATTTTAAATTAAACTAGCCTTCAAGGGCTACATTTTCTATGTTGACCACTTTTCCTGTAGGAGCCTCTGGGTATTTTTCCCAAATTATCTAAAATGACAGATATTTCATTCAGAAATTGTTTTTAAAAAAATAAAATCTAATTTAACGGCACTGTTCATCTTCTTCTACAGCCCGAAACCAGAGCCCTGAAACTTAATTTCCTGTAGCTTTTCCAAGCTATTATCCGGCCATCCAGCCATCTCCCTAGCCGGCCACCACCACCACCACCTCTATTGAGGTGAGGGCTATCGTCGGGCGGCGGCACGGCCGCCGGAGAGGCGGTTTCCGGCGAACCCGCCACCATGAAATTTTTGGAAAAGCATGGAAAATGCTCACCCGATCTGGCTCTTTTGAGCCTGATATCTCTCCTAATGATTTCTAAGATCTATCCGCAGAAGAAGAGGGAGGGGAGGACCTTTTTCGCGGGCTGGAGGCGTGTAGAGCGTCGGGAAGCCATTGGCGCGGTGGTGGCGTTGCCGGAAATTCTTCAACAGCAAGGGGGAAATCTGAAACAGTTTGATGGAGACTGTAACCTTTTCCCCTTGCTCTTAGGAGTCTTTTATAAATCAGCAAGTGGGGAGGGGAAAGGATGAAACGTTCATGGCCATTAATATTTCCCTTAATGACGTTTCGGTTATGGCTAAGGCAGTTGAAACGCTGGAGATGAAGAGGTGTTTGCCAGGTGGCGATTTCCTATTGGACCGACATTTCCTTAATTATTTACATAATTAAAGTAGGAAACGGCCCATAAATACTCTTGGTTTTCATTCCCACAGTCAGAATTTATCATGGCGTCGGTTACCAAAATTTCCAGTCTGGCTGACGTTTCGACCTTGGTCACGGGTGTGACACATAGGTCACGGGCGTGACAGGCCCGGTTAGCCAATTCTGGGTTCGACGATCGTCGAACTGAGATCGACGATCGTCGAAGGGTGGTCACGGTTGTGACACCTAGGTCACGGGCGTGACTGGCTCGTGTGGCAAATTCTGGGTCGACGACCGTCGAACTGAAATCGACGATCATCGAGCGTGGTCACGCCCTATGTCACGGGCGTGACATTGCGGGTCACGGGCGTGACATGTCTGGTGACTAATTCAGGGCCGACGATCGTCGAACTGAAATCGACGATCGTAGAATGTGGTCACGCCCTATGTCACGGGCGTGACTCTGTGGGTCACAGGAGTGACAGGCCATGAGGCAAATTCCGCGCCCGATGATCGTCTACCTGAGATCGACGATCGTCGATGGAGTCACGCCCCAGGTCACGGGCGTGACACCTGGGTCATGGGAGTGACAGGGCCGGGTGGAAAATTCTACGCCCGACGATCGTCGAATGAGTCACGCCCTAGGTCACGGGCGTGACGGGTCGGTCACGGGCGTGACCAACCCGTGACCCGAAATCTTGGTCGATTTATTTCAATTTTTGGGCTCCCTAGGGTTCTACCACAACCAACCGACTCCTAGGGGTCTAGCCAGAAATGGGATGTTACAAATCCCAATAAACAAAACAAAGATTTCATCCCCGAAATCAAGGTTAAGCCTACGGGACTCTAATCGGGAAAAGAAGCTTGTAATATCCCATGAGAATTAAAGAAATTACATCTCTACGTTATGTTTGCTTTGTGCGGTTTCAAATCTAAGATTAATTTGCCCACTTAACTAGGTATATACACCCCAATAAACAAAAGATTAGCCTATATTCTTGAAGTTTCAGTCCCATTGGTTTAAAAAAAACAGGGAGGCAAACTGATTGTCCGGAGGGGTTGTGACGTATACCTGACGAAAAAGTTCCGGGTATTTTTGCCGCATCAAGTCCTGTGGCTCCCATGTATGCTCCTCCTGCCCATGATTGTTCCATAGAACCTTGACTAACGGGACCTTCTTTCGTCGCAAGACCCACACTGCTGTATCGTCAATCCTGATAGGCTCCAAGTTGACTGACCGATCTGAGGCCACCAGGCCATCTGCCGAGGGAATCAGCTGCTCAGGGCGTAGCAGAGCCCTCCGAAGTGAGGAGACGTGGAAGACGTCATGCAATCCCGCTAACTCCGACGGTAGCTCCAGTCTATAGGCTAAGGGGCCAATCCGTTCCAGGATCCTATAAGGTCCCATATATCTCGGACTGAGCTTCTTCCGCCCACGCACCCGCAAAACTCCGTGCATCGGCCGTATTTTCAAGAAAACTCAGTCCCCCACCTAGAACTCCACTTGACGATGCCTCGCATCATAGTATTTCGCCTGTCTGCTCTGGGCTTCCAACATCCTGTCCCGGATCAATCTAATCTGTGCATCTGTATCTCCCACAAACTCCGAGCCCAGAGCCTGCGGATCCTCATCTTGAACCCATGATAGTGGGGTCCTGCACCTCCTTCCGTACAATGCCTCGTATGGAGCCATGCCTATGCTGGACTGATGAGCGTTGTTGTACGAAAACTCGACCAGTGGCAGCAATCTCTCCCAAGGTTCGCCACGGTCCAAAATACATAGTCGCAACAGATCCTCTAGTGTACGGTTGGTGCGTTCTGTCTGTCCATCGGTCTGAGGGTGAAAAGTTATGCTGTATGTCAACCGTGAACCCAGATGGGCCTGGACTGACCTCCATTCCCTGGATGTAAACCACCCATCCCGATCCGAAACGATAGTCTTGGGCACCCCATGATAACGCACAAACTGCTCAATGAACCTCCGTACTAATACACTGACTGGTGCCCCCTTTGCCACTGGGATGAATCTAGCCACCTTTGTCAACCTGTCCACTATCACCCAGATCGAGTCATTCCCTGCACGGGATCGAGGTAGCCCATGTATGAAGTCCATGGCTATATCCTCAAACTTCCACTCCGGCACCGGAAGCGGCTGCAGCAAGCCTGCCGGGTTCCTACACTCCGCCTTCACGAGCTGGCAGGCCTCGCAATGCGTCACAAAATACGTAATATCTTTCTTCATATCCGACCAGTACATCGTCCTCTTCAAATCCTTTACCATCTTGGTGATCCCCGGGTGTACCGAATACCGGCTGCAGTGAGCTTCCGTCAGAATGTCCTCCCGGATCCGTCCTCCTGCTGGTATGTAGACTCTGCCCCGGAAACACAGAAGCCCATCCCTCAAAGAGTAATCTCCTGTCGTGCCTTCCTCCAAGGCTCGGAATATCGGCTCAGCTCTCTCATCCAGCATCTGCCCATCTCTGATGCGGTCTCGAATGTCATCAGTAGTAGCCATCGACCCCAGGTACTCCATGTACAGCTCCGGGTCATCCTCAGACACTAGCGAAATCTGCATCTCCTCGAATGATCTAATCAACTCCAAGTCCATCAGCTGCGGGCCTACTCCTGTCGTACTCGCTCTCCGGCTTAGAGCATCCGCGACCACGTTCGCCTTCCCCGGATGGTAGTGCATGGTATACTGGTAGTCCGACAGAAACTCCACCCAGCATCTCTGTCTGATGTTTAACTCCTTCTGGGTGTTGACGTACTTCAGATTCTTGTGGTCGGAGAAGATATCGCAATGTACTCCGTAGAGATAGTGTCGCCAGATCTTAAGAGCAAAGATGACTGCCCCCATCTCCAAATCGTGCACGGCGTAGTTCTGCTCGTGCTGCTTCAACTGATGGGAGGCATAGGCTATTACGTGCCCATTCTGCATCAGAATGGTGCCCATCCCCTAATAGGAAGCATCTGTATATACCTGGAATCCCTCCTTCCCTGATGGAAGAGCAAGGATGGGGGCCGAGATGAGACGATCCTTCAGCTCCTGGAAGGCAGATTCGCATCGAGGCGTCCAGATAAAAGGGGACTCCTTCTTCGTCAGAGATGTAAGAGGGAGGGCAATCTTAGAGAACCCCTTTACGAACTTCCGGTAGTAACCGGCAAGTCCCAAGAAACTTCGAACATCCGTGGCCGACTTTAGTGATGGCCAATCCCGTACTGCCTGGATCTTTGCCGGATCCACTGCCAGACCTGCTCCACTGATGACATGGCCCAGAAAGGCCACCTCCTTTAGCGAGAACTGGCACTTGCTGTACTTGGCATACATCTCATGCTCACGCAGCTTCTCCAAGGTCAAGGCCAGATGTCTCCCGTGCTCCTCCTCCGTCCTTGAATAGATGAGGATGTCGTCGATGAATACGATGACGAAGACGTCCAGATACTCTTCGAACACCCGATTCATCAGGGTCATGAATGCGGAGGGTGCATTCGTGAGCCCGAACGGCATCACTGTAAACTCGTACAAGCCGTATCTGCTACTGAAGGCCGTCTTCGGGATGTCCTCCTCCCGAATGTGAAGCTGGTAGTACCCTGACCTCAGATCCAGCTTTGAGAACCAATGGGCTCCCTCCAGCTGGTCAAATAGCTCGTCTATCCGTGGTAAGGGATAAGTATTCCGGACTGTCAACCTGTTCAGAGCCCGGTAATCGATGCACAGTCGAAGGGTCCCGTCCTTCTTCTTAACGAACAGCACCGGAGCTCCCCCACGGTGAAGAGCTAGGCCGAACGAACCCGGCCTCCACTAACTCCTGAAGCTGGCTTCGAAATTCCACCAACTCCTTTGGGGCCATTCGATAGGGAGCTCTGGATACCGGCTTAGCCCCCGGTACGAGCTGAATCTGAAAGTCCTTCTCTCGGTGCGGGGGTAACCCTGGTAGCTTCTCTGGAAACACGTCGGCGAAGTCCCGCACTACTGGAATATCTGCAATGGAGTCCTTGGCTACGACCACCTCAAAGAGGACCTGATAAACTTCTTCCCCCTGCAGGTGGGCCTTAATGGCCTGCACAGACGATAATAAGGTACGGGGTGCTGGTATAATACCTTCGATAACAATGAAGGAGTCGCCGTGCCTCACGGTGATCCTCTTCGCCACGCAATCGATCTGGGCATGGTTCCAATAAAGCCAAGTCATGCCCAGGATCAGATCGTAATCTGGCATCTTCAGAACCGTCGTTGGTGCCTCAAACGCCTTTCCGCCGATCCTCGCTTCCATATTACAATGAGCAGAGGTCAATATCTCTGATCCATCGGGTAGGAGCACCCTCATCATCTTCCGGGTGAATGGCTCCACTCCTGCCAGTCCTTTCACGAAATCCTCCGACACGAATGATTGCGACGCACCAGTGTCCAAGAGGGTATGAGCGGGCTTGCCTCTCACGAATACTATGCCTGGGGTAATTAAATGTCTTAGTATTCTTATTGTAGTTTATCTTCTCTTAATTTCTAACCAGGTAATGTTTAAAATAGTAGTTTATATGAAGAAAATTTGAAAAGTACTGCCATACCTGTGATAACCTGCTCCGGGTTCCGGGGCTGTGTCAGGTCTAGAGCATACACCTGCTCCCTCTCTGGCCTGCGGCCACGATCCCGAAATCCTCGTCCTCGGTCCTGTCCTCGTCCGCCAAACTGTCGGGGAGGTGGGGCGCCCTAATGAGCTGGTGGGGGTGCTCGCCTCACAGGGCAGTTCCTCTTGATATGCCACGGCTGGTTGCACTGAAAGCATACCGGTGGCTGCTCTGCCGTCCTTGGCATTTCCAGCATCTGTATAGGCTGGGGAGCCAATACCCCCTGACTCCTCTGCTCCTGCCCAAACTTTTGACGTGGCTGATCCCCGTTCCTTCTCTCTCCAATAACCTGGCCTCGAGGACGGTCTCTACGTCCTCCAATCACTGTATCATCAGCCGGTCTCTTCCGGCTCCTCATTGTAAGCTGATCCGCCTCTCTCTTCTTAGCCATCTCCAGAATCCTGGCCAGACTCCCCTCTGAGACGAAAAGGAGGGCCTGTCTCATGTCATCTTGCAGCCCCTTATAAAACCTCCGGGCATAGCCAGCATCGTCTAACTGGTAAGCGTCCGCATAACGGGCCAGGTGAGTGAACTCCTGATAGTACTCCACCACAGTCCTGTTCCCCTGCCTCAACCGCAGGAACCTATCCTCCAGGTCATCTCTCGCCGACTGAGGTACAAAATGTCCCAAGAGCGCTGCTCTGAACTCCTCCTAAGTAATATCAGCACAGTCCATCCCTGCAAAGGTGGTGTCCAGCTGAGATTTCCACCACCTCTTTCCATGTGACTCTAAGAAAGAGACTGCCAAAGCGACTGCCTCCTCTGTGGGGGCATCGAATCCCTGCCAGCATCTCGTAAATGGTGTCCAACCACTCCTCCGTACGTACTGCAGACTCCGTCCCCTGGTAGGATGGAGGGGAAAGTCCCCAGAAGACCGTCATCCAATTGGCCCCGGGTTTGGCTGTGGGGCTGGGGCTTGCTGAGCTCTGAAGGCCTCCAGGATGGCCGTCAGTGTTTGCCCCATCTCCGTCTGCTGGAACGGAACTGGTGCTGGCGGAGCTGGGACCACATTCGAAGCCTGAGGTGTCCCCTGCTGCGATGTAGGGTTCGTCGCAGGGTACAAGTAAAAATTCCATTTGTTAGAGAGTGAATGAATGGAATTTAATAAGAGTTAGGATGGACTTTCACATGTGATTTCCCTTATGGGCACACCACTGCTTCCGCTGCTAGTTTGTCCGCAAACTAAGCTCGTACGGGGGTGGCCCAAGGTTTTTGTGGACTACTTCTCTTTCGATCGAGGTAATCAGTCAAGAGGCAATCAGTATAGAGGCACTCAAAGAGGTTATCAGGTTCATTCCTGAGGACAGTCCAGGCATCAACCATATCAAAGGAAAGGAAAAAGTGCAAGTGATTCCACTTCTGGTCCTTTTCCTTATAAGCTCAAAGAAGGTTTTCATCAAAAAGCTTCTCCCACTGACACCATCAATAAGTATGAGCCATCAGTTCTATTTGAAGATCCAGAGAACAACCCAGTCTCCTAGACAGCAAGACTAAAAGAGATGGCTGTATTAGATCAAATCAAGAAAGCCAGAGAGAAAGGCCAAGATTCTTCCAACATTTCTACTCTATTAGATCAAAGAAGACAAGAACTTGAAAGGTACAGCTCCAAGAAATTTTTCAATACTGAGATGTATATGCAGTTACATCCTGAAGCTGTAGTCCCTAGAGGCAAAAGCCAGAAGTCTCTTGGTGCTGCTGATGATATGAGATCAAAGAAAGACTCTGAAAATCCTAACAGGGAAATTCTGTTTAAGAAAGGTACTGACAAGGAAAGTTAATGTAAGCTGAACAATCTCATCTCTGCTTAACTGTTTGCTGTAATATATTTATATATCTGTGGTTCTGTAATGTTTTATGTATTTCTATTTTTGTTGATTTATTTCCTATAATTCATGTAAATAGTAATCCTAACCCAAATAGGGGGAGATTGTTGGAACACCCGATTACTAATTTGGGTCAGGATCACTATTTCTATAGGATTATTGCATTGACCTTATTGTATAGAGTAAAGGTCAACTAGTTAAGGTCTAAGGCTTAGGACTTAGGTTTGAAGTTTTCCCCAAGACCTCCTATTTTAGATGAGAAGCCCAGATATAGAGTTCAACTTGTCGTCAATCTCAGATCGACGAAGCATCGAACCCAGTTCGACTATCTCTGAGCTCAGCTCGACGAGGCATTGAACTCAGTTCGACAATCGCTGAGCTCAGATCTACGCTTTTTGTCTAAGATTAGTTCCAATATCTCTGAGCTCAGTTCGACGATAGTTGAGCTCAGATCGACGATTATCTTTTGTGATCGACGATTTCTGGAATTCTGTCAGTTTGTTAAGGATTTCAAATGTCTTCAAGTCAGAGCATTTATTGAAGAAGATTTTTAGCCGTTATATTAAATCTGGAGCATGTTTCAAGGAAACAAAGAAGGAATGTTATTTAGGTTTTTCCTCCAGAGACAGTTGATATTTAAGGAAAGCATTTATGGTTTTGCTAACGGCTATCTAGAAGATTTGAATACTGGATTTCATATTATGTTTTAGAAGAGAAAAAATATACACATACATAGAATACAGACAGAAGAAAAAAAAATCAGATCAATAACACAAAATAGAGAACAAGCTTCTATTCTTTCTTATTCCTTATGATTCAAAGTTTCTCAAGTCTTCATCATTCATACTCCAGTCAACACAGATTTCAGTTCTTGCTGAAATCATCTTTTGCTAGATCATTCTTTTCATTGAAGACCTATCACCCTTGCAAAGCGTCTATTCCTGAACTCTAGCTAATCTCAGGGGGAGCTTTGACAACATCAACATCCACTTGTGCTTCTCTCTGATTGTTGACAGAGAAGACAACCTAACCTTTTTCTTTTTCATTCATCTAAAAGGGTTCCTTAAACTCAATTCAAAAGTTTTGTTTTGGTTTCTGAGACCTGATCAAAACTCAGTGGTGGCTAGACACCTGATCAAAAAATTTGGTTTGGTTTTTTAGCACCATATAAAAAGCTCATTGGTGCCCAGGACACCTGATCAACTCATCCTGTAGTGGATTCCTACCAAGGGTGGTAGAAGAGTGGATGTACCCAGGTTTTGGGGAACCACTATAGTTTCTTGTGTCTTCTGCTTGCTTGTTATTTTGTTTATTGTGTGCTGTGGATTTGCTTCTTGTATTTGTTTTATTTTGATTACTGTTAAGCACTTTACACTAAGTAAATTAAGTCTTCCACTGCTAAAGTAATTTTTATATTTGAAAAATTATTTTAAAACACTCTATTCACCCCCCTCTAGAGTGAAGGGTTGATCTTACACTCACTTTCAGTCCGATTTGTGCGCTCTGTCTGCCCTTCCGTCTGAGGGTGGAAGGCTGTGCTAAAAGTAAGTCAGGTCCCAAGTATCCCTGAACTGACCGCCACTCCTTGGATGTAAACTACCCATCACGATCTGACACTATCGTCTTGGGCACACCATGATAATGAATTAACTGCTCCACAAACTTCCGCACCAGCACTCACACTGAATCGTCCTTCCTGATCGGTATAAATCGATCCACCTTCGTCAACCGATCAACGTTCACCCAGATCGAGCCATTCCCTGTCCGAGACCGAGGAAGCCCATGTATAAAGTCCATGGATACGTCATCAAACTTCTACTCTGGCACCCGGAGTGGCTGCAATAATACTGCGGGGTTCCTGCACTCCGCCTTTGCTAGCTGACATGTCTAGAAATGGGTCACGAAGTAAGTGACATCCTTCTTCATGCCCGGCCAGAACATAGTCTTCTTCAAATCAGTCATCATCTTTGGTATCCCCGGGTGCACAGAATACCAGTTGTAGTGTGCCTCCGTCATAATATCCTCCTGGATCCGGCCTCCCTTCGGTATAAACACCCGTCCTCTGAAGCACACCAGGCCGTCCCTTAGTGTGTAATCTCCTGTAGTTCCTGCCTCTAGGGCTTGGAAGATGGGCTCTAACTTGGCATCCTGCCTCTGTCCTTCTCTGACAGGGTTGATCCCAATTCCTTCTCTCTCGCGTGACTAGGCCTCTCTGCGGTTCCCTTCTCCCTCCTAGCACTGCATCATCCCCATGTCTCTTCCTGTACCGGACAACAATCTTGTCCGCTTCCAGCTTCTTGGCCATCTCCAAGATCCTGGCAATGGTACAATCAGACACGAACAAGAGGGCCTGTCTCAGGTCATCACGGAGGCCCTTGTAGAACCTCTTAGCGTAACCCACGTCATTTAGCTTGTATGAATCCGCAAACTGGGCTAAATGAGTAAACTCGCGATGATATTCTAGCACTGTCCTGTTCCCTTGCTTCAGCTGTAAGAATCTATCCTCCAATTCGTCCCTTGTGGATTGCGGCATAAAATGCTCTAGTAGTGTCTCCCTAAACTCCTCCCAAGTAAAGTCCGCGATCTCCACTCCCGTATATGTGGTGTCCATCACCGACTTCCACCACCTCTTTGCATGCGACTCCATACAAGAAACCACCAAAGATACTGCCAGGTCCACCGGGCACTGTATTCCCACCAACATCTCGTACATAATATCTAGCCACTCCTCCGTGCACACTGCCGTCTCCATCCCCAAGTACGATGGTGGGGCATGGCCTCGGAATGCACTCAATAAGTTTGCTCCGGGGTTCGGCTGAGGAGCCGGAGCCTGTTGTGCCCTAAAGACCTCCAAGATGGCGGTCAAAGTTTGTCCCAGCTCCGTGTACTGCAACGGGGTCGGAGCCGGCGTGGGTTGTATCACATTCGGGGCCGGAGGTGTCCCCTGCGGTAGGGGAGGATTCATCACACCCTATAAATGATGGTCTTAAGTTTAGTAAATTGTCCCAAAACTCTTTGTTATTGGTGAGCATTGCACGTGATTCCTCCCATGGGAACACCATTGCTTCCGCTGCTAGATCTTCCTCAAAATAAGCCCGCACGGGGTGTCCCATGTTTTGTGGATTATATTTTGTCGGATCGAGGTTTCCTTTGATACCACTTGTTAGGCCCCGTTTTTTTTACAACCACCGGGGTCTTAGGCCCAGAACCGTCGTTTTGCGGTGACACCATCCACCGGGATGGTCGACACCACAAAACGCCGATCCTGCCGTCCATCTCAATCACCATCGACAGAATGTATAACGAATGAAAGTGTAAGCATCCATGTCCACAATAATATAAAAGAGGAAATCATGCGATAGATCAAGTCAACACCAGAAAAAAGTCTAAGTACCAACGCCAAAAAATAAATACGGGCTTAAGCCAGGTACATGATAACCTCACTACAATCAACTCATAAAAGAAAAAATACTAATACTCGGCTCCACTCACGGATCTGGATGCCTGTCCACATGAGCTACACTGGCCCGTCTCCATCTGCATCGTACCCCGCTGGTGCTGCGTCTCCTACAGTTGCTCCCTGTCTCCCATCCGGAGCACCTAATATATGGTGGTCAAACGACCGTCAGTCAAACTAGACTCAGTCAACAATCCCCCACCCCTCTACCCATGGCTCCTAGGCTCCGGGCAAAAAGGAGTGAAAAGGAGGACCAAAAACAGGGCGTAATCAAGCAGGTGACATCTACCCTAAGGAATAAAATAATAAGGTATGGCAGGGGTATCATAATAATTAAACATGAGTAAACAAGTGTGTAACAAAAGTTAACAGTAAGGAGTAACAAGTAAGTAAAAGCAGTTAGAAGAGTAAGTAAGTGCAACAAGAAAAGTAACCGTTGATTTATAGGGATTAACCCTATAGACCAAGGGGTCGTTTTGCGGGGCATATCATATAAAACGTCCCATACCATTTTATACGATAGGTGTCAGGGGTTAAATGCAATGATTATGCTATGACATTCAAGTATGCTATGGTATGCATACGTAAGTGAACCTCACACACACGACTCTATACGCACAGACCTTTAATTCCCCTTTTTGGAGTTAGCTAAACTCTCAGGAGCCTCCGCCGTGGCAAAAAGGAGAAAGTGGGCTGGGCCTCTCCACTCCCAGACTAGTAAACACACTACTCATCCTAACCCTTCTCGTACGTTCCCGTACTATTCCTAGCAAACCAGCTAGTCTCTTGAGTCAACGTACTGACGACGGTGTGTTCGACCGTACAATACTGAGGACCCACAACTGTTATGCACCTGCAACCATGATAGTTTGTATCTAATTAAAGTACCAAGCCTCCAGCTCTCTAGACTACCGAGTCTACTAGTTCACCAAGTTCCCGAGCCCACGGCTCCCTGGAATAATCAAGTTTGCTTTTTCCAAGTCCCCGAGCATCCAGCTTCCCGGAATTCCAAGTCTATACCAAGTCCCCGAGCATCCAGCTCCCTGGACTTCCAGATCAATACCAAGTCCATTTTACTCTACCAGTAAGCCCTTAGGTCGCGGGCCTACGCTATCCTTTCATTAGCAATTTATCTCCCTACGTGTACAAGTGTGAGTGTGAGGTGAAGGTATTTTTGAGGTTTCTCTTATCCATATTATGCCTAGTTTTACGTTAGCCCAGGACTGCCCAAGGCATACCCCATGAAGGGTTCTCGAGGGCACTAGGAACTACGATAGGCTGAAGCACAAAGCTCCCTTTCACAATGCACTTAATGTTATTGATTTCTACCCTTGATCAAACCTCTCTTTAATTTCAGTGTGACTACCCTAAGTGTGTTTAAGCTCTCCGTGTTAACCTATTTCAGACCTATCCACAATATGCAAACCATGCTAAGCTACATGGTGCTCCCATTAGGGGGTACCCTAATTAATCTTCCTATCAATCCCTAATAATTAATGGGACTCTATCATGACCTATTAAGACTAAATCCAGAGTCTCCTAATTTTCCTTATTATGTGGGCATTTAATTTAATTAATCCTAGACTCCAAATGCCCTACTTTAAACATGAAGTTCTCTCTAAAGTCAGAAACAAATCACCAAAACATTATGATAAATACTAAGTGACATTTAAACAGTAAATCCAAGGTTTGAAAATTTTCAGAGGTGATTATACCTACCTTTCATAATTTTGAACTTAAGGTCAATAATAACATCTAATGAAGAAAAGGCCTGCAATGTTGTTCTAAAAATTATAATAAAATTCCAGTAGGACTATCATGGCCTAAAAACATCGTAGAAGTAGTCTCATAATTGTTACAGTAAATAGTAGCCCCAAATTTAATTTATAACTATTTATTCCATAACAATTGGTTAATGAAGCAAGTACTGTACAAACTTATCTACTAATTATAAGAAAATTCAAGAAGTCTGATAATTATCTAAAATCAACAGTAACTGAGTTTTACAATTTTTATCACACATGAGGGACTCTGAATCTAATTAAATGTAAACATCCAAATTTACAGACTTGTGAAGTAAGTACTAGTTTTATCCATCTAAAAATCATGGGAAAATTACAAGATAATAATAATGGTCAGAAACACTCTCTTACCTAATTTCATAATTTTCTTGACAGTATTGGGGATCTATTCCTATTTTTGATTAGAAACCACAAATCATATTTTTATGAAGCAAGTACTTGAAACAGTCATCTAAAAATTTAAACAAAAATACAGAAGGCTCTATCATAATATAAAATGTCATATTCCAAGGTTTCACAATTTTTCAATAAACAGAAACTTCACAATCAACATAATAATCTTTAAGGGCACATCTAAGGTTGAAAAGGAAGTACTGGTTTATTAGCCCAAAAATTTCCACCAAAATTAATTTAGGAAAACTTCTACCAGACAACAACCTTGCCAAAATTTCAAGTGATCTTAAAGTGATTTGATAACCTAATACTCCAAATTAGGTTTGGTTCCCTAAACTAGGGTTAGGGTTTTGAGGAGGTTAAGGGCTTCCAAATTCCCTAAAATTTTAACCAGAGGACTATACTAGCCCTATGGTCCTCTCCACCAATTTTCAAGTCATTCCAAGGTCATTTGACACCATGACCTTCAAACACTAAAATCTCCACAAAAGGAAACCTACCCTAGGGTTCTAGGGCTACCCTACGCCAAACCACCCCAAATCCCATTGGGGGGTGTTACTTGCCATATAAAATGTCAGTGGCCAAAATATCAGCCTCTGTTAAGGTTATTTGACAACTCAAAACCCCAGGGGTTTTTTGAGCTAATTAACCCTATAAGGGTCAACCTAGGGTTGGATAAAAACCTAATCAAAACATCTCCAAAGGAGATTAAATTTTTATCAGAGCCCTAACATGCTCTCTAAGACCACACACCCAAATTTGGGGGGATTTTGAGATGTTTAGGATTCCTAATTAATTTATTCATGGATTATTAAATTTTTCTAAAAACTATAGAAAAGTGTTTTCCAAAAATTCTGATTTTTGGATATGTCCTAGATATAGTTAAGAATAGCTCATACCACAAATTTCAATTCATTCGGATATCTGGTTTGGAGTAGGCATTTAAATTAAGCTCAGGACAGCCTTATGGATAGACCTCACCAAAATGAGAGCTGAGGTCTATCCAGGAATCCAAATGACTTGAAATTTTTTTTAAAATACACTAGAGAACTAGACCTGCAACTTTCATGTTGATTACATTTCCAGCAGGAGCCTCTAAGTATTTTTAAAAAATTAAACAATACACTAATAATTCTGATACAAGAAAATACCAATAATAATAATAATTGAAGATCTAGCACAGATCTTAAAGCACGATCAGCGGTCTTGGAGTCATCTTCCTCCTTGAGCAAACGACTCGGATTAGCCGTGCCTGGAGCATTTTCCAGGCCGAAATCCCGGCCATCCAGCAAACTCCCTAGCCGGCCACCGCCACCACCACCACCTTCGAGGTGGTGGCTATCGCCTGGCGGCGGCACGGCCGCCGGAGGGGCCTATTCCAGCGAACCTGATAGTGCAATTTTAATGGATTTTTGGTGAGAAATTTCTCACCGATCGGGCTCAATTGATATTGATTTCTTTGGCTAAGGGATCCTAGATCTAGCACAGAAAGAGAGAAGGGGGATTGGATCTCATTTGGAGCATTTCCTTGCTCCATCCGCCGGACGCCATTGTTCCTCCTCAAAACTTTGGGTGCCATGGCTTTTTCCTGCTCCGAGGGCTCTAAGTGTTCGGGAAATGGGGGAATTATATTCCTCAGAGATCTCTAAAGATGATGGAGGGGTCAGTTGGGGGTGTGGGAGCTTTAATCCCCTTGGCCATTATTGACCTCTTCACCTCCCCTCCCATGGCCGACCCTATGCATCCCTCCTGCCCTAATTGCCCATAGAAACGGCTGGAATCTTCTCAAATTCATCCGAGAAGATGAATGGGGGTGTAATGGAGGGATGCCAAGGGGTGTGTGACCTTAATGGCCATGAATGACCACTTTCTCTCTCCTCAAAATTGGGGAAAACCCCCATTTCTCTCTCCTAATCACCATGGATGAATTTCCACTCCCTCCCATGTTTAATATCAGTCCATTAGGCTGGTTGACCACTCACTTTTGGCCTACCCAAAGGGTTGGGCTAGGTTTAAGTGATTTGACCTAAGTTGACCGAGTTTGACTTTTGGTCAAATTGGGCTCTAGGGTTACCAAACCATGGAATTTTTGTGCCATTGGGTCCCTTATGAGGTTATGACCCTAGGAGTGTGGTCAACTTGAAGTTGTGGTGGTCAATAAGGGTGTTTAATGGAAAATCACCATTTTGACCTAATAGGGGTATTTTGGTCATTTTACCCTGTGGTGACCCTAAGATTGCGATTTTTGGTCTACTAGGTCTCTTATGATGTTTTAGACCTAGAAGTGAAGTCATTTCCATATGGTGATGGTTAGTTAGGTCAATTGATGGGGAATTGACCATTTTGACCTAATTAGGGTTAGGGTTGACTTGGGTCAACTTGGCCTGTTTGACTGGTCCCAATGGGTCTGGAATGTCCCCCTGGGCTCCTAGATGGCCTAGGGATGTTGTGGCGGGGTCACTGAGCCAAGTTAAAGTCCTTAAGTCAAACCCTAGGCTGAATATTTGGAAATTACTATTTGCAGACCAAGGTGCTGCAATCCCTATTTTTTGTCTATGTCAAGGAGGTTTCTAAGCTACCAAGGCCTTGTCATGACCTAGTCATGACAAATTCACCTGGGGAGGTCTAGTTGTCTGGGGGATGTTACACCAAATTTTCATCCAAAAGCCTTAAGATAATTAATGAGGGTCTATCATGACATGATTAGCCTAAATCCAAAAATTTATAATTTTCTAATTAAATTTGATTTTTAATTAATATTTCCTTAAATTAATCCATAGTTGATTTGAACATGAAGTACTAGATTTACTTAGGATAAGACCATACTAAAATTATGAACACTGTAGGATTACAAGATATCAGTGAATACTAAATATTATAAACTTTCATAAAACATTTAACCTCAAAATATTTAATCCAAATAATTCATAAAAATATGGGTATTGAAGGAAGTACCAAAAATACTGGTTCAAAAATTCCTCAAAAATTAACAACGCTATATTATGATCATAAAACTTCACTTCCTAAGTTTCATGAAATTCTCAAGTTAGTAAACAAGGTAAAAGATTATCCTAAATAAAACCATTAGAAGACACTTTATGAATACACACCCTTGTAATCTCAATTAAACAACATTTAACAAATTTTCCATGCTTCAATATGCCCTAATATGTTCCTTGACTAAGTATCACAATTTTCCACCAAGCTATAATATTTGTTTCTTATTTATGCAGGTAAGGTGCACTAATTTACTTTACAAAGGAAGTACTTCAAATAAAGCTTCAACCACTCCAATTAAACTACTATTGCAACCTAATGTCATTTGATTATCTTTTCCAGAATTTCAAATAATTCTACCACCTATACATCATATTTTTATCATTAACATATTAAAGGGCAATATGGTAGCTACTACAATAAGGATGATTTATAGATCTCTAAACACCCTATGATAAATACCAGAGGTTAATAATACTATGAAATTATCCATACCAAAATATCACCAAGATTTAAGGTCATTTGACCCGTAATATAATTTCTAGGTTTTAAAGTCCTAAATATTTATTAAGTGGTTTATGTGGGGTGCATGTGTCTAAATACCACCATATCCCTCCCTAGGGCATTTCACAACCCTAGGATCTCATGGACTAATCCCCAAGTCCATCCAAGAACATAACCTCATATGTCCTTCACAAGCCCCCAAAGTTCAACCTTAGGGATAGAACTAGGGTCCTAGGGCAAATCCACCCTAATCCACCCCATAATCCCTTGTGAGGGTGTTAAAGGTCATTTCAAATCAGTGGCCCAAATTTCAAACTCTGTTGATGTGGTTTGGCCACTCAAACCCACAAGAACACTTTTGACCTAAATACCCCTTTTAGGGCAAGGCTAAGGTTTGCTTATTTACAAACTAAATCATCTCCAAAAGGGTTGAAAATTTATAGAGAGCCTTATGACCACCCCAAGGACCAATCACCAAAATTTGGGAGGGTTTGGAGGTAATTAGATCCCATAATTAAATTACCCAAAGATTATTAAATTATTTCAAAAACTATAGAAAAGGTATCTATAAAAATTCCCATTTTTGGACATAACCTAGGTATACATTTGAATGAGTCCCTGTCAGAATTTCAGGTCATTTGGACATGTGAAGATGTGGGGGCACTCATTTTAATCTCTGACTAGCCCTAGGTATAAACCCCACCTAAATGAGAGCACTGGTCAAACCAGATATTCAAATTGGTTCAAATTAATTTTAAATTAAAGTATACCCATAGGGCTACAATTTACATGTTGACCACTTTCTTTGTACAGGCCTCTAAGTATTTTTAAAATAATTCCTAAGCTGACTAATTTTGTGTGACAAAAAATATAATAAATACTAAATCACAAATTTTGATCCTGCACAGATCTTAAAGTAGGATCCAATGGCTGCTGTGTTTCTTCTTCCCCCAGCCGACGGGTAGGATCTACCCTACCTAGATCAGGTTCCATCCGCCACAGCCAACCACCCGTCCACCTCCCTGGCCAGCCACCACCGCCACCACCTCCGTCGAGGCGGTGGCTATCGCCAGGCGGCGGCACAGCTGCCGGAGGGGCAGATTCCAGCGATCCCGCACACCTGTTTTTCTCAGAAAAACCCTGAAAATCAATCCCTTGATCGGGCTCAATTGACCCCGATCCTTGTCCCTAATTAGTCATATGATCTACCCATGGAAGAAGGAGTAGAAGAGGACCTTATTGGTGATCTGGAGTCGAGCCGATTGTCGGGTTGCCATTTGCGGTGGAGGTTTTGCCGGAGTTCTGTAACAGCACAGTCAAGTGGCTCAAAACCATCGGGGAAAGGGTGGAAACGACTCCCTGATGCCCAGTGATGCTTTTAAAGCACTCAAATGGGGTAGGGGAAGAGTGTAGGCTGAAATGGCCATTAATTGCCATTAAAGGTCATTTTCGCCATTATGGTGGGGGTGAACTTGGGATGATTATGGCTGTTGGTCTCCTCCATTAAAGGGTAAAATGGAGTTTTCTCTCTCCTAGTCATCTTGGCCGATTTTGATCATATATCTAGCCTAATGGCAGCCCACTAACTAATATTAATCATTAAAAATGGGTTAGCCCGAGTGGGGGAAATGGGTTTGAGCTTGGGTTAGCCCATTTAGGCTTGTTTGACATAAACCTAGACTAGATTTGACCTTGGTCAACATGACCATTTTGGTTGACCCTAATGGGTCCTTGGTGACCCATTGGCCTCCCCTAGGGTCTAGGTAGGGTTGGGTAGGGTTGCTTGGCAATTTGGAGGTCACTAAACCCTTAGTAAGGGCACTTTGACCACTTTGGGGCTAGAGTTGACTTTAGTCAACTTAACCTCTTGGGTTGATCCCAATGGGTCCTTGGTGACTAATTGACCTCACTTTAGGGTTTGGAGGGCATGGGTGGGGTCCACTTGGCTAAGTAAGGGTCAACTAACCCTTAGTAGGCTAGTTTGTCCCACTTAGGGTTAGGGTGGTCTTAAGCCAACTTGGCTACTTTGACTGGCCCCCAATGGGTCCTTAGTTACCTGATGGATCTCCCAAGGGGGTTATGGGTATTGTGGTAGGATCATAGGGTCAAGTTGGTGCCTTAAAGTCAAAACCCTATGTCTGGTGGTGAGGTTGTGTTATAGGCAGACCAAGGTGATCTTCACCTTGGCCCTTGTTCACCTGATCCTTGAGCTTCTTATGATTTTGTCATGACCTAGTCATGACAAAACAAAACCTAAGGGTATAGTTGTTTGAGGGATGTTACACCTGCTCCTGTCCCCCCCCCCCCCCGTGAGGCGCGAGCCTTCTCTCCCGCCTCTGGGCGGGAGTATGTCTGAGTCGAAGCCCGTTGTGCTTTGGCGGGCATCGATCTCTTCCCGACAAATTGCTTACCTGAGCACAAACGTTCTCGCCTGCCCATATGCTAGAGCTCTCCTGTTCTAAACCTGCATAACGAACGTCGATCCTAGTTCGATGAGACCTGAGCTAAGCTCGACAAAAGTCGAGCTCAATCCTGATTTGGGCGAGAGCAATTTTCTTCACTTGGGGCTAGCCCAAACCTAGCCTAAACCTAGCCCTGGGTGTTTTTGGGTCCCACTCAGCGAATATGGGATTGTACACAATCCCCACTCTTTTTGAGCTAGACCTGCGCTTGAAAAGACACGTCCAACAATTTAAATTCGCTGAGCACATGCTGTCCTGAAAAGAAATCTTTCGGTGGGCCATCCAATGGCTATATATATATAAATCTGCTGATAGTTAAAATTTCATTCTTTCCGCTGTCACCCCTATCGAGTCTTCGTACAATCTCGCCATGTGCACTGAACGTGCCAAGAAGCCGCTCTCACAAGGTCTACAAGACCGCATCGATACGGCACAGGTGAGAGCCCGTGCCAATAGCTCCCTGGTGGCCCCTTTGCTGGCGAGAAAGGCGCCAGCCGCATAGCCCCCATAACTTAAGAAGAAGAAAAAGAAGAAGGCGAAATCGGTCAAGCGAGACCTTTTGAACGAGAGCCGGGGCTTGCCTACCCCGACCCCAAGCTGTGCGGATAATCCTTCTCCTCTGCAGAAGGTATGTCTCTCCGATTTACTGACTATCGAAACTGTGAACCGATATGGAAAAAGAGGGATCAATGATTGATATGTCGTACTTCTCGTAGGAGGCGATTCAAGATGCCGGCACTGCATCCCCATTGGTGCCCACAGATTTGACGCCTCTCCTCCCCAGGGATCCACCGCGGGTCCCAGAGGCCACTCCCCCTGCTGACCCTCCAAGAACCCCAAGTAATCTTCCTCCATCTCTTCACACTAACTGATTTTCTCTACTACTGCTAAATTTACTTCCCGCAGTGCCAGCTCCCGACAGCCTGGGTCTCGCCACCCGGGGAAATGAAATTGTACTCGCTAACCAGGCCACCCGGGCAGCTGATCTCGCCCTACCGGCAGGAGGAGTGGCCATCAAATCCTCCGCACCTTCACAGGAGGCTCGCCTTCCCGCGAGGGAGGACGTCTCCGCCCCTGCTCCCGGCCAGGCCGGGATCTTCACGAGCAAGATATTCTGCCCGAGGCGAGAAAATCTGCTCCACCTCCTCTTTGGAAAGGAAACTAAGAGGGAGCCCAGGCCTTCTCACCCGCTATCGGTCGATGGCTCTCGCCATGCTGTAGGTATGCGAGAAATCAATACTTCCTCTAGTTTCCCCTTGTCGTGACTGGAACTCTCTTTCGCCAGGGGGAGCGGAGCCCCGGGCGGGAGCCGATGAGGAGGGAGATGAAGAAGATGAAGAAGATGAAAAGGAAATGGAGGGCGCCGAGAGATCCCGCTTCCCTTCTTTTGACGAGATGGAAGAGTTATTGGACGCTACCGGGAAGAGCAGGAAACAACAAAAGAGGGTGGCGGCGCTTTTTTCGAAGCTCACGCGGCGGGAGCGGGCCAACTCCTCTGCCGTGAGAAGCCTCCATAGGATGGTGGAGCGGCGCATGGCGGTCATCAAGCGGGACTACAACCACCTAGTGGGTGAGACGGAGCGGCATGATACTCTTACCGCTGAGGCCTCCCCATGGCGGTATGTTGCGCGGATTCGGGACCAAGCGCGCCTGATCAACCTTGGATGCACCGTCCTGACGTCCTACTTCAACCCATAGGTTCCTCCAAGGACGGGAAGGCGGGACCGGGGATGATGGCACTGGGAACAATACTGACTCAATGATGTCTCGCCTCCCCCATCTCTCGGCCCACCCTTCCCCTGATGTACCCCTTGAGTTTTGAAAATAACTAAATGGTGAACTTTTTTTTTTATTATTATGCGGCTCTCGCTCAGCGAGAGCCCCTCTTTCATTTCTGCTTTGCTCTTTGCTTTTTTGTTTTAGGCTTTAATTTTTGTGGTGCTTGCGCGAACACTAGCTTTCTGCTTATTAATCACCGCTTTTCTCAGGGATGGGGTCTCGCCAAGGAATTTCTTTTTCCCCCCACTGCTAGCTTAGGCAATTCATGTGTGTCAGAACGAAAAGCGAGGCGCCGACACCCCGGGACTTAACGTTTATACCCCCGTCGTCTTTTGGAAAAAAACACCATTACCACGATTTTCTATAAATAGGCCGATCCACCTACCACATTTATTTCTCTGATCCAAAACCTTCGCCTCCTCCCTTGCCGCTCTCACGCCTCTCTGCAACCTAACTTTCTTTCGCCTCCTCCTCCCACTCTCGTTTTATTCCCCAGAGTTCTTGCCTTTTACCCCCTAATCACGATGTCGGGCGTGAGTGAAGGCCGTTCCAAGTGCGTGCAATTCTTAAACACAAGTTTCCCCTCTATCGCTTGACCCTAGACGAATACCAACTGATAACTGCAAACTTCATCCCAGCCGGATTCACTTCTAGAAACCCGAGCAACAACGACAGGGTCAATCTCGCACGAGAGGGGGAGCTTTCCATCCCCCTATAGCATTTTTAGGTCGGATTCCGCCTCCCCCTCTAGCCTGAGATGCGTCAAGCCCTCCGATACTACGGGGTGGTTCCCACACAACTCAATCCCAACTCGGTCTCCATCCTGGTAGCGTTTATCTGCTACATGCGAGCCGAGCGGATAGAGTTCATCCTGCCCATCTTCCAGAAGCTCTTCGTCTTCCGGTCCAAGAGCGGTGGGGTGGTCTTCTTCTCAGGGAAGCTGCTCAAGACCTGCGGCCTCGCAAACAAAAATCACCATTGGAGCGAGAAGTTCGTCTATGTCTCAGGCGACTTCGGCAAAGTTCCCCTCGCACCTGTCTAGTATGAAGACGCCGCCTACAAGCCTCCCACTCTTGGGTCGCGCGAGAGCGCCATCCTTGAGTTCTTTGGAACTAAGGACTTCGAAGTCAAGTTCCTCAAGCGGGACATCAACTCCCTTCTACCCATAGTTCCTGACAAAGGTATGATCTCGCCTTTACCATGCGATTCTGCGCTTAAAGATGTAGAGAATTAATTGTTGTTGATCTCTTAGGAGAGCGAGAAATCCCTCTGCACCAACTGTTCGACGTGACCAGGGTCGCGTTCGACCCCTTGGCCCTCACAAAATCCATATCTCTCGCCTGCCGAGGTGAGCCGGATCCAACCTCTAAGTCTATTGCTAGGAAGCGAAAGCCCGGCGCCTTCTCATCCCCCCCCCTTAAAAGACCAAATCAAACTGCCGCTGAAAAGGGTAAATCCGTGGAGGCCTTTCCCGCTCGAGCTACTGGCGAGGGCCGATCTTTCGCCGAGAGCCTACTGATAGCTAGCGAGATGGACACCTCTGTCGAGACGGTTGCCAGGGCCTCTGCCAAGAACTTTTCAGTCACAGGTGGAGCTGGCAATGAGAGGGCGGCCGCCGAGGCTTCCATCCAGGCCCCGCCCAAGCAGATGTCAAAAGGGAAACGAAACTTCGGCCTTGGCGAGAAGTTCCTGGATGCGAAAGGGAAACCCTTTCTCTGATGGGATCTCGAGGCCATCCGGGCCTCCATCTCTACCCTTCTCCCCAGCTTGTCGTAGCAAGACGAGGTTATCGGTGATGCTTTCGCGCTGGATTGTGGCTTCTATAACCGAGAAGATGCTGACGTGTTCGACTGATCGCCCACCCGGCTCCTGGCCTTCGACTCAATCCGGGCCTTGATGTGCTGGATCGAGCTCACGCATATGTGTGCACGTTGGAGCATTACCATCGACCGCAACTTCGCCGAAATGCATAAGGCGAGAGACGGGGCGGCGGCCAACGCAGCCTCCCTGAAGGTCGAGCTGGTGGATGCCGAGCAGCTTCTATCTCTGCGCCCGGCGGAAGATGTAAGTGAGATCCTCCAAGGCTTCTCTCTCACTCCTTGGTTTATAATCCGCTTTGCCTTTCCTTCAGTGCTGACGGACTTTTCTTTTGTGCGTAGGACTCCTCCCAAAGCATGCTGCTTCGCGCAAAGATGGTCGGTCTGGAGTGTGAGAATGTCTTGCTGATGTACAAGCTCTGACGCGTGCAAGCGGATGTGGCTGTGATCCCACCTCCTCCCTTGCTGGATAAGAGGCTGAGGATCCGCCACTATTCTGAGTACGGCATTGACAAGCCTTTGCAAGTCAATTCCCAGGCAACGGCCAGGCTGACGATAGAGACGCTGCGGGATGTGGGATGCTTGAATGAGGGCGGCGAGACCATCGTTGCCCGCAGGCTTCTCCCTTGGCTTTTCGAGCCTGTCCCCCAAACCTCCGAGAGCACCCGATTCCACGCCCTCAGATGCCCCGAAATCTCTCGTTGCAGCTGGTAGGACATCAAGCGAGAGTTCAGGCGAGATCTCTAGCAAGATCTCGAGTTGGGAATCTGGCAAAACCCCCTGAATATTTTCGCTGCCCCATTCTTTTTGAATGCGCGAGATGTTCTCGCTTGTAATCAATTTTTGAGAACACATTGGTATACATTATATATATATGATCGTTTTACTTCTCGTCTTGTAAAAGGACTTTATATTTTGTCTAATGCCTCTTAAGTGCATTCTCGTTGAGACCCTCAGCTTTCTTAGGAGAGCTACACCCCTTAGTGACAGATTAACAGGTGGAAACTTGCCGAGAATTCAAGGTCAAGAGTGCTTTAGCCGAGATCCTTCCGCCGAGAACCTTTTACCGAATGCGCCGACCGTAGAATTTTTTTTAAAGAGAGTCCCCGCTGCTTTGTTGTGTGCTATCCAACGGGGTTTTGCCAAGAACTTCTCGCTGCCTGTCGAAGGGCTTCTCGCCAAAGGCCCCTGCCTAGAACTCCTTCTGCCGAGAACCTCTTGGCCGAGACCCTACTGCTCAAAGAGGTTCTCAAACCCTTTGCTCTGCCCCCCAGGTGTGCCTCCTGTCTGCCCGGTTGAACGAGGGCTCGGACAGCGAGTCTACCCCAAGCCGAGCCTTGCTCGAAGCGGTGCAAAAGTTTCCAAGCCAAATTACTTCCATGATCATATCCAAAACCAAGTCCTTTCCCCCAGGTGTGCCTACCGCCCAACCCAGCTAATGAGCGCCTGAAAAGCGAGTCTACCCGGGGCCGAGCAGTACTCGGGGTCCCTTACCCCACAGGCGAGCCTTCGGACCTGCCAACTAGTGAGAGCCTGCGCAGCGGGTCTACCTGGGGCCGAGCCAGGCTCAGGGTAATGCGAAAGTCTCCAAGCTGAAGTATCTCCTAGGACAAATCCTTTCCCCCCCCAGGTGTGCCTACTGCCCTGCCCAGCTAATGGGAGCTTGAGCAGCGAGTCTACCCAGGGTCGAGCAGCACTCGGGGTCCCTTACCCCCACAAGCGAGACTTCGAACCTGCCATCTATTGAGAGCCTGCACATCGGCTCTACCTGGGGCCGAGCTAGGCTCAGGGCAGTGCAAAAGTCTCCAAGCTGAAGTATCTCCAAGAACCAATCCTTTCCCCCCAAGTGTTCCTACCGTCTTGCCCAGCTAATGAGAGCCCGAGCAGCGAGTCTACCTGGGGCTGAGCAGCACTCACGGTCCCTTACCCCCACAAGTGAGTCTTCGGACCTGCCAGCTTGTGAGAGCCTATGAAGCGGGTCTACCTGGGTCCGAGCCAAGCTCGGGGTTGTACAAAAGTCTTCAAGCTGAAGTATCTCCAATACCAATCCTTTCCGCCCCCCCCCCCAAGTGTGCTTATCGCCCTGCCCATCTAATGGGAGCCTGAGCAACGAGTCTACCCGAGTTCGAGCAGTACTCGGGGTCCCTTTCCCCTATAGGCGAGCCTTCAGACCTGCCAGCTAGTGAGAGCCTGCGTAGTGGGTCTACCTGGGGCCGAGCCATGCTCGGGGTACTGCAAAAGTCTCCAAGCTGAAGTATCTCCAAGAACCAATCCTTTCCCCCCAGGTGTGCCTACCGCCCTGCCCAGCTAATGGCATCCTGAGCAGCGAGTCTACCCGGGGACGAGCAACACTCGGGGTCCCTTACCCCCACAGGCGAGCCTTCGGACCTTCTAGCTAGTGAGAGCCTACGCAGTGGATCTACCTGGGGCCGAGCCAGGCTCGGGGTAGTGCAAAAGTCTCCAAGCTAAAGTATCTCCAAGAACAAATCCTTTCCCTGCAGGTATGCCTTCCGCCCTGCCCAGCTATTGGGAGCCTGAGAAGCGAGTCTACCTGGGGCCGAGCAGCACTCGGGGTCCCTTACCCCCACAGGCGAGCCTTCAGACCTACCAGCTAGTGAGAGCTTGCGCAGCGGGCCTACCAGGGGCCGAGCCAGGCTCAGGATAGTGAAAAAGTATCCAAGCTGAAGTATCTCCAAGAACCAATCCTTTCCCCCAGGTGTGCCTACCTCCCTGCCTAGCTAATGGGAGCCTGAGAAGCGAGTTTACTTGGGGCCGAGCAACACTCGGGGTCCCTTACCCCCACAGGCGAGCCTTCGGATCTGCCAGCTAGTGAGAGTCTGCACAACGGGTGTACCTGGGGCCGAGCAAGGCTCGAGGTAGTGCAAAATTCTCCAAGATGAAGTATCTCTAAGAACCAATCCTTTCCTCCCAGGTGTGCCTATCGCCCTGCCCAGCTAATGGGTGCCTGGGAAGCGAGTCTACCTTGGGCCGAGCAGCACTCGGGGTCACTTACCCCCACATGCGAGCCTTCAGACCTGCAAGCTAGTGAGAGCCTGCACATCGGGTCTACCTGGGGCTAAGCCAGGCTCTGGGTAGTGCAAACATCTAATTTCCTTATCATCAGAATTTCGCGATAGTTAAAGCTAAAACAACAACTAGTTAGTTAATATAATATAACAACTTTGACTTTGAATATACAATTTAACCTTCTGCCCCCTCACGGGTAGAAACATTTTAAGTCGTCGCCGCTCCAAGCATGGCTCATGGACCTCCCCTCCATATCCTGGAGGTGGTATCCTCCCGTTCTTAGGACCCTTTCAACAATGTAAGACCCTTCCCAGTTTGATTTAAGCATGCCAACAGGGGCTGATATTCCCGTAGCGTCAAATTTCTTTTACACCAGGTCGCCTTCCGCAAACTGTTTGATTCTGATATTCTTGTAAAAGTATTTTGCCATCCACCTCTTGATCTCCTCCTACCTGATAGGCTCGACATCGCGCAGCTCATCCACCATATCCAATGAGAGGCGCAACTCCTCCTCATTGTCCAATATCCAAACCTCATCTCCTTCTCCCGCGGCCGCAACCCGCGGGGATTGAACCTCGAACTCCACTGGCAGGACCGCCTCACACCAATGGGAATGTTTGAAGGGGGTCTTGTCGGTGGCCATGTTCGGGGTTGTCCGTAAGGTCCACAGTACCAAGGGGAGATTTCCACCCAACTTCCCCTCAAGTTCTCCACCTTCTTCTTGAGTAAGTTCACGATGATCTTGTTTGGCACTTCCACCTAACCATTTCTCCTGGGGTTATGTACGGAGGCAAACCTAAGGTTTAACCCTAGTTGGGTGCAGAAGCTAATGAACTCCTCACTAGCGAACTGGGGGCCATTGTCTGTCTCTATCGATTGGGGTAACCCGTGCCTGCATATGATCTCTCCCCAAACGAAGTTCCTGATGACTTGGGAGGTGACCTTGGCTAGTTCCTTTACCTCCAGCCACTTTGAGAAGTAGTCAATCATGACTAGAAGAAACCTTATCTGCCCACTGGCCTGAGGGAAAGGCCCAACCAGATCCATCCCCCAGATGGCGAAAGGCCATGGCGTCGGGTTGCTTCGGAGCCTCTGAGCAGGCAAGAGTTGGAGGGGCGTACAGTTGACACTTTCAACACCTCCTCGCAAACTCGACCTCATCCTTCCTCAGGGTCTGCCAGAAATACCCTTGCCTGACCACCCTTACATCTAACGTCCTACCCCCCGAATGATTACTGTATTCACTGGAGTGTACTTCCTCCAGGATCCTTGGGATCTCTTCCTCCATCACGCACCTTGCCAGGAGCCCTGACAATATCCTTGGTAATGAGCCATTTTGTGCCTAAAGCTCTTCGCATCCTTGGTCCTTTCTGGGAGCTCGCCGGTGGTTATAAAGGTCACGAATGGATCCACCCACGAGGGTCGCCGATCCACTTCCATCAACTCTCCTTCCTCGATCGCCGGTCAAAATAGCTCAGTCAGGGTTCCTCCTCCCCGAGGTCCAAACTTAGCCAACTGATCGGCTGCTACACTCTCTTCCCTAGGAACGTGTTGGATTGAGAATGTCCAGAATCCTCCGACGATCACCCTTACCTTGGATAAGTATTTCACTAGTGTGGGCTCCCGGGCTTTGAACTCTCCTCGGATATGTGATGCCACCACAAATGAGTCTGTAAAAACCTACACATCCTGGATCCCAAGCTCCTTCACCAGACGAAGGCTGGCTATTACGGCCTCGTACTACGCTTGGTTATTAGTGACTAGGAAGTGTAAGACCACAGCTTATTCTATAGTGACCCCCTGAGGGCTTATCAACACTACTCTCCCCACCCAAGGGAATGTTTTCTTAAAGCCCCATCAACCATCATCTTCCATGCCCCCTGTGGCTGCAGCTCCTCGGCCCCAATCTCAACGATATAGTCAACTAAGAAATACGCCACCACTTGTACCTTAATGGAGAGCCTTGGAACAAATGAGATATCAAACTCACTTTGTTCAATAGACCACTTGGCCAACCGTCCCGAGTGCTCCACTCCTTCAAAAATCTTGCAAAGGGGATGGTCCATCACCACTCTGATCGAATGGGCTTGGAAGTACGTCTAAGCTTCCTGGTTGAAATGATTAAAGCATTCCCCAGATTTTTCTAAAATGTTGTAGCGGAGCTATGCCTTCTTCAGGATCCTGCTAACATAGTAGATAGACAATTGTTTCTTCGCCTCTTCCCTGACCAGAACGGACCTTACGGCCTCTGCTCCCACCCCGAGATACAAGGCTAGATCCTCCCCCTCATCTGGGCTTTGAAGTAGCGGAGCCTGTAAGAGCTGCCTCTTTAGCCTTTGGAAAGCCTCTTCACACTCGGCGGTCCATTCGAATTTTTGATTACCCCACAACACCTTGAAGAATGATGAACATTTCTCTCCCGACCTGGAGAGGAACATTCTTAGCCCGGCCAGCTTGCATATCAAGCGCTGGACCTCCTTAGCATTGTGTGGTGACTCCATATCTAGGATCGCCTTCACATTATCTAGGTTCGGTTCTACTCCTGTCGGGGTCCGAAGATGTCCAAGGAACTTCCCTCGACTTTCCCCAAAGACACACTTCAAGGGGTTCAGCCTCATCTTGAACTTCTGCAGGGTAGCGAATGTCTTCTCTAGGTCACGCAGGTGTGAGTCCACTCCCTTGCTTTTGACCATAAGATTATCAAAATAGACCTCCAGGTTCCTCTCCCTTTGGCCTTGGAAGACTCGGTCCATCATGCGCTGGTATGTAGGCCCTACGTTCTTCAACCGAAAAGGCATCATCTTATAGCCGAATCACCCCTCCCTCGTGATGAAGGAAACATCCTTGACATCAGGAGGATGCATTCGAATCTGGTGGTAACCTGAAAAAGCATCCAAAAAACTCATAATAGAAAAACCAACGGCTGAATCAACCAGCACGTCGATCCGAGGCAGGGGGTAGCTATCCTTGGAGCATTATTTATTTAATAAAAAAAAGTCTATACACATACGCCATTTTCCTCCCCCTTCTTTACTATTACCACATTAGAGATCCAGTCCAGATACTGGATCTCCGAGATAAAGCCGGCCTCCAAAAGTTTTTTAACCTCCTCGCGGATGGGCTCTTCCAGCTTGGTAGCGATGGTCCTCATCTTCTAGCGAATGGGGCACATCCGGGGGTCCAGGTTCAGGCGGTGGCAGGCTACATCCGCATCGATTCCCGGCATGTCCGCCGCGCTCCAAGCAAATATGTAGATGTTGCTCTTGATGCAAGCCCGCATCTTCTCCTTGTCCTTGGGACCTAAGCCCCCGCTGATCCACACCCTTTGCACCTGACACGCGTTGGTGAAGACTTCCATCTCCCCCACTTCCTCCACTGGCTCCAGACGCGACTGCTCCTAGCTGGTCATTGCCTCCTCTTCATGTGCAAACTCTTCCTCTCCTCCTGCTTCCTCAACTTCCATCACCATCCCCAGGCTCTCCTGCTGCTCAACCTCCACGCCCCTTAGGGCCTCCATCTCAACTCCTTCTCCTCCTCACCCTTCCTCTACTCCTTCCTCCTACGACCCTCTCGCGGCTCCGACTCTGCATCCCTCTGTACCTCATGCACAACTCCTCCTCTTTTCTCCCCCGCCATCTCCTTGCTCGCCTCCTCTAGGCTCACCTCCTCTCCCCCGAAAACCTCTTCCCGCACTGCCATCTCCCTTCCCAACTCTTCTGCTTCTGCCATCAAAGATATAGTGTTGACCGCCGTCACGTAACATTATCTCGCCACCTTCGAGTCCCACCTAATCCTAACCTACACCCCTCCGTTTTTAACTTAAGGCATTGGAGGAATGAGGAGGGGACGCAGCGAAAGGCGCTGATGAGGGGCGCCCAAATATGGCGTTATAACTGCTCGGGGAATCCACTATAGCGAACCTACAATTTTGTGACACGCCCCCAACTTAACATGTAGCCCTACTCCTCCTTCTACCTCATTCCTCTCTCCTAAAAACCCAAACAATGGTCCGTCCGAAGCTAAGACCCTCTTGGCCTCGACCTTCATCTTGTCGAAGGCCTTCTTGAAGAACACATTCACGGAGCTCCCATTATTGACCAGGATCCTGGAGACCATGAAGTTCTCTACTTCCGTCTGGATCACCAAGGCATCACAGAACGGATCTTCGAAGTCTGGCATGTCTGCCGATGAGAAAATAATTTTTTTATTCAGAGGGGGAGCCTGAGAGGTCGAGGCGACCCCCCTTTAGAACATGGTCTGAAGGATCCCCTTACGGGTTGCCTCAATCCCAACTTCACCATGGATCACCCCGATCCCACCCCGGGTTCCAACGTCCGCCCAATCCTCACATCTATCTTCCCCTTCTCCCGGATGAACCTCTACGATCCTTATCGATGGATCCTGCCTCCCTAGCCCGTTGGCCTCTCTCATCTCCAAGAACTGTGGGAAGGTGGCCGTCGCGTGACCCTCCTCCTGGTGGAAGTCACAGAAAGGCAACGCCACCCTTCCCCCTCTTCCTTCTCCGCCTCCTCTTCTTCCAGCTCCTCCCCGAACTGCTCTCCTACCTCCTCTACCTCGGCCGACCTCCATCACTTCTTGCTGTGGCGGGAAGGGACCCCTCTGTCCTTGACTCCATGCTGGTTGATCAATCCTCCTTATCTCACTGAATATTTCCCTTCCTTGGAAGCCTCCGCCCTGCCCCTTGGGTCGACCCTCTTTGGGCCTCCAACCCAACCGGTTGTTTGGCTATCGGCCCCCCAGCCTTGATGTTGTCCCTACTGCCCCTACTGCCCTCGGGGCTCTTCTCTCCTCCTCTCTTTCCTCTGCTCTCTCTGTCTTCATGCTCCTTGCTCCTTCACGTAATCCTCCGCCAATCTTGCCAGCTTTCTAGAAAAAGCCGGGTTGGCCCTTTCGAAGTCTATTTCCCTCTCCATGAGCTCCTCAAAAGAGAGGGGGCATTCTCTTCAGCTCCATGCTAAAGAATCCCGGCCTCAGGCCCAGGGTGAAAGCGAGCATCAGTACATACCCTGGGAACTCCTGGATCAGGAGGATCTCTTCCTGAAATCGGTCAACATAGTGACCCAACGTCTCATCTTGCTTCTGCCTCACCGCAAACAGGCACTCCGCCTCCTTCTTCCGCTTCTTCGATGTCGAGAATATCAATAGGAACCCTCGACGCAGATCCTCAAAGTTGTAGATCGAGCTTGCCGGCAACTGGTGGAACCAGTCTCGGGCCTTCTCCTTCAACGTGATGGCAAAGAGCCGACACTTGAAGGCGTCTGGCATCTGCCTAATCAAAACAACATCCTCAAACTACTGCACATGCTGCATAGGGTCATCCTTCCCTGATTAGTAGGACATGTTAGGCTCCCGGAACCCCTCTGAAACCGGATCTGAAATGATGAGCTCACTAAAAGGGCTCTCGCCCTCTGCCTGCCGAGAAGGCACGTCTCGCGGCCTTGGATGGCTGGACTGATCTATGCTGCCTTGCTCGGGGAAGAGCTCTCGCACAGCCACATCCCTCTCACCGGCCTCTATCGACACCTCCTTACCGGGGCGCTGCCCGGGAGCGTTCTCTCCTAAGAGGGGGACTGCCTCAATTGGATCCTGAGGCATGGCCCACTCGCTCCTTACCGAGAAGGCTAGGTTGATTGTCTGCAAGACCTCTCGCCTGAAGTCCTCCAGCATCTTCCTTATCTCCTCCTCTCCGCGAGAAGGGGAACCTCCGGAGACCGATCCTTTGCCTTCACCTCCTACCATGGGACTTAACACAAGATTTTCCTGTATTGGCTACGATCCACGTTCATCGCACTAGAACTGTTGAAGCCAAAATTTGACCTCAAAGAATGTCTGAAATAAGGGGTGTAGCCAACACCTACTTCTCCCAAGATCCGACCTCTGACTGGCAGTAAAGGACAGAAAACCAACCCAAAGCCTCAGCTAGAAGGTCCCACCTCTAACCTGAAAGATCTCTGAGCGCTTCCACTCCAATGTCAAATGCTGGGCTAGGAGCTCCTCAGCAAGCACTAGAAGATCTTAGGAAAATATGAAAGCTTGCCTTCTAAGGAGCCCCTGTGGGTCTATTTATAGCCTTTAATGACCTAAAATTACTAAATTACCCCTGGATGGTCTGCCAACAGCCAAACTCTGCTATTCTGAAGAGCTAAATGCAGACCCTGGGGGTATACAGGTAATTTTACCCGAGGGCATCCAGGCAATTTCACCCTGGGCCCTACCCAGCTGGAGCCTTCCTGCCGAGAACTGAAGGTGCTTACGCCTTGCCGAGAACTCTCCCTCCCTCACCTGGCTGGATCTAAAAGGATATTAAGGAATTCCACAAGTTGTGCCTTCTCCCCCCCCCTGCGAGGCTCGAGCCTTCTCACCCTCCTTTGGGAGGGAGTATGTCTCGGTCGAAGCCTATTGTGCTTTGCGGGCGTCGAGTTATTCCCGACAAACTGCTTACCTGAGCGCGAATGTTATCTCCTGCCCCTATGCGAGAGCTCTCTTGTTCTAAACCTGCTTAACGAACGTCGAGCCTAGCTCGACGAGACCTGAGCTGAGCTCGACGAAAGTCGAGCTCAATCCAGATTTGGGCAAGAGCAGTTTTCTTCACTTTGGGCTAGCCCAATGCTAGCCAAAACCTGGCGCTGGGTTTTTCTGGGTCCCACTCAGCGAATATGGGGTTGTACATATATATTAAATATATATATATTATATATTAGTTTATTTGGAATTGTTAATCAGCTTGATGTCTTTTCTCTTAAAGTTATAGTCACTATATGACAGACCATCCTCTCAAACCTAATGACACTATATTTTATAACTATGGTTCAGAAAGAATGGTTGTTTAAAAAGTATATTATGATATTTCCATAATAAATAGTAATTAAGCATCTGTTGGAGCGTTGATTTTTCCCCGATGAGTTTTTCAAAAGCGTCGCTGTCATAAACTATGTGTTTGACATGATAATGATTATAATCTTCAACAAGAAAAAAAATATAATTTTGATCATGTAAAACAAATTTGTGAATCGCGGAAAACGAGAAACTAGGCTCAAAAACACTAAACCTATCTGAAGCCAAATAAACCAGATGCAAATAGAAGAGCAAGTAAATCTTGTACTATCAAAAAAAGTTTACAAGGTGAGGCATACATGGAGAGATAGGATTCATCAAAGTACCCGTTGGAAGCAGAAAAAATACAAGGCAAGTAACTAGTCGTGTCGTTAGAAATCGTAATCGCCGACCCTGCTGAGCTGCACTACGAAGTCCGCTCAAGCCGCTAAGTTGCCAAACCGCAACCTAGCCACGCGGACAACCCGTTAATCCAATGTTGAAGAACTCTGTCCACTAATCTTCAAGCCGTCTAACTACAAGGTCGTCTAGCCGTCAAACCACCGCGAACAGCTGCTACCAAACTGAACAAGCCGCCAGAAGCAGACAACTTATTGAACTAGAAAGAGTTGCAGAAGAGAAGACCCCTAGTCACAAGCCGCAACCTGCTGCTAAGCACAGACTACAGAGTCCGCATTAATCCCTGACCGAAATCAGAACCAAGTCCCTAGCTTCTCAGCATTGTATACACAACCTACACAGCAAAGACCGGTCAACTCTTCAAACCGCGCGAACACAAAAACTTGTCTGCAGTAACCACCCGAGCTCACTTATTTTTCATTCGATTCTATATATTGATGTGATAGGGGGTCATATTAATAGGCATAGAGAGGAGTGTGATCACTGCCCTAGCCGATAGCATCACCAACATATCTTGGGTTGATCACTGAGTGTATCCGCACAACTGCGGACACAATTCTACTCCGCCGTGACTAGGCCGGACAGCCAGTATGCCAAGGTCTCCACACCAAGGATGGATACAAAGCCTATCCAGATTGTCTCCACAAGACCAAGCCAGGACTTGTCTACCACACAAGCAGACACTATGGAAACACCATCAGTCTGCACAATTGTAAACACAGCTCTAGTCTGCATTCCCCAAGCCCGCAGCCAAAGCACAAAGCTTATAGTTGCCGAACTCAGCAAATAGAGAAAACAGTCTGCACTAACCATGTCCTCCCAGACTGAGCACACCGGGACTTGGTTCAGATCTAGACCAAGTTAACACCACCTACCCTCCCTGATGCGAACACGGCATCAGCGGATACAAGGGGTTGTATACAAAAACCGGCGAACTGTTGGGAATTGTCTTCACAATACCCTAGATTTGTGGGAAGTCAGACCTGAAACTAAGATGAATTAAGTTGTATTTGATGTTGTGTTTAAGTTGTGCATGGAGGACTCTATTGCCAAGTGTAAACCAATGTCAGTTTATAGTGGGTCATCAAACACAGGACCATACAATGTAATTCCTCATTGTGTGATCCAAGGTGTTGACTCATGTATAGCCTCTCTATTGGGTGCACTTTGTTTCCATGCACTTGGACTACTGGACTCTGGAGTATTGAAGACTTTCTCAGAAGAAAATTTTTCTAAGTCCACATACTCGAGTAGTATCTTCTATATACTCGAGTAAGTGACTTAGTACTCGAGTAGATTGGATTACATACTCGAGTAGTTCTCAAGTTACTCGAGTAAGTGTTCTGATCGTACTCGAGTTTATCTGGACTTCTCATCTCAGAAAGTTTCTAAGTCCATATTCTCGAGTAAATCCATTCATATACTCGAGTACCTCTTTTCCTTACTCGAGTAGGTGTTTGTATACTTGAGTAGAGCCTTAGTCATACTCGAGTAGTCTCTTAGTTATACTCGAGTAGGGCTAACTGTTCAGCCTAAATATTTTTAAGTCCACATACTTGAGTAACTTCGCTCTTATACTCGAGTAAGTGGCTTAGCACTCGAGTAGATCCTTCTTATACTCGAATAGACTGGCTTAGCACTCGAGTAGATTTTTCTTATACTCGAGTAGTTTGGATTAGTACTCGAGTAATCTGTCTAGAGTAACTCGGGTAGTTCTTCCAAGGCACTCGAGTAGTCATTTCTATTACTCGAGTACATGTTTCTCTTATCTACTCGAGTAGCAGACCTTTATACTCGAGTATCTTATCTAACCCGAGTATGTTGGCTCAGAATTCCAGAAATCGTTAAGTCCAGAATTGACGGAGATTTGAAATTAACCTTTTTCTGATTGGTCCACGTGTCAATCTTAATTATGATTATGACCGTTGGAGATAGCCTATAAATAGGTCTTTTCAGATTTGACTAAATATGCGTTTACAGAGATTATCTTTTAAGAAAGAGAAAATCCCCAAAACCCTAATTTTCTCATCCGCCGCCATTACCGTTTTCGGAAGAAGCTCTGGATCGTCATTCTCACGTCGCTGCTATCGATCTCAGTTTCTCTAGCGATCCAGACTCAATAAGAATCATCCGATCTCTCCGTGCTTCATCGTCTCTGATTTACTTTCTTGATCGTGGTGATTCCAGATCTCAGAATCGTGGATCTCAGTCAAGTCTTCTTCAACTGTTTCTGTTCAAACCGAAAAGCTCTCAAGAAGAAGATTACGTCAAAGATCCAGATCTGTGATATTCTTGTTGTAAATTTTATTCAAACAAATTTCATTGTAGGAGATCTTTCCGAGTGGTAGGAAGTTTTATCTTCTGAGTGTAGATCCGTTTGGGATCGAGTTTTGTAGGAACGTGGTTCCGAGGTGTAGGATAGTTTTTTTGCAATCCGAGATAGTGGAGTAGCCGAGTCTAGTGATTTGCAATCTCTTGTCATCTGTGTGATTGCTTGATTACGGATCTGTGCTGTGTTATATTTTTTATTCTGCTTTTGACACGAAATTCACCTATTCACCCCCCTCTAGGTGATTTAGGTTAATAACTTAGCGCTCTCAATTGGTATCAGAGGGAGGTTGATCGTCAAAAGGTTAACACCTTGATCTAATCCTCACCAAATTGTCTCCAGAGAAGTATCAAGCATGAGTAAGACCAAGGATTTTGCTAAGCTCCCTATCTGCACCAAGAACAATTTTCCTATGTGGAAGGAAAGAGTTAAGTTCTTCATGGAAGCAGTAGACCCTCGGATCTTCATGATTGTGGAAGAAGGTCCGCATGTTCCTATGACTGCATCAACAATAGACCCAACCAAAAAGGTCCCAAAGAAGTTGATGCACTTGGATAAGGACGAGATTGCACTTGTCCCTAGACAAGAAAGCTAAAAATATTATCGCAAGTGCAGTCGATGACTCAATGCTGCAGAATCTAATTCACTGCCAATCAGCTAAAGAGATGTGGCAGTCCCTAGTTACTTTAATGGAAGGTACTGAAGAAGTGAGGGATGATCGGAGATCCCTCTTAAATCAGAAGTATGAAGCCTTCCGACAAGGTCACAAGGAACCCATAGCTGACACATTTGAAAACTTCTTTAAGATAGTCAATGGACTGAGAGTGTATGGCCGAGTCTTTACTAATGGGGAGCTGAATGATAAGTTTCTGAGATCTCTCACCAAAGAATGGGACAATAAAGTCTGTGCCATCCGAGAGTTTGGCAGACTAGCAGAGACAGATCCACAGAACCTATTTAGCAAGCTAATGTCCTATGAACTGCAAATCAACTCCAGAAAAGCTGAAGAAGAGATAAGTTGCTTCTCCTCAAAAGAGAAGTCGGTTGCTTTAAAGGCTGACAGTTCAAGGAAGGGCAAAGCTGCCTCACCAGCACCTCCTCAAGAAGTAAGTGAAGAAGAAGGCTCCGAGCCAAGCACCTCAGGATTAGAACTATCTGAAGGAGAGTTCTCATTGCTCTCACGGCAGTTCAAGATGTTCTTGAATAAGAAGAAGCAATGGAGAGGCAAAGATACCTCATACAAAAGATCACGACATAACGGTGATCAGCGAAAGAATGGCTCGAGCAGCCATAACAGGTATAACTCCAAACAGAACAAACAAATTTCAACTGACATTGTTTGTTATTGTTGTAATAAGCCAGGTCACGTCATCGCGGACTGCCCTCACAAGAAGAAAGAGGGTGGAAGAAAAGAGGAACAGAAATCCTCATACCACAAGAAGAGGACAGAGAAGAGCTTATTAGCCAAGAAGAGCAAAACTCTCAGCGACTCCGACTCATCTGAGTCGAGTGAAGAAGAGGAAGCTTACTTCGGGCTCATGGCTCACTCTGATGATGAACAAGTCCCCCAGTTAACTGGGAGGTAAAATCTCACACTCCTCTCTCTGAATCTGATGATGATAATGAGTAAGAGGGCTATTACTCTGAAGATGAATCTGAACTCATGGCACAGTATAAGGAGTTACTCACGGCTTACGAAAAATGTCGCAGAGTCGTGAAAACTCAAGCCAAAGAAATAAAATCTCTACAGGCTAGTGAGAGCAGCTTGAGGGAAGAAGTCACCAAAACTAATTCTCTTCAAGAAAACTTCAATACTGCTATGGAAGAATACAATCAAGCTCTCAAGCACCTCAACCTTAAAGATGAAATCATCAAAGAATTGGAACAACAACTCGAGGCTGAGAAGAAACTTGTTGAGAGTTTCTCCAAGCCTAAGACAGTTCTTCCACTCGTTGCTGAGTTCTCAGCTAAGGCCAAGGGTGCTGGTTTAGGCCACATTGGTGCTTCTAGTAAATCTTCTAGGAGAAACAAGGCCAAGAGAAAGAATAAGGCAGCCCAGAAGGCTCTAGCTGAACAAAAGGGGAAAGCTCCTTTGGAACCGGTATTGTTCAAGAAAGTTATCTTTCCTATGAACGAACTTGACAATGAGTCCACCTATGGACACTTCTCTAGGCCGATCCCCGAGAAGCCTAAGTCAAGATACCAAGGTTGGACTCATCCTTGTAACTTTGGAGAGAGTGTCTTTAAGGCCCCTTATGAAGGGTTCAACTTCAAAGCTATGGACCTTATGCTCATGGTCATAACATCAAGAAGACACCAAAGGTAAAACCTATTGTGGAAAAGCCTATGAAGGAGAAGACTTCTTGTAGCTGCCATCATCATGAAGCCTCTTCCTCCAAGAGTGAAGTTCCTACTAGACCATCACTTAAGAAAATCAAGCAGGAATACACTAGGCAAAGATACAACAGGTTCGACTGTTGGTGCTGTGGCAAAATTAGTCATTTTGGCATCGATTGTTGGTTCAATCCTAGAAATGTTGCAACCCCTCAAGTTAGCAACGTGAGAATGACCACTCATGAGGCTAATGCTCGTAGGGGGAGTATTCTAACTCGAGACCAAGGACCCAAACTTGTTTGGGTTCCTAAGGCTAAGTGATTGTAATTGCAGGTATGTCCAAAGACCACCAAAATGCCAATCTGGTACTTGGACAGCGGATGCTCTCGGCATATGACCGAGACAAGAAGCCTACTCCAGAATTTCACCTCAGTCTGCAATGGAACAAAGGTCATCTTTGGAGGTTCAGATCGAGGAATAACTAAAGGCTACGGTATGATTACTAACGGTAGCGTATCCTTAACGGATGTAGCCTATGTTGAAGGATTGGAACACAATCTCATCAGCATAAGCCAACTATGGGACAAAGGATATGTGGTTGAATTTCATGCTGACAAGTGTTTGATAAAATCGATTGACAACATGGAAACTATTTTATCAGGCACTCGAAGCAGAAATATTTTCTGTTTAGACTTCATTTGTATAGACTCGTCTACACCAGTGTGTCTTTTAGCAAAAAGTAGTGCATCTCTTGCTAACCAATGGCACAAGAGACTACCACATATTAATTTCAAAACTATTAATTAACTATTCTCTCAAAACTTAGTACGTGATGCACCTAATGTCAAGTGCGTTATGGATAGTCTTTGTCACGCCTGTATCAAAGGCAAGCAAACAAGGAGTTCATTTAAAAGCATAATAGGCAAGGATTCCAATAGAAGCTTACAGCTTTTCAATATGGACTTGTTTGGTCCACTGCAAGTTAGAAGTTTGGGAGGTAAGGAATTTATGTTGGTTATTGTGGATGATTACTCGCGCTTTGCGTGGGTGTTCTTTCTGAAACACAAGGCAGACACCTTCAGTACTTTCACTAGTTTTGTTAGGCAAATCCAAAATGAATATAACTATTCCGTAGTAAAAATCAGAAGTGACAATGGAACGGAATTCAAGTCTAGAGCCATGACAGAATTCTGCAAAAGTCAAGGTATCTATCATGAGTTTTCCTCTCCTCGCACTCCACAGCAAAATGGAGTAGCTCAGAGAAGGAACAGAACACTCATAGAGGCTTGCCTGACTATGTTGAGTGATGCCTCACTTCCAGAGTATTTCTGGTCTGAAGCCGTCAACACCGCTTGTCACGTGCAAAATCGAGCTCTCATCAACAAGAACCATGATAAGACTCCTTACGAACTTCTAAAAGGCAGGAAACCAACCATTTCATATTTTAGAATCTTTGGCTGTAAGTGCTTTGTACTTAACAACGGCAAGTATCACACTACCAAGTTTAGCAAGAAAAGCTTTGAAGGTATTTTTGTAGGTTATAGTAGCCATAGTAAGGCCTATAGAGTATTTAATAGAAAAACTCTGGTGGTAGAAGAGTCGATACACCTTGTATTTGATGAGACGAGTTTACTGCAAAGCAACTCTTCTAGTGTGCTCATTGAAGATGCAGGTACCAAGATGAAGGAACTTAGCTTGGATGAGCCTACTCAAGATAAAGATAAGACGTTCATCAAGATCACCTCTACAACCCCTATTGGAGAGGTTGATGATCAAGATGAAGAACACATCCCAGCTGAAGATACAACACCAGTGGCTGAAGAGATCCCAGATACAAGGGCTCTAGAGTTCAGACACTTGAAGGATCATCCCTTAGATCAAATCATAGGAGATCCTCAGGATGGTGTCAGAACACGAAGAGGTACAATTAACGAGAATTTATTCTTGAGCTTTCTATCACAGGTTGAACCTAAGAAGTTCGAGGAAGCAAACTCGGATGCATCCTGGATACTAGCCATGGAAGAAGAGTTGAATCAGTTCAAACGTTGCAAAGTTTGGACACTTGTTCCTAGACCCAAGAGTAAGAATGTCATCAGGACAAAATGGGTCTACCGGAATAAGATGGATGAAGATGGAACAATTATAAAGAATAAAGCAAGACTTGTCGCCAAGGGCTATCGTCAAGAAGAAGGAATCGACTTTGACCAAACATATGCTCCAGTGTCAAGACTGGAGGCGATCAGGTTATTTCTTGCCTACGCTGCACTTAAGGGCTTTACCGTCTATCAGATGGATGTCAAGTCCGCCTTCTTGAATGGTGACATAAAGGAAGAAGTGTATGTAGAGCAACCGCCAAGTTTTGTTGACTCAACTTTTCCTAATCATGTTTACTTACTGCAAAAAGCATTATATGGTCTTAAACAAGCTCCCCGAGCTTGGTATGAGACGCTGTCTAGCTTCCTTCTTGAGAGCAAGTTCACAAGAGGAAAGATAGACAAGACATTATTTCTTAGGGAAATAAAAGGCAAGATTTTGCTAGTGCAAATCTATGTCAATGACATTATTTTTGGCTCAACAGACAACAACCTCTGCAAGAAGTTTTCTAAACTTATGCAAGGGAAGTTTGAAATGAGCAGTATGGGAGAGCTGAAGTATTTCTTAGGGCTTCAGGTGAAACAATCTGAGGATGGAATTTTCATCTCACAGACCAAATTCACCAAAGATCTACTTAAGAAATTCGGAATGGAGAATGCAACCTCTATGAGGACTCCAATGGCCTCAGCTATGTCTCTAGACAAGGATGAGAAAGGGAAACCTTTTGATGAAACCAAGTACAGAAGCATAATTAGGTCCTTGCTCTACCTTACCGCAAGTAGACCAGACATAATGTTTTCAACATGTGTATGTGCTAGATTTCAGGTGAACTCTAAGGAATCTCACTACATTGCTGCAAAGCGAATCTTGAGATACCTCAAGGGTACACCAAATCTTGGCTTATGGTACCCAAGAAGTAATTATAGTGAACTAATTGGATTTTCAGATGCAGATTTTGCAGGAAGCAAAGACGACAGGAAAAGTACTTCCGGGACTTGCCAATTTCTCGGAAGGAGACTTATTTCCTGGAGCAGTAAGAAGCAGAACTGTGTAGCCATCTCAACGGGTGAATCAGAGTACATCTCTGCAGGCAGCTGTTGTGCACAGCTTCTATGGATCAAGAATCAATTTGAAGACTATAACATGAAGTTTCAGAACATCCCTCTGCTTTGCGACTCTTCCAGTACAATAGCAATCTCCAACAACCCAGTCTCCCACAGCCGGATAAAGCACATAGAGCTTCGATATCACTTCATCCGGGAGCATGTGGAGAATGGAGACATAGATCTATAATACGTCTCCACAGATAGGCAAGTTGCAGATATATTCACGAAGCCGCTAGATGAGACCAAGTTCTCATTCTTCAAAACTGAACTTGGGATGCTCAACAAAGAAGATTAGTGATCTCTATCAAAGTCTCAGAGTTAAAAGGTGGTGGAGGTAAAGATCAGTGCATCGAGAAAAATATTTTGTCAAAGTGACTTACTCGAGTAAGTGTACTCACATACTCGAGTACTTGGAAACAATCATGAGTGGTTACACGAATACACTTGAGTACATTACTATATACTCGAGTAACTCAAAGTATCTACTCGTGTAGGTAAAAATTCACTCGAGTACATATTCTTCATACTCGAGTACTTAGTAACTCACTCGAGTACTTCATGATCTACTTGGTCTTCGACTTACTCGTGTAGGTTACAACAGACTACTCGTGTATGCCGATATATACTCGAGTACCTTGAAATTCCAGAACTTTGAAAATCTCATTTTTCTCTTTCCGCACACCTTGATTTTTGCCGCCCCCCATAAGGTATGTTTTATTTTAAAACCCAATCTTAAATCTAATTAGGGTTATATATATAAATAGAATGATCCCATAATCCATTTCCACGAAACCTTTCTCGAGTACTCGCCGACGCTTCGTCTTCTAGAACCGCAGAGCGTTGTCTTCTCCAGAATCCATTACTCCAGAACTCGATGCCTCCTCCATCCAAGATTGGAATCGGGTCCGAATTGGTTATAGATGGAATCGCCGAACTCTCCGATGACTTCCAAAACCTTCTCATTCTCCTTGACACAGCCGGGCTGTCGTTCCTATTACAGACGCCGTGTAAGATCCTATTTTCTGCAGTGGAAGAGTTCTACAAGAATCTGAAGGTCAACCGAAATGGTACAGTTCTCAAATCCAAGGTCAGTGGAATCAAAATCCGTCTGGACAAAACCTCCTTAGCTACTCTGTTAAAGTTGCCAGTGGTGGATGAGGAAGATGATCTGACTTCCGAAGATTCCGAGAGAACCAGTTTCTTCTGTGGAATAGACCCGTATGAAGGATATTCGTTCCGACGTGTAGATTTTAATTTAGAGGGCAAATTTCTTGTGTATGTCATTGCCAAAGTTCTTCTCTGCAAAACCTATTCCCTCAGAGAAATTTCCCAAAACTTTTTTGATGTTATGCAAGCCATCGTATGCCGGAAGAAATTCCAGTTTGGAATGATGATACTGGATAAGATCAAATAAAGTGTGAAAAAACCCAGCTATGCCAGGATTATCTCCCTCCTCCTCCATGAGATTAATCCTACAGTGTTTGATTTCTCCAAAGGAACTCCCCTCCATCATATGAAAAAGTTATCCATCTCTTCCATCCAAAGATATGAAATCCAACTCAAGAACACTGCCCAAGCCTCCAAAGTCATTATGGATGAAGATGTCCCCAGCCTTCAGCATGTTGCTGATGACAGGACTCCATCTCCTCCTCTACATCAAGCTACTGACACCCAGGGTGCAGTAGTTGAGGGGGAGCCTGCCTCATCTAGCTCTCAGATTCTGATGACAGAACTTCCCTCCCAGACAGTTAGAGATCCTTCTCCTCCTCCTCCTCTAGAAGATATTCCAATAGATGCACAAATTCTAGAAGATAATCAAGTTTCCTCAGAGATTCAAGTTCAACAAGACCTTCTTTCCACAGCTGCAAAGATTGATAAACTCATTGAAGAACTAAGGTCAGACAGTCCCCTACCTCCAGTAGACCCAGTTGTTGGTACTCCTGAGGTTCAGGTACAAGATGAACAGATCCCTCTCAAGGAACCCTCTCCATCCTCAGCTCAGTCTCCCATTGAAGAAGCAGAACAATATGATAGTATCATCCTGTCCGATGAGGAGGAGTTATCCCCAGAACCTGTTGAGCCTCCTCTAAGGACATTAGCCTTCACTCTCCCCTCCTTCACAGATCCCCTGGATTAAGTAGAGAAATCACTCACACTAAGAGAACTGCTCAGGTGGTTGTGAAAGAAATCCCTCCTTGGACTCCTTAGTCTCTCAGCTCCCTCAGGTCTCTACTCTCCCACTGCTCCATCTTCTGCTTCTCTCAGCTCCTCAGACATCATCAGTAAGATTGAGAAGATACTCCAAGAACAGAGACATTACTTTGATGAGTCTCTGAAATCAGTTAACAACAAGGTCTCTGCTCTTGAAACTGAGATGAGCAGAGGCTTTGCAGAAATTCAAGCCAACACTGATGAACTTAAACAACTCTTCAAAATAGGTGGAAAAGCGATAGATCACACCATCACCAGCATGGGTGAAGTCAGAAATCAATCTGAAATAGTGGCATATAACCAGATTCTGCTAGACCAAAGAGCTGAAGCCAATGTGATGAAAGTTTGTGAAGAAATAGGCACATTCAGAGATGAAGCTATTGAAAAGCTATCTGTAGAAATCAGCAAGGGGGAGAAAATCGTGAAAGAACAAGTTGAGAAAATTTCTACTGAAATCTCTACCAAGTCTAAAGAGACCCTGGATGGATTAGTTAACACCATGAAAGCAGATATTCTAGCACAGCTACAGTCTATCAAATTCTACATTTATGACACTGCAGTTTGGGTACATAATCCGAAATTTCCAGAATTCCAGCTCGACCCCTCCATCATTCCTAAAAGCTTAGATCCTCTTGAGGAACATCCTCCATCTGATGCCCAAGTTCATGCTACCATTCCAGAGGCAGTGCCAGCCTTCTCTCCCAGACCTGCTGGAGAGATGTCTGAGCCTCCTCTTTCATATTCTGATGTGTGGAAAGAGGATGTCCCTTCCAGCTCTCAGGGGCACTTTGATCGAGGTACTTCCTACTCTAGAAGACCTGCTGATCAAGGTGGCCCCAGCAAGAAAAGAAAATATGGTGACGGCGCTTCTGCTAGCCGTTTTGCACCTAAGAGAGAGCAAGCTCAAGCTTCAGAAGGCAGATCAGAGTCAGTACATTCAGAAGTTTGGAGTCCAACCTCCAAATCTTTAATCTTTGACACTCTAAAGCTGGTAACTGATTTTGGTGGAAAATAAAGACAAATTCTACATCTACTCAGAATGGAAAGCCTATGATGCATCTTAAATCAAGATCAGATTACATGACAGGCAATGGGGATTCAACAATCCAGCAGCTCCTCCAAGGCCAAGGACTTATTTTCCTAAACCCTTCAGTTATTTGGAAAGGCAAGAGCTGAAGAAAGCTAAGCTTCATAGAGAGAATTACCCCTGAAAGTGTTGTGGAACTGGAAAAACTTTCTATTTAATATATCTAATTCTAATTATGGTTCCCTTATTTGCTATTATTCTCTGCTTTAGTCATTTTCTATTGCTTGTTGTTATAGATGATCATTTCTTTTCTAGAAATTCATCTTAGTGCAAAGGGTGCTGACTTCTACAAATAGGGGGAGATTGTTGGGAATTGTCTTCACAATACCCCAGATTTGTGGGAAGTCAGACCTGAAACTAAGATGAATTAAGTTGTATTTGATGTTGTGTTTAAGTTGTGCATGCAGGACTCTATTGCCAAGTGTAAACCAATGTCAGTCTATATTGGGTCATCAAACACAGGACCATACAATGTAATTCCTCATTGTGTGATCCAAGGTGTTGACTCATGTATAGCCTCTCTATTGGGGTACACTTTGTTTCCATGCACTTGGACTACTGGACTTCTGGAGTATTGAAGACTTTCTCAGAAGAAAATTTTTCTAAGTCCACATACTCGAGTAGTATCTTCTATATACTCGAGTAAGTGACTTAGTACTCGAGTAGATTGGATTACATACTCGAGTAGTTCTCAAGTTACTCGAGTAAGTGTTCTGATCGTACTCGAGTTGATCTGAACTTCTCATCTCAGAAAGTTTCTAAGTCCATATACTCGAGTAAATCCATTCATATACTCAAGTACCTCTTTTCCTTACTCGAGTAGGTGTTTGTATACTCGAGTAGAGCCTTAGTCATACTCGAGTAGTCTCTTAGTTATACTCGAGTAGGGCTAACTGTTCAGCCTAAATATTTTTAAGTCCACATACTTGAGTAACTTCGCTCTTATACTCGAGTAAGTGGCTTAGCACTCGAGTAGATCCTTCTTATACTCGAGTAGACTGGCTTAGCACTCGAGTAGATTTTTCTTATACTCGAGTAGTTTGGATTAGTACTTGAGTAGATGTTTTACTTACTCGAGTAATCTGTCTAGAGTAACTCGGGTAGTTCTTCCAAGGCACTCGAGTAATCATTTCAATTACTCGAGTACATGTTTCTCTTATCTACTCGAGTAGCAGACCTTTATACTCGAGTATCTTATCTAACCCGAGTATGTTGGCTCAGAATTCCAGAAATCGTTAAGTCCAGAATTGACGGAGATTTGAAATTAACCTTTTTCTGATTGGTCCACGTGTCAATCTTAATTACGATTATGACCGTTAGAGATAGCCTATAAATAGGTCTTTTCAGATTTGACTAAATATGCGTTTACAGAGATTATCTTTTAAGAAAGAGAAAATCCCGAAAACCCTAATTTTCTCATCCGCCGCCATTACCGTTTTCGGAAGAAGCTCTGGATCGTCGTTCTCACGCCGCTGCTATCGATCTCTGTTTCTCTAGCGATCCAGACTCAAGAAGAATCATCCGATCTCTCCGTGCTTCATCGTCTCTGATTTACTTTCTTGATCGTGGTGATTCCAGATCTCAGAATCGTGGATCTCAGTCAAGTCTTCTTCAACTATTTCTGTTCAAACCGAAAAGCTCTCAAGAAGAAGATTACGTCAAAGATCCAGATCTGTGATATTCTTGTTGTAAATTTTATTCAAACAAATTTCATTGTAGGAGATCTTTCTCCGAGTGGTAGGAAGTTTTATCTTCCGAGTGTAGATCCGTTTGGGATCAAGTTTTGTAGGAACGTGGTTCCGAGGTGTAGGATTGTTTTTTTGCAATCCGAGATAGTGGAGTAGCTGAGTCTAGTGATTTGCTAGATCGGTGAGAAAAGTGGACGTACCCAAGATTGGGGAATCACTATAAATCTCTTGTCGTCTGTGTGATTGCTTGATTACGGATCTGTGCCGTGTTATATTTTTTATTCCGCTTTTGACACGAAATTCACCTATTCACCCCCCTCTAGGTGATTTAGGTTGACAACTTAGCGCTCTCACGGACTCCAACATTAGTCCGCACAGTCCAGCAAACTCCGTGGTTTTCACCAACCGCGCCACCAAAGAAAGTCCAAGGAATAATCCTAAGCAGAACTCGTGAGCTCCAAACAAATCTATATCTCGGCCTCAGCAAACTGCAAACAAGTCTGCAACATGCCGGACTCTGCGAACTCTATACAAGTCCGCAACACCCGTAGATACAAAACCTATCATCCTAGTTACCTCCTGGGAACAAGCCAACTACAAAACCAATGGATGCCTGGCAAGTCGCCAATCTTGTCCGCAGAGACCATGCGGTCAGACTGCCTAAAACGCCACTACTGTCCGCCCAGTTCGCGCGGACAGTCCTCCTAGGCTACCACTTTCACTTCAAATAATTCAACACTCTCCCTTGAAGTGAGAAGTGGAAACCAGCCCCAATAGTCACCGTAACCGAGTAAATGGCCCCTTGACAGCGGATTCTTGAAGATGTCCGTAATGTTGTGATCTCTCTGCACATGTCCAACCACAATAGACTCCTCCAACACCTCCCAAAAGAAATGGTGCTCAATCTCAATATGTTTGGTCCACGCGTGACAAACTTGATTATTCAGCAGTTTAAGGGTGTAACATCTCTCAAACAACTAGACCCCTAAAAGTGATTTTGTCATGACTAGGTCATGACAGAACTCTAGGGAGCCCAAGAAGAACAAGTGAACCTAGGAATGAAGGTGAGATCACCATGGTCTGCAAATAACACTTTCCAATTACCTAACCTAGAGTTTGACTTTATGACCTCACCTTGACTCTTTGACCCCACCACAACATCCCTAGCCCTTTAGAAGGTTCATTGGGTCACCAAGGACCTATTGAGGTCAACTAAAATGGTCAAGTTGACTAATGTCGACCCTAACCCTAAAGTGGTCAAAGTGCCCTATCTAGGGCCAGAGGACTTTCCCTTAGGCAATTTGACCCCACCTAAACCTCCCTAACCCTTTAGGAGGTTCATTGGGTCACTAAGGACCCATTTGGGTCAACCTAAGTGGTCAAGTTGACCAAAGTCAACATAAACCCTAAAATGGTCAAAGTGCCCTAAATAAGGGCCAAGTGGCCTACAAGGTGTCAAACCAATACCATACAAGTCTCCCTAGACCTTAGGGGAGGTCGATGGGTCATCAAGGACCTATTGGGGTAAACCTAAAAAGTCAAATTGACTAAAGTCAACTCAACCTTAGTTTAGGTCAAATTAGCTTAAGTTGACCCAACCTAGCCCAATCCACTTAGGCTAAGCCAAATTGGAGTGGCCCACCAACCTTAGGGGCTTATATTTACATGGAATGCCATTCATTTTCTGGAAATGGTGACTAGGATAGAGAAGCTCATTTTCCCTTTAATGGAGGAGAGAGAAAGAAAGAGGGTCATTCATGGCAAGGAAGGCTAAGGGGCCTCCTCTCTTCATCTCCAAGGCTCGATTCATCTCCCCTGATGAATTAGGAGAAGATCAAGGGGTTCTCTAGGCTGTACAAAGGCTGGATTCAGTTAGCTCTACCAAGGCCGAACCTCTCCCCCCATGGCCATTAATGGCCATTAAAGTTAGACCTCCTCTTCCCCATTTTGCTATCTTAATACCTTCACCAATCCGAGAGGAGAAGTTTCCACCCTTCCCCTGAAAAATTTAAGCTCTTCTATTGTAGAGTTGTAGAGAACCAGAAATCGCAAAATCTGGCGATGGTGGCCCGACTCCAGCTCTCCCAACAGGTCCTCCTCTACTTATTTCTTCGTGGGTTAGAATCTTAGATCGTTTAGGGGAGAAATCGGGCTCAATTGAGCCCGATTGGGAGAGCAAATTCCAGCTTTTTCCATGAATTTTCTACCTATTGAGTTTGCTGGAAACTGCACCTCCGGCAGCCGTGCCGCTGCCCGAAGATATCCCCCACCTCAATAGAGGTGGTGGTAGTGGTGGCTGATAAGGGAAGTTGCTGGGTGGCCGGCAAAATGGACATGGAAGGTGCTCCAGGTCGGGATGATCGCAGCCATTGGCTGGACGAAGAAGAAAGCCAGGAGCCACTCGATCATGCTTTAAGATTCTTGCAAATTATTATATATTAAATCATTTTATTTCATTTTCTATCACAGTTATTGGGCCTTATTAAATTAATTATTAAAAATACTTAGGGTCCCCTACAGTAAAAGTGGTCTAAATGAATGTTGTAGCCCTAAGAGTCTAGTTTACTTTAAAATTGTTTTAATTAATTTGGAGTTTAGGTCAGACCACAACACTCATTTTGGTGGTGTCTATACCTAGGCTTGATCAGAGATTGTTTTGAGTGCCCCCATCAATCCAGCCATCCAAATGACTTCAAATTTAGGTTGGGGGTCACTCTGATCTATACCTACAACATAACCAAAACTGAGAATTTTTTGAGAACATTTTCTTATATTTTTTGTAATAATTTAATAAATATTATATGATTTGATTAGAGTGTCTAATGACCTCCAAGTCCTCCCAAATTTGGTGAGTGCTCCTTTGGGTCAATATAGGGCTCTGTATAAAATTTCATCCCATTTGGAGATGATTTGGTTTGGAATTTGGCAAACCCTAGTCTAGGCCAAAAGGGTTTTAATAGGTTAAAATGTCCCTTGTAAGACCCTTTTTTTTCTTTTTAAAAACCCTGGGGTCTTATGCCCAGAATCGTCGTTTTGCGGTGACATCGACACTCGGGAAGGTTGCCACTACAAAATGCCGATCCTACCAGCCTTTTACAATCACCAAAGAGAAAGGACCTTAAATCATTTCAGATAAAGCTAAGTCCACAATCACATATAACATAAAATATGAGTAATCATATCAAGTCCACATGATAACAGAAGTACTGAGGAAAAACAGTACAATGAAATATAAATGGGCCAAAGCCCGGTACATCAATCTCACTACAAACTCTCACAGAAGCAATGTAAACTAAACACTCACGGAGCCATTAGCTGGTGCTCCTGTGCTAGACTGGCCCACCTCCATGTACACTATACTCCGCTAGTGTTGTATCCCCTGTTGTTGTCCTTGTCTCCCATTTAGAGCCCCTGGAATGTTTTGGTCCGAAAACCATTAGTCAAAAAGGCTAAGTTCAATCATCCCCTACTCCTCCCCAATGGCTCCTAGGCACTGAGCGGGGAGGATGAAAGGGAAGCTTTGAAGGTGGAGAATAAACAAGTAGGTGATGGTGGAACTATTCTAGTAGTTATTTATAATGTATATACAGCTAAGGAAGAAAGGTACAGGCTAGCATTTCTATAATATTGAGCAGTAAGGTAAACAGGTAAAGTATAACAACATATGTAAGAAAGACATACTAAGGAATAAGTAACCTTAACTTATAAGAAAGCACATACAAACTTATAAGTTAAGGGGTCTTCTACATGACTCCCATCATATAAAAAGTCGCATACCGATTTATACGTTTGGTTGTAGATTGAATGCAAGTATGAGTGTAGTGATATGTTATGTCATGATTCATGCAAGTGCAACTCACGCACACGACTTTATGCGCACAGACCTTTAGTTCTCCACTTTTGGGCAGCTAGCTTCACTCCCAAGAACATCCGTAGTAGCAAACGGAGACAGTGGGTGGGGCCCCCCACTCCGAGATAGGTATCCACACTACCAGGCCTAGCCCTTACGTACGCCTCTAGAAGGACACATCCCAGAGTCACCATGTATTAATGCTGACCATATCCACCAGACTTCTTTTGGCTAAGTGTAAACCACACCCGCCGAGTCAATGTTCCAACATCGGTGTGAACGATAGTCTGATACCAAAGACCCATCACCTTTATTCTTATGCACATGCAATAGTAATATATTATCCTACCGAGCCATCGGTTCGCCGGGCTAACCTGCACACCACTAAAACCACCGAGCCTACCGCTCGTGAGACCCAACCTAACTCCCATGATACCGGGAATTGTTAGTGTAAGTGTAATCCCAGTTATATTAATTACTCATATCAATTCTTATTCTTACGGTTTACGTTAACCCTGGACTGTCCAAGGCATTCCCCGTTAAGGGCTCTCAAGGGAACTATAAACTACGATGGGTTGAAGCCTAAAACTCCTTTTCGCAAGGCACTTACTATTATTGGTTAATACCCAATCCCTGATCCCTTTTAATGATACATTAGATCTAACCCTAGTGTATTTGACCCTTCTTCTCCGCGGGAAAGAAGATCTTTCATCGATCCCGAGCAAAACCTACACTAGTCAACCCATCATTATTCCCAATGATGGACTCCTTAGTACCTGACCTCAACCAATAGCCTAATGTCTCAACTCACTAGGTTCATTTTGCAGTTTTACTATGTGCGGACCATCCTAAGCTATATGATTTGCATTATAGGTAGTACTATAAATTTTCATCCAAAATCCTTAAGATAAATAATGAGGATCTATCATGAAATGGTTAGCCTAAATCCAGAAATTTATAATTTTCTAATTAAATTAGATATTTAATTAATTTTTCCCAAAATTAATCCATAGGTGATTTGAACATGAAGTACTAGATTTACTTAGGGTATGACCATACAAAAATTATGAACACTATAGGATAACAAGATATCAGTGAATACTAAATATCGTAAACTTTCATAAAACATTTAACCTCTAAATATTTAATCCAAACTAAATCATATAAATATTGGTATTGAAGGAAGTACCAAAAATAATAGTCCAAAAATTCCTAAAACATTAACAGAGCTACATTATGATCATAAAACTTCACTTCCGAAGTTTCATGAAATTCCAAAGTCAGTAAACTAAGTAAACGATTATCCTAAAGAAAACCATCATAAGACACTTTATGAGGACACACCCTTGTAATCTCAATTAAACAACATTTAACAATTTTTACATGCTTATATATGCCCTAATATGTTCCTTGGATAAGTATCACAATTTTCCACAAGCTACAATATTTGTTTCCTATTTATGTAGGTAAGGTGCACTAATTTACTTTACAAAGGAAGTACTTCAAACAAGCTATAAAATTCATTTCCTTGTAAGACCAATTTTTTTCTTTTTAAACCACAGGGGTCTTAGGCCTAGAACCGCCACTTTGCGGTGACACCTTCACACCCGGGAAAGTCGCCACTACAAAACACCGATCCTTCCAGCCGATTCGATCATAACAGTAGCAAAATAATAAAGGGCAAGTCCACAAACATCACATACATAGTAAATATTCTCCACGAAGGGAGTGTCCACAGATATAATAAAAGTACAGAAAATAGGTCTCATGCCCGGTACATCAATATCCTCACTACATATCACTCAGCGCAGAAGAAAAACTAATCATCTAATAATGATCGGGACTCACAGTCCCAGCTATCTGAACTCCAGTAGTAGACTGCCCCATCTCTAAGAATGTCGACCTCCGGGGCTTCTCCTCCATGTTGGGCTCCACGGTCCCCTAAAATGATGTGGTTCAAAAACCGTTAGTCTAAAAGAATAAGTCCTATCATCCCCCGCCCCTTCCCCCATGGCTTCTAGGTACCGAGCGGGGAGGAGGAAAGGAGAGGTAATAAAGGTGGAGAATAACAAATAACAGGTGATGGCGGAGCTAGTCTAGTAGTTCTATAAGTATGTGCGGCAGTAATAAAAGCAAGAAAACTGAACAAGAAATAAGTAAACTTAACTTATATAAAAACACATAAGCTAAGGGATCTTCTGCAAGGCTCCTATCGTATAAAAAGTCCCATACAAATTTATACGATAGGATGTCGGTTTTCTAGTAAGCATATATATATATATATATATTTACTGAATAAAAACCTTAACTTATAAGCACACTCATGCAAACTTATAAACCAAGGGGTCATTTTGCAGGGCCTATTGTATAAAGCGTCCTATATCACTTTATACAATTGGTGTCAGAGTTATATGCAATGGTTATGCTATGACATGCAATTATGCAACGATGTGAACATGTAAGTGCAACTCACCCACTCGACTCTGTGTACACAGACCTTTAGTTCCCCCTTTCTGGAGCCGAACCTCCAAGGATACCTCCGTAGTGGCAAATAGAAGCGGTGGGTTGGGCCTCGCCAACCTCTAAACCGGTAATTGCACTACCAGTCTGACCTATCGTATGCCTCAATGCTGGAGCACTAAGAGGAGCTCCTGCGTACTCTTGTCAGCTGGCGCACCGGACTTTGATGGCGAAGTGCTAAACCTCACTTCCCGAGTCAACGTATTGGCGTCAGTGCATCGACCCTCCAATACTGAAGACCCACCACCTTATACTTTATGCACATGTAACTTATGTATCAGCTAACGAGCCAAAGCTCCCCGGACCATTCCGTCCGTCACAATCAACAACCGAGCCAAAGCTCGTTGGGCCAACCTGCCCATCACCAAATCCACTGAGCCTACAGCCCGAGTGGCCCATCCTAACATCCCGAGAAATTGAGGTGAGTGAAAGTGAATCCCTATTTATGCTAGTTACTCTTGCAATTTAGTTTTACCTACAATTTAGGTTAGCCCGGGACTGCCCCCGGCATACCCCGTGAAGGGCTCTCAAGGGGCACTAGGAACTATGATGGGCTAAAACCCAAAGCTCCCTTTTGTAAGGCACTTATTATTATTGGTTAATACCCAATTCCGGATCCCTTAGTATTACTCTGGATCTAATCCTAATGTGTTTTGACTCTTTCTTTCTCTCTACGGGAAAGACGATGTTTCGTCGACCCCGAATACCTCTTAACACTAGTCAAACCTCCTACTCCTCATCACAACTCCCGATAATGAACTCATTTCACTTATCAGATAAACACCCCAACATCCCAACTCTCTGGGTTTATTTTGCACCATATCATGATTTCTGCAGTTTTACAAAACGCAGACCATCCTAAGCTATATGATGTATATAATGGGAGGTTCTCAAAATTATCATTCATTATCCCTATAATAATTATAGGGAGTCTATCATCACTTGTTTAGCCTAAATCAAGAAATTTATAATTTTCCTAATTTATCTGATAATTTATTAAAGTTCCTAAGAACTCCAAATGCCCTAGTTTTGAACATGAAGTACCCTTTTCAATCATGCAAGATGCATCACAAAATTAAGATAAATACTAAGCATCTATGTTGCTGTAAATTCAAGGTCCCCAATTTTTCCAGTAAATAAAGAACTCTAAATTTTATTTTGAAAACATATTCCATTTTCATATGTTAATGAAGTAAGTACAGAAATTGTACATCCAAAAATTGTGAATAAATTTCCACCTGAAAGTATTGATCTAATAACACTACTGATCAGGTTTCACAATTTTACAATAAATAATGAGCTCTAAATAAATTTGAAATTGAAAAAAAATTTTTTTATTTTTGTGAGATTGTGAAGTAAGTACTGTAAATATAAATCTACAAATTGTAATAAAATTCATGTGTGAAATTAATAATCTAAAATTCCCTATGCCTAAATTACATAAATTTCTTATTTTCAGGGAGGTCAAAAATAATAAATAATCAATTAAGGGCTATCACTTGCATAACAAAGGAAGCACCAAAATAGTTGTTCCAAAATTCCTATTAAAATTTCCAAAGACTCATACTAACCCTATGACTACACTACTCAAATTTCACAACTTTTCACAGAGTTATGATAGCCTGTTATACCATTACAAAATTTGTGACCTAAACTAGGGTTAGGATTTTGATGGGTCAACCCATCTCTAATTCCTTTAAGATTATTACCAGAGGACTTTAGCTACCCTAGTATCCTCCCTACCAAATTTCAAGTCCATACAAGGGAATTTGACCACATGCCCTTCTCAAACCCCCAAAGTCCAAACGTAGGGTTTGAACTTGGGTCCTAAGGCAATTAATTCCCAAACCACCCCATATCCCACATGAGGGCGTTATATGTCATGCAAAACCAGTGGCCCAAATCTTAACCTTTGTTGAGGGGATTTGGCCACTCAAAACTCAAAGTGCACTTTTGTCCTAAATACCCATATTATGGCAAGGCTAGGGTTTGCAAAAATTCAATCCAAATCATCTCCAAATGAGATGAAATTTTATCCAGAGCCTATGATGACCCCAAGGACCACTCACCAAAATTTGTGGAGAGTTGGAGCTCATTTGGTGATGTAGGGACGACCGTGATTCGGACGTGACTACAATACGTACACCTAAACGTTACCAAACAAGAAATAAAAGAGGGAACGCCGACCAAAAGCGAACGAAAAGGGGTCGATTGGTTCCCAAAATTCGGGACTCAATACCACGTCCTTAGGACCTACTTCTCCAACAAGAACACAAATCACCGTAAGCCGGACTCGATACAACGTCCTTAAGACCTACCTCTCCAACAAGCACACAACTCACCGCACCTACACAAGCATCTATTCATTTCAATATAGCCGTTTCAAGCGCAACAATATTTTATTTCGGAGCGGCGGTAAACCTTTAAGAGCCATCAAAATTCGAGTCGTGATAAATTCCCTTGTTGGCATATAAAGTGCGCCGAACAGAAGAGCAAATCGAGGCTAGGCCACGTTGCACTCCCAAGACGAATCTACCTGTTCCGGACAACAAGAGATTCAATAAACACCGTCAAATTCAGATTTTGCAAGCGAAGGATTTAAAAATAACGGAAAAAACGGTGCATGAAAAACCTCCACAATTCTAAAGCAAGAATCACACAAAGGGAAGAGTTTACCCAACCGGGATGAAAGTTTCACACAAAGATAAGGTGGGAGAATCACTCTCTCCACGGATCTGCCGGTGTCACACCGAAGGGTTTGCAACCTTCTTCCACGGAGTCACACCAAGGAAGCCGCGCCGGAGTCGCACCGAACGGATGGAGGGAGCAAGGGGGCGACGGCTTCACACCACACAAGGGGGGCCGGCGGTTTCACACCACTAAGAGGGCCGGCGGCTTGGAGAAAGCTCTTGGCCGAATTTTCTCAAAGGATAGGGAATTTAGGTTTCAAATATTCAATGATATTATTCCTCTTAAACACCTCCTTAAATAGGAGTTTACATTAAATCTTAGCCCTTCATGATGGAGATGTAATCTCATCCATCCAAAAGGCTAAATGCACACCAAAATAAAATATTGTTCCAAATGAAAAAAATAATACACATGCCATGAATATAAAATTATCACTTAAACTTAGGATAATTTTATATTCCCAAAATATAAAATAAAGTGCATGAAATAGAAAAATTAGGCTAATTCTTCATGGCGGTTTTAGCACGCCGCGGGCGGAGGTTGTAACGTGCACTTCCTTCAGTGTCATCACGGCGTCTCAGATCTTTATGCCGTAGCGCCTCGGCAACCGGGTCATCATCAATTGGCGGCGGCGCTACATCAATCCTCCCCCACTCAAAATCACGTATCTCTGATGCGTGAGTGGAGAGATAGAGGCGGAGAAGCTCGGCATCCAAACGTTGAAGCTCTGTCGCGAGTACCCAAGAGTCGTCCGAAGGGGGAGGTCATGCCAATGGACAAGGAAGCGGTAAGTAGTACCATCCGGAGTAGTGAATAGTTCTGCAGCGAGTATCATATCTGGAGTGAGAAATGTCCTGGGGAACCTGGGAAACATGTCAGCAGTAGGAGTAAAAGAAGGCAATGTACGTACCATCCAATGTTTTACCTGCGGGGACCGAAAGAGAGAGATCATCCGAACTACCACTCCCCAACCCATTAGAATTTTTAGTGGAGGGAGAAGACGACAGAGAATTCAACTCAGATGGAGGTAAAACAAACAGCGTCAAATCCGAGACATTAAAAAGAGGGGCGACCGTGATTCGGACATGACTACAATACGAACACCTAAACGTTACCGAACAAGAAATAAAAGAGGGAACGCCGACCAGAAGCGAACGAAAAGGGGTCGGTTGGTTCCAAAAATCTGGGACTCGATACCACGTCCTTAGGACCTACTTCTCCAACAAGCACACAACTCACTGTAAGCCGGACTCGATACAATGTCCTTAAGACCTACCTCTCCAACAAGCACACAACTCACCGCACCTACACAAGCATCTATTCATTTCAATATAGCCATTTCAAGCGCAGCAATAGTTTATTTCGGAGCGGAGGAAAACCTTTAAGAGAGATCGAAATTCGAGTCGCGATTAATTCCCTTGTTGGCACATAAAGTGCGTCGAACGGAAGAGAAAATCGAGGCTTGGCCACGTTGCACTCCCAAGACGGATCTACCCATTCCGGACAATAAGAGATTCAATAACAACACCGTCAAATTCAGATTTTGCAAGCGACAGATTTAAAAATCACGGAAAAAATGGTGCATGAAAAACCTCCACAATTCGAAAGCAAGAATCACACAAAGGGAAGAGTTTACCCAACCGGGATGAAAGTTTCACACAAAGATAAGGTGGGAGAATCACTCTCTCCACGGATCCGCTGGCATCACACCGAAGGGTTTGCAACTTTTTTCCACAGAGTCGCACCAAGGAAGCCGCGCCGGAGTTGCACCGAAAGGATGGAGGGAGCAAGCAGGCGGCGGCTTCACACCACACAAGGGGGGCCGGCGGTTTCACACCACCAAGGGGGCTGGTGGCTTGGAGAAAGCTCTTGGCCGAATTTTCTCAAAGGAGAGGGAATTTAGGTTTCAAATATTCAATGATATTATTCCTCTTAAACACCTCCTTAAATAGGAGTTTACATTAACTCTTAGCCCTCCATGATGGAGATGTAATCTCATCCATCCAAAAGGCTAAATGCACACCAAAATAAAATATTGTTCCAAATGAAAAAAAATAACACATGCCATGAATATAAAATTATCACTTAAACATAGGACAATTTTATATTCCCAAAATATAAAATAAAGTCCATGAAATAGAAAAATTAGGCTAATTCTTCATGGCGGTTTTAGCACGTCGTGGGCAGAGGTTGTAACGTGCACTTCCTTCAGTGTCATCACGACGTCTTAGATCTTTATGACGTAGAGCCTCGGCAACCGGGTCATCATCAATTGGCGGCGGCGCTACATCATTTGGTCCCTTAATTAATTTACCCTAGAGTAATTAAATAACTTCCAAAACTATAGAAAAATTGTCCCCAAAAATTCTCATTTTTGGGCAGGACCTAGGTATAGGTTAGGGTGACGCCCTATCCAAATTTCAAGTCATTTGGACAAGAGATGAAGTGGGGGCACACATTTTAATCTCTGCATAACCTTAGGTATAGACCCCACCAAAATGGTTGCCTTGGTCAAACCAGTTGTCCAAATTGACTCAAATCAATTTTAAGATAAAGTAAACCCATAGGGATACATATTAAATGTTGACCACTTTCCATGATTCAGCCTCTAAGTATTTTTAATAAATACAAACATTAACTATACAATATGTGGCACAATTATTGAAATGAAATTATTTAACCTACGGTTATACATTTAAAGCGGCACGAATCTTGACGCAAAATAGGCGGCATCAGATCATCTTCAAGCTCCAGCCAACGGACGGGATTCTCCCGACCTAGGAGCTGATTCCATCCTCATTTCCCGGCCAACTGGCCACCTCCCTGGCCAGCCACCGCCACCACCACCTCCGTCGAAGTGGTGGCCATCGCTGGGCAGCGGCACAGCCGCCGGAGGGGCGGATTCCGGCAATCCCGATAGGTTGTTTTTCTTGGAAAAACCAGGAAAAAGGAAGGTTTGAACGTGCTCAATTGAGCCTGATCCTCATTCTAAATGAATCCTAGGATCTACCCACAGAGAAAGGAGAGGAGGAGGGCCTGAATTGCGGCATGAGAGCGAGTGGTGTACCTCCTTGCCATTTTTGATCGCCGGTTTGAGCTTCTCTGCAACCTCCACGGTAATAGTAAGGGAATTGGAATTGGAATGGGGGAAACGCTTGCTCTCGACCTGGTGAAGGTTTTTGAAGAAGGAATTGAGGAGAGGTGGTTTGTAACTCCCCTATTTCTCAAAACACAATTAATGGCCTTTAAACCTAGTTTTTGGTTTAAGCCAAATTGAGGGGGCTGGGCCACCTTAATGGCCGACTACCTCCTTGAAACTCTTCCCCTGTCTCCAAGGAGTAAATGCCCATCAAAAAGAGGGGTTATGAAACCTCCACTGCCATGATTGTCATTATAGTAACTCCTTAGTTAGGGCACTTTCTCTCTCCTCCAAAGTGAGGTAACTCCTTCCCTCTCTCTCCTTGTCACCTTTCTGAATTTGGTGGGCCCAAAATGTATCTCTCCACTTCCTTAGAATAATGGGCCAGACCACTTGAACTTAGCCCACTTGAATTGGGCAATGTTAACCTAAGTTGACCACTTTGACCCATGAGTTGACTTTGGTCAACATGATCATTTGAGTTGACCCCAATGGTCCTTGGTGACCCATTGGCCTCCCCTAAGGTCTAGAAGTACTTGGGTAGGGTTTGTTGGGCTTTCTGGGGAGTCACTTGACCCTTAGTTAGGGAACTTTGACCTTTTAGGGCTAAGGTTATTTTGGTAAACTTTGTAACATCACATGTTACTTCTAGACCCCTTAACTTAGATTGGTTTAGGCATGGGGTGGGTATTTGGGAAATTGGCTAGCCTTGACCCTAGGTAGTGAGTTGTAACCATGTGGAGCCCACTATAAGACCAAGGTCAAGCTAGGTCAAACTAGCCTAAATAGGGACTCTAGCTACACCATGACCCCACCACATTTCCCTAACCCTAAGAACAATCTAAGTGGAACGAGGGCATGCCACTAGGTCAACACTTTGACCCTAGTTGACCCAAGTCAACCTTGGACCTAAAATGGTAAAACCCACACTCATAAGCCCAATTAGCCTTAGTAGGGCACTCCCTTGACCCAACCCAAGTTGGGTGGTGCCACTAGGCTCATGACCATCAAGTGGGGTTAGCCCACTCATCATGTTGACCAAGTCAACTCTCAAGTCAACAAGTCAACTATTTGACCTAAAAGAGGGAAATGAAGACCAAGCCCTTCTCCTTTAGTTAGGCTCACCTAACATGGCCCATTAACAGCCCAAGGCAACAAGGACAACCCCTACCCCTCTGGATTAGGAGAGAGATGTCATGAAAAGGGGCATTATGGAGAAATCACCTAAAAAGAGGAGAGAGAAATGGAATATAATGAGAAGTGGCCATGTGGCCTTCACTCCTTCAGCGCAAAAGGTGCTGGCCGACCTCCTCACATCATTCCAGAAGGAATTAGGGGCTGAGATCCACTTGGCAAGCATGGGCTGAGCAACCAAGGCTAAGCCCGAGCTCACCTTGGTTGTATCTCCCATATACCCCACCTCAGTTTAAACCAACCCCACCATCAGCTTCAGTGAGTGCAAATGAGTGGAATTCGAGTGCTGGATCAGTGCATTTGGTGGGGGAACAAGGTTTCGGGTAGGAGATCGCCGGAGCAACTCTTCCATGGCAAACAGCGCCACACTCGCCGCCAAGGCCTGGAACAGGTCCGTTTCGCCTCACCTCTACCCGTACTAGAATCCTAGATCAACTAGGGGAGATATCGGGCTCAATTGAGCCCGATGCCATGTGAGAAAATCTTGACTTTTCTGAGAAATCGCCACCTCTCAGGATCGCCGGCGCCGCTGCCTCCCGCCGTCTTACCACCGGCAAAAGATGGCCACCTCCACCGTGAAGGTGGTGGCACCGTTGGCCGGCAGTGGCACCGCCTCAGGTGGTCGGAATGGCCCGCAAAATCCCCCAGGTTGGCTCGATCTCAGCCACTGAACAATTGGGGAAGATAACCGGATGCCATCCACGGCTGCTTTAGGATTCGTGTAAATGAATTAATATGATTTAATTTAATTAATATGAATTGTGTATTTCTGTCACAAATATACAGTGACATTGCATGTGTTTTCTAGGGTACATATAGGCATCATCACAACTTGAACCCTGAATGAAAAATGTAGCCCTATCTATTAACTTTAATTTGACACCTTAATCATCAATTTTAGTCCAGTGGTCTGGCCTGTAGGACCATGTTTCTGGGGTTTGTCCTTAGCTAGGGCAGAATTTCCAAATGATTCCCAAGTCAAACCAGTCATCCAAATGGCCCAAAATTTTGGGTGCATGCGTGTTTAGGGCTTAGTTAACCCCTATACAAAAATGAGAATTTTTGGGAAAACTTTTCCTATAGTTTTTACTAAAATACCCAAAATGAAATAAATTAAATATTTGGAGTTGTGGGACTCCAAATGGCCCCAAATTTTTGTGGCATGTCCTTAGGGACATTATATGTATTTTTTAAAATTTCAACCAATTTGGACATCTGCATGTTGGGTAAATCCACTTGCATATGTTGGCTTGTTATAGGCTTGGTGTGCAAAAAAATAAATAAATGAAATGATGTGCATTCAGCCTATTGGAGACATGCAAAAATCATGGATTTGATCCCAGTGGTTCATTAGGGTAAATTTCACCCCTCAGATTAATTAAGGGATATTTGGAATCAAAAATCTTATTATTTGGAGTTTTGAAAATATAGTCCTTATTGGAAAATAAATTGAGAAAATAGGTTTTGATCATGATAAAATCCTCAAACTTTGCCAAGTTAAAAAGAAGGTTATATTTGACTTAGGAAAATTCTATCTTTATGTTTGAGAGCTTTTGGAGTAAAATATCTTGAAATGACCATTTTACCCTTATTGCTTTTATTCATGAATTGATGGAAATACATATCAGAAAAATTTGGAAATATTTATAGTGTTGTAAAATGGTATTATTAGTCTTATATAATTATCTCAGAATTTATGGATGCACTGATAACTTTTAAATAAACATAATAGAATTTTGGTAAATATTTAAGAATGAGATTTGTTAGGTCATTACACTATAGAGGTTGATGAAACTCTGACATTAGTTTTAAATTAATGTCTTATATGCTCTGTAATTTTCCTAGGATTTTATCTTATATATTCCTTGTACTTCATTTGGATAATTGAAATTATGTAGATTTGGTATTAAATAAGGAATTGGTATAAATAATCAAAGGAAAATTGTGAAAACCTGCGGACAAAAAATATTTTATCAATATACAACTCAGGAAAAATTACCTAGGTCAGTGGATTTTAAATTATACTACTTCATGTGTAAAGTGACCTAGAAATTAGTTTAAAAGATTTAATTAAGGGCCTTAATGACCGAGGAAAATTATGAAAATCAACACACTCTTTTCATTAGACTGTACCACCCTAGGATAAATGATTAAGGGTTGGTGGCCCAAGGAATTAGAAGTTTGATTTCTGGGGTGGTATTAGGTCATGGGCTGCGCATAGTAAAAGTAGGTTAAACCATAGGCCCGCCGGGAGATAGATCTACAATGGAACTGGGGATTACAATTGGAGGTATAACCCTGGTGGTTAGTGTTGTCTTAGTTACAAGGGTAAAAGTGCAAGTCATTGGGTAACAACTGGAATGGAGGCCGACGGAAGACCGTCGCCCTCCCGATAATAACTTAAGTCATTAGGATTGTCTAAGAGTAATAAGGAGAGTTGAGTGTGGATCATGGGTAGACATTAACTAAATGTAATTATCCTTGCAAAAGGGAACTTTGGGCTTGTCATCCCATTTTGGTTCCTAGTGCCTTCGAGACCCCTTCAATGGGCATACCTTGGGCAGTCATGGGATTAACTCTAATTTACTAAGTATAATAACCAGTAGGAAAGAGTAGTCTAATAGGCTAGGTAAACTGTACATGTTCTCACTCGTGCCGGGTTGGAAGGACTTGGAGTCTATTTACTACTTGCTCACTCGTGCAGAGTTGGAGGGAATTGTTGAGTTATATGCTCACTCGTGCCGGGTTGGAGGGACTTGGAGTCTGTTGACTACTTGCTCACCCGTGCAGAGTTGGAAGAAGTGGTTGGTTTACTTGCTCACCCGGGAAGGGTTGGAGGAATCAGGACGGGTTGGTCCTGCGAGCTCGAGGCTTGGGTGAAACTATTGCATGTGAGTAAATAACTGTGGTGGGTCATGCGGTACTGGCCAATCGTCACATCGATGGCAGTACGGTTACTCGGGTGAGGTGTACGGGTGGAAGGGACAGTATGTTATTTAATACTGCGGTCAGGCAGACAATCCCTGAAGACGTGCACCCGACCAAAAAGACTAGCAGGTAGCTAGCAATAGTATGCAGAGACTCTAGAGTGCACTTATCAGTGTACAGAGGCGCACATGAGAGGTCTTGGCCTGGTAGTGTGTATACCCGCCTAGAAAGCGGAAGCGCCCGTTCCGCTGCTGTCGTAGCCACAACGGCGGTACCATAGAGTGATGCTAGCTCTCGAAAAGTGGGAACTAAATGTCTGTGATCACGGAGTCGTTGTGTGTGAGTTGCACTTGCCTGCTACATAAATTGCATCATAACATTCATTCATATTAGGGCATACGCTTCATAGATCCCTATCATATAAATTAGTATGGGCTCTTTTATATGATAAGTTACAATTCCTGGAAACCTTAACTTATAAATTTGTATGGACATTTTTATAAGTTAAAGTACGCTCTGTGATGGTAGTGTAGTGGTAGTGTAGTTTTACTTTCCTGCATTACTTTCAGTTCTTCCTTTACTAGCACTGCTTTTTACTTACTTGTACGGCACTTTACTCTTCACTTACCTGTGCTATATACTTGAACTGCTATATGTAGAATTATACATACACTTGCTAGTTTGCTTCTTGTCACCTGCTTCCACTTTTGTTGCCCCTTGTTATCCTCCGCTTTGTCCTCCCACTCGGTGCCTATGAGCTGCAGGGCGAGGTGCGGAGGAAACGACTTAGTCTTTTTGACTAATGGTCGGTGACCATATAATTTTAGGAGTACGAGTAGATGGAGCAGCACGTCGAGGAGCCAGGACATGAGGAGCAGATGCCGATACCACCTACTACCACTACTGGAGCACATGTTCAGGTGTGATGAGTTGAGATGTTAGATTCCGCTTGCTGTTAGACTGAGAGAGAGAGTGATTTGATATTAATGTACTGGGTATAAGCCCTTATTCACTTTCATTTTCGTACTCATTTTGGAGTATATTCATGTACTTTTCATTTGATGTATATATGATTAGTACTATGGTTGTGGACTGTTATATTTACTCTATTTTATACTTCTATTTCACATATTGGTCGACAAGTTTATGATCGTACTAGCCGACAGAATTGGCGACTTGCGCTGTCGACTAACCCATGTGTTAGTGTCACCGTAAGGCGGCGGTTCTTGGCATAAGATCTGGGTTAGCCCCGGAGAGGGGGGGGGGGATGGATCTTACAAACTTGTATCTCTTGAACAAACGATCATATGAGAAAGAAGTCCACAACACTAGAACACCCCACTCGAGCATTAGTTTGTAGACAAACTATGCAGCGGAAGCAATGGTGTGCCCATGTGCAAAAGTCACATAAAACTGTCCATTAAATAATGAGTTAGGTCAATTATGACGTTTACCTTACCTTTATGCAGCCTCCATAGGATGCGGTTCCTCCCCCTCTGACTTCCAATCCCTTCATGCAGACTGAGATGGGACAAACTCTGACGGCTATCCTTGATGCCTTCAGAGCCCAGCAAGCCCCGGCACAGCTGCCAAACCGAGGGTCAAGCTTGTTGAGTGCCTTTAAGAGTCTTTCTCTGCCGGTGTACCGCGGGACAGAAGATGCTGTGAAGACGGAAGAGTGGCTGGAGACCATTCAGGAGTTGTTAGCTGGCATCAGCTGCCAAGTCAGACAGGCAGTCCCCCTTGCCACCTCGGTACTAGAAGCTCATGCGAAGAGGTGGTGGAATTCTATACGAGACTCTACATACGCTGATAGGGAGCTGATGGATATTACCTGGGAGGAATTCAGTGATGAGTTCTTGGAGCACTATGTATCCTCCACATGCCGAGATGCCTTGTAAGCTAGATTTCTAACAGGGAAGCCGATCCGTGATCGAATATCAGAGAGATTTCTCCTACTTGGCTAGGTTCGCAGGATTCCACGACTGGGATGACCGGAAGTATGCAAAGAGGTTCTACAATGGGCTCCGAGACACCTTGAGGCAGCCCTTGTTATTCATATCACATGGCACCACTGCACGGATCATTAAGAATGCGAAGAAGCTGGAGGCTGACCAGCTGATGGTACAAGGCAGAGGGAAGAGACCGCTAGAGGGGTCATCCTCCGGAGATGGTAGTAGGACATCGCAGAGAGGCAAGGTCATTGGACATAGGAGGGGTGGGGGACGTCATCATCCCAACTTCAGACAGGAGCAGAGGACTCCTACAGTGCTAGCTCCCCCACCTCTACAGACTCACGGGCCGATGAGACAGGAGAATCGTGGCCAGAGACAACTCACATGCTTTGGATGCGGCCAAGCTGGGCATTTCAAGTCGGAGTGCCCACATCAGATCCACCCACTCCCTCCTCCTCCTCCACCTCAAGTGGCCCCTCAAGCATACCAGGGCCGAGGATGAAGACGAGGTCTAGGCCGAGGCCGAGGAAATTACGGCCGAGGCCGATACCGGGAGCAGGTGTATGTACTAGACCTCACAGAGCAGAGAAACCCTGAGGAAGTGATTACATGTACTTTAATTATTAGAAGTTTAGAAGTTTTCAACATTAATAAGTACCTTGAGAACCTTAGAAATAATCTTTATCTTTGTACTCAAACAAAACCCAGGCATAGTTATGATCAGCGGCAAGCATGCTCATACCCTCTTCGACACGGGTGCTTCGCACTCTTTTTTGTCGGACACCTTTATTGAAGGACTAGAGGGCGTGGAAAGGTTCCCTAACATAGAGAGGAGGGTGCGTATTCCTGATGGCTCGGAGCTACGGACTACGGTTAGCTGCAACATGGAGGCCGAGATCAGAGGCAAGGCGTTCGAAGCTCCGGCAGCGGTCTTGAAGTTACCAGACTTCGATTTTATTTTGGGAATGATATGGCTCCATTGGAACCATGCTCAGATAGACTGCCCCTCGAAGAGGATCACACTCAGACATGGAGATTCTTACATCACCAATGAAGGTATCCGTTCCATCCCCCACCTTTCTTTATCTTCAATACAAGCTATAAAGGCCTATGAGCAGGGAGAGGAGGTGTACCTCATTTTCTTCGAGATGGCAGTAGTAGAGAGTTCCATAGCTGACATCCCGGTGGCTCGAAATTTCTCCGATGTGTTTCCGGAGAAATTGCCCGGACTACCACCGACTCGGGACTTGGACTTTAGGATTCAGTTGGTGTCGGGGGCGAGACCAGTGTCCCGGGCACCTTACAGGATTGCTCCCAGAGAGTTGGTAGAGTTCAGGACCCAGCTATAGGAACTTGTGGAGTCGGGATTTGTGCGGTCGAGTTCGTCGCCATGGGGAGCACCAGTTTTATTTGTGAAGAAGGATGGATCCCTCCGACTGTGTATAGATTACAGGGAATTGAACAGGTTGACGGTTCGGAACACCTACCCATTGCCCCAGATAGATGAGTTGTTTGATCAACTTCAGGGAGCCTTCTGGTTATCTAAGCTAGATTTACGATCCGGCTATTATCAGTTGCGCATCCGAGAGGAAGACATACCGAAGACAGCATTCAGCTCACATTATGGATTATACGAATACACGGTCATGCCATTTGGGCTCACGAATTCCCCCTCAGCATTCATGATGCTCATGAACCGTGTATTCGAACCTTATTTGGATCGCTTTGTCATTGTATTCATCGACGACATCCTGATTTACTCCCGGAATCAGGAGGAGCATGCAGAGCACCTGGCACAGGTCTTATAGAGGCTGAGGGAATTTCAGATGTACGTAAAGTTCTCTAAGTACCAGTTCTGGCTACAGGAGGTGGCTTTTCTAGGGCATACAATCAGTGGGGCTGGATTGGCAGTAGATCTAGCCAAAGTAGAGGCAGTGTGGGATTAGCCACGGCCAAAGACAGCGTCAGACATCCGCAGTTTCTTGGGTTTAGCAGGTTATTATCGCAAGTTCGTGGAGGGGTTCTCGAGGATAGCCCTCCCCCTCACATCCTTGACGAAGAAGGATGCGGTGTTTGATTGGACAGAGCAGTGCAAAGCGGATTTTCAGGAGCTGAAGGACCGACACACTTCATCCCCCATCCTTGCACTCCCATCTGGGAGTGAAGGATTCCAGATTTATACAGATGCCTCCTATTAGGGGATTGGTTCTGTCCTGATGCAGCACGGACACATTATCGCTTATGCTTTGCGACATTTGAAGATGCATGAGCATAAATATCCAGTACATGATCTCGAGCTCGGGGTTGTGGTATTCGCCCTTAAGACATGGAGACACTTCTTATATGGAATCCATTGTGATATCTATTCAGATCACAAGAATCTGAAGTACATTGACACGCAGAAGGATCTAAACCTACGCCAGAGGAGATGGCTTGAGTTCCTCTGCGATTATGACTATGAGATGCACTATCACCCGGGGAAGGCAAACACTGTAACGGATGCTTTGAGCAGGAGAGCCGGAACTTCTGGACCGGAGCCTCGGGTGATGTCTATAGAGCTGCTATGCATTATGGAAGATATGTATATTACCATAGTTTTGGAGGTCGAGCTAGTAGTGTATCGAGAGTACCTGAGCTATTTGGTCAGCGACGACGATATCCGGAAGCGCATAATTACACATCAGAGATTGGATGCTGATTTAGAGCCTATTTTCAGCGCCCTGGAGGGGGGCAAGTATGAGGACTACACGTTGTAGGACGATATTCTTCGATTTCGTGGTCAAGTATACATTCCAGCAGGAGATGGTATCCGGGATGACATCCTCAGAGAGGCACACTGCTCTAGATACTCAGTGCATCCCGGCATCACCAAGATGTGGGCTGACTTACGACGGACCATGTACTGGCCAGTGATGAAGAGGGAGATCATCTATATTGTGACACACTGTGAGACCTGCCAGTGAGTGAAGGTCGAGTGCAAGAGCCCGGGTGGTCTATTATAGCCGCTGCCAGTCCAAGAGTGGAAGTTCGAGGACATTAGCATGGATTTTGTTCACGGATGTCCTCGCTCCCACTCTGGGCACGATTCCATCTGGGTTATTGTAGACAGACTGACCAAGGTAGCGCGGTTCATTCTGGTCAGAAAGGATGCTCCAGTTACTGTGTTGGTGAGAATGTTTGTGGAGCAGTTCATCAGATACAATGGCGTCCCCAAGTCTATTGTTTCGGACCGAGACGGTCGCTTCACCTCCAGGGAATAGAGGGCAGTGCATGCTTACTTGGGTTCCAGACTCACCTTTAGCACTGCCTTCCATCCACAGACCGACGACCAAATAGAGCGTACAAATAGGACTATGGAGGACCTGCTCAGATTATGCATACTGGATATGGGGAAGCCTTGGGAGAGGCTACTACCACTGATTGAGTTCTCGTACAATAACAGCCACCAGGCTAGCATCGGGATGGATCCATATGAGGCACTTTATGGGAGGAAGTGCCGGACGCCGCTATCTTGGGTTCAGGACGTGGACACTCGAACTCTTGGTTCTAATTTTGTGGAAGACACGGAGGCTCATATTCGTTTGATCAGGGATCGGCTACTAAAGGCCCAGAGCAGGCAGGCAAAGTATTATGATGCTCGGCACCAGAAGGTGGAGTTCAAGGTTGGAGACAGTGTTTTCTTGAAGATACATGCAGTACACGGTGTCTCTCGGGTGTAGAGGTACAAGAAGCTAAGTCCGTGATATATGGAGCCATACTTGATCCTGGAGCGGATCGGCCCCTTGGCTTACCGACTGCAGCTGCCACCGGAGTTGGGTACCTTACACGACGTCTTCCATGTATCTTCCTTGCGAAGAGCTCTCCTTCGGCCGGAGCAGCACATTACTGCTACAGCCGGACTAGTAGCGCCAGACAGATCAGTTAGACTGGAGCCGATCCGGATCGACGATACGGACGTCCGAGTGTTTCGGAAGAAGAAGGTCCCTCTCGTGAAGGTGTTGTGGTCCAACCATGGAGGTGAGGAGCACACCTGGGAGCCGAGGGATCTGATGTTGGAGCAACACCCGGAGTTGTTCACACAAGGTACAATTTAATTTATGCTTTAAAGCTCTTATAATCTTGCAATTTGAACCCCTGTAGACCCAAACTTAAATTTCGGGGACGAAATTATTATTTTTTTTTATAGGATTTGTAACATCCCATGTTACTTCTAGACCCCTTAACTTAGATTGGGTTAGGAATGGGGTGGGTGTTAGGGAAATTGGCTAGCCTTGACCCTAGGTAGTGAGTTGTAACCATGTGGAGCCCACTATAAGACCAAGGTCAAGCTAGGTCAAACTAGCCTAAATAGGGACTCTAGCTACACCATGACCCCAACATATTGCCCTAACCCTAATAACAATCTAAGTGGACCTATGGCATGCCACTAGGTCAACACTTTGACCCTAGTTGACCCAAGTCAACCTTGGTCCTAAAATGGTCAAACCCACACTCATAAGCCCAATTAGCCTAAGTAGGGCACTCCCTTGACCCAACCCAAGTTGTGTGGTGCCACTAGGCTCATGACCATCAAGTGGGGTCAGCCCACTCATCATGTTGACCAAGTCAACTCTCCAAGTCAACAAGTCAACTATTTGACCTAAAAGAGGGAAATGAAGACCAAGCCCTTCTCCTTGGGTTAGGGTCACCTAACATGGCCCATAAATAGCCCAAGGCAACACAGACAACCCCTATGCCTCTGGATTAGGAGAGAGATTACATGCAAAGGGGCATTATGGAGAAATCACCTAAAAAGAGGAGAGAGAAATGGAATATGTTAAAGTAGGCGGTCTGGCGGTCTGAATATGGCGGTCTGGAGACCGCGCGGTCTAGCGGTCTGGGGCTGACAGGCTGAATATCCAGTTGGTGGCGGCTATGGTTCGGCGGTCTTGCGGGTTGTCGCCAGCGACTTGTACATCTGGCGGTCTGGCGGTCTGGCGGTCTGGCAGTCTTGCGGTCTCCTACGGCATCTTCTTCTGGTCTGTCCGGGCGGTTAGCCTGTTATCTAATCGCGCGGACTATGCGGTCTGTACATGTCAAACCGCCCAGTCTTTGTACATTTATTTAGTCCCACATTGTTAGTTTGTACTCTCCTCTATCTCCTCCATTCTATAAAAGGGAGGCCATACCTTTGTAAATGATATTCTTTTGGATAATAAAAATTTCAATTATTCAAGCTTCCGGCCTGTTTTTCTAGTCGTTCTTCTCTATTTTTACATGGTATCAGAGGACTCGATCTCTGCCTTCTGATTCGGTGCTCCTTTCTAGCCGCGCGGCCTGCTTCTCCTTGTCTGCTTGCGATCTGTTCTTGTCGCAGCCTTCCTTCTTCTCTTTCTTGTCGCCCCGGCCTGTTTGCCGGATTCCTCTTTCTCTCCCGTTCGTGCGGTCTGTCTTCCAACCGCCCGACCTCTTTCCCTCTGTTTTGGCTCTGCGGCTTGGTCGTGGCTTCTCTAGCCGCTGGTGTCTGACATCGTGACCGCTGCAGTTTTTCCCTTCTCTCTTAACCGCCGGCTTGATTCCTAACCGCGCGGTTTCGGTCTTCTTCTATGGATATCTCTGACAATTCCACTGCCACCACTCCTGCAGCCACTCCGGCTCCGCCTTCTATCCCTACTCCTTCCGGAAATCTGGGCACTGTTTCCAAGCTCGTTGGCTCCAACTATCCGGATTGGAGCGTCTCTTTCACTTTCCTCCTTCGATCTCAGCACAAACGTCATCATCTTACCGATGATCCACCTCCTCCTAATTCTCCTCTCTTTGACGAATGGGATGCGAGTGATGCGCTTGTCCGCACATGGCTGGCTAATAGCCTCTCTGATGAGTGCCTTCCCGTCATCCGTCATGATGAGACGGTAAAGGCCGCGTGGCTTCATCTGGCTGCTCTTTACTCCAAGGGGACGTAGACCTCCCGGATTTATACTCTTTATGCGGATCTCTTCGCCCGTTCGTCCATGACTCCCGCTGCAGCCTATCAGCAAGTTCAGGCTCTTGGCGCTGAGATCCTCCAGAATCGCCCCTTCTCTACAGACTTGGCTCAGCAACACAAACACTTCCAGGAACTCCTGGTTGTTTGTTATCTTCTGCGACTTCCCGAGTCTTTTGATCTCATCCGCCAGCAGATCTTGGGTGAAGCTGAGTCTCCCACCTTGGATGCCACCGCCGCTCGCGTAGCCGCCGTTACTTCTCTGCTCCAGCGCCCTCTGTTATCCTCCCCTCCTCCGCAGGACTCTTATGCTCAGTACACTCAGCGCGGCAGCAACAGTGGTCGCAGCCACTCTGGGGTGCGCGGTCCGTCCAGGTTCCTCTGTTCTCACTGTGGTCGTACCGGTCATACCATTGACCGCTGTTGGCAGAAACATCCTCATCTGCGCCCATCTGGTGATACTTCGACCTCCCCGAACCCCTCCTCTCGGTCGTCTGCTTCGGTGGCAACGACCTCAGGTAGTGCTCATGTCACTATCCAAGGTAAATGGTTGATTGATTCTGGTGCTACAAATCATATGACAGGCAATCCTCAATGTTTTTCGCTTCTCGAAACGCATGATCGGTTGCCTCCTGTCCTTGTTGCGGATGGTTCTCCTTCCCCGGTTCGTGGGACAGGCATGGTTCAAGTCACCCCATCGCTGCGCTTGGTGGACACTCTCTATGTCCCGAAGTTTCCTTGCAACCTTCTATCTGTTACTACTTTATGCAAGCAACTTCAGTGCTCCGTTGTATTCACTCCTACTTCTTGTTGCTTTCAGGACCCGAGAACCCAACGGACGATTGCTACTGGGACTGAGAGCGGCGGCCTCTACTTCCTCGACAACGTTTCCGCTCTGTCCGCTTTCACTTCCACCTCTACTGATCTGCTTCAATGGCATCTTCGCCTTGGACATCCTCCTGCTCGCATTCTTTGACAGCTTCTGCCCCACTTACCGCCAACCAGTCCTCCGCTCAACTGTGATGCCTGCCAACTTGGCAAACATCACCGCTCCTCCTTCCCGCCTAAGCATGCTCGCAGTTCCTCTAGCCCGTTTGATCTCATCCATTCTGATGTATGGGGTCCGGCTCCTACTCCAACCATTGGTCGGGGTAGTTTGTATTTTGTAACTTTTATTGATGACTTTTCTCGTTGTACCTGGGTGTATCTGTTACGAGATCGCTCTGAACTCTTCTCTATTTGGGAATGCTTTTATAATATGATTAAAACTCAGTTTCATGTCTCTATTAAATGTCTTCGCTCTGATAATGCTAAAGAATATCTTAGTCGTGATTTTTCATCTTTCTGTATGCAACATGGTCTTATTCATCAGACCACCTGCGTTTACACCTCCCAGCAGAATGGGGTGGCGGAACGTAAAAACCGTCATCTCCTCGATGTCGCTCGCACTCTCCTAACGCAGATGCATGTGCCTCGCTCTTATTGGGGCTATGCTGTTCTCCTCGCCTGTTATCTCATCAATCGTATTCCTTCTACTGTTCTTCAGGGTAAGACTCCCTTCTCCATTCTCTACCCCGGCAAGGAACCTTTTCCCCTCCCTCTTCAAATCTTTGGCTGTACAGCCTTTGTGCATGCCCCGTCTGCTACCCGTGACAAACTTTCTCCTCGTGCCACCAAATGTGTCTTTTTGGGCTACTCGGTCACTCAGAAAGGCTACTGTTGCTTTGACCCCGTTCTGCAAAAACAGTTTGTTTCTGCCGATGTCACCTTCTTCGAAAATGCAGCCTACTTCTCCTCTCCACCCCTTCTTCCTCCTATTCCTGACTCCTCACCCTCCCTGTCTGTTCCCTCTCCGCCTATCCACGTTTCTCCTCCCTTCTCCTCATCCCCTCCTCCGTCTATTCCTCTCCCCTCTCTTCCCCCCCGTCTCCGGAGCCGTCTCTCTCTAGTCCCGGGCCAGCTTTGTCCGCTACGGACGCTCCGGTCCCTGAACCCCCCGACAACCTGGATCTCCCCATTGCTCTTCGCAAAGGGGTGCGGGCATGCACTCAACACCCGCTTGCGGCAGTTGTGTCCTATGATCGGCTTACTTCTTCTCGCCGGCATTTTGCTTTAGCTATTTCAGCTACTACTACTCCCCGTACCTACCACGAGGCACTTGTGATTCCTCATTGGAAGTCTGCCATGGATGAGGAAATCGCTACTCTTACTGAACGGGGCACCTGGACCCTTGTTTCTCCTCCAGTGGGTACTGATGTGGTTGGCTGTCGATGGGTGTTTGTTGTGAAGTTTCGCCCAGACGGGACTGTGGACCGCTACAAAGCCCGACTGGTGGCCAAAGGCTTCACTCAGACTTATGGGGTTGACTACTTTGATACTTTCTCCCCGGTTGCTCGTCTCAGCACCATCCGGGTTATTCTCTCTGTGGCTGTCAACCGCAATTGGACTGTCTCCCAGCTTGATGTCAAGAATGCCTTTCTTTATGGGGATCTTCATGAGGACGTTTACATGGAGCAACCTCCGGGGTATGTTGCTCAGGGGGAGACCCGTGTATGCAAGCTAAAGAAGGCTATCTATGGTCTCAAGCAGAGCCCTCGGGCATGGTTCGACAAGTTCAGCAGCATCGTGGCTGCTGTTGGCTTTATAAGAAGTACGGCTGATCATTCCCTGTTTATTCGCAAAACCGCATCGGGCCTTGTAGTTTTGGCAGTTTATGTTGACGACATTCTTCTTACCGGTGATGATCAAGCTGGGGTGGACTTGACAAAGAAGCACCTCCGTCAACATCTTGTCATAAAGGATATGGGCTCCCCGAAATACTTTTTGGGGATAGAGATCTGTCGGAAGCCCGACTCTCTGGTTCTCTCCCAACGGAAGTATGCACTTGATCTTCTACGGGATGCAGGATTGACCGGTGCCAAACCGGCACGGTATCCCATGGCTACTGGAGAAGACAAAACGTGGACAGATGATTCTCCTCTTCTGTCTGATGCCACAAAATATAGACGTCTGGTGGGTATACTCATTTATCTCACGGTAACCAGACCTGACATTGCCTATGCTGTTGGCAAGGTAAGTCAGTTCATGCAAGCTCCCAGGGAGTGCCATCTTCAGTCTGCCTTGAAGATATTAGAGTATGTTAAAGCAGCACCGGGCAAAGGACTACTCTTTCAGAAGAATGGTCATTTGAGAGTTGAAGCCTACTCAGATTCTAGCTATGCTGATGATAAAGATGACCGCAAATCTACATCTGGTTTCTGCACATTTGTTGGAGGTAATCTTGTGAGCTGGAAGAGCAAGAAGCAGTCTGTAGTTTCAAGGTCTAGTGCTGAAGCTGAATATCGGAGCATGGCGTCCACCACTTGCGAACTAAAATGGTTGCGGGCTCTCATGCTTGATCTAGGAGAGGTCTACGACTATCCTCTTCCTATGTTCTGTGACAACAAGGCCGCTATATATATATCCAAAAATCCGGTCTTCCATGAGAGAACCAAACATATTGAAGTCGACTGCCATTTCATCCGGGAAGAAATCTTGAAGAAACAGATTTGCACTCCGTTCGTCACCTCCGACAAAGAGTTGGCAGATATCTTTACCAAGCCTGTGTCTACTTCATTCTTCCACATTTGTGACAAGCTGGGCATGATCGATATCTATGCTCCAGCTTGAGGGGGAGTGTTAAAGTAGGCGGTCTGGCGGTCTGAATATGGCGGTCTGGAGACCGCGCGGTCTAGCGGTCTGGGGCTGACAGGCTGAATATCCAGTTGGTGGCGGCTATGGTTCGGCGGTCTTGCGGGTTGTCGCCAGCGACTTGTACATCTGGCGGTCTGGCGGTCTGGCGGTCTGGCAGTCTTGCGGTCTCCTACGGCATCTTCTTCTGGTCTGTCCAGGCGGTTAGCCTGTTATCTAATCGCGCGGACTGTGCGGTCTGTACATGTCAAACCGCCCAGTCTTTGTACATTTATTTAGTCCCACATTGTTAGTTTGTACTCTCCTCTATCTCCTCCATTCTATAAAAGGGAGGCCATACCTTTGTAAATGATATTCTTTTGGATAATAAAAATTTCAATTATTCAAGCTTCCGGCCTGTTTTTCTAGTCGTTCTTCTCTATTTTTACAGAATATAATGAGAAGTGGCCATGTGGCCTTCACTCCTTCAGCCCAAAAGGTTCTGGCCGACCTCCTCACATCATTCCAGAAGGAATTAAGGGCTGAGAGCCACTTGGAAAGCATGGGAGGAGCAACCAAGGCTGAGCCCGAGCTCACCTTGGTTGTATCTCCCCATATACCCCACCTCAGTCCAAACCAACCTCACCATCAGCTTCAGTGAGTTGAAACAAGTGGAATTCGAGTGCTGGATCAGTGCATTTGGTGTAGGAACAAGGTTTCGGGCAGGAGATCGCCGGAGCAACTCTTCGATGGCAAACCGCCGCCACACTCGCCGCCAAGGCCTGGAACAGGTCCGTTTCGACTCACCTCTACCCGTACTAGAATCCTAGATCAACTAGGGGAGATATCAGGCTCAATTGAGCCCGATGCCATATTAGAAAATCTTGACTTTTCCGAGAAATCGCCACCTCTCGAGATCTCCGGCGCCGCCGCCTCCCGCCGTCTTACCCCCAGCAAAAGATGGCAACCTCCACCGTGAAGGTGGTGGCACCGTTGGCCGGCAGTGGCACCGCCTCAGGTGGCCGGAAATGGCCCCGCAAAATCCCCCAGGTCGGCTCGATCTCAGCCACTGAACCATTGGGGAAGATAACTGGATGCCGTCCACGGCTGCTTTAGGATTAGTGCAAATGAATTAATATGATTTAATTTAATTAATATGAATTGTGTATTTCTATCACAAATATACAGTCACATTGCATGTGATTTGTAGGGTACATAGAGGCATCATCACAACTTGAACCCGGAATAAAAAATGTAGCCCTATATGTTAACTTTAATTTGAAACCTTTATTATCAATTTTGGTTTAGTGGTCTGGCCTGTAGGACCATTTTGCTGGGGTTGGTCCTTAGCTAGGGCAGAATTTCAAAATGATTCCCAAGTCAAACCAGTCATTTAAATGGACCAAAATTTTGGGTGCATGCATTTTTAGGGATTAGTTAACCCATATACAAAAATGAGAATTTTTGGGAAAACCTTTCCTATAGTTTTTACTAAAATACCCAAAATGAAATAAATGAAATATTTTGAGTTGTGAGACTCCAAATGGCCCCAAATTTTGGTGGCATGTCCTTAGGGACATTATATGTATTTGTTTGCAATTTCATCTAATTTGGACATTTGTATGTTGGGTAAATCCACTTGCATGTGTTGGCTTGTTATAGGCTTGGTGTGCAAATAGCAATAAATGAAATGATGTGCATTCAGCCTATTGGAGGCATGCAAAAATCATGGATTTGAATCCAGTGGTTCATTAGGGTAAATTTCACCCCTCAGATTAATTAAGGGATTTTTGGAATCAAAAATCCCATTTTTTGGAATTTTGAAAATATAGTCCTTATTGGAAAATAAATTGAGAAAATAGGTTTTGATCATGATAAAATCCTCAAACTTTGCCAAGTTAAAAAGAAGTTTATATTTGACTTAGGAAAATTCTATCTTTATGTTTGAGAGCTTCTGGAGTAAAATACCTTGAAATGACCATTTTACCCTTATTGCTTTTATTAATGAATTGATGGAAATACATATCATAAAAATTTGTAAATATTTTTAGTGTTGTAAAATTGTATTATTAGTCTTGTATAATTATCTAAGTATTTATGGATATACTGATAATTTTTAAATTAACATAATACATTTTGGTAAATATTTAAGAATGAGATTTGTTAGGCCATTACACTATAGAGGTTGATGAAACTCTGCAATTATTCTTAAATTAATGTCTTATATGCTCTGTTATTTTCCTGGGATTTTATCTTATATATTCCTTGTACTTCATTTGGAAAATGGAAATTAAGTTAGATTTGGTATTAAATAAGGAATTGGTATAAATAATCAAAGGAAAATTGTGAAAACCTGTGGACGAAAATATTTTATCAATATACAACTCAGGAAAAATTACCTAGGTCAGTGGAATTTAAATTATACTACTTCATGTGTAAAGTGACCTAGGAATTAGTTTAAAAGATTTAATTAAGGGCCTTAATGACCTAGGAAAATTATGAAAATCAACACACTCTTTTCATTAGTCTGTACCACCCTAGGATAAATGATTAAGGGTTGGTGGCCCAAGGAATTAGAAGTTCGAATTCCGGGGTGGTATTAGGTCATGTGTTGCGCATAGTAAAAGTAGGTTAAACCATAAGCCCGCCGGGAGATAGATCTACAATGGAACTGGAGATTACAATTGAAAGTATAACCCTGGTGGTTAGTGTTGTCTTAGTGACGAGGGTAAAAGTGCAAGTCATTGGGTAACAATTGGAATGGAGGCCGATGGAAGACCGTCTCCCTCCCGATAATAACTTAAGTCATTTGGATCGTCCAAGAGTAATAAGGAGAGTTGAGTGTGGATCATGGGTAGACATCAACTAAAAGTAATTATCCTTGTGAAACGGAACTTTGGGCTTATCATCCCATCTTTGTTCCTAGTGCCTTCGAGACCCCTTCAATGGGCATACCTTGGCCAGTCCTGGGATTAACCCTAATTTACTAAGTATAATAACCAGTAGGAAAGAGTAGTCTAATAGGCTAGGTAAACTGTACATGTTCAAACTCGTGCCGGGTTGGAAGGACTTGGAGTCTGTTGACTACTTGCTCACCCGTGCAGAGTTGGAGGGAATTGTTGAGTTATATGCTCACTCGTGCCGGGTAGGAGGGACTTGGAGTCTGTTGACTACTTGCTCACTCGTGTAGAGTTGGAAGAAGTGGTTGGTTTACTTGCTCACCCGGGCAGTGTTGAAGGATTCAGGACGGGTTGGTCCTGCGAGCTGGAGGCTCGGGTGAAACTATTGCATGTGAGTAAACAACTGTGGTGGGTCATGCGGTACTGGCCAATCGTCACACCGATGGCAGTACGGTGACTCGGGTGAGGTGTACGGGTGGAAGGGCCAGTATGTTGTTTAATACTGCGGTCAGGCAGACAATCCCCGAAGACGTGCACCCGACCTAAAAGACTAGCAGGTAGCTAGAAATAGTACGCAGAGACTCTAGAGTGCACTTATCATTGTACAGAGGCGTACAGGAGAGGTCTTGGTCTGGTAGTGTGTATACCCACCTAGAAAGCGGAAGCGCCCGTTCCGCTGCTGCCGTAGCCACAACGGCGGTACCTGAGAGTGATGCTAGCTCTCGAAAAGTGGGAACAAAAGGTCTGTGATCACGGAGTCGTTGTGTGTGAGTTGCACTTGCCTGCTACATAAATTGTATCATAACATTCATTCATATTAGGGCATACGCTTCATAGATCCTTATCATATAAATTAGTATGGGCTCTTTTATATGATAAGTTACAATTCCTGGAAACCTTAACTTATAAATTTATATGGGCATTTTTATAAGTTAAGGTACGCTCTATGATGGTAGTGTAGTTTTACTTTCCTACATTACTTTCAGTTCTTCCTTTACTCGCACTGCTTTTTACTTACTTGTACAGCACTTTACTCTTCACTTACCTGTGCTATTTACTTGGAACTGCTAGATGTAGAATTATACATACACTTGCTAGTTAGCTTCTTGTCACCTGCTTCTACTTTTGTTACCCCTTGTTATCCTCCGCTTCGTCCTCCTGCTCGGTGCCTAGGAGCTGCGGGGCGAGGTGCGGAGGAAACGACTTAGTCTTTTTGACTAATGGTCGGTGACCATATCATTTTAGGAGTACGAGGAGATGGAGCAGCACGTCGCGGAGCCAGGACTTGAGGAGCAGATGATGATACCACCTACTACCACTACTAGAGCACATGTTCAGGTGTGATGAGTTGAGATGTTAGATTCCACTGTTGTTAGATTGAGAGAGAGAGTGATTTGATATTGATGTACTGGGCATAAGCCATTATTCACTTTCATTTTCGTACTCATTTTGGACTATATTCATGTACTTTTAATTTGATATATATATATGATTTGTACTATGGCTATGGACTGTGATATTTACTCTGTTTTATACTTCTATTTCTCATATTGGCCGATAGATTTATAATTGTAGTAGCCGGCCGAATCGGCGACTTGCGGTGTCGACTAACCCGTGTGTTAGTGTCACCGTAAGGCGGCGGTTCTGGGCATAAGATTCGGGTTAGCCCCGGAGAGGGGGGGGGACGGATCTTACAAACTTAGCCTCCTATGTTGACTCCAATGGGTCCCTAGTGACCCATTAACCTCACTCTATGGTTAGGAGGACTTGAGTGGGATCCACTTGGTTAAGGGAAGGTCAGTTGACCCTATGTAGGCCAGTTTGACCCATTTAGGGTTAGAGTTGACTTAGGTCAACTTAACCACTTTGACTGCCTTCAATGGGTCCTTAGTGACCCTATGGACAAGCCAAGGTGTTAAGGGTATTGTGGTAGGCTTATGGGGTCAAGTTGAAGTCATAAAGTCAGACCTTAGGTATGATGTTGAGGATGTACTATAAGCAGACCAAGGTGATTTCCACCTTGGTCCTTGCCCACTTGATCTTGAGCATCTAATGGTTTTGTCATGACCTAGTCATGACAAAACAAAGACCTAGGGGTCTAGTTGTTTGAGGGATATTACAAGGTGCACTAATTTACTTTATAAAGAAAGTACTACAAATAAAGCTTTAACCACTCCAAATAAACTACTAGTACAACCTAATGTCATTTGATTATCTATTCCAGAATTTCAATCCATTCTACCACTTATACATCATATTTTCATCATTAACATAAAAAGGGCAATATAGAAGCTACTACTACAAGGATGATCTACTGATCTGTAAACACCCTAAGATAAATACCAGAGGTTAATAATACTATGAAATTATCCATACCAAAATATTACCAAGATTCAAGGTCATTTGACCCATAAGATAATTTCTAGGGTTTAAAGTCCTAAATACTTAATAAGTGGTTTATGTGGATTGCATTTGTCTAAATACCACCATATCCCTTTCAAGGGCATTTCACCATCCTAGGATCTCATTGACTAATCACCAAGTCCATCCAAGACCATAATCCCCTATGTCATTCACAAGCCCCCAAGGTTCAACCCTAGGGTTAGCACTAGGGTTCTAGGGCAAATCCACCCTAATCCACCTCATAATCCCTATGAGGGTGTTAAATGTCATTTCAAATTAGTGGCCCAAATTTCAACCTATGTTTGGGTGGTTTGGCCACCTAAACAAACAAGGGGCACTAATGACCTAAATACCCTTTTTAGGGAAAGGCTAGGGTTTGCTTATTTCCAAACCAAATCATCACCAAATGGGATAAAAATTTGTACAGGGTCCTATATGGACCCCAAGAACCCCCTCACCAAAATTTGGGAGCATTTTGAGGTAATTAGGTCCCTTAATTAATTTTGTCATGATTTATTAAATTATTATAAAAACTATAGGAAAACAATATTCAAAAATTCGTATTTTTGGATATGGTTTTTGTATAGGTGAGAGTGACCCCCAGTCCAAATTTCAGGTCATTTGGATGGATGGATTGGAGGGGGCACTCAAACAAATATCTGATCAAGCCTACGTATAGATCCCACCATAATGGGTATTGTGGTCACACCAATTAGCCAAAATGGTTGAAACAAATTTTAAATTAAAGTTTACCTCAAGGGATACAACTTTGGTGTTTACCACCTTTTCATTAGAAGCCCCAAGGTATTTTTAATAATTAATCTAAAATGACTTAAAATAGGAAGTAGAAAATCATTAATCAATTTAAATAGAAATGATCTACCACAGATCATGACACATGATCCAACCGTGCCTTGATCGTATTCAACCTCCAGCCGACGGTCCCGATTCCCTCTTTCTGGGCCAACTTCAAGCCGCCGCTGCCGGCCACCTCCTTGGTCGGCCACCACCTCCACCACCTCTGTTGAGGTTGTGGCTGTCGATTGGCGGCGGCATGGCCGCCGGAGGGGCCGTCTCTGGCGATCCCGTAAGGTGAGTTTTTCACAAAAAAAATCGGGAAAATGCCTCCCCCGATTGGGCTCAATTGATCCCGATTCACATCCCTAAAGATTCCTATGATCTACCCACAGAGAAAGGAGAAGGGGAGGACCTTATTGGAGGCTTGGAGTCGCGTCGATCGCCGGGTTTCCATGGTGGTGGTGCCGCCGGTCGGGTTTCTGCAATAGTATAGTGGAATGCCTCGTCTCCTTCAGGTGAAGTGTATAAACGGCTCCTCTGAGTCCAGTGGTGCTTTTAAAAGGGTGAAATGGGGGAGGGGAGAGGTCATGGCATCAATGCAATTAATGGCCTTGAAAGCATATTTCGGCCTTAGCTAAGTGCACTGTTCCGGCCATGAACATCCACCAAAATGGCCCCTAACCTTCATCAAATTTAATGGGGAGTTGAATCATCCCCCTTGGAGGTGGAGGGAGGGGCTCTTGGCCTCCCTTCACCACTTTCTCTCTCCTCCATTAAAGGGTAAATGGAGTTTTCTCTCTCCTAGTCATCAAGGCTAAATTTGCTAATCCCCTTAGACTATTGGCAGCCCACTAATTCATACTATCAAATAATTAGGAGGTGGTTAGCCCAAATGGAAAAGGGCTTGAGCTTGGGTTAGCCCATTTGAGCTTAGTTTGACCTAACCTAAACTAGGGTTGACCTTGGTCAATTTGACCTTTTGAGTCACCCTAAATGGGTCCTTTGTGAACCATTGGCCTTCCCTAAGGTCTAGGTAGGGCTAAGTAGGGTTGAATTGGCACCTTGAAGTTCATTTGACCCTTAGTAAGGGCACTTTGACCACTTTGGGACAAGAGTTTACTTGGGTCAACTTTGCCACTTGGATTGACCCCAATGGGTCCTTGGTGACCCATTGACCGCACTTTAGGGTTAGAAGGGCATGGCTGGGGTCCACTTGGCTAAGGAAAGGTCAACTGACTCTTACTAGGCTAGCATGACCCACTTAGGGTTAGGGTGGTCTTAGGCAAACTTGGCCACTTTGACTGCCCCCAATGAGTCCCTTGGTGGCCCTAAGTGTTGGGTATTGTATCCACAATTACCTTGATTTGAGGAAGCCCCTGTCAAGCTAAGATGAATTCACAATGTATTTGATCATTTGTCTTCAATTTGTGCTTGCAATTATTCCACACTAAGTACACACTAATGTCAGGGTGCAGTAGTTCAATAAATACGGGTCTTGTGCAACGTAATCCCTCGTTGAGCAGATCAATGTGTTAGCTTACGTGCACTCTCTCTATTGGAGTGTACTTATGTTCAAGTACAGGGCTTAGATAGATCAAGAGCAGACAAGGAGCAAGGATGGGTCAAAAGACCAGCTCACGGGAAGATAGACGAAAAATCGTCTAAGGAAAATTCGACAAGAATCACTAAGTGATTCTCGCCGATTCGATGAGAATCACTAGTGATTCTCAACGAATCGTCGAGAATCAGTAGTCTACTCTCGCCGAATGCATTCGACTGTCTCAACGTCGTCTAGAATTCAGCTAAGGCAGAATCGATGAGAATCACTAAGTGATTCTCGTCGAATCGTCGAGAATGACTTTGCATTCTCGCCGATTCGTCGAGAATGGATTGTGATTCTCGCCGATTCTCTCTGGATGGATTGCTTTTCAGCTAGAATTCTTCCAAGGAGAATTTGACGGGAATCATAAGTGATTCTCGCCGATTCGTCGAGAATCACCAATGATTCCTGCCGAATTTTTCCTTAGGCATTTTCCGTCGACTCGCTGGACCGGACCATGTACTCAGGCGCTGTTTGATCTGAAATTAGGGTTTCGTCTTGTGGGGCCCACAATGATCATAAAGGAGTATTCTACAGTATAAATACTCTCCTATTTTGAACGTAAGGAGCAACGAAGAAAACGAAAAATTTGGCCGTCGCCGACGTGACCTAGCAGATCGCGGATTTCCTTCCGCCGCCTTCGTCGCTCGAAAGGTTGTCGCCGCCGCTGATCGGATTCTTCTTGATCTCTCAGCGATAGAAACTTAGCCAAGCAACGCATCTCACGTTTCTTTCTTGAGATCCTTTGTCTCTTGGTTTGTTGAACGGGAATACCTTCCCCTTCCAAATCGATTGAGACGATCGATCCAAATAAGATCGTTGGTAGACCTTGCTAGCTTTGTTAAGAAGTTTGGATCTACAAAGCATCACCGCCGCAATCCTTGCCGTCACCGATCTCGGGAAGATCTTCTCCAAGAGAGTGCTTAGGTCGTGGACTCTTCATGTCTTCTACAAGAATGCTTCATCGAACGAAGAGGGACACCAAGCGCTCCAAACGTAGTTTGTATTTTTGTACATTCTATTTTTACTTTTGTTGTAAAGGAACTTTGTTTCCTCATTGTAAGGGTTGGGTGCAACTCCGTGGTGGAGGAGTAGTGACTCCTTTGGGTGGAAGGGTTTCTTCCATAGTGAGAGGATTGGATTTCAATCCTGTTGGTGAAGTGACCGAGTCGTCCCTTGTTGGGAGATAGGTCGAAGGGGGAGAGTGTACGTACCCAAATCGGGGAACCACTATAACTGCCTGTCTGTTTCTGTGTTGTGCGTGTTTTGTTTTCTTGTGCAGGTTTATTTTTAATTCCGCAAAAAGACTGCAAATCAACTTTATCCCCCTCCCATAGGTGAAGGTAGTTGACACTAGATTGACTTTCAAGTGGTATCAGAGGGAGGTTACTCGTCAACTAGGTTAACACCTTGAGTAAGATCCTGCCTCTAGTGTCAAGAAGAAAACCAGACTCAAGCATGGAGCTATATTCTTATGTCTCTCCTCTGAGACTCCCCGCATGCACAAAGGAGTATTATCTCATCTAGAAGATCAGAGTGTTGTTTCATCTGGAGGCCATCAACCCTCGAGCATCACTCATCTTGGAAGAGGGTCCCTTCATTCCCATGAAGGCTTCCGGCTCAAGGAAAGGATCTCCAAATCCCCAAGAGTCCCGAAGAGATGTCTGAGACCGAGCTCTCACCGTTCAACTTGGACAAGTTGATTCGTTAGATCATCACTGACGTCTGGTCTGGTATATCTCGTTCAAGAGTGGACAAGTGTAGTACTGCCAAGTCCATGTGGGAAACTATCTTAGACCTCATGGAGGGATCAGAGACAGCTGGGACCAGGTGCCAGCTGGAGGATGAAGCCTATGTAGGGGTCCTCATTTCTAAAGATGAAGGTCAAGACCAATCTCTCAGTATCAGGGCTCCTGTGTCCTTATCTGAGACTGAAGAAGACGTTGAGGAACACAGTTCTGATGAAGCTGACACAACAGTCCTTGTCGATCTTAACGCTGACCCGGAACATCAAAGTCAAGATCAGGTAACTTCTTCATCATGCTCCTCTCCCCTTGAATTTCTGGAAGACAGGAACAGTTCAGAGGGTTGTCCATCTAGTGATGATAGGGAAATGGATAGCTTCAATCAAAGGATTGAAAATCTTGATTCCCTTGAGAGTGCCCTTCAGAAGAGCAACTTACTTGTTGAGGAACAAGCTAAGGAGATTGCTCAGCTAAGGACCTTGATAAATCTCCAATTGGAATCCATCAAGGTAAAGGACTCAATGATCTCGGATCTAGAGAGTCGTCTAGAAACCGAGAAGAGGATAGTTTCTAACTTTTCCAAGATAGATGCTATAAAAAGAAAAACAGATAATGGGTGGATCTCCCAAATCATTAATTCATGGAGAAATGGGGAAACTGTGTTCCGACCCCCCACCCCGAGTAGGAAGGGCACACGTCATGCTTTCAGGTATGACCACAAGAACAACCTTGGTCACTGCAAGAGTGATCGGCCCTCAGGTGGAAATACCCACAGTGCAAGAGCTGTCATGACTAACCCATGAGAGAATACCCAAGGCTCATCCTGAACCCTTTGTATTCTCGGCCTCAGCCCCAACTCGTCATGAATCTTGCAGGAACCAACTCTCACTGCATCTCTTACCACCCTAAGACACAGGAAAGGGGGGTTGGGAAACATGTAGTAAGTACCCATGGGGCCCCCGGATGTGTGTTGACTGAAAGGAAGGCACCACCTCCCAGGCCTCATGACACTCACCACATGCTCTCTATCCACCCTCCCTTGTGTCTCGGTGGAAAGGGAAAATTTGTGAGCAGAACCTGCCCGGTCCCGTTTAGACCCAAGATCATGACCACCTCAGTCAGTAGATCAGGTCAGAAACGACGCAATACAACACTTCATGATTGTTGGTGCTATGGCAAGGTGGGTCAACTTTGTCATAGATTGTTAGCACAATCCCTCTGTGCCAAGGGCAAGGGTATGTCCACTTCCTCTAGGCAGAGTTAGCCTTCCGACAGGATTCCTGTAGGAAGGCATTCGAGATTTTATGCTGACAAGAACCTAGGACCCAATACATTATTGGGTTCCTAAGGTAGGATAATATTTTTTGTTGCAGGATAGTCTAGGTTCCCGTAGATATAACGGGAACTAGACATGAGATGTTCCAAGAATGACATGGAACAAGTATTTGGGATAAGAGCAGTGCTAACTACAATGGCCTACTCAAATTGGACACTTGGTGTACCTCAAGTAGAAGATCTGAATGATCAATTTTATGATCCCAGGTACACGCGTTCAGTTTCAATACTTGAGTCATATTATATTTATGTTTACATATATATATATATATATATATATATATATATATATATATATATATATACTCATATATCCACACGAATTTGTCAATTCATACTCTAAAAGTAAATGTTTATATATATATACACATATACGTTCACACGCCCGATGAAAGGACAAAATTGTTACAATCTGAAGAATTCCGTATAGTTACATATTTAGAGTTGAAAATGAATCTCAATTGGTATAAATCAGCCCATTTGAAATTAAAGAACGTATGCCAGTGGGTGTAACAAAATATTACAATCTTTCACCTAAAATTACTCTGGAATTACGTATAGGGCTTATATATTGTTCAACTCGATCGAGGTTTCATGATCAAGAAATAACTTGGGGGCAAAGGCTTGAAATTAACATGCCACGGTTATTAACTTTGGTGTAACATAATTAACATTCCACTTGGAGTTGTATAGAAAATCCGGTCGACTTCCCCGGTTCGGAAGAAATAAATAGAAAATCCTGAAGGACTCTTCACCTTCCAAAATCACAGAAATCCCGACGAATCCCCTAGAGCATCCCGTCGACTTCCCAGACTCCTCACATTTTCCCGTCAATCGTGCGAAATCTTCCCGTGATACGATCGCCCGATGATCTCCATCACTTCTCCGTGCTTCCGTTATCCTAAGGACGCAAGGATCTTGTCGCGATCCTGTCGGTTTCGTGCCTTCCAGTCGCCGTCATCCCGCCAAACCGCTCGGCGCTAGGGTAAGTTTACCTCTTCCTTGAAGTTTCGTGTCTAAGTGTAGCTCCATTCTAGAAGTACTGATAGGGTTAGACACTTGAACATGTCCTGTTTAGGTTTGCAATGTCTCCTAGAACCACTGCAGGACTCCTCACTGGAAGTGAACTGGTTCGGACAGGCTTCTCTCATGCCTTCGATGAGTTCAGGAATATTATTGTCATGCTTGAAGAGGCCGGACATACATTCTTCCTGGAGCATCCTTGCAAAATTCTGGATAAGGAGGTGCTGGAGTTCTTTACAACGGCAAGGCTACGTCACGAAGATAGAGTGATCAAGAGTAAGATTGCCGGTGTACGAATCAAGATGACAGCAGGAAAACTGACACAATATTTGCAGCTCTCCAGTTCTGATCAAGAAGATTATCTGGAGGAAGAAGATTGAGCCAAGACTCTTCTATTCTGTGGACTAGCTCGAGGAACCAAATTGATCAAGAGAAAGGAAATGAATGAGGAAGGGAAGCTGCTGTCTGATATCATTGGGAAAGTCCTGATCTGCAAACCAGGCTCCCACGATCATATCTCGGGAGATATGTTCAAGATCTTAGTGGCTATAGTCTGTCGAAAGAGATATAACTGGGGAGCTATGTTGTTTGAGAAAATAAAAGATACTTTGCAAACCCCAAGTTTTGGAAGAATCATCAGCCTGTTTCTTAACCAGCTGGATGGAGATAGGTTCGATATGAGTAAGGGAGTTCCTCTACACTACCTGAAGAAAATGGATTCAAGTGTTTTTGATAGATGGGAAAGAAGAATTGGTCAAGCAGCCGTTGCTGAAGAACATGATGAATCCCTGGCTGAGTCCCATGGGGATGAGGACAATAGAACTCTAAAAGATCCCATGGCGGAACGCAGTAAAGTTCCTGATCTGCTGCCTGCAGGAACCGAGGGGGAGTCTCTACCCCTTGCGACTGGAACTCACAGGACAGATCTCTCAGTACCTGCTCCTGTTGATGTTGTTTCTGATATCTCTCAGATAGACAAAGATGCATTTGATACCCTGGCCACTGATCTGGGGGATGAAGAGGAAGATGAGGAAGCCTTGGACAGTGATGCAATTGACAACGATGATGTGGAAGATGAGGGTGCTGACGAAGTGGATGATGTTGTTGAAGATGAAAAACCCTTGAGGGAGAGGGTGGAGAAGGTAGAACCACAGGCTGATGTTGAAGTTCCATCTGAGGAACGAGATCCAATGGTAGCTCCTGAGAAATCTGGTGCAACAATGGATGGGGAGTCCTCTCAGTAGGGGCTGGTAAGCATTCCTGAGAAATTTACAGAGGCTGCCACTATCCCCCCATTGGAAACGGTGCAAGTGTCAAGCTCGTCCAGTGAATCTGCTTAAGAGCAATACCAAGGCATGCCTCAGGGTTATCTACTACGACCAAATCTAGCAAATCACACCGTGAACATCATTCAAGGGATAGTGGATGAACTCAAAGATTCTTTTGAGAAATCACACAACAAGGTATTAAAAAGAATTAAGAAATCTGAGGAGCTAATGCTGAAAAATGTTGTGGAAATCACTCACAAGATGGATCTGATGGAACAAAAGTTTAATGCTAAGTACACAGAGGCCGGCATTGCTGTCACACTTCTCATGCAAGGGCTTCAGAAAAATACGACCGATCTGGCAGTAGTAAATAAGAATGCTCATGTTGTGGCCGACATCATCCAGAAATTTGATGCCAACATGGTGATTTTAAATACAAATCAAAAAACCCTGCTGACTGAGTTTACAAAGACTGTACAGCACATCGATGGGTCACTGCACACTTATGCAAACTCAATTGCCCTCGAAGCCAAAAATGGGGAGGAAGAATATAAAGCTAAGATGGCAGGGCTACAACAGATTATCATCGACAACTTTGAACAGTCAAATAAGTATGTTTTTGATAGCTGTCACTGGCTCGTTCAGCAGGCATCAGGTATTCAAATTCCAATTCTGGTTCCTTCTCCAGATGAGGTTACCACTGCTGTTGATGAGATTGCAAGTGTTGAGGAGGTTCCGCTTAGCGATGCTGATGCCAAGAAGGCTGCAAGGGCTGCTGAAAAAGCTACTCTCAGGGCCATGTTTTACCAGGAAGCCATAGCAAGAGGAAAAAGGAAACTCCAAGAAGGGACGTCCAAAAAAACTACAACCAAAAAGAAAGTAAGATTGAAGGAGGATGAAGTGAGATATTAAAGATGGAGTCCTGTTTCAAGGAGCATTATTTTGGATACTTTTATGCTACAGCAGAGGGGGGAAATAAATCAGAATGATGTATACAATCAGTATGAGTGGAAGCTGCATAAAGAATATGAAGCTAAACAGAATATCTTTTTCAGGTCCAACACCGTGGAAAATAAAGCTCCTCCCCCAGATATTATCTAAAGCCCAAGGAGTATTTTGAGAGATAAAGCAAGAAATTCTTGGCTCAACAACTAAAGGATGATTTAGCTAAGGAGAAATAGGCTTAGGATTATGGCTTATCATTTCCTCAATGCATGTTTTTATCTTCAAGTTGTCATATGAACAATTCTTGTGGACACATATATATATGATTTCATGATTGACTCAATTATTGTTCTGTATGCTTTTAATTCTCTGTGTCTTATCTCGCTCAATTTGTTTTGTATATTACTATGGTTGGTGAAATTCATCTTAGCAAGTAGGATTTTGGCTTCTTCAAATTGGGGAGATTGTTGGGTATTGTATCCATAATTACCTTGATTTGAGGAAGCCCCTGTCAAGCTAAGATGAATTCACAATGTATTTGATCATTTGTCTTCAAGTTGTGCTTGCAGTTATTCCACGCTAAGTACACACCAATGTCAGGGTGCAGTAGGTCAATATACACGAGTATGTGCAACGTAATCCCTCGTTGAGCAGATCAGTGTGTTGGCTTACGTGCACTCTCTCTATTGGAGTGTACTTATGTTAAAGTACAGGGCTTAGATAGATTAAGAGCAGACAAGGAGCAAGGATGGTGTTGGGTCCGGCATTCCTTCACTTAACCCGTGGCGCTCTGCTACTGATGGCGACCGCCATCATGACGACCACCTTGATGATGAAGATGACGTACATGGCGCTTTGGTTGATCATGGAGTTGCGGCGGATGATGATGATGTTGGCACGCCGACTAAAGACTTGCGGCGTCGTGGCCGCTACAATCTACGTCCACGCCACAAGAATTAATATTTATATGCTTTATTAAAGTTATGGCTTGCATTTTTATAATGAGTTGTAGTCTACTATTTTTTTGAACTTTTGGTGTGCATCTAGCACTTTTGTTTGGGTTGCTTTTATCACTTATGTTGTAAGGCCTATATAAGGCCAAAACTCTTATTAAAAAATCAGATATTATTTGCTTGAGAAACAAGATTTTCCCTAACCTAATTTCCCCTCTTCCTCCTTCCTTGCCGCCGCCCCCCTTGGGCATTTCCTCTCATAGGTTCGGCCTCCTCCTCTCTCCCTCCTCCTTCTCTTCTCCTTAAAACCGCCCCTACACAACCACCTCCTTCTATTTTCTCTCCATCCTGTTGGTCACCTATTAGAAGAGATTAGCGGAGTGCAAGTACTAAAGATCTTGGGGAAGCTTCACGGTGCTAAAGCGGGGAAGACGGCCGAGTTTCTTCATCCTTGGAGCATCTCCGTGGAGTTCAAAGGAGAACGATCATTTTCTAGTGGAACCAAGAACCCAGATCTACTATTCCGAGTGGGGTAACGAAATTTCTACTCAAGGGATCCCTTTCTTTGGATTGTTTTGTGTGGTGGACGAACTAGCGTGATTTTTGAAACGAATAAAATTTCGCGGCATTTTCTTGAAGATTTGTGGATCTTTCGTTTTGGTTTTTGAGTACTCTCGAAAGGATTGGCGATCCTCGTTATTTTTCTTGTTGGGGAAAGATCAACCGTTTGCGAAATCGGATTTTTCTTGGTGGATCTTTCTTTGGTACAACTTCGCTTGCACGGACGCGAATATTCGTCCATTTAGCTTGACCGGATCTCGACCTCTAGTCGTGGTTTGATCTCTTTCGGATTGGCTCTCCGAATGTTGACGCGTAAGATAAATAAAATAATTGTAGTGCTGCGTTTCGTTGGCGTGTAGAACGGGGTTGTTTTTCGTGGCGAGAGTAGTACGACGCCGTACGTGTAGGATCATAGGACGGCGCTACATCAGCTACTTATATAAAAAATTAAGTAGCGCCCTCTCCAATAGTCCGGGCTTATGGTGCAGGTTGGTATGCGCTTGATCCTTCAATTGGTATCAGAGGGAGGTTACGGGTTCAAGACCGGGGGGGCGCTATTAAATCTTGATTTTTCCCTTCTACCTATGTTGGTCCGGTGGGTCAGGCAACCGTGGACATGTGGTAACCCCACCTCTGAGCCGTGTGGGCAATGTGGTAACCCCACCTCTAAGCCGACGGGTTGTGCGGGACGCCGGGGGGGGGATTGTTGGGTCCGGCGTTCCTTTACTTGACCTGTGGCGCTCTACTACTTATATAAAAAATTAAGTAGCGCCCTCTCTAACAGTCCGGGATTTTAGTGCAGTTGGGTATGCACTTGATCCTTCAATTGGGTATGCGCTCTGCTACTTATTAAAGTGAGCTCATTTTCCCTTTAATAAAGGAGAGAGAAAGAGAGAGAAAGAGGGTCATTCTTGGCAAGGAAGGCCAAGGGGCCTCCTCTCTTCATCTCCAAAGCTGGATTCATTTCACCTGATGAATTAGGAGAAGATCAAGGGGTTTTCCAAGCTGTACAGAGGCTTGGTTCAGTGGGCTCTACCATGGCCAAACCTCTCCCCCCATGGCCATTAATGGTAATTGAAGTTAGACCCCTCCTCTTCCCCATTTTGCTATCTTAATAGCTCCACCAGTCGGAGAGGAGATGTTTCCACCCTTCCCCTGAAGAATTCGAGCTCTTCTACTATACAGTTGCAGAGCAACAAAAATCATAAAATCTGGCGATGGTGGCGCGGCGGTCGGCCCGACTCAAGCTCTCCCAACAGGTCCTCCTCTACTCCTTTCTTCGTGGGTTAGAATCTTAGATCGGTTAGGAGAGAAATCAGGCTAAATTGAGCCCGATTTGGAGCGCAAATTCAAGCTTTTTCCCATGACTTTTCTACCAATCGGGTTCGTCGGAAACCACCCCTCCGACAGTTGTGCTGCCGCCCGACGATAGCCCCCACCTCAACGGAGGTGGTGGCGGTTGTGGCCGGCTAGGGAGGTGTTTTGGTGGCCGGCAAATTGAAATGGAAGGTGCTCTAGGTCGAGATGATCTCAATTATTGGCTGGAGGAAGACGAAAGACAGGAGCCACTCGATCATGCTTTAATATTTGTGCAAATGATTTTATATTAAATCATTTTATTTCATTTTCAGTAACAGTTATTAAGTTGTTTTACAATAATTATTAAAAATACTTAGGGTCCCCTACAGTAAAAGTGGTCTACATGAAAGTTGTATCCCTAAGAGTATAGATTATTTTAAAATTTGTTTGAACCAATTTAGAGTTCATGTCAGACCACAACACTCATGTTGGTGAGGTCTATACCTAGGCTTGATCAGAGATTTGTTTGAGTGCTCCATTCAATCCAGCCATGCAAATGACTTGAAATTTAAGCTGGGGGTCAATAGGATCTATACCTACAACATATCAAAAAAATGAGAATTTTTGGAGAACATTTTTCTATAGTTTTTGTAATAATTTAATAAACCTTGTATGATTTGATTAGAGGATCTAATGACCTCGAAATCCTCCCAAATTTGGTGTGTGGTCCTTTGGGTCAATATAGGACTCCGTATAAAATTTCATCCCATTTGGAGATGATTTAGTTTGGAATTTGGGAAACCCTAGTCTAGGCCAGAAGGGGTTAAATAGGTTAAAATGTCCCTTGGGATATTGAGTGACCAAATAACCTCAACAGAGGTTGAAACTTGGGCCATTGTTTTTTAAGTCATTAAACACCCTCTTATGGAGTTTGGGGTGGACTAGGGTGGATTTGCCCTAGAAACCTAGTTCAAACCCTAAGGTTGAACTTTGGGGGTTTATGAAGGACATGATGTGACATGTCCATGTATGGACTTGGTGTTTAGTCCATATGATCTTAGGGTGGTGAAATGCCCTAGGACGGAATTTGGTGATATTTAGACTTAGGCACACAACTTAAACCAAATAAGGATAGTTAAGGCCTTTACCTTTTTATGAAAATATTGGAGGGTCATATGATCTTGGATCTTCATGGGATTTTGGTAGATGTAATTTTATAGTGTTATTGACCTCTGAAATTTATTATAGGATGTTTAAAAAATAGTAGCCCTTACTTGTAGCTATAACCTTCATCTTGCCCCATATGATGATTTTGAAGAAACCATGGTTTGATTAACTTAGAATTATATGAAACTCGGGCAAGGTTTATTTAACATCATTTAGAGGCACTAGCAAATTATTTGGATTATTTAGGCATTTCCTCTTAGTACTTCAGGTGTTAAGTGAACTAGTGCACCATATTTTGATAAATAGATAACAAATATTATATATTGTAGGAAAATAGTGTTACTTGGCCAAAGAATCTTTTAGGGCATAATAAAGCCTAGAAAATTATTACATACCATTTTGTTGAGTTTATAAGAATGTTCCTTCAAAAGTGCACTTTAATGGAATTATTTGAAGTCTTTTTATACATGGCTCACTGACCTTGGAATTGCATGAGACTTAGTTAGTAGTGTTTTATGATCATTATAAAGCTCTGGAAAGTTTTATATAATTTTTGGACTATGATTTATTGTACTCCCTTCATTAACTTTAGTTATTTTAATTACATTAAATTAATTATTTAAAGGTTATTACATTTATAAAAATCTATGAATTTTGGTATTCACTGATATATTGTTATCGTATAGTGTTCATGATTTTTGGGTGGCCATAACTTACCGAAATCTAATACATCATGTTTAAAATTACACATGACCTAACTTTTGGGAAAATCTAATAAATGGCAAATTAATTAGGAAAATTACAAGTTTCTGGATTTAGGCTAAATGTGTCATAATAAACCCACAATAATTATCTTAGGGCTGTTGGATAAAAATTTGGAGTACCTCCTGTCATGTACATCATCTAGCTTAGGTTAGTCTGCATTTAGTAAAACTGCGAAAATTGTGAAAATATGTGGGATGAACATAGGGAGATAGGGTTAACAGTTTACTAATCTTGGTAGAATGAAAAAGAAAAGAGCGCTTCATTAGGATTCATGATGAGGAGAGTGTTGGGTGGACTGGTGTTAAGAGGTGCTCGGGATCGACGAAAGATCGTCTTTCCTGTGGAGAGAGAAAGAGTCAAAATACACTTGGGTTAGATCCAGTATAATATTAAAAGGGATCGGAAATTGGGTAATAACCAATAATAGTAAGTTCCTTGTGAAAGGCAACGATGGGCTTTAGCTATCATCATAGTTCCTTGTGTCCCGTGAGAGCCCATCACAGGGAATACTCTGGCCAGTTCAAGGTTAACGTAAGTCGTAAGACTAAATGGATTACAAGAGTAATTAGAAATAATCTAGGAGTACACACACTCTCACACTCCTCGGTGTTATGAGACTTTTGTTGGGTCTCACGAGCGGTAGGCTCGGTGGTTTTTGTGATGGGCAGGTTAGCCTGGCGAGCTGATGGATCGATAGATATTGTGACGGACGGGATAGTCTGGGGAGCTTTGGCTCGGTGGGAGAATATATTAATGTTATATGTGCATTAAATAAAAAGGTGGTGGGTCTTCGGTACTGGAGAGTCATCGCACCGACACCAATACATTGAATCGGCAAGTGTGGTTTAACACTTGGACAAATAAAGTCTGGTGCGCAGCCAATATGAGTACACAGGAGCTCCGCTTAGTGTACCATCTTTGAGGCGTATGATAGGTCTGACTGGTAGTGCTGATACCGGTTTAGAGGTGGGCGAGGCAAAAACTCACCGCTTCTGTTTGCCACTACGAAGGTATCTTGAGAGGTTATGCTCCAAAAAGGGGGAACTAAAGGTCTGTGAGCACAGAGTCGAGTGTGTGTTGCACTTGCGTGTTCATATCATGGCATACTTGCACGACATTGCATAATCATTGCATATAACCCTCGAAACCTATTGTATAAATTTTTATGAGACTCTTTATACAGTAGGCCTTGCAAAACGACCACTTGGTTTATAGGTTTGCATGTGCATTCCTATAAGTCATGGTTACTCACTTAGTTTACCTTCTTGTACTTTTTCTTGCTCACTTGTTCTTGTGAATACTCATACTGCTTACCTACTACTGCTTACTTATACTTGCTGCGATTATATAGTCGTGATAGACTAGTTCCGCCGCCACTAACTTGCTTTTGTTACTCTCCACACTAAATACTGTCCCTTTCCTTCTCCTCGCTCGGGGCCTTGGAGCCATGGGGGAGGGCTGGGGATGCTAGGACTTAGTCTTTCTTTTAGACTAACGTTCGTTGAACAAATCATTTTAAAGGATCATGGAGCCGAACTAGGAGATGCAGCCCCAGAGGTCGGTGCGCTTAGATACGAGACAGTCTAGCATGGGGGTTCAGGCAGCAGGGACAGTGAGTCCTGATCATTAGTACTTATTATAGATTTGCTTCCGCATTTAGTGACTTGTAGTGAGGATCATGATGTATCAGGCAAGAGCCCTTTTTATTAGTACTTGATTTATTATTACTATGGACTCTCCCTTCATGGAGATTTATTTATATGTAATTTCATGTGGACCTGTATCTGAGTTTTTCATTACTCATATATTTATTCTACTCTTCTGCGATCGGTATGGACGGTAAGATCGACGTTTTGTATCGATGACCTTCCCGGGTGTGTTGGTGTCACCGCAAAGGAGCAGTTCTAGGGATAAGACACTAGTAGTTTAAAAGAAATGAAAAATGGGGTCTTATAAATTGGTATCAAAGCAAACCTCGATTGGAAGAGTAAAAGTCCACTAACCCGAGTTCACCCCCGCTCGAGATTAGTTTGGGGATAAAGTAAGCAACAGAAGTTGTGGTGTGCCCATATGGGAGATCACTTGTAATTTCCCACTTTTTAACTAGGTTTGACTCAAATTTCTTTCAATTGGCCTTTATTATGTAGCCCCCGACACATCCTACACCGTAGGGCGGAGCTCAGCAAACTCCGAATGTTGCACCACCTCCCCCGGCTCCCACTTCGTTTATACAATCGAAGATGGGGCAGACTCTGACGACCATTCTGGAAGTCTTCAGGGCCTAGCAGGCTTCGGCTCCGCAGCCAAACCCGGGGGCCAACTGGTTGAGCATCTTCCGAGGACTCTCTCCCCCATCTTACATTGGGACAGAGACGGCCGTAAGGATAGAAGAGTGGCTTGATATCATGTTTGAGATGTTGGACGGGATATGGTGCCCGTGGTAGGAGAGGGTACCTCTAATGGTGAGTCTCATGCCAAGAGATGGTTGAAGACACTTCTGGATAGGACATTTGCAGATCTCGAGGTTACTAACGTCACTTGGGAGGAGTTCAGGGCCTCACTGTTGGAGCACTTCATCCCACAGTTGGCAAGAGATGAGCTTGAAGATAGGTTCCTGCAGCTGAGGTCGGGCAACAGGACGGTTGTGGAGTACCACCAGGATTTCAATCACTTAGCCTAGTTTGCGGACTCCTATCAGCTGGACAAAGCGGGGTATACCTATAGGTTCTATAAGGGCCTTCGAGAGGACCTGATACATGCTCTTCTATTTGTATCTGACGGGCCTATAACTCGGATTCTGGAGATGGCAAAGAGGATGGAGGCTGATTGGCACACGAATCAAAGTCGGAAAAGGCCAATTTAGGATCAAGGTCGGGGAGGTTGGAATGATCAGTGGAGGGGCCGCTTTGCTGATGTGAGAAGGGCAGAGGACCAACCCCGCCAAGAGGTGAGACAGGAGCCGAGGGAGCCGTTGGTATTGGTCCCTTAACCTCTTCAGATGCAGAAGATACAAAGGTCTTAGGGTGTGGTACTTCCCCCGCCCGAGTGCTATAACTATCATTAGGTAGGGCACATTCGAAGAAACTACCCCATGAGAGGGTCACCTCTACCGGCTCCACAGGCTGCCCTACCCGCTCAGGAGTTTATAGGCCGAGGTTGTGGAAGAGGACGTGGTTTCCAGGGCAGAGATTGGAGGCAAGAGAGGGAGCAGGTGTATGCTATGGACTTGGCTCGAGCTCAGGACCAGGCAAGGGTGATTGCAGGTATGCTTGTAATTTTATGTTGATATCTTCCTTTGAAATTTTAGAAAAAACAAACAACAGTAGAATAGTAGGAAAAGAAACCATAGGCCCAGTTATTTAACCAAACTTAAATAACAGGAATAGTTATGGTGTGCGGCAAACCTGCGTACACCTTGGTGTACACAGGGGCATCGCACAACTTCGTCTCCGAGGAGTTGGTAAAGGAACTGGAGGGAGTCAGACATTATTTGTGAGTCGTCAGGAGGGTGCGTCTCCCAAATGGGGCGGAGGTCTTCGCTACTGCTAAGTGCCTCCTAATGGTGACTATTGATGGTCTGACACTCGAGACACCGGCTATGGTCTTGAGGATGCCGGACTTCAACCTGGTTCTAGGCATGACATGTCTTACTTGGAACCACGCCAAGATAGATTGCCTGGCAAAGAAGGTTGTACTGTGTTATGACGGAACCTTCGCGACCTTCAAAGGTATTACTCCCATCTCTCGTAGGATGTTATCTTCTACTCAGGCCGTCAAGGCCCACATGTAGGGAGATGAGTTCTATCAGGTATTCCCTTTAACCTCTCGGGATGTTACACGTTACTTTTCATACCTGAAACCCCGTAGGCCTAAACTTGAATTTCGGGGACGAAATATTTATTTTTATGTATTGGGATTTGTAACATCCCTCAAACAACTAGACCCCTAGGAGTGATTTTATCATGACTAGGTCATGACAAAACCCTAGGGAGCCCAAGAAGATCAAGTGAACCTAGGAATGAAGGTGAGATCACCATGGTATGCAAATAACACTTACCAATTACCTAACCTTGGGTTTGACTTTCGGGCCTCACCTTAACTCTTTGACTGCAGCACAACATCTCTAGCCCTTTAGAAGGTTCATTGGGTCACCAAGGACCCATTGGGGTGAACTAAAAAGGTCAAGTTGACCAAAGTCAACCATAACCCTAAAGTGGTCAAAGTGTCATATCTAAGGTTAGAGGACCTTCCCTTAGCCAATTTGACCCCACCTAAACCTCCCTAACCCTTTAAGAGGTTCATTGGGTCACTAAGGACCAATTTGGGTCAACCCAAGTGGTCATGTTGACCAAAGTCAACATAAACCCAAAAATGGTCAAAGTGGCCTATAAGGTGTCAAACCAACCCCATCCAAGTCTCCTTAGACCTTAGGTGAGGCTAATGGGTCGCCAAGGACCCATTGGGGTCAACCCAAAAGGTCAAATTGACCAAAGTAAACTCAACCTTAGTTTAGGTCAAATTAGCTCAAGTTCACCCAACTTAGCCCAATCCACTTGGGCTAAGCCAAATTATAGTGGCCCACCAACCTTAAGGGCTGATATTTACATGGAATGCCATTCATTTTCTGGAAATGGTGACTAGGAGAGAGAAGCTCATTTTCCCTTTAATAAAGGAGAGAGAAAGAGAGAGAAAGAGGGTCATTCTTGGCAAGGAAGGCCAAGGGGCCTCCTCTCTTCATCTCCAAAGCTGGATTAATTTCCCCTAATGAATTAGGAGAAGATCAAGGGGTTTTCCAGGCTGTACAGAGGCTTGATTCAGTGGGCTCTACCATGGTCAAACCTCTCCCCCATGGCCATTAATGGTCATTGAAGTTAGACCCCTCCTCTTCCCCATTTTGCTATCTTAATAGCATCACCAGTCAGAGAGGAGATGTTTCCACCCTTCCCCTGAAGAATTCGAGCTCTTCTACTATACAGTTGCAGAGCACCAGAAATCACAAAATTCGGCGATGGTGGCGCGGCGGTCGGCCCGACTCCAGCTTTCCCAACAGGTCCTCCTCTACTCCTTTCTTCGTGGGTTAGAATCTTAGATCGATTAGGAGAGAAATCGGGCTAAATTGAGCCCGATTGGGATAGAAAATTAAAGATTTTTCCCATGACTTTTCTACCAATCGGGCTCGCCGGAAACCACCCCTCCGGCGGCTGTGCCGCCGCCCGACGATAGCCCCAACCTCAACGGAGGTGGTGGCGGTGGTGGCCGGCTAGGGAGGTGGTTGGGTGGCCGGCAAATGGAAATGGAAGGTGCTCTCGGTCGGGATGATCTCAATGGTTTGCTGGAGGAAGAAGAAAGACAGGAGCCACTCGATCATGCTTTAATATTCGTGCAAATGATTTTATATTAAATCATTTTATTTCATTTTCAGTAACAGTTATTAGGTTGTTTTACAATAATTATTAAAAATACTTAAGGTCCCCTACAGTAAAAGTGGTCTACATGAAAGTTGTAGCACAAAGAGTATAGATTATTTTAAAATTTGTTTGAACCAATTTAGAGTTCATGTCAGACCACAACACTCATGTTGGTGAGGTCTATACCTAGGCTTGATCAGAGATTTGTTTGAGTGCTCCATTCAATCCATCCATGAAAATGACTTGAAATTTAAGCTGGGGGTCAATCGGATTTATACCTACAACATATCAAAAAAATGAGAATTTTTGGAGAACATTTTTCTATAGTTTTTGTAATAATTTAATAAACCTTGTATGATTTGATTAGAGGATCTAATAACCTCGAAATCCTCCCAAATTTGGTGTGTGGTCCTTTGGGTCAATATAGGACTCTGTATAAAATTTCATCCCATTTGGAGATGATTTAGTTTGGAATTTGGGAAACCCTAGTCTAGGCCAAAAGGGGTTAAATAGGTTAAAATGTCCCTTGGGATATTGAGTGACCAAATCACCTCAACAGAGGTTGAAACTTGGGCCATTGTTTTTTTATGACATTAAACACCCTCTCATGGAGTTTGGGGTAGACTAGGGTGGATTTGCCCTAGAAACCTAGTTCAAACCCTAAGGTTAAACTTTGGGGGTTTGTGAAGGACATGATGTGACATGTCCATGTATGGACTTGGTGTTTAGTCCATATGATCTTAGGGTGGTGAAATGCCCTAGGAAGGAATTTTGTGATATTTAGACTTAGGCACACAACTTAAACCAATTAAGGATTGTTTAGGCCTATACATTTTTATGAAAATATTGGAGGGTCATATGATCTTGGATCTTCATGGGATTTTAGTAGAAGTAATTTTATAGTGTTATTGACCTCTGAAATTTATTATAGGATGTTTAAAAAATAGTAGCCCTTACTTGTACTTATAACCTTCATCTTGCCCCATGTGATGATTTTAAAGTAACCATGGTTAGATTAAATTAGAATTATATGAAACTCGGGCAAGGTTTATTTAACATCATTTAGAGGCACTAGCAAATTATTTGGATTATTTAGGCATTTCTTCTTAGTACTTCATGTGTTAAGTGAACTAGTGCACCATATTTTGATAAATAGTTAACAAATATTATATATTGTAGGAAAATAGTGTTACTTGGCCAAAGAATCTTTTAGGGCATAATAAAGCCTAGAAAATTATTACATAGCATTTTGTTGAGTTTATAAGAATGTTCCTTCAAAAGTGCACTTTAATGGAATTATTTGAAGTCTTTTTATACATGGCTCACTGACCTTGGAATTGCATGAAACTTAGTTAGCAGTGTTTTATGATCATTATAAGGCTCTGGAAAGTTTTATATAATTTTTGGACTATGATTTATGGTACTCCCTTCATTAACTTTAGTTATTTTAATTACATTAAATTAATTATTTAAAGTTTATTACATTTATAAAAATCTATGAAATTTGGTATTCACTGATATATTGCTATCGTATAGTGTTCATGATTTTTGGGTGGCCATAACTTACCGAAATCTAATACATCATGTTTAAAATTACCCATGACCTAACTTTTCGGAAAATCTAATAAATGGCAAATTAATTAGGAAAATTACAAGTTTTTGGATTTAGGCAAAATGTGTCATAATAAACCCACAATAATTATCTTAGGGCTGTTGGATAAAAATTTGGAACGTACCTCCTGTCATGTACATCATCTAGCTTAGGTTAGTATGCATTTAGTAAAACTGCGAAAATTGAGATAACATGTGGGATGAACATAGGAAGATGGGGTTAACAGTTTATGGATCTTGGTAGAGTGAAAAAGAAAAGTGAGATTCATTAGAAGTCATGATGAGGAGAGTGTTAGGTTGACTGGTGTTAAGAGGTGTTCGGGATCGACGAAAGTTCGACTTTCCTGTGGAAGATAGAAAGAGTTAAAATACACTAGGGTTACATCCAGTATAATATTAAAAGGGGTCGTAAATTGGGTAATAACAAATAATAATAAGTTCCTTGCCAAAAGGAACGATGGGCTTCAGCTACCATCATTGTTCCTAGTGCCCCGGGAGAGCCCTTCACAGGGAATACCGTGGGCAGTTCAAGGTCAACATAAGCTGTAAGACTAAATGGATTACAAGAGTAATTAGAGATATAATAGGATTACACTCACTCTCACACTCCTCGATGTTGTGGGAGTAATTTTGGGTCTCACGAGCAGTAGGCTCGGTGGTTTTGGTGATGGGCAGGTTAGCCCGGCGAGACGATGGCTTAGTAGATAATTGCGATGGACGGGATAGTCCGGGGAGCTTTGGCTCGGTGGAGAATATATTATTGTTGCATGTTCATAAAATAAAAAGGTGGCGGGTCTTCGATATTGGAGAGTCCGCTCACCGACACCAATACGTTGACTCGGCAAGTGTGGTTTAGCACTTGGCCAAATAAAGTCTGGTGCGTAGCCGGTAAGAGTACGCAGGAGCTCTGCTTAGTGCACCAGCGTTGAGGCGTACGAATTTTTTTATTGGTAGTGCTGATACCAGTTTAGAGGTGGGTGAGGCCCAACCCGCCGCTTCCGTTTGCCACTACGGAGGTATCCTGGGAGGTTAGGCTCCAGAAAGGGGAACTAAAGGTCTGTGTGCACAGATTCAGGTGTGTGTGTTGCACTTTGGTGTTCATATCATGGCATACTTGCACGACATAACATAATCATTGCATATAACCCTCGGCACCTACTATATAAATTCGTATGGGACTCTTTATACAATAGGACTTGCAAAACAACCCCTTGTTCTATAGGTTTGCATGGGCATTCCTATAGGTTATGATTACTCACTTAGTTTACCTTCTTATACTTTTTCTTGCTCACTTGTACTTGTGAATACTAATACTGCTTACCCACTGCTGCTAACTTATACTTGCTGTGATTATATAATCGTGATAGACTAGTTTCGCCGCCACCTACTTACTTTTGTTACTCGCCACCTACTTACTTTTGTTACTTCTTCATGGACGTACTCTACTAGCCTCCTAAATGAGATGTCTTCCCGAGATTCCAAGGTCGAAGCCTTGTACTCTGCTTCCATAGTAGAGATGGACACAGAATCCTGCTTCATGTTGCACCACGAGATACCTGCTGATCCACATGTGAATACATAACTATACGTCGACTTCCAGCCATCTAAATCTCCCCCATAATCAACTTCTGTGTAACCGTGCAGGTTGAAGGCCGTGTTGATGTTTTTAGTTATCTACCTAAATCACCTAGAGGGGGGGGGGTAAATATGTGAGGTCTGCGTCTTTTTGCGGAATAAAAAATTGAGCGAGCGAAGCACAGAAAACAAGCACACACAACACAGAGTATACCAGATATTTAGTGGTTCCCCAATCTTGGGTTCGTTTACTCTCCACCTCATTGATCTAGCAACACGCTAGACTCGGCTACTTCAATATTTCTTTAGATTGAAAACCAATCCTACAACTTAGAGCAATGCTCCTACAACTCAGAGCAACGCCCCTATAACTCGATCCAAAAAAAAGGATCTACACTCGGAAGAAAAACTTCGTACAAACTCAGAGACAAAATCTCCTACAAGAATAAAATGATTTATAAATAAATATACAAACTTGTTCTTCACAGATCTGGTAGAATCTCGACTTCTTTCTTCTTGAAAAATTGAAAAGCCCTTTCAGAAAAGTCGAGGAAGAAATCTGAGAATGCTTGGATCTGAGAACCTAGAATCACCATAATCAAGAAAGAGATTTACAGCGATCGAAATTGCTTGATCTATTGATTCTTCTTGTCTTGAATCTTTTGGATCGAGAAGATCAGAGACGATGAATACGATGAACAGCGGCGCGGTTCTTCCCAATTTATAATGAATAAAAACAATCCAGAATACTTATTTCTCTGTTAGGGTTAGTCGAAATATGATTAGACCTTTTATAGGAATAGACTAATGGTCATAATCATAAATGACATTACACGTGGACCAATAGTCATGGAGATTAATTTGAAAACATGTCCTGTCAGACTTAACGAAATTTTAGAAAAATCGAACTTTAGTTCTTGTGTGAAGATAAGACTACTCAAGAACAATGTCTGGTTCTCGAAAAAGTAACTACAAGGTTCTTAAGAAGAAGTACTTAAGGAAATTTCTGGTCTGGCTTGTCGAGACATAAAGTACTTTACTCGAGAACTAGCTTATATTACTCGAGAACTAGTAAATAACTTCTCGAGAACAAATAGGACTACTCAAGTGAAGATTGCCAGAAGGAGTTGAAGTCAAGTCTCTCTCTCTCTCGATGTTTTTTGACTTAGACTTTACTCGAGAACTAAATAACTTCTTCTCCAGTACAACAAGTCTTTCTCGAGAACTTAACTTAGTTTTCCCGAGAGATATTTTCTGCTACTCGAGATAAAGCGCTCTCAACGCTTTAAGCCTTAGACTTCTCGAGTGCTAGCCTTAGCTTCTCGAGTACTAAACTTAACTTCTCGAGAATTTTACTTAGCAAAAGTTTGAGCTAGGACTAAACTGATTACTTGAGAGCAAGCAAAGATGTACTCGAGTACTAAGCAGCTTCTCGAGAAATAACTTCACAACTTCTCGAGAAATACATCAGTTATTCGAGTGCTTGATTCAGCTTACTCGAGAACAGATTATAACTCTACTCGAGTACTAAGGTTATTACTCAAGTAAAACACTTAGAAAAATTCTGCTTTCTAAAAATATTCTTTCTTCAATGAAATCAGCAACCAGTCTTTCTTCCTACAAGTTTAGTGCTTGAAAATTAAGTGTATCCCAATAAAGAGGCTACACATGAGTCAACACCATGGATCACATAATGAGGGATTACATTGTATGGTTCTGTGTTTGGTGACTCATTGTAGACTGACATTGGTCTACACTTGACAATTAAATCCTACAAACACATAACTCAAACAAGACATTAAATACAACTTAATTCATCTTAGTTTAAGGGTAACTTCATACAAATCTAGGTTATTGTGGATACAATACAAAACAATCTCCACCTATTTGTAGAAGTCAGAACCCTCTACACTAAGGTGAAATACATCAAGATAAACAAATAAAATGACTAGATAACACAGTGACAATGAGAATAAAATGCTAAGAATTAAGAGACAATCAGATCAATAAAAATTAAAGATTTATATTTATATAGAATAGTCCATGAAATCCATTTCTAAATAATCTCATAACACAGTTGTCTGTATCATTTGTCATGCCTTTCTCTACTATTGTTGCTGTTGTTGTTGTCGTCTTTCCTTTTTCTCTAGTTGTCTCCTCTGATAGCTGAAGGGTTTAGGATAATACTTTGGTGGTCTAGGAGGAGCACTTGGATTGTTCCTTCCATACTCTCTATCATAAATTCTTCTCTTAGTTAAGGATTTCTCATATAGTTCCCATTCAGAGGAGCTATATTGATTAGTCCTGCTTTCATTATAGTCCATAACTAATTTGAGAGTATCAAGGATTAAAGACTTAGAAGTAGAGGCTCCAAATTTCAGTAAATTCTTGTGCTCTCCTCTTTTCAGCTTCTGGATTAGGGATGAACTTTCTTGCAGATGTTCCATCACCATACTTTCTTTTCTTAGGAATATGAATTTCAGGAGTTGTTTGATGAAGTACATCTGCCTGATCAGTTTCCCAAACCTGAGCATAAGTATCTAGAGGTAGTGCTTCTTGAGCCTTCAAGTCTTGGAGAAAAGGATGGCTGTTGGACTGGAGGATGCTGAGCAAGAGGGTTTAGATGATGGGGAATCACATTTGGATCAGTTTTGAAGTTAGGGAATATTTGATTATACATCCACACAGCTGTGTCATATGTATGAAACTTTATACCATCTATTTGATTTTGGACATCAGCATGAATTACCTTCAACTTTTCTTCCCAGAGAGTTTTCATATTTGCATCTGATTTTTCTAAGTATTCTTTTACTAAGCTCTCCCCCTTTCTGACTTCTACAGATAGGGTTTCTATAGCAGCCTCTTTAAAAGTACCAACTTCTTCACAAGTTTTGAAGTTATGTTCTTGGTCTTTCTTTTCTAACTTGATTTGATTATTTGCAAGAGTTACTGACTAGTCCATTACCTGACCAATGTTCGGTAATGGTGTAGTCCAGAGCTTTCCCACCTATTTGGAAAAGGTGTTTCAGCTCATCAGTGTTATACTGGATTTCTACAAATCCTCTGCTCATCTCTTTTTGTAGAGCAGTAACTTTTTCAGTGATAGCCTTGAGAGAATCATCAAAGTACTTTCTCTATTGTGAGAGTATCAATTCTATCTTACCCAATATATCAATAGTAGTAGGAGAAGGAGATGGAGTTTTAGCTTGAGGAACTAGAGGAGGAGGAGCAGTCCATGGAACAATTTCTTTAATTATAACTGAGCTATTGGCTCTTGTGGTGTGAATTAAAATATCACCTTCCTTACCAAGAATGGTGGAAAGAGAGAAATCCAAGCTCTTGAGAGGAGCTTCAGCTAGTTCTGGGAATTCTCCTTTCTCAACAAATATCAAAACTGTTTCTTCTTCTTCTATATCAGCAGCAAGTGACTGGTCAATAGGGGATTCTGGTTCAGTGATGATGAGAGGTGATGGTTTTGGAGATGAAGATGGATATTTCTCTTGTTAGGAAGGGAGGAAGAGGCTATTTGAAAGACAATTCCTCTATCATTTGGTTTATGTCTTCCTCTGTGGATAGGATGTTCTCTTGGACTTGGTCATCTGAGAGTGGTTCTTTTGGGTTAGCAGGATGGAATGTAGCAACTGGAGGAGGGATAGTGACTCTTTCTATTGGAGCTGAAGGAACAGGCTCCCCCTCAGCAGCTGCACCAGATGTGCCAACAACTTGTGGTAGAGGAGGAGATGGAGTCCTATCCTTAATTTATGCATGGTCATGAGCCTTGGCAGCTTGGGCAGGATCCTTCATTTTAAGTTCCCATCTTTTTATGGAAGAAATAGAGACTTTCTTCATGTGGTGAAGGGTTGTACCTTTGGATAAGTCAAAGATCTCTGGCTTGAACTCATGCAGGACTAGATAAATAATCCTTGCATAGTTAGGTGCTTTGATACTTTCTATTATCTTATCAAAAATCATCATCCCAAACTGAAATTTCTTCCTGCATATAATTGTTGTCATCATATAAAAGAAGTCAGCAGTGATGAAGCTTATAGAAGTAGTCTTGCACAGAAGTACATTGCCAAGAATATCAACATAATTTTGCCCTCTGCATTTAGGTTAGGTCGATGAATGTTGGTTATAACAACAGAAATTCCATAGAAACTATTGGCTCTGTCATAGTCCTCAGCAGTTAGGTCATCTTCTTCTTCAATCACAGGTAGTCGAAGAAGCTTAGAAACAACTATCTTAGAGAGTTTGATTTTGATTCCATAAACTCTTGTCTTAAGAATCTTTCCATTTTTAATCACCTTTGCATTCTGAAAGAATTCTTCGACCTATGGAAAAAGGATTTTGCAAGGTTGCTCTAAAACAAAGGACAAACCGGCAGTTTCCAGAAGAAGAAGAAGATTTTGAAAGTCTTCGAAAATCTCTGAAATTCCAATCGACACAAGTTCGCTTCCAATCCCTATCTTGGAATTTGGAGCCATTGATCTAGAGAAGACGAAAGTTGACTGCGGTAAGAGATTTGGCTGCAAGCTCTGCGACGCCGGCGGAAGACGAACGGTTTTTTTTCTTTCTTTTTGAGAAAGGGCTTTGAGATCGAGTATATGTAATTCCAGACTTTTCTATTTATATAAGTCTTAATTTGTGATTATTAAGGAATTAAATAAAGTGGCATACCTGAAAATATGGCATCATAAACATCTGGATGCGAATATAAAGATTTGAAGTAAAAGGAGAAAAGTTTATTCATATTTCTCGAGTGGAAAGTCATGACTCGAGTGAAGAGACTATAGTACTCAAGTAGTAATTTGAAGTTATAGAGAAGTGTCTTATTACTTGAGAAGTAGTTCTCGAGAGGCAGACTTGTCTCTCAAGTGGTTCAATTTAGAACTCCAGTAGTGATGGTCTTACTCGAGAAATGAAGTCCAAACTTAATAAATTTGAATTTTTGAAGTGTTGCGTGATCCTTGAGCTATGTTGCGAGTCCTCCTTCTTTATTCTTCTTTGTTAAGAATGCCAAGTTCTGTTTTGAAGGACGAGAACATGGCCTCATCCAGCGGCTTCGTGAAAATATCTACAACATGCCTGTCAGTTGGGACATACTAGAGGTTGATGTCTCCATGCTCCACATGCTCCCGGATGAAGTGATACCTCAGCTCTATGTGCTTTATCCTGCTGTGAGAGACTGGGTTGTTGGCGATTGCAATTGCACAGGAAGAGTCGCAAAATATTCGAATATTTTGGAACTTCATATTGTAATCTTCAAACTGGTTCTTTATCCATAGCAGTTGTGCACAACAATTGCCTTCAGAGATATACTCTGACTCGACTGTTGAAATTATGACACAGTTCTGCTTCTTGCTACTCCAGGAGATGAGCCTTCTTCCTAGGAATTGACAAGTCCCAGAATTGCTCTTCCAGTCATCTTTACTTCCTGCAAAATCTACATCTAAAAAACCAATTAGTTCGCTATCATTACTTCTTGGGTACCATAAGCCAAGATTTGGTGTACCTTTAAGGTATCTCAAAATCTGCTTTACAACAGCGTAGTGAGATTCCTTATAGTTCACTTGAAATCTAGCACATACACATGCTGAGAACATTATGTCTGGTCTACTCATAGTAAGATAGAGCAAGGATCCAATTATGATTCTGCACTTGGTTTCATCAAAAGGTTTCCCTTTCTCATCCTTGTCCAGAGACATAGTTGAACCCAATAGAGTCCTCATAGAGGTTGCGCTCTCCATTTCGAATTTCTTAATTAAATCCTTGGTGAACTTTGTCTGAGAGATGAAAATTCCATCTTCAGATTATTTCACCTGAAGTCCTAAGAAATACTTCAACTCTCCCATGCTGCTCATTTCAAACTTCCCTTGCATAAGTTTTGAAAACTTCTTGTAGAGGTTGTCGTCAGTAGAGCCAAAATTAATATCATCGACATAGATTTGCACTAGCAAAATCTTGCCTTTTATTTCCCTATGAAATAATGCCTTATCTATCTTTCCCCTTGTGAACTTGTTCTCAAGAAGAAAGCTAGATAGCATCTCATACAAAGCTCGATGAGCTTGTTTCAAACCATATAAAGCTTTAGATAACAGATAAACATGATCAGGAAAGTTAGAATCAACGAAACCTAGGGGTTGTTCCACATACACTTCTTCCTTTATATCACCATTAAGGAAGGCCGACTTCACGTTCATCTAATAGACAGTGAAGCCCTTAAGTGAAGCATACACTAGGAACAAACTGATTGTCTCTAGTCTTTCCACTGGAGCATACGTCTTGTCGAATTCGATTCCTTCTTCTTGTCGGTATCCTTTGGCGATAAGTCAGGCATTGTTCTTTATGATTGTTCCATCTTCGTCCATCTTGTTCCTGTAGACCCACTTGGTTCCGATGATGTTCTTAATTTGGGTCTAGGAATAAGCTTCTAGACTTGGAAGCGCATGAATTGGTTCAATTCTTCTTCCATTGTCATTATCCAAGATATGTCTGAGTTTGCTTCTTCAAACTTCTTTGGTTCAACCTATGAGATAAAGCTCAAATATAAATTTTCATTAGGTGTACCTCTGCGAGTTCTGACACCGTCCCAGGGATCTCCGATGATTTGATCAATTGGGTGATCCTTCAAGTGTTTGAGCTCTAGGTTCCTTGCATCTGGAGCTTCTTCTATCCCTTGAGTGACTTCATTAACTTGGATGACGTCTTCATTATGGTAATCATCTTCTCCAAAAGGGGTTGGAGTGGTGATCGTGATGAACTCTTGATCTTTTTTCCTTAACTTGCTCATCCAAGCTCAATTGCTTCAGTCGTGAACCTGCATCTTCAATGAACACACTAGAAAGAACTGCTTTGCAGCAAGCTCATCTGTAACGATCCTACTAGGAGCGATGGGCGGTGGTCATTGGCCGGAGGGGGAGAGGTAGATGAAGGTGGTATAGAAATAGATGAAATCACTTTATAAACTTGCATAAAAAACAATATAGCAAGAGGGGATATATAAGTACCCAGCTTGGTCATGTATGACTGTTACAATAACATACTTAATAAAGAAATAAAACAGACATTAATGATATGGAACGTTGCTCTAACAATACATAAAAATAGGAAATATTTATTGGTCCATTTAATAAGGCGCTTGCTGGATGGCTTGGATTGATCTGCTCCGCTGGATTATTTGAGGGCTGTGATTGTAACGCCCTCGATTTTTCTGCGACTATTTTATTCTCGTTTGGCGTTACGGTGACACGTTTTCGTGGCTTATTCCATTTGTGGAGTGTGGTTTAGCTCCTTAGAACTGAGTGGCCTATTTTGTAGCCTATGGGCAAGGTCTCCCTAGCAAGCCGAGTCGTTTTGGGTGACCCGGTATGTTGCCTCTTGGGGGATGCTTGTGTTTTGGATTTAGGTGGGTATAACTCAAGTTCTATTCGTCGAAATTTAATTTCGACTTCGCTGATGTGTTCGTAGCGTGGCTATTTAGCTACGGTGCGAATTTCGTCAAATTTCGAGGTAGTTCAGTTTTCGTGTCGTTTTGGGTGTGCCATTAGTAAAGAGTAATTAAGAACCCTCTTAGTTTAAGTGAACCGGTGGCTTGGGAGACGGTTATGCTGAACATGCGTGGTAAGGCTTATTTATAAAGCTTTACTTGGAGTGGCGGGCCCACTCTTTCCTCCTTCTTCCCGAAACCTATAACCGCTGCTCCAGTTCGCGGAAAGCAGAGGCGGAAACGGCGGACTGCCCTAGACTTCGGCCGGCGATTTCGGGAGCTTTCGTTGACTGAATTCGTTTCCGAAAGCGGCGTTGGCTTATTCTCGCTCAGATCTACGTTTTGACAGTGCTTTTAGGTGCTGCTGTTGCTAGTGCCGAGTAAAAAGGAGGGAAAATCGTCCAAGCTTCGCCGGAAATCGAGGCAAGTGGTATTCTTTCCCTTGCCATTTTTATTCTCTTTCTGAATTGAAAAATCCCAGTTAGCCCTAGGGTAGAGCCAAGATGTTCTTTTATCTTGCAAAATTTTAGGGCTTAGTTTCTCCTAATGAGCCCCCCCCTTCTTTTTGTTGTTAGTGCCCAACCCGCCCGCGTAATGCCGCTAATATATTAACTCCAGATTTAAGTCTGGTTGCTGCTTGCGGGTGAAGCCGAGAGAGAGAGTAGGAGTGGGTGCCTGCTGTGTGTCTGGGAAATAGCCAGATTTGGACTCTATGTCTGGCCGGCGTTGAGTGTGGTGCACACACTCAAAGCCTTTGCGGGTTTGGCATTGAGTGTGGTTCATACACTCAACGCCACAACTGTAGCTAGTTTGAAATTTTGGCTAAGTACTGGGGCATTGAGTGAGGTGGACTCACTCAATGCTGTAGCTCCTGCTAGCGGCTAAGTACTTTGGCATTGAGTGAGTCGACCTCACTCAATGCCATTTCCGTTTTGGCGTTGAGTGAGGCAAGCTCACTCAACGCCGCAGTTTTTCTGAGAAGCTAAGTACTTTGGCGTTGAGTGAGGTGTGCTAACTCAATGCCATAGCATTTTCTGAGGCTAAGTACTTTGGCATTGAGTGAGTCGACCTCACCCAACGCCATTTTGGATTTGGCATTGAGTAAGGTGGACTCACTCAACGCCATCGCTTTCTGTGCAGCCAAGTACTTTGGCGTTGAGTGAGGTGTGCTCACTCAACGCCATAGCATTTTCTGAGACTAAGTACTTTGGCGTTGAGTGAGTCAACCTCACTCAATGTTATTTCCAGTTTGGCGTTGAGAGAGGTGACTTCACTCAATGCCGTAGGCAAGTTTGCGGCCAAGTCCCATGGCGTTGAGTGAGTGAACCTCACTCAACGTCAATTCTTCTTTGGCATTGAGTGAGGTAGACTCACTCAACGCCACAGCCCTTCTTTGCGGTCAGAACCTCTGGCGTTGAGTGAAACGACCTCACTCAACGCCATTACCGTTTTGGCGTTGAGTGAGGTCAGCTCACTCAACGCCGTAGATTTGCCTTGTCTGCGGCTAAGTGCCAGGGCGTTGAGTGAGTGAACCTCACTAAACGCCATTGCTGTTTTGGTGTTGAGTGAGGTGGAATCACTCAACGCCGCAGTCTTCTTTTGTGGCTAACTGGCAGGGTGTTGAGTGACTGAGCTTCACTCAACGCCATTGCTATTTTGCCATTGAGTGAGGCCAGCTCACTCAACGCCACTTTCTCTGATTGTGGTTAATTACCAGGGCGTTGAGTGAGTGTACCTCACTCAACGCCATCGTTGTTTTGGCGTTGAGTGAGGCTAGCTCACTCAACGCCAGAGTATTCTTGCGGGAGGCGTTGAGTGAGTGAACCTCACTCAACTCGATGCCTTTTTTGGCGTTGAGTGAGGCTAGCTAACTCAACGCCAGAGTTGTTCTTCTAGAGGGCGTTGAGTGAGTGAACCTCACTCAACGCCATGGCTGTTTTGGCGCTGAGTGAGTCTAACTCACTCAACGCTAAGGTCTGGTTAGGCGTTGAGTGGGTCCCACTCAACGCCAAGCCATGTTGAGTCATTTCAACACTCTTTCCCTACATCGATTTTTGTTCCCGAGTGAATTCCTTGTTTATGTTTTGAGTTTCCTTTCGGCCATTTTTTTTCCTTCCTAAAGGCCAAATCGTGGGTCGTGGTTAGTAGTGGTGGTTTGGAGCTCTTAAGAGGGGAGGTATTGTGTAATTTAGCCAAGGCCACCCTTTTTTCTTTTATCTTGCCCCAGGTACGGGCTGGGCAAGGGGGTGGAAGGTCCCTAGTGCTTTCACATGTAGACCCTTGAGCTTTGTTGGTTTGGAAATGGTGGTTGGGGGACTGAGTTTTCCTCCAACCCGGATCCACGTTGTTTATTTTGCTACTACCATCTCCCAAAGCTTAGGGTGTTAGACGTTTCCTTCCTTCGTAGATTGCAGCATTTTTGGCTCTTGGTAGCTTAGTAGACTCTGCAGGAGGTAGTTTCTGGGCAGGGTTGATGTTGTTTCCTCGCACCTAGTGCATTTCTTTTTGTCTTGCCTTAGGGCAGTTGTGACTTTTACTACTGTGTTTTTTTCCTCTTTTCATTTATCATCTGGTAGACACTTTCATGCAGTTCTCCTTGTTTTGCTTGCTGAGGTATTCTTTCTTCTTTTGAATGCCTCAGGTTCTGAGCAGTAGCCAGTTTGGTGGCTAAGTTGCTGTGGTGTTGCTGGTGGTTTCTTGGACTTTGGAGATCCGTCAGGATTTGTTTAGTGAGGTAGTTTTCTGCACTTTTCTTACAGACATACATATTTGCTAGTGGGTTCGTGTCAGGTTGTTAGCGCCCACTAGTAGTTTTTACCTTTGTACCAGATATATTACTTTTGCTGCTACCATTTTTTGGAGATAGTCTACTTGCTCTGAGGAGGATTTATGCTAGGTTGCTAGTTATTTTTAAAACTACAATTATTATTATAAGTATAGCTCATGATCAGCATGTTTTATAAAACTCAATCACTATTTTCCAAACAACATGTATAAAGATCATTTTCCTATATATAGTATAAATTAAATGTAGAGTCTTACATAACATAAGTGGTCCTCTTGGGGCTCTTCTACACTCCTTATGATGTCAAACCTAAATAAAGTATTTTTCCGCAGCGCATAAGTATAGTTTTAAACTGTGGAGTAGGTGATCCACCGAGCCAAGGGATACGGACTTTAAAATATAACTGATTTTCTAATCATTAAACTCATGAATTTCTTTCATAAAGTAAAGTAGATGGTTTTGCCTGAATCGTCAGCAGTTATCCCCTGCTTGACGTGGCATCATGACACGTGTTTTCTCATACTCTGATAATTCCTAAATTCAGAGAAAATGCGGGTTATGACAGTTTGTATCAGAGGGAGGTTGCTTGACAAGTCAGTCAGGCAACCTTCCTTTGATTGCATTAGTAGTTCAATATCATGTCAATCACACACCGATATGTCATCAGCACGTCTTGGCAAAAGCACGAACACTACATACTCATATCATAACATGAAGTATACGGGGCATATTATGTAGTATGGGATGCATAATATGTGTTCATATATGGATCCACCATAGGGGCAACATGTGAGGGTTATGTAGTATGGGGTGCATAACCTCACAACATGGCTGCGGCTAGCTCATTTTCTTTTTTGTTGCATGAGAATGTTATGTAGTATGGGATGCATAACATTTTCCATGTGTACGTCGCTCATAACATGCATTAGGGCCTTTTTTTTAGAATGCATATAACAAACATGCATAGCATAATATTGCATAAGCACAACGTGCCAAGCTAAAGACTGGCAGGATGACATATGTACACACATAAGGTTTCAAGTCAAAAGTAATATAAAGTCATGCATTCCCGATCTAGGCACATGAATTAGTATGGTGGTGGTTAACCATCCTAGGTTAGGGATAACATCAATTTTTGTAAAAGGAGAAACTTCTAGAGCAAGTTTAGCAGCTTTAAGTTTATATATATATATGTATTGTCTGTACTTGTAGTTGGTTCTACCTTTGTATTAGGATCTGACTAATGTTGCTATGATTTTAGGATGGCGAGACGTCCTTCGACTAGATAGACTCCCCTATCCGAGGGTGAGTAATCTGGAGCTCAGAATGACGCGTTGATCGAGAGCCTGCGGTAGAGTAGCGATGCCATGAGCAGGCAGATGGTGGAGATGCAGGCCCAGATTCAGTCCCTGGTGGCGATTGTGGCAGGTCAGACTCAAGGAGTGCAAGGCCCTGCAGGGGGGTTAGCTGTCCCTCCTCCTCCTGCACCCTTAAGACCTCTAGTGGTGGTGCCAGCAGAGATGGCCTTCATCTCGCAGTTTCAAGGGCTGAGCCCTCCCACTTATGATGGCAAGGCAGACTTTATGGTCATAGACGATTGGCTGATCTCCATGGAGGAGATGTTCTCGTACTCCGGGATTACAGATGACCAGAGGGTGATGATAGCCGCCTATCAACTTAAAGGTTTGGCTAAGAGTTGGTGGCTGAGAGAAAAGGAAAGCTTGGTAGTTGGATGCTCTTGGTAAGTGTTCAAGGAGATGTTTTTGAGGAAGTTCTTACCCTCGGTCGAGCGTGACCGCCTCATGAACGACTTCCTCCATCTGATGAAAAGGCAACTCACGGTGGGTGAGTATGAGATAGAGTTCAGCAAGTTGAGCCATTTTCCCCCTGGATTGGCCAGCATTGAGGCTGATCGAGTTAAGCGATTTATCGGTGGCTTGAGGAGCGAGGTGCAGCAGTTGACCATTATTTATGGGTAAGAGACTTATGTAGGAGTAGTGGAGGCTGCTCTGAAGGTGGAGACTATTGAGACCGCAAAGAGCAGAGGCCAGTAAATGAGGAAGGACAAGAGGAATTCTATGGAGGAGAAGAAACCCCAGGTACCCGGTGTGGCTCCGGGAAAGAAGAGCAAAGTGGTGTGTAGCTTCTATAGCCGGTCAGGCCACCCTGTCGAGAGATGTTTCAAGAAGGCAGCAGCTCAGAGGAAGGAGCAGGTTCATGCGATTCAGGGTGCTCCTAGGAGAGATGTCTCCTGTTCTGTTTGCAAGCGACCCGGGCATGATGCGGCCCAGTGCTGGTCCAAGGATAAAATCTGCTTTCAGTGTGGGCAGAAGGGAAACATCAAGTCTAGGTGTCCTCAGGTCCAGCCTGCTCTTCATGCAGTTCCACTAAAGGCATTACCTCCACCTAAGCATGTGGACAAGGGAAAGGGAAAGCTGAACGTGATCTCTTTCGAGGAGGCTCAAGCTTCGACTCAGGTCATCTCAAGTTAGTTGTCTTTCCATCCTGAAGGTTTTGTTCTTGTTTTACTAGAATGTTTGCAGTATTGTTGTGTTAGTTCCTTAGTTATATATGTTCCTATAAGGAAATTTAAGGTGAAGAACCGCTGGGCGCGTGTTCTGTTTGACTCCGGCGCTACCCACTCGTTCGTGGCTAGAGCCTTTGTAGAGCGACATCGATTGACTTTAGATCGAGTTCGGGATACCTTTCATGTCAAGTTCCCCTCTGGTGAATTTGTGTTGTCAGATTTGGGCATGTTAGATTGCCCTGTTTTGTTGGGGGACTTCCTTGCGAAGGCAGACCTGAAGATGATTGATCTGGAGGACTTCAATATTATTCTGGGCATGGACTGGCTGTCTAGGTATGATGCAGTCATTCAGTGCAAAGGGAAGCGCTTGGACTTCATCAGGGACGACGGTCAGTTCGGAAGCATGTATGTTGATCTATGCCAGGATTCTCTTGCCATCTCTGCGGTATGTGCTCAGAAACTGTTTCTTTCGGATTGTTTTGCTTGTTTGGACTTGGTGGTTGGGACCGCTATTAGTGTACTGCACTTGGAGGAGATTCCAGTTGTTTGTGATTTCGCCGATGTTTTTCCGGATGATCTTCTTGGTCTTCCTCCCGAGAAGGATGTGGAGTTTGTGATTGATTATGAGCCGAGTACACGTCCTATTTCTAAGGCACCGTACCAGATGGCCCCTCGTGAGTTAGAGGAGTTGCGAGTTCAATTGCATGAGCTGTTGGCAAAGGGATTTATCAGGCAGAGTTCGTCGCCTTGGGGTGCACCTGTGCTATTTTTGAAGAAGAAAGATGGGTCGATGCGGCTTTGCATCAACTATAGGGAGTTGAACAAAGTCACCATTAAGAACAGGTACCCTCTGTCGAGGATCGATGGTTTATTTGACCAGTTGCGCGGTAGCACAGTGTTCTCCAAGATCGATCTTTGTTATGGCTATCATCAGCTCAGGATCCATGAGGCAGATATTCCACGGACTGCGTTTAGATCGAGGCATGGACACTTTGAGTTCTTGGTGATGTCGTTTGGTTTGACCAACGCACCATCAGCCTTCATGGATATGATGAACCGGGTGTTCAAGGATTTCTTAGACAAGTTCGTGGTGGTTTTCATCGATGACGTGTTGGTTTATTCTCGCAGCGCTGAGGAGCATGTGCAGCATCTGCGCTTGGTTCTATCGGAGTTGAAGAATCACAAGTTATTTGCCAAGCTAAGCAAGTGCGAATTTTGGTTGCCTCAGGTTTTATTTCTAGGCCACGTGGTGAACAAGGAGGGTATCTCGGTCGACCCAGAAAAGATCGCAGTAGTGATGGATTGGAGTAGGCCAAATACGCCTAAGGAGATCAGGAGCTTCTTAGGGTTGGCTGGCTTCTAAAGGAGGTTCGTGGAGGGTTTCTCTTCCCTAGCTGCACCTTTGACCAAGCTGACTCAGAAGAACGTGGCTTTTGTTTGGAGCGAGAAGTACGAAGAAGCCTTTCTGGAGTTAAAGAAGAGATTGTGCACTGATCCCGTTCTGACCCTGCCTACTAAGGGTGTGGATTATGATGTATACGTGGATGCTTCGCATGTAGGTCTGGGATGCATATTAATGCAGATTGGAAAGGTGATTGCTTATGGTTCAAGGCAACTGAAGACTCATGAGATGAATTATCCTACGCATGACCTTGAGTTTGCAGCGGTAATATATGCGTTGAAGTTGATGCATCTACTTTATGGGGCTCAGTGCAAGATCTTCACTGACCATAAGAGCCTGAAGTACGTGTTCATGCAGAAGGAGTTGAATCTGCGCCAGCGGAAGTGGCTAGAGTATGTGGCTGATTTTTATGTAGAGATCCAGTATCATCCAGGCAAGGCCAATGTGGTGGCCAACGCCCTGAGCCGAAAGACGGGAAAGATCTTTAACCTCTCCGTCGATCGTTTAGTGGAGGATTTCCTCCTTATGGATATATCAGTGGGATGCTTTGGCTTGCAGAGTAGTTTATCAGTTGCAGAGCTGTCTTGGATTTCTGTGACCAGACTGCACCAGAAGGACGATCCGGATCTTCTGCACTTATTCACCAGGACCGAGAAGCGGGAGTTGCCAGACTTTGCTATCAATGATGCGGGTACTTTGAAGTACCGCGACATATTTTGCATCCCCGCTATTGGGGACATAAGAGGTATGATTTGTAGAGAGGCTCATGGATCCAGCGTTGCCTACCATCCAGGATCTACGAAGATGTATCGTGACTTAAAGCAAATTTCCTGGTGGTATGGCATGAAAGGTGATATAGACCGATTTGTTGTCGAGTGCCACACTTGCAAGCGTGTGAAGGCCGATCATTGAAGGCATGGTGGAAAGTTGACTTCATTAGATATCCCGACTTGGAAGTGGGAAAGTATATCTATGGATTTCATCACGGGCTTACCGAAATCCCTGAGGGGATTTGATTCTGTTTGGGTTATAGTCGATAGACTGACAAAGTGTGCTCACTTCGTGCCATATAAGATTGATTACCCGATGACGAAGATAGCGGAGTTGTACTTGAATGAAGTCATCCGACTTCATGGTGTGCCGGTTAGCATCATTTCTAATCGAGACTCACGATTTACTTCTCGTTTTTGGCAGAGCTTGCAGGAGGGTTTGGGTACGGATCTGAGGTATTCTACTGCTTACCACCCACAGACCAATGGGCAGACGGAGCGGGTGAACCAGATAGTTTAGGATATGATCCGATGCTATATTTTACACCACGGTGGAGCGTGGGATGAGCGGCTGCGACTTATGGAATTTGCATACAACAACAGTTATCAGGAGAGCTTGCAGATGGCTCCGTTCGAAGCCTTGTATGGGAGGCGCTGCAGAACTCCGTTGTTTTGGGCTGAGGCTGGTGAGAGGCCTTTGTTGGGTCCTGATGCGCTTGAAGAAATTGAAATCGCAGTGAAGCTTATTCAAGAGAAGCTTCGTATAGCTCAGGAGTGGTACGAGAAGAACGCTAATTAGCGTAGGTCTGCCTTGGAGTTTTCTATAGGGGACCTTGTATTTCTTAAGGTTTCCCCGATGGTTGGTGTAAAGAGGTTTGGTAAGAATCGAAAATTGGACCCGAGGTATGTGGGCCCGTTTAAGATTATGGAGAGGATTGGCGTGTCAGCTTACAGGTTTGATTTGCCAGCAAACTTCCCAGGTGTTCATAATGTTTTCCATGTAAGCTAATTGTGGAAGTGTGTGCGCGACAGTGGGCAAGTCTTGGACGTTGTGCCCCAGTTGGAGCACAACCTCTCTTTTGTTGAAGTGTCGGTCCGTATTTTTGATACTAAAGAACGAGTGTTGTGAAAGAAGTCCATTCCGATGGTGAAAGTTCTATGGAAGAATCAGGATTTTGAGAGCGCGACTTGGGAGCTAGAGTCGGCCATGAGGAAGGCTTACCCTCACCTATTTCCCTGATTTGATCGGTATGTTCCCTTCTTGTAACTCCTATTTGTTACTTTTTCCTTCTATAGTATAAGTGTTGTGCGTAAAGTTTCGGGACGAAACTTTCTTTTAGGGGGAGTGACTGTAACGCCCCTGATTTTTCTGCGACTATTTTATTCTCGTTTGGCATTACGGTGACGCGTTTTCATGGCTTGAGCCATTTCTGGAGTGTAGTTTAGCTCCTTAGAACTGAGTGGCCTATTTTGTAGCCTATGGGCACGGTCTCACTAGCAAGCCGAGTCGTTTTGGGTGACCCGGTGTGGCCTCTTGGGGGATGCTTTTGTTTTGGCTTTAGGTGGGTATAACTCGAGTTTTGTTCGTCGAAAGTTAATTTAGATTTCGTCGATGTGTTCGTAGCATGGGTATTTAGCTACAGTGTGAATTTCATCAAATTCTGAGGTAGTTCGGTTTTCGTGTTGTTTTGGGTGTGTCATTAGTAAAGACTAATTAGAAACCCACTTAGTTTAAGTGAACCGGTTGCTTGGGAGACGGTTAGGCTGAACAGGAGTGGTAAGGCTTATTTATAAAGCTTTACTTGGAGTGGCGGGCCCACACTTTCCTCCTTCTTCCCGAAACATATAACCGCTGCTCCAGTTCGCGGAAAGCAGAGGCGGAAACGGCGGACTGCCCTAGCCTTCGACCCCGATTTTGGGAGCATTCGTGGATGGAATTCATTTCTGAAAGTGGCGTTGTCTTGCTCTCGCTCAGATCTGCGTTTCGACGGTGCTTTTAGGTGCTGCTGCTGCTAGTGCCGAGTAAAGAGGAGGGAAAGTCGTTCAAGCTTCGCCGGAAATCGAGGCAAGTGGTATTCATGCCCTTGCCTTTTTTATTCTCTTGCTGAATTGAAAAATCCCGGTTAGCCCTAGGGTAGAGGCCAAGCTGCTTTTTTATCTTGCTGAATTTTAGGGCTTAGTTTCTCCTAATGAGCCCCCCTTCTTTGTGTTGTTGGTGCCCAACCCGCCAGCGTAATGCCACTAATATATTAACTCCAGATTTCAGTCTGGTTGCTGCTTGCGGGTAAAGCCGAGAGAGAGAGTAGGAGGGGGGTGCCTGCTGTGTGTCTGGGAAATAGCGAGATTTGGACTCTCTGTCTGGCCGGCGTTGAGTGTGGTGCACAAACTCAAAGCCTTTGCAGGTTTGGCGTTGAGTGTGGTGCATACACTCAACGCCACAGCTGTAGCTAGTTTGAAATTTTGGCTAAGTTCTGGGGCGTTGAGTGAGGTGGACTCACTCAACGCTATAGCCCCTGCTAGCGGCTAAGTACTTTGGAGTTGAGTGAGTCGACCTCACTCAACGACATTTCCGTTTTGGCGTTGAGTGAGGCAAGCTCACTCAACGCCGCGGTTTTTATGAGAAGCTAAGTACTTTGGCGTTGGTGTGCTCACTCAACGCCATAGCCTTTTCTGAGGCTAGGTACTTTGGCGTTGAGTGAGTCGACCTCACCCAATGCCATTTCGGTTTTGGCGTTGAGTGAGGTGGACTCACTCAATGCCGTCGCTTTCTGTGTAGCCAAGTACTTTGGCGTTGAGTAAGGTGTGCTCACTCAACGCCATAGCCTTTTCTGAGGCTAAGTACTTTGGCGCTGAGTGATTCGACCTCACTCAACGCCATTTCGGGTATTGCGTTGAGTGAGGTGACTTCACTCAATGCCGTAGGCAAGTTTGCGGCCAAGTCCCGTGGCATTGAGTGAGTGAACCTCACTCAACGCCATTTCTTCTTTGGCGTTGAGTGAGGTAGACTCACTCAACGCCACAGCCCTTCTTTGCGGCCAGAACCTCTAGCGTTGAGTGAAACAACCTCACTCAACGCCATTGCCATTTTGGCGTTGAGTGAGGTCAGCTCACTAAACGTCGCAGATTTGCCTTGTTTGCGGCTAAGTGCCAGGGCGTTGAGTGAGTGAACCTCACTCAACGCCATTGCTGTTTTGGCATTGAGTGAGGTGGACTCACTCAACGTCGCAGTCTTCTTTTGTGGCTAAGCGGCAGGGCATTGAGTGAGTGAGCTTCACTCAACGCCATTGCATTTTTTGCGTTGAGTGAGGCCAGCTCACTCAACGCCACTTTCTCTTATTGTGGTTAAGTACCAGGGCGTTGAATGAGTGTACCTCACTCAACGCCATCGCTGTTTTGGCATTGAGTGAGGCTAGCTAACTAAACGCCAGAGTATTCTTGCAGGAGGCGTTGAGTGAGTGAACCTCACTCAACGCCATGACTGTTTTGGCGTTTAGTGAGGCTAGCTCACTCAACGCAAGAGTTGTTCTTCTGGAGGGCGTTGAGTGAGTGAACCTCACTCAACGCCATGGTTGTTTTGGCGCTGAGTGAGGCTAACTCACTCAACGCCAAGGTCTGGTTAGGCGTTGAGTGGGTCCCACTCAACGCCAAGACGTGTTGAGTCATTTCAACACTCTTTCCCTACTTCGATTTTCGTTCCCGAGTGAATTCCTTGTTTATGTTTTGAGTTTCTTTGTCGGCCATTTTGTTTTCTTTCCTAAAGGCCGAATCGTGGGTCGTGGTTAGTAGTGGTGGTTTGGAGCTCTTAAGAGGGGAGGTATTGTGTAATTTATCCAAGGCCACCCTTTTTTCTTTTATCTTGCCCCAGGTATGGGTTGGGCAAGGGGGTGGAAGGTCCCTAGTGCTTTCACATGTAGACCCTTGAGCTTTGTTTGTTTTGAAATTGTGGTTGGGGGACTGAGTTTGCCTCCAACAAGGATCCACATTGTTTATTTTTCTTCTACCATCTCCCACAGCTTAGGGTGTTAGACGTTTCTTCCTTGGTAGATTGCAGTATTTTGGGCTCTTTGTAGCTTAGTAGACTCTGCAAGATGTAGTTTCTGGGCAGGGTTGATGCTGTTTCCTCGCACCTAGTGCATTTCTTTTTGTCTTGCCTTGGGGTAGTTGTGACTTTTACTGTTGTGTTTTTTTCCTCTTTTCATTTATCATCTGGTAGATACTTTCGTGCAGTTCTCCTTGTTTTGCTTGCTGAGGTATTTTTTCTTCTTTCGAATGCCTCAGGTTCTGAGCAGTAGCCAGTTTGGTGGCTAAGTTGCTGTGGTGTTGCTGGTGGTTTCTTGGACTTTGGAGATCCTTCAGGATTTGTTTAGTGAGGTAGTTTTCTGCACTTTTCCTACATACATACATATTTTCCAGTGGGTTCGGGTCAGGTTGTTGGCGCCCACTGGTAGTTTTTACCTTTGTACTAGATATATTACTTTTGCTGCTACCATTTTCTGGAGATAGTCTACTTGCTTAGAGGAGGATTTGTGCTAGGTTGCTAGTTATTTTTAAAACTACAATTATTATTATAAGTATAGCTCATGATTAGCATGTTTTATAAAACTCAATCACTATTTTCCAAATAACGTATAAAGATCGTTTTCCTATATATAGTATAAACTAAATGTAGAGTCTTGCATAGCATAAGTGGTCCTCTTGGGGCTCTTCTACACTCCTTAGGATGTCAAACCTGAATAAAGTATTTTTCCGCAGCGCAAAAGTATAGTTTTAAACTGTGGACTAGGTGATCCACCGAGCCGAGGGTTACGGCCTCTAAAATATAACTAATTTTCTAATCATTAAACTCATGAATCTCTTTCATAAAGTAAAGTAGATGGTTTTTCCTGAGCGTCAGTAGTTATCCCCTGCTTTACGTGGCATCATGACGTGTGTTTTCTCATACTCTGATAATTCCTTAATTCGGAGAAAATGCGAGTTGTGACAGTGATTCCTCCCCTTGGCCGGTGATGACTGGGACTCTTGGGAGGCGGATCGTGCTGGCATTTTGACCTTTGTTGCCTGGCTTGAAAATGATAGCTCTGTGTTTGCTTGTTGAGCTATCCAGACAGTGACCTTTGTTTCCTTGTTTGAAAGTGATGGCTCTGTGTTTGTTTTTTGAGCTTTCAAAGCTGTGAACGTTTGATAATCCCACCCCATCTTAGGTCGTTGGATGAGCCCTGGCCCTAACATCACCTTCCTCCTTAAAGACGTTGTCCTCACGTTCAGGTTTTGGTCCTGTTTCTGTGAAAGGAGCAATAGGATTGCTGCGGGATTACCGGAGGGAGGGGCTGGCGCTGCATTTTATGGAACCTTGGTGAGAACTTCAGAGAGGGTAGCTATGCCCGCAAGAGGTGGAGGTTCCCCCCGAGCAGGAGCGCTGCAACTCGATGTTTGCGCCTTGGACAGAGGAATACAGGGTAAGTTTCCTCTCTATGGTTGTGCGCGGGGTGCTTCAGCGTTGGGAGTGGGGTTTGAGCGACTGGTACGCGGTTGTTGGTGTCCCCATGAAATTGGATGCAACGGATCTTGGGTTTGCTGGAATTGCCTTGGTTTCCTTTGTTGCGTCCGTGACCAAATAGGGAAGCCCGGTGTTGCTCCAAGGTTGCTTCCTGGTTGGTTGGTCGTGGCTGGCGGGATGGACTCCTCAATATGGGATATGTCCACCCATGTACTATCGGCGGGTGGAAGACCCTCCCACTGCACTAGGGCTTGAGAAACAGGCTTCCCCTTTCTGATGATTTCGCGAGTAGTGATGATTGCTAGGGGTTGGTGTAGGGGATTATTCTTCCATTGACACGGTGGTAGGTCGACGATTTGGACCTTTGGGTCGCCGATATACGGCTTGAGCATGGATGCGTGGAAGACGGGATGAATTCTGGATTCGAGTGGAAGGAGTAGTTTATATGTTGTTGCTGCAATGGTGTCCAACACCTGGAAAGGTCCATAATACTTGAGATTTAGCTTCCTTCCCTTTGGTCGCGTCATGGTGAGCTGGCGATATGGATGTAGTTTGAGAAGGACCCAATCGCCCTTTTCCAGTTTAAGCTCCTTGCGTTTCTTTTCTGCCTGTGCTTTCATCCGCTGCTGTGCTTTGTTCAAGTTTTGTTTGAGGCAATGCATCAATTCCTCTCGTGTTTGGAGTGTCGCGTCCACTTCTTCATTATTAGTTGTTCCTGCAGTGTAGGGAAGAAGACCCAGAGGTGGCCGACCATACATGACTTCAAAGGGAGTCATGTTGGTCGACGAGTTGTAAGATGTGTTATAGTGATATTCTGCAGAATTAAGATATTCAGACCAAGTATGTGGGTGCTCATGTGAAAAGATCTTGAGGTATTTCTCTAAACATCGATTAATTCTCTCTGTCAATCCGTCCGTTTGTGGGTGATAGGATGAACAGTATTTGAGATTAGTTCCTTGCAGTTTGAACAGTTCGACCCAAAAATCGCTTAAAAAGATGGTGTCGCGATCGGATATTATGGATTCCGGAAGGCCATGTAGTTTCCCTACACTCCCCCAGAAGGCAGTAGCCACTTCTGGACCCGATATAGGGCGCTTTAGGGGGGCAAAGTGGGCGGCCTTGGAAAATTTGTCGACGATAACGAAGATTATGGTGTAGCCCTTAGAGTTTGGGAGATTGGTGATAAAATCCATTATGATATCGGCCCATAGTCGGCTGGGAGTGGGTATGGGTTGTAACAATCCATACAGAAGGTGGTTGCTGGATTTAGCCTTCTGGAAAACATCGCATTGGTTAATGAAATTTGTGATTTCTTTTTTCATATGGCGCCAAAAGAATTGTGGTTGGATCCTATGCAGGGTGCCCCTGATTCCGGAGTGACCCCCTAGCAAGCTGGAATGCGCTTCGTTGATTATACGGGCTTTGATATCTGATTTATCTGGAATGTATATGCGATTGTGATGCATGATGTAATTATTATATAGTTTCCAATTCGGGTAGGCTTGCAGTTCTTTTTATATTTGCTGCGCCAGAGCATCTGCCTCGTACTCGAGCTCAAGTCCTTCTAATAAGGGGGAAGATGGAATGGAGAGAATATTGAGGCTTGCTATGGAGGGGTCGTCTGGAATCTTGGTTATCTTAGATAGGGTATCGGCTGCTTGATTGGTTTTTCCTGCCTTATATTTGATGTGGAAGTCGTAGCCTAGTAACTTGGAAAGGAACACTTGTTGTTCCGGGGTTTGGATATGTTGGGTTAAGAGGTGGTGTAAGCTCTGATGATCCGTCAAAATTGTGAACTGATGTCCTAAGAGGTATTGGCGCCACTTACTAATGGCGGTAGTGACGGCAAACATATCACGGATGTAGGTAGACTTCTTTTGCATTGCGGGGGCTAACTTTTTACTAAAATAGGCTATGGTCTGGTCTCCTTGTTTTAAAATTGCGCTAATGCCGGTGCCCGACGCGTCCGTCTCTAGAGTGAATGGTTGGTGAAAGTCTGGTAGAGTTAAAATTGGGTATGAAATCAGTTTGTTTTTTAATGTATCAAAAGCTTCTTGTGCTTGGTTGGTCCAGGAGAATGCCGTTCGTTTGAGTAGCTCGGTAAGCGAGAAGGCAATTTTTGCGTAGTTTTGAATGAATCTGCGGTAATATCCAGTGAGACCGAGAAAGGCTCGTACATCTTTTTGGTTCTTTGGGAGAGGGAAATTTTCAACGCTTTCGATGTTGCTTTGAGTCGGAAGTACCTTCCCTGCCTTAATTATGTTACCCCGGAACTCGATTTCTGGTACGACAAAGTAACATTTTGAAAGTTTAATATATAATTGATTGTCTCTTAAAATGCCTAAGGTTGTTCGCAAATGTTCAAGGTGAGCGGCTTTGGTAGGGATGAAGATGAGTATATCATCAAAAAAAATTACGATGAATTTCCTTAGGTAAGGCTGGAATAATGAGTTCATCAAGGCCTGGAATGTGGAGGGAGCGTTGGTCAAGCTGAAAGGCATGACAATAAATTCGTAATGGCCCTGGTGGGTCCGAAAGGCCATTTTACTGATACTTTCTTCCTCCACTCGAATCTGGTGGTACCCAGAATGCACGTCAACTTTTGAAAAAAAACGAGCGGCATTTAACTCGTCCAGTAATTCGTCGATTGTGGGTATGGGAAATTTATCTTTAACGGTTATTTTATTGAGCGCTCTGTAGTGAACGCAGAAGCGCCATGTTCCGTCCTTTTTTTTCACCAAAATGACTGGGGAACTAAAGGCGGATGTAGAGGGCCGAATTTTTCCGTGAGCAAGCATTTCAGCTACCATTTTTTCGATTTCATTTTTCTGGTGGTATGGATACCGGAAAGGTCGTAAGTTGGGAGCCGCCGTATCTGGTAGAAGAGTAATTTTGTGGTCCACTTCACGGGAGGGTGGGAGATGCCTTGGCTCGTTGAATACTATTTTGAATGATTGAAGTAACTTATAAAAAGGTGTTGGTAGCGTGCTTTCCAATTCTGTGACCTTCGGAGGGTGTGTGGCTGGGGAATTCTTGGTTATCAGAAAACACATTGTGGAGGGTTTGAGGGCTATCATCCGACGAAGCTGCGATGATGAAACTTGGCCAACCGGGGTTCCATTATGGTGTCCCAATAATGTCACTTATCCTTTGTTGCTCATATATGAAAGGGTGAGTTTTTCATAGTCAGTGGTTACTGGTCCCAGTGCACGGAGCCACCGCTGTCCGAGGATAAGATCTGTGCCTTCGATGTCGAGGACATATAAGTGAACTAAATATGAGTTGTCTTGGATGAGCAGTTGAACGTCCTTACACTTGCCTTTGCATGATTCGGTGGACGTGTTACCCATGAAGACGGGGAATTCGGTAATCCTGAGAATGGGTAACTTAAGAAATTCGGCCATTCTAACTGAAATTAAATAATGCGTGCTTCCTCCATCAATAAATAACTCCAAGGGTTGATTATAAATATGTCCGGTCATGCGTAATCCATGATCAGGAATTATGCCAGTGAGAGCATGCAAACAAATGGGTGTCGTGGGGTCTCCTTCTTCGCAGATAATCTCTACGGGTTCTTCTACTTCGTCATCACTCTCCTCGGTTCCACCTAAGTATAGTAGGGCGCCTCTTCCCTTACATTTTTGTCCAATATGGTAGCGTTCGTCGCAATTGTAACACAATCTTGTCTCTCCGGGCTTGGAGTTCCGCCGGAGGTAGTCGTTTGATGGGTGGTAGTTTGGGTTTAAAGATGTTGTATGTGTGGGTTGTTTTAATGGGGCCATACTGATTAGAGGAGTTGTAATGTGGCCTCACTTTGAAATGTCCATGTTGCTGATCTTCATGCATCCGTGCGAGAGCGAATGCATCGTGTATCTCTGTGGGTCGAGCAGTAATGACTGGGCCTCGAATGCTCTCCTTGAGGCCTGATACAAACATATCAGATATGAACTTGGGTGACAGACCCGGTACCTTTGTGATCAACTCCTCAAACTCGCGTTTGTATGCCAATACGATGGTTATTTGTTGTAGTTTGGTCAATACACCGACGAGTTTGACGTATGGTGAGGGTCCAAATCTTTTTTGGATTGCATCGACGAACATGGGAAAGGTGAGGGCCGGATGGTCCTTAAGTGTGGCTTGGTACCATTTGGACGCGGGTTCATCCAAATGAAAAGAGGCAATCAACAGGTAATCTTGTTTTCTAATTTCGTTATAATCAAAATAGCGTTTGAGTTCATACAACCAGTTAGTAGGGTCTCCTTCCGAATAGCGAGGGCAATGTATTTCTAGATTACCAGGGCGGTTAGAATTGACCTGATTTATGTTGATCGTTGGGCTGGATCCCAAGATTCCGGACGCAGAATGGGGCGGAAAATACTCCGGTTGGCTTGGTAGATGGCTCACGGCTTCCTCTATGATGATAGGCCGGTGATCGGGTTGGGCTCTTTTTTTGAGAAGATTTTCGAATTGGAGCATTATATCTTTCCATAATGTCGTGATGTGTTCGGCAATTTGATTGGCCGATTGTTCTTTAGTCTCCAAGATTTGGCTTTCGAGGAGATTCTCCTTGGTTTGTAACTCCGCAATGAAATACTACCGGATCTGTTGTGTTTGTTTGGTGAGCTCCGCCAGCACCCTTTGGTTGATTTCTTCCATCTGGTTAACTTTGGACGTCTGTTCCGCCTACAGGGCGGACTTGAACTCTGCAATTGAACGTAGTCCTTCACCCATGGTGCCTAGCAGATCGATGGATTTCTCTCAATGAGAGCACCAAAGATGTAACGATCCTACTAGGAGCGATGGGCGGTGGTCACCGGAGGAAGGCCAGGGGTTGGCCGGAGGGGGAGAGGTAGACGAAGGTGGTAGGGAAATAAATGAAATTACTTCATAAACTTGCATAAAAAACAATACAGCAGGAGGGGGTATATAAGTACCCAGCTGGTCATGTATGATTGTTACAATAACATACTTAATAAAAAAATAAAACAGACATTAATGAAATGGAACGTTGCTCTGACAATACATAAAAATAGGAAATATTTATTGGTCTATTTAATAGGCGCTTGCTGGAAGGCTTGGATTGATCTGCTCTACTGGATTATTTGAAGGATGTGATTCCTCCCCTTGGACGGTGATGACTGGGACTCTTGGGAGGCTGATCGTGCTGGCATTTTGACCTTTGTTTCCTGTCTTGAAAATGATGGCTCTGTGTTTGCTTGTTGAGCTGTCCAGACAGTGACCTTTGTTGCCTAGCTTGAAAGTGATGGCTCTGTGTTTGTTTTTTGAGCTGTCAAAGCTGTGACCGTTTGATACTCCAGCCCCATCTGAGGCCGTTGGATGAGCCCTGACTCTAACATCGTCTCATCAAATACAACATGAATATATTCTTCTACAACCAGGGTTTTCTTATTGAAAATCCTATATGCCTTACTATGGCTACTATATCCTACGAAAATACCATCAAAGATTTTTTCACTAAATTTAGTCGTGTGATACTTGCCATTGTTAAGGACGAAGAATTTACTACCAAAGATTCTAAAATAATAGATAGACGGTTTCCCTCCCTTTAGTAGTTCGTAAGGTGTCTTATTATGGTTATTGTTTATGAGTGTTCGATTTTGCACGTGGCATGTAGTGTTGACAGCTTCAGCCTAGAAATATTCTGGTAGTGAGGCATCACTCAACAAAGTCCTACAAGCCTCTATTAGTATTCTATTCCTTCTCTCAGTAACTCCGTTCTGTTGAGGAGTACGGGAAGAGGAAAACTCATGAAAGATACCAAGGATTTCACATAATTTTGTCATGGCCCCAGACTTTAACTCTGTTCCATTGTCACTTACGATTTTGACAACGGAGCAACTGTATTCATTCTGGATTTGCTTGAAAAAATTTGTAAAGATATCAAAGGTATCTGACTTGTGTTTTAGAAAGAACACCAACGCAAAGCGAGAGTAATCATCAACAATAACCAATGTATAATCCTTACCTCCAAAACTTCTAATTTGCAATGGACCGAACAAGTCCATATAAAATAGGGGGAAACACCTATTAGAATCTTTTCCAATAATGCTTTTAAAGGTAGCCCTTATTTGTTAGCCTTTTACACATGCATGACAAGGTCTATCTTTAACGCACTTGACATTTGGGGCATCACGTACTAAATTCAGAGTAAATAATTTATTAATAGTTTTGAAAATTATATGTGCTAATCTCTTGTGCCATTGGTCACCAAGAGACGCACTATCTTTTTCCAAAAAGCACATTGGCGTAGAAGAGTCTATGTAAATAATGTTTAAACAAAAGATATTCCTACTATGGGTGCCTAGTAAAATTGTTCCTAAATTATCAACTGATTTTATCAAACACTTGTGTGCATGAAATTCTACGATGTATCCTTTATCGTAGAGTTGGCTTATGCTTATAAGATTGTGTTCCAATCCTTCAACATAAGCCACATCAGAAAAGGATACACTACCATTGGTAATCATACCATAGACTTTTGTAATTCCTCTAACATAACATCCAAAGATGACCTTCTTAAACGAAGTTTGTTCTTGAGGAGCATTCCCTTTCTCCTTGGCTAGAGCCTTCTTGGCGGCCTTATTTTTCCTTTTAGCTTGGAGAAACTTTTAACAAGTTTATTTTCAGCTGCAAGTTGTTCTTCCAATTCCTTGATGTTTTTCTCGTTCAGATCAAGGTGCTCGAGAGTCTTATTATATTCTTCCATTGCATTATGGAAGTCTTTCCTTAGTGAGTCCATCATTACAATTTCCTCCCTCAGATTGCTCTCTTTAGCTTTAAGAGATTTGATCTCCTTAGTATGAGCTCTTGCAACTCTACGATATTTGTCGTAGGCTTTGATCAACTCTTTATATTGATTCATGAGTTCAGACTCCTCATCAGAGGAACATTCCTCATGATCATGGTTAGAATAATCAGATTCAGAAAGTGTGGTATTAGAATTTACTTTCCCAGTGAACTGGGGTTCTTCTTCTTCATCTGTCTATGCCATGAGCCGAAAGTAGGCTTCCTCCACATCACTAGACTGAGATGAGTCTATATCACTGAGGGTCTTGCCCTTCTTGGCTATCAGGCTTCTTTCGGTCTTCTTCTTATTGTAAGAAGTTTTCTTTTCCTCTCTTCTTCCACCCTCCTTCTTCATGTAAGGGCAGTGTGTTATGACGTATCCCGGCTTTTTACAATAATAACAAACAATGTCAATAGAAATATGTTTGTTCTTTTTGGAGTAATACCTGTCTAGGCTACTTGAGCCCTTCTTGTGACGATCACCATGGTGGCGTGATCTTCTGAATGAGGCATCCTTGCCTTTTCATTGCTTCTTCTTGTTCAAGAATTTCTTGAACTGCCTTGAGAGAAGAGAAAACTCTCCTTAAGATAATTCTGAGCCTGAGGTGCTTGGCTCTGAAGATTCTACTTCACTTTCTTCTTGTGCCGCGGCAGGAGAAGAAGCCTTAGACTTCCTTGAGGTGTCTGCCTTTAGAGCGACAAACTTCTCCTTGGATGAAGACCTGTTCTTTTCTTCTTCAGCTTTTCTTGAATTTATTTGTTGCTCATATGACATAAGCATTCCGAAGAGATTTTGAGGGTCTATCTCTGCTAGCTTTCCAAATTCTCGGATAGAACAAACCTTGTTATCCCATTCCTTAGTCAGGGATCTCATGAACTTATCATTCAGTTCCCCATTTGTGAAGAGCTGGCCATAGACTCTTAGGTCGTTGACAATCTTGAAGAAATTCTCAAAGGTATCTGCAATGGAGTCGTTGGGACCTTGTCGGAATGCTTCATATTTTTGATTTAGAAGGGATCTTCTGTCATCCCTAAATTCTTCAATGCCTTCAATCAAGATGATAAGAGACTGCCACATTTTCTTGGCGGATTGGCAGTGAATCAAATTCTACAGCATAGAATCATTGACTACACTTGCAATGATATTTTTAGCTTTCTTGTCTAAAGAGACAAGTGGAATCTCATCCTTATAGAGATCCATCAGTTTCTTAGGAACTTGATTTTTTTGAGTCAATGGTGGAGGTGGACATAGGAACACAAGGTCCTTCTTCCACTATCATGAAAATTCTAGGATCCACCGCTTCCATGAAGAACTTTATTCTTTCTTTCCACATAGCAAAATTATTCTTTATGCACATAGGAAGCTTTGCAAAATCCTTAACTCGGTCCATGCTTGAATCCTTTAAAGACAACTAGGAGCAGATCTGTTCAAGGTGTTAACCTTTTTGATGAATAACCTCCCTCTGATACTAATTGATCTTTTTATTTGTCTACCTACATCACCTAGAGGGGGGGGGAATAGGTGAGGTATGCGTATTTTTGCGAAAAAAAATTTTGAGCGAGCGAAGCACAGAAAACAAGCACACACAACAAATATTACACCAAATATATAGTGGTTCCCCAATTTGGGTACGTCCACTCTCCGCCTCACCAATCTAGCAACACGCTAGACTCGACTACTTCACTATTTCCTCGGATTGAAAACCAATCCTACAACTCGGAGCAACGCTCGTACAACTCGGAGCAATGCCCCTACAACTCGATCCACAAAAACGGATCTACACTCGGAAGAAAAACTTCCTATAAACTCGGAGACAAAATCTATTACAAGAATAAAATGATTTACAAATAAATATACAAACTTGTCTTCACAGATCTGACAGAATCTTGGCATCTTCCTTCTTGAAAAATTGAAAAGCCCTTTCAGAAAAGTCGAGGAAGAAATCTGAGAATGATTGGATCTGAGAACCTAGAATCACCATGATCAAGAAAGAGATTTGCAGCGGTCGAAATTGCTTGATCTGTTGATTCTTCTTATCTTAATCTTTTCGATCGAGAAGATCAGAGGCGATGAAGATGAAGAGTAGCGGCGCGGTTCTTCCCGATTTAGAATGAATAAAAACGATTCAGAATACTTATTTCTCTATTAGGGTTAGTCGAATATGATTAGACCTTTTATAGGAATATACTAACGGTCATAATCATAAATAACATTACACGTGGACTAATTATCATGGAGATTAATTTGAAAACGTGCCCCGTAAGACTTAACAAAATTTCAAAAAAATAGAACTTCAGTTCTCGAGTGAAGATAAGACTACTCGAGAACAATGTCTGGTTCTCGAGAAAGCAACTACAAGGTTCTCGAGAAGAAGTACTTAAGGAAATTTCAGGTCTGGCTTGTCGAGACATAAAGTACTTTACTCAAGAACTAGCTTATATAACTCGAGAACTAGTAGATAACTTCTTGAGAACAGATAGCACTACTCGAGTGAAGATTGTCAGAAGGCGTTGAGTCAAGTCTCCCTCTCGACGCTTTTTTTACTTAGACTATACTCGATAACTAAATAACTTCTTCTCGAGTACAACAAGTCTTTCTCATGAACTTAACTTAGTTTTCCAGAGAAATATTTCTGCTACTCAAGACAAAGCGCTCTCAACGCTTTAAGACTTAGACTTCTCGAGTGCTAGCCTTAGCTTCTCGAGTACTGAACTTAACTTATCGAGAATTTTAATTAGTAGAATTTTGAGCTGGACTAAACTGATTACTCGAGAGCAAGCAGAGATGTACTTGAGTACAAAGCACCTTCTCGAGAACTAACTTCACAACTTCTCGAGAAATACTTCAGTTATTTGAGTGCTTGACTCATCTTACTCGAGAACTGATTATAACTCAACTCGAGTACTAAGGTAATTACTCGAGTAAAACACTTAGAAAAATTCTGCTTTCTGAAAATATTCTTTCTTCAATGAAATTAGAACCCAGTCTTTCTCCTACAAGTTTAGTGCTTGAAAATGAAGTCTATTCCAATAGAGAGGCTACACATGAGTCAACATCATGGATCACACAATGAGGGATTACATTGTATCGTCCTGTGTTTGGTGACTCATTGTAGACTGATATTGGTCTACACTTGGCAATCAAATCCTGTAAACACATAACTCAAACAAGACATCAAATACAACTCAATTCATCTTAGTTTAAGGGTGACTTCATACAAATCTAGGTTATTATGGATAAAATACCCAACACATGTCTCTCCTATAAAGGAGACCCATATCGGAAGTGGACTTCATGTACTTTAGAATGCTCTTCGTCGCCACCATATAAGGCTTCCAAGGTTCCGACATGTATCGACTTACACAGCCTAAGACATAAGCAATGTCTGGACTCATAATCGTCAAGAAAATAAGGCTCCCAACCAGGGACCGAACACTAAAGGTTTGGAAGTATCCATCGCTCATCTCGTCAAAGCATGATGTCAACATCAACTGGAGTAGAGCTACTATTCCCCTCCCGCATACCGAAGCGCTGAACGATCCATTCCGCATATCCCCTTTTGTAAATGAGTATGTCACTCTCTTTCCTCTCCACCTCGAGTCCAAGGATATGGTGGAGCTCACCCAAGTCCTTCATCTCTAACCGAATTGCTAAACATGTCCCGAGCCTTGCTACATCCTCCTCAGAGTTCCCCGTGACGATCATGTCATCCACCTACAAAAACACTAAGACAAGCTCCCCCTTCTTCTTGATGAATAGTCTCTAATCAGAATCAGAGGATAAATAACTGCAAAACTAGAGGTATTCTGCGATCTTCCCATACCATTCTTATTGAGACTGCTTTAAGCCATAAAGGGACTTCCGGAGCTTGCAGATGTATCATAAATGATCTTCAGACAAGTATCCCGACGGCAGAACCGTGAATATGTACTTATTGATTTCCCCGTAAAGAAGGGCATTCTTTACGTCCAGTTGCCACATCTTCCAACCTTGGCAAACCGCGAAGGCCATCACCACCTATACTGAATTCATCTTTGAAACAGGACTATATGTATCCTCATAGTCTTCTCCATACTATTGAGAGAATCCTCGAGCTATAAGGCGAGCCTTGTACCACTCGATGCTCCCATCAATCTTCTTCTTCATCTTATACACCCACTTGCACGTCACTTGAGTAATTACATCGACCTTGGGCACAAGGGCCCAAGTCTCATTTTTCTTAGGGTAGGCATCTCCTCATCCATAGCATTATCCCACTCCTTGACTCAAGTGACATCTTTAAAGTTAGAAGGCTCTCTCTCTTCTAGAGGACCTGTGAATAAATAAGAGACAAAGATTACCACGTTTCCTTCACTATAGCGAGCTGGTGGTTTGACGGTCCTCTTCGATCTCTAAAGAGCCTGACCCTTGCTGACCACCTCCGCTAATTCTTTTTAACCAGCTCTATTCCCAGGAAAACTTGGAGCATCGCTCCCCCAGCTTCCTGAACTAGAAGACTCTGCCCCGGAGCTAGAAACACTTATAGCTCCTGGTAACACATGGAGCTCTACCAGAAGATCCTTAGTAGAAACCTCCTACCCGCCATCCAACCTGCTTTCCAATATCTCCACAGACGAGCTACATCCATATGCCGTCAATTTGTCGAATACCACGTTCCTAGAGACGAAGAACTTCTTCGTCACTGGATCCATACACTTTAATCCCTTCTTCCACTCGTCATAGACCACAATAACAAGCTTCCTTGCATTCGCTTCAAGCTTTGTCCTGAGAGCATCCAGGGCATGTATATAGCAGGTTGACCTGAACACTTGAAGGTGTTCCATGCTAAGCTTCTCCTTCAACATCATATCTAGAGGATACTTCATGTTGATCAGACTCAGAGGAATCTGATTGATTATATAGGTTGTGCAGGCCATCCCTTCAGCCCAGAAAGACCTCAGAATGCCTTTGTTATGAAGACCATACTGGAAAGTCTCTGTCAGATGAAGTAACTTCCGCTTTGCTACTCCATTTTGTTGTGGAGTATGCGAACAAGTGAGGTCTCTCCAGATATTATGCTTCCTGCAGAAGTTAGAGAACTCATTTGAATCAAACTCACCTCTGTTGTCCATTCTCAACTTCTTAATCTGAAGGCCAAGATGGCCCTCCACTAGCTCCTTGAACTCCACAAACAAACGGAATGCATTTATCCTTCATGAAGTACACCCAAGTGTACCTCATATATTCATCAATCCACACCAGCATGTACCTACTGCCTACATGATTGGTGGTGATGGTCGGTCCCATCAGATCACTATGGATGCACTCCAATGGTGCTTTACAACTTATGTGTGACTTGTTCAATGGAAGATGATGAGACTTTCCATATTGACACCCTGCGCAAATATGATTGTCGCCGAAGGATGACAACCAAGGCAAGCCTTTCACAAGGCTCATTACCGCCATCACTTTCAACTTCTCCATCCCGATGTGTCCCATCCTCTCATGCGAGATAACTGCACTATCATTTTCTCTCATCCGATCAACATAGGAACTTGTTGATAGCACAAAAAAGTCCCTTACCCTTCTTCATACACGATCAACGTCAGCCTTCACCACTGACACATTGCGGAGAAACTTCACTTATGTCGAGTCGAACAGAATATGATAGCCCGCATCTACCGCATTGGTCATAGAGAAGAGGTTCTTCTTCATTCTCGGTATGTGATAAACACTCCTCAAGGTGAGTGGACCTTTATCACTACCCAAAGAAATGACACCCTCCTTCTCGACAACATAAACTGTATCATCAACAGTTATGATAGCTTTGTTACCTCAGAACGTTCGAAGAGAGGAGAATTTGACTCATCCCCGGTGAGGTGATGACCACACCCTGAGTCCATGATCCAGTAATCTTGTTAGTTGATGGTGGACAATTCCCGGACACGCGTGGCTGACAATAATGCACCCCCCCATCTGGCTTACTCAGCACTGGAACTAGCTCCCTCTTTACCTACAACTTGCCCTGACTACAACTTGACCTAGCAGTTCTTCTTGAAGTGGCCCGACTGGTTGCATCTATAATAATTTAGCCCTTCCTTCTTCTTTTTCCAATCACGCTTAGGAGCATAACTCATCTCTTGCTGATATGAAGTTGAAGGGCCATCACCAGCATCAGGCTTCTTATTCTTATCCCATCTCTTCTTCTTCCCTTAAAAGAGCGCCTCACTACCCACTTTAGAGATAGTGACTCCAACCTTCTATATAACTAAGCTCTCCTACGAAGCCAGATGGTTCTATAACTTTAGCAAAGATGGCTGAGTGGACCAACCTTGTACAAAAGTAACAAAGGCCACATATTCCTTCCACAAACCACAGATTATGTGCCTCTTCATCTTCACTTCAAAAATAGTCCCATCATGGTCCAACGGTGAAATCTCAGCACATAAGTTTTTCATCTTCAAGAAGGACGTCGAGATGGGCAGATCTCCTTGAGTGGCTCTTGCCAACTCATTCTCCAGGAATTATAGCCAAGCCACATTCTTCCTATTGAACAACCCATCAAGGGAAGTCCAAATCTCCGCAGCTGGCTAACATTCGATGATGAGGTCGAAGAGTTCTGGTGAGATAGCCAGCTTGAGAGTAAACTTTGCTTTCATATTTATCTTCTTCCAAGCTCTCACTGCTTCTGCAATGCAAGCGGCAACAGTAACCTCTTGCCTATCGTTTCCACAGATGACCTCCCTACAGGTCCTCGCCCAGAAGATAGCTTTCCATACACGACTTCCACTTCTTAAAGTTAGTCGATGTAAAAATTTCAACTCCAAGACCTCTTGCAAGTCCACCTTCTATTGAACTAACCCTAGTTACTTAGACTTCCAGAAGCAATATATCAAACTAATTGTTGATCGCTGCTCAAGCCTCTGTTCCCTCTGATATCATGTAAAAAAATTGTGAATCGCGAAAAAAGGGATACCAGACGCAGGAACACTCAACCTTTCTGAAGCCAAATAAACCAGATGCAAACAGAAGATCAATTAAATCTTATACTATCAAAAATCTTTACAAGGCAAGACATACATGGAGAGACATGATTCGCTGTTGTACTAGATAGAAGCAGAAAAAATACAAGGCAGGGAACTAGCTGCGCGGTTAGGAATCATAACTGTCGACCCTGCTGAGCTGCACTATGGAGTCTGCTCAAGACGCTAGATCGCCAAACCGCAACCTAGCCGCACGGACAACCCGTTATTCCAATGCTGAAGAATTCTGTCCGCTGATCTGCAAGCCGCCTAACCGCGAGGTCATCTAGCCGCTAGAACGCTGCGAACAGCTGCTGCCAAACTGAACAAGCCGCCATAAGCGGACAACTTATTGAACAGGGAAAGTGTTGCTGAAGATAAGACTGCCTGATTGCAATCCACGACATGCTACTAATTGCTGATTGCTAACCGTAGAGTCCGCACTGAACCCTGACCAAAATAAGAACCAAGTCCCTGGCTTCTAAGTGTTATCTGCACAACCTGCACAGCAAAGATGGGTCAACTCTTCAAACCACGCGAACATAAAAACCTGTCTGCAGCAACCACCCAAGCTCACTTACTGTTCATTCGGTTCTATATATTGATTTGACAGGGGTGTCATATTTATAGGCACGAAGAGGAGTGTGATCAACGCCCTAGCCGATAGGATCACCACCCTATCTTGTGGAGGGCACTGAGTGTATCCTCACAACTACGGACACAAAGCCAATCCATCGTAACTAGGATGGATGGCCAGTCCACCAAGGTCACAACACCATGGCCGGATACAAAGCTAATCCTCCTTGTCTCCACAAGGCCAAGCCAGGACTTTTCTGCCACACCAGCAGACACTATAGAAACACCACCAATCCGCACACTTGCGGACACAGCTCTAGTCTGCATGCCCTAATCCCGCAACCAGAGCACAAAGCTGATAGCTGCCGAACTTCTCAGACAGAAAAAACAGTCCGCTTTAACCGTGCAACCTCCCAGACTGATCACACCTAGACTTAGTTAAAATCTAGACCAAGTCCACACCACCAGCCACCCCTTATGCAAACACAGCACCAGCGGATACAAGGGCCTGTCTGCACAAACCGGAGTACTCCAGCATCAGTCCGCACTATCCAGAAACTCAACGGTACTGAGTACTACTAATAGGAAATTCTAAAACTCCTTATTGCAGTATTGCTAGCCCGCCAAAAGCTCCCTCGGGGGGGGGGGAAGGGTCATCATCACAGCAAGAGGCGGGTCTAGAAGAGTCTAGAGACGGTGATTGCTCTGATGACGTAGAATGGCGGAGAACTAAAATGTTTGGAAAAGACACATTATCCGAGGAAGTGAAAAGGAAGAAAATAAGGTAGTTTTGAATGGGAGGCAAAATTAATACTCTAGCGATAAGGAGAGCTCTTGTTGGGTCAGCGATAAGATGCGCTAGTTTGACCATGCATAGTCCCAATCGCCATCGACTTTTTTTTGGGAGTTGGAGGCGAGGAGTTGGAGGTATAGAGGCGCCAGCCAGTGAATATCATTTTACTTTGGGAGTGGGGGGATGAGGAATGACTTCAATAGTCATATCACAAAGTGATGAGTCATAATGCAGATCAATGAATGGAGGAACTGTCAAAATAATGATGGGTCAGCACCCGCTACTTGGCTGCATCTAAAGAATAGTGTATTACATTGTACAACATGTGGACAAGAAGACGGGGGAATTGGTGAGCTCGCCCCGCAATGATGATGACTCCTATCTGCTGCCAGAATAGCTAGTGCGAGATTCACCTGTCGGTTAGTCCTGCTCTTCTCAAATTCATGAGGAGACTCAGTTATAAGAAGCTAAGGAGTTTTGCAATAAATGCTAAAGGGAGGAGCAATCACCTGATCCTCCAAGTTGAGGAGATTGAAGGAAGGTCTCTAAGTACTCGGAGGGGTCTTAACCTCCTTATAAGTGACCTCACTCCTGGTGAGAGTATCGGGAGGCGGGGTAGTCGCCTTTTTCGGTGATTTAAGGTGTGTTCTTCCTCCTTTTACTCTTCTCTCCTAACATCGAACTCGAGATCATTTTTTCAAAAGCCCGTCGACCATCCCGAAAATAGTCGCCGCTGCGAGTTCCTCAACTTGGTGTAAGTGCTTCGCAATATTGTATGAGGTCTCTCCCAAAATCATCCTACTCTCAAGTCTCAGTCGAAGGTAGCAGGGACTCTTTTTTTTAGGTAGGAGAGTGCGCGAGCTTGCATATCCCCCGATCCATGATAGAGTTAGCCAAATAAGGGTTGGAAGATTCTTTCTGACCTTTAGTGAGTCTGCAAAGAGTGAGGATTATGTACAACTTGTATTCGAAGAATCTTGAAAGTCAAGCCTATGGGTAGAAAGTCACCTAGGGGGTGAATAGGTGATCTATTAAAATTCTTTGTAGTTCTTTTAACTTTAGCAATGCGCCTTAATGCAATTAAGAATACAAGTTGTACCCAGCATAAACAATTGAACAACAAGAACTGATCACAGTATACATAGCAAAAAACACAGCACACAGTACAAGGGACACAACAAGTTTATGTGGTTCCCCTATCTAGGGTACATCCACTTTCCCCCTTCTTCTTCACTAACAATGTGCTCGATAAGGTTATAGCTCCTCCTTCACAACTCATATCCTCAGATCCTACAAGGCTCAGTTTCTCTCCAAGAAACCTACACTCAGACCCACTTGTCTTACCTCAGAGATATCTCAATCTCCTACCTCAGCCTTTATAGATAAGGCCTACAAACTGAGTGATTTTCCCCAAATCACCTACCTCAGATTCCCCCAGAATTATACCTCAGCCTTTATAGATTGGTCTTATAAGAATAAGAGAATAAGATCTCCTACCCACTCAGATCTCTAGGAGATCTTATAATAAAATTTAATAAAACAGTTAACAGAAAAACAGAAAACCTATTAACTGTTGGATCTGTGTGTACAGATCTTTCCACTCAGCTGCAGTTTGATTTCTTCTTGATAGATAAGCAGGCTGAATTGAATTTCTTCTAATTCAGCAACTTCTTGATGAAGATCAGATTTGAATAGTTTGAAGATTTTGATGAACATATCACTTAATCCCCAGATCAACCTTAGAAAAGGGATCTGAAGACTTTCTTGAAGATCAACTTCTTCTTCTCTTTCCACTTCTTGATTTATCTTTTAGAATAGTGAGAGACTGATGAATAGAATAGAATTGGTTCTTCTTCTGTATTAGTTTCTTCTTCTGAAGGCCGCACCTCCTATTTATAGAAATCTCAGATGGCTTGGACTGGTATTGATGACATCAGCAACTGCCAGCAAAACCTTCCTTGAACTGTCTTTATTGAAGAGAAGCCTTCGTGTAGCGACAAGAATGATCTGACCAGTGTTGACCAGATTGGTGTTGACTCAGTACATTCTGTCATATAAATATTGAAGTAGACAAGTTGTCTCGAAATCTGTGTTGAGACATCTTTGACAGACCCAACACTTCCATACTTAGAATAGTTTTCATCTCAGAACGGAAAGTGTTGAAATAGAATAGTTGTGTCGACACATCTGTTATTTTTGTCGACACATCTGTTATCTGTGTCGACACATCTTAGTTCTGCCTTGTGTCGATACAGAAGTATTGTCTTGGCACATCTATTATTTGTGTCGACACATCTGTTATCTGTGTCGACACATCATAGTTCTGCCTTGTGTCGATACAGAAGTATTGTCTTGACACATCTCTTGTTATCTGCGTCGACTGCTGATCTGCCTTGTGTTGACACAGAAGTATTGTCTCAACACATTTTCTGTTCTCTTTGTTGGCTGCTGATCTGCCTTGTGTCAACATAGAAGTATTGTCTCGACACATGCTGTCTAAACACTTTGACTTAGAATAATTTTTTAAACTTTGAACCTCCACATGTAAACTTAGCATACATCAACTACACCTTTGGGTATATCATTGAGTTGTTAATGGGACTTCTCTAGATCAGGTACACTATTTCCAATGTACCCAAAAATCTCCCCCTATATGGAGAATTCATAACCCCAAATCAATGATACACACCAACATAATAATCTTGATGATTATAACATAAAAGATTTAATCATTCAACCTTATGAACTTTTATAACATAAAATATTTAATATTCAACCAGAAGAACTTTTATAACATAAAAGATTTAACATTCAACCAGAATAATTTTTATAACAAAAAAGATTTAACATTCAACCAGATGAGTCATAAAACATTCTTATACCAAAATATTATCAGTCTCAAAATTACAATGAGCTTATATAGAATTACATAAATTCTAAGCAAAGTAAATACATCCTAAGACTAATCAGGTTCTATAATCACAATGCCTTTCCCTGACTGTACTTTGGTCTGAACAAATGGAATACTTTAATCAACAGCCTGCTTGGCTTTCTTATCCTTGATGCTAGAAAGTTGTTCAGCCTTAATTCTTGGTCTTTCAAAATAATGAAAGGGCTTAGGAAAGTATTTGCATGATTTAATAGCAGTAGCGAGAATTAAACCTTCCTTCTGCTCCCTTCTGAACTTATAAATAGCATTTTGTTGCTCTTCATGCTTCCTCCATTTCTGCTCTGAATACCACTTACCCCTATCATGTTTATTGGCCATGACTACTTTCCATGAGGTAAGAATGATATCCCTTGATCTTGGACTCCATTGTTCAAAGTTAGGCCTCTCCTCAGCCTGTTCTCTTAATCTTTTCTTTGACAATTGGACCTCTCTCTCCTTTTATAGAGCAGCGTCAAACATTTCCACCTCTTCAGAATTAACTCAATGTTTATACTGAGGTGGACTATACATAAGTTTAACTTGATTATGAATGTCCTCAAATTGTGAAGGAGGGTATATGATTCTGTTTGGCTCCTTAGAAATTCCTTCAATCAGAGTTGGTTGGCAGCCAGACTCTGCAACTTGATCATCATCACACAGAGGAGGGTATCCTAGTGTGGCTCTTATACTATTAGAAGTCCATTTGGCATGTTCTGAGCTAGCCTTGACCATCGCTCTCTCCCCCTTTATGACTTCTCTCTCAATATGATCTCTTAGATCATCCTTTTGAAATCTCACTTGATCCACCACATGATGGTTCCCTGTGGTGTAGTATTTCTTGAACTTTGTCATTTGATCAGAAGGAGCCTTTGATGAATCCTTTATAGCTTGCAACATTGCATCTGAATACCCTGTAAGCTTGGCCTGTAACTCAGTTAGTTGAGTATTTACTTTAGCCTCTAAGGAAGTGGATTGATCATATATCTTATTTTGAGTGAACGTATGAATTTCCATCAGGTTTTCATTCAGTCTCTTTTGATTCTCCAGACTAAAGCCTTGTTTTTGCACTATATCATCTATTTTAACTTTTAACTCTTGCAGTTGTTGTGCAAGATAAACCACTGCATTGCCTCCTTTGTGAAAACAATCAGTCATTTCTTTCTTCAGCAGATTCACTTCAAATCTGATTGACTTTATGTCTTGAGTTAGGTGGAACTCCATATCCTTCATATTCTCATCCACATACTTTTCTAGATCAGTTCTTTGTTTGTCTAGCATTATCTGCAGCTGAACCATAAGCGAACTCTCATCTATTGAAGCAGATGGAGTGGACTGGAGTGACTGTAAAGCTTTCTTATAGCTCTGACTCTTCTTTCGCCTTTCATATATTCTAGTTTGTTGTTGCTTTGTGTTTTCTACCTTATCAGAGTCAGATGAACTGGTAATTTCAATAGATGTGTCTACATCAGTTGATGCTTCAGTTCCATACTTAGGAGACTTGGTTGATTGCTCCCCCTCAACTGCTGTACCCTGTTGATCAAGGTGTATTTCTTCCAGACTTGGTTCAGGTTGTTGAACTTCTACAGGAGGTACATTTTCTCTATGAGAATCTGTTATCTCCCCCTGGATGTGAGCATCCATCCATATTGTGTCATTAGGATCTTTTTAAGGAGATTTTTCATTCATAATATCAGGCATATTTTCATCTTCTTGTGTATTCAGATCTTTGAGAACATCATGTGCTATGTCAGTGACAGTTTCACTATCTAACACAGTTGTTTCATCCATGGTTTTCTCTGTATTGAATGTTATAGAGGATTGTGACTCCCCTTGGATCTGATCCCCAGTTTCAGTTGTAATACTTGGAGTTTTCCTTTGGACTCTTACTTCAGCTCCATCTGAACTGAAATTGATCTGCTCTTCTGAATCACTTGAGGATTAACTTTCTTCTTATAATGATTTCTTGTTCTTGATATCCTTAGGCTTCTATAGTTCTGGTGTATCTTTGGTCAAGACTCTATCCCATCAAGACAAAATCCTCATGTCCATCCGTCTCATGTGATTTATCTTTGAAACCAATTTTGGATTTAGTTCAGCAGGAATCACTTTATTCAAATACAAACTCAGTATTCTACCCAGGTTGGGTTTCTTGATACATTCAGTAATTAAGTCAAACAACAGTTTTCTCAAGTCTGTGTGAAGTTTAAAAATGATCCTAGTCATTATCTCAAACATGTGCATTGAGATTCTGTTATGTGCACCTGTCTTGCAGAACAGAACTTCCCCAACAATTTCAGATAGAAATTTTCCTTGGTTGTTCATACCTTTCCTATTCAATAAACTCCCAATCTTGGAGACTGTATCCAAACCACACCTTTGAAGTCCAACAGTAGTCTTGGTGTAGTCGATTATATCTTCTTGTTTAACTCTAAGTAATTGAAATACCTGGGTCAACGGCTTGCATGTGATCTTGACCTTCTGTCCATTTATGGTTAATTTGATCTTTGTGGCGCGAGAATCGATCGAGGCGTTTATCAGAAGTTCTGTTACTTCTCTTTTCCATATGATCGACGGCTCAAATAATAGATACTCAAGTCCAGCATCTTGGATTAGGCCAATGACATTTCTAATCTATTAGTCTGCCGATTTGAATCCATGGCGCACCAGTTCATATCCCTCATTAATATTATCATCCTTTCTTGGAGCCATCGTTGTTGATTTAGAAATTGTCGAACCGAAAAATTGACGAGAGTCGACAACAGAAAATCTAGGTTTCAACACTAAGCAAGAGAGAAGAATCCGGTAGAGAATTTCTATAGTTTACGTCCTTTTTATAGGCCATTCTATTGAGAAGGTGAAAGGGCGCGTCGCCTAAAGACATATTCATAAGTTTGGAAAAATTCCTTTGGTCAACACTCGGAACTTGACGACAGAGAAAATGTGTCAACTTGTGTCGACACACCTCCAGCCATCTCGACAAGCAGTGTCGACACACTTCCTTGTGTCGACACAGGACAGTGTAGATTATGTCGACACATATACATAAATTGTGTCGACTACCCTAGTTTGTGTCGACACACTTGATTTATCTCGGCACAAAACATACTTAGCCAGATTTCTAGCTCCTGAATTGTTGACTCCTGATCCTGATGTTGTCCATATCTTGATGTGACAGCTGGATAGTGGGCTTGCATTTTTGTTGACTTAGTCTAAGTTTGGGCTCATTCAAGACTTAGCATCCCTAGCTCAAATTTGAAGAAATTAAACTTTTCTTCTACTAGTGGTTTTGTAAAAATGACAACTATTTGCTTATCAGTAGGAACATATTCTAAACTGATGTCATTATTTTCTACATGTTCCCTAATTGAAATAGCACTAACATAGTCACAAAACAATGTAGATTTACTTATCTATAACTGATAATCTTGTAGTTGATGCTGAATCAACAAAAGTTGAGCACAACAATTCCCTGTTGAGATGTACTCAGATTCAACTGTTGATATGGCCACACTTATCTGCTTTTTACTACTCCATGAGACTAGCCTTCTACCTAGGAATTGACATGACGCTGAGGTGCTTTTCCTGTCTTCTTTACAACCTACATAATCTGCATCTGAAAATCCTATCAGTTCAAAATCACTACTCCTAGGATACCAAAGGCCAAGATTTGGTGTGCCCTTTAGATATTTCAGAATTCTTTTGACTGTACTGTAATGAGGTTCTTTAGTGCAAGCTTGATATCTAGCACAGATACAAGTAGCATACATTATATATGGTCTATTGGAACTTAGATAAAGTAGTGATCCAACTATCCCTCTGTACAAGGTAATATCAACTGGCTTTCCAGCAATATCCTTGTCCAAAGAAATGGTTGATCCCATAGGAGTTCTCAGAGTAGTGGCAGTTTCCATGCCATACTTTTTGATTAATTCCTTGGTGAACTTTGATTGACTTATGAAAAGTCCATCTTGGGATTGTTTAACTTGGAGACCCAGGAAAAACTTAAGTTCACTCATGCTACTCATCTAAAATTTAGTTTGCATTAACTTAACAAATCTAGTGCAAAGTGAATCATCAGTAGAACCAAATATTATGTTATCAACATATATTTGTACTAAAATTATCTTACCTTTGACTTCCCTTAGGTATAGTGTCTTGTCAATCTTTCCTCTTGAGAATTTATTATCTAGAAGTAATTCTGATAGAGTCCCATACCAAGACCTTGGAGCTTGTTTTAATCCATAGAGAGCTCTAGAAAGAAAATAGACATGAGAAGGTTTAGTTGGATCAACAAAACCTGAGGGTTGTTCTACATATACTCTTTCCTTGAGGTTGCCATTCAGAAAAGCTGACTTAACATCTATTTGGTATACTTTGAAACATTTGTAAGCTGCATTGGCTAGGAATAGTCTTATAGCCTCCAACCTAGCCACTAGTGCAAAGGTCTGGTCAAAGTCTATTCCCTCTTCTTATCTATAACCCTTTACAACCAGTCTAGCCCTATTTTTTATTACCACTCCATTTTCATCTAGTTTGTTTTTGTAAATCCATTTTATTCCAATGATATTGTAATCATCAGGTCTTGGAACATACTTCCAAACCTTTCACCTCTTGAATTGGTTCAATTCTTCTTGCATTGCACCAATCCAAATTGGATCCATATTTGCTTCTTCAAATTTCTTAGGTTCTGTTTGTGATAGAAAACTTGAATACATCACTGTATTATGATGTCTGCTTCTTGTGGTAATTCCTTGAGCAGCATCACCTATGATTAATTCTATTGGATGATTGCTTAGGTGTCTGACAGCTACAAGTAGTATTACTTCTTCTCCTGGACCATCGGGATCATGCTGTTGAGTTATTTCTCTAGGTTCTTCCTATCCCAGGACTTCTTCAACAATGTTGATTTCCTCTTGCAAATTATGCTTGCCTGTTTTTGTATCTTCCATGGCCAGTTCCTTTAGCCTCAAGTCCACTTTTGTTGTGTTTGAAGTATCTATCTTACCATCTTAGAACATAGAACTTTCATCAAATACAACATGGACTGCCTCCTCTACCACTTGATCCTTCAAGTTATAGACCCTATAGGCTTTTCTATGGTTTCTATAACCAACAAATATCCAATCATAAGACTTTTCAGCAAACTTGGTTAAGTAGGTTTTTCCATTGTTTAGGACATAACATCTACATCCAAAGATTCTGAAATAGGCTATGTTAGGTTTTCTGCCCTTCATAAGTTCATAAGGAGTTTTATTTAATCTCTTGTTGATTGAAGCCCTATTTGGAACATGACAAGTTGTGTTAATTGCCTCAGCCCAGAAATATTCTAGAAGTGAGGAATCACTTAGCAAGGTTCTACCAGATTCAATGAGAGTTCTATTTCTCCTCTTAGCTATTTCATTTTGCTGGGGTGTTCTTGGTGAAGAAAATTCTTGCTGAATTCCTAGTTCTTCACAAAATTGTGTCATATAAACAGATTGGAATTCAGTTCCATGGTCACTTCTCATTTTGAACACAGTACTGTTAAGTTCATTTTGAATTTGTTTCACAAAATTCTTGAAGACATTAGGAGTTTCAAACTTTTTCTTAATGAAGAATACCCAAGTAAATTTGGAGTAGTCATCAACAATTACAAAAGTATAGACTCTCCTTCCTAAGCTATGAACTGACATAGGACAAAATAATTCCATATGCAGGAGGTATAAATACCTCACAGAGTCTTTGGATTCACAGCATTTGAATGAAGCTTTAGTCTGCTTGCCTTTTTGGCATGCTGGGCAGATGCTCTCCTTAGTTCATCTCATGTTAGGACCATTCCGAACAAGCTCCTTGCTGTATAGTTTTCCTAAAGCCTTATAGTTCAATTGGGCTAGCCTCTTGTGCCATATAACACATTGTGAATCTTTCTCACTTGCAGCTAGACATAGGGGTGAGTTAGACTTAATACATAGGAAGTTTAAACAGTATACATTTCCACATCTAGTTCCAGTCAAGATGACTTATTGGTCACTTGATCTTTTTATTAGGCACTCATCTCTGTAGAACAAAGTGTCATATCCCAAATCACAAAATTGACTTATGCTTAAAAGGTTGTGTTGTAACTCTTCCATATAAGCTACATGAGTGATTTTGAGTAGACCATTTGTGATCTTACCAAAACCTTTGGTGATGCCTTTGTCAGCTCCTCCAAAGATCAATTTTGGTCCATTTTCTACAGGAATATATTCCCTCTGATTTCTTCTTATTCCAGTCATATGTCGGGAGCATCCACTATCTAAGTAACAGATTGGTCTGGAGCTTGGACATTCCTGCAAAATAAGAATTACTTTTCCTTAGGAACCCAAATAGTTGTGGGTCCTAGGTTCTTGTTAGCCATGACTCTATAAAAGCCACCAATTGATCTCTTGAAAGGAATTGTCTTCAGACTATGAGGCACTCTTGGATTGAACCAGCAATCTAGGGAAAAGTGTCTTATCTTTCCCCAGAACCAGCATTCAAATCTATTATATCTTCTTTTAGGAGGAACAAATGAGTCTCTATGCTTACACCCCTTTGGATAGAAGTCAGCACTTTTGGCTTTATCTCGATTGTGAACATAAGATGGGTCTTGTCTCACAGCCTTAAGATGTTCTCTTGGATTATTAGATTGTTCAGCTGATTGTGGAATGGTCTGACCCTTTGATCCCTTTTGCTTTTTTTTTTCCTTCTTTTCTTTGGTTTAATAAACCCCAGACCACCTCTAGGTTTTCCTGAGAAGGTGTCTATAATAGGCAAAATAGTCTTTGGTTTTGAAAACTGCTCAACCAATTTCCTTTCATTTAGGAGTTTGGTTTCTAGCTCTTTAATGATTGCATCCTTTTTCTTAATTTCATTTATTTTGTCATCAATGATCTTGGTTAACTTTGTTAACTTAGACCCATGAAGTCCAAGTTTCTGAGTATCCATCTTATGATGATACTCAAGTCTTTTTAGTGATATAATTTCTATAGCTTGTTCTTTAACAAGCTTCTTGCTTTTGACTAAGGCAGCTAGCAGTTTACCAAACCTAAGTATGAGTTGCTTCTATTAAGTCCCTGAGTTAATCTCATGTGGATCAACCAGTAATTCACCTGAGTTTGCCTCATCTCCAGTCTTATAGTCAGAAGTCTTAGTGCAGGAAGAGTTATCATAAATTACCTGAGAATTCTCATAGTTGTGAGTTCTAGTTTTTGGATCATCAGCTATAGCCATCAGTTTGATTTCCATGTCTTTTTCAGAGTCACCATTGGCAGATGAAGTTGTTGAGTTATTTCCTTTGTAGATGGCTCTTCTGATGAACTCCTCCTCATATGAATACAGCCCCACATGTTCTTCTTCTAAATCAATTGAATTAGAATCACTATCAGACAATGTCTTTGTCTTCTTAGCCATCAGACCTTTTTCTGATTTCTTATCCTTGAAGAACTTCCTTTCTTTTGAATTTTTGTTCTCCTTTCTCTTTACTTGGCAATCAGCAATGACATGCCCAGGCCTGTTACAACAAAAACAAATAATATCAATCTTAGATTGTTTGTTCTAATTGGAGTCATACCTGATCACAGATTTGTCTCTGTGTTTTTCTTTGCTTTTGTGAGAACTAGAAGGTTTCCTATTGCTCCACTATTTTCTTCTTCTTAACATCTTCTTGAACTGCCTTGTAAATATGGCAAGTTCATTATCTGATATCTCTTCTGAAGAAGTGCAAGGTCCAGTGTTATCTGTCTCTTCATCTCTTCTTGGTGATGATGGAATTTCCCTTCTAGTTTTCTCGGAAGAGTCAGCTTTAAAGGCCACTGATTTAGACTGAGATGATTGTCTTGTAGTTTCTGCTCAGCTTTTCTTGAATTGAGTTGAAGCTCATGTGACATTAATTTCCTAAATAAGCCTTAGGGAAGTAGATTTCTAAGATTTCCCATTTCCCTTACTGCACAAATCTTGATATCCCATTCTTTATTTAGGGATCTCAGGAACTTGTCATTCAGTTCATAGTTTGAGAAGTTTCTCCCATAGTTTCTCAAGTCATTGACTATTCTAAAGAACTTTTCATATATTTGTTCAAAAGAATATGTCTTCCCTTTTCTAAATGCCTCATACTACTGATTAAGGAATAAACTTTTGTCATCTCATACCTCTGTTGTACCTTCCATATACACTATCAAGGTATCCCACATTTCCTTAAAAGAATTACAGTGCATCAGATTTTGAAATGTGGAGTTGTCTATAACACTCACTATTATGTTATATGCTCTTTTATCCATAGTAGCAAGTATGACCTCAACCTTTGTCATTTCTGACAATGTCTTGGGAGTTTGAATATTTTCATCTAGGATAGATGATTTCATGGGCACATAGGGTACTTCATGAATTGTAACAAATATTCTTAGGTCTGAAGCTTCCATGAACTGTCTTACTCTTCGTTTCCATATAGCAAAATTGTCCTTAATGCAGATGGGCAATTTAATGGAACTGAGTTCTCTGTTTGATTCAAAAGCCATAAGTAAGATAACCTTCAACTACCCTTAGGATCTTTTCTAGAATGTTAGGTTTATCTTTGGAGAACCTCCCTCTAATACCACTTGAAAGTCAAGCCTATGGGTAGAAAGTTACCTAGGGGGTGAATAGGTGATCTATTAAAATTATTTGTAGTTCTTTTAACTTTAACAATGTGCCTTAATGCAATTCAGAATACAAGCTGTACCCAACATAAATAATTGAACAACAAGAACTGATCACAGTATACACAATAAAGAACACAGCACACAACACGCAACACAAGGGACAAAACAAGTTTATAGTGGTTCCCCTATGTAGGGTACATCTACTTTCCCCCTTCTTCCTCACTAGCAATGTGCTAGATAAGGTTATAGCTCCTCCTTCACAACTCAGATCCTCAGATCCTACAAGACTCAATTTCTCTCCAAGAAACCTATACTAAGACCCACTGGTCCTACCTCAGAGATATCTCAATCTCCTACCTCAGCCTTTATAGATTAGGCCTACAAACTCAGTGATTTCCCCCAAATCACCAACCTCATATTCACCCAAAATCCTACCTCAGCCTTTATAGATTAGGCTTACAAGACTCAAAGAATAAGATCTCCTACCCACTCAGATCTCTAGGAGATCTTACAATGAAATTTAATAAAACAATTTATAGAAAAACAAAAATCCTATTATCTGTTGGATTTGTGTGTACAGATCTTTCCACTCAGCTGCAGTTTGATTTATTCTTGATAGATCAGCAGGCTGAATTGAATTTCTTTTGAATCAGCAACTTCTTGATGAAGATCAGATTGAATAGTTTGAAGATGCTGATGAACAGATCACTTAATCCCCAGATAAACCTTAGAAAAGAGATCTGAAGACTTTCTTGAAGATCAATTTCTTCTTCTCTTTCTACTTCTTAATTTGTCTTTTAGAATAGTGAGAGACTGATGAATAAAATAGAATTGATTCTTCTTCTGTAGTAGTTTCTTCCTCTGAAGGCAGCACCTCCTATTTATAGAAATCTCAGACGACTTGGACTGGTAATGATGACATCAGCAACTGCTAGCAAAACCTTCCTTGAACTGTCTTTATAGAAGAGAAGCCTTCCTGTATCGACAAGAATGATCTGACCAGTCTTGACCAGATTGATGTTGACTCAACACATTCTGTCATATAAATGTTGAAGTAGACAAGTTGTCTCGAAATCTGTGTTGAGACATCTTTGACAGACCCAACACTTCCATACTTAGAATAGTTTTCATCTCAGAACAGAAAGTGTTGAAATAGAATAGTTGTGTCGACACATCTGTAATTTGTGTTGACACATCTGTTATCTGTGTCGACACATCTTAGTTCTGCCTTGTGTCGAGACAGAAGTATTGTCTCGACACATCTGTTATTTGTGTAGATACATCTGTTATCTGTGTCGACACATCTTAGTTCTTGCTTGTGTCGACGCAGAAGTATTGTCTCAACACATCTTCTATTATCTATGTCGACTACTAATCTGCCTTGTGTCGACACAGAAGTATTGTCTCGACACAACTTCTATTCTATGTGTTGACTTCTAATCTGCCATGTGTCGACATAGAAGTATTGTCTCGACACATGTTGTCTCAACACTTTGACTTAGAATAATTTCTTCAACTTTGAACCTGCACATGTAAACTTAGCATACATCAAATATACCTTTGGGTATATCATTGAGTTATCAAGGGGACTTCTCCAGATAAGGTACATTGTTCCCAATGTACCCAACAAATCTAACCCAGTCACACCAATAGAATCACATTGAGATCAGGACCCATCTCATCAGAGGGGGTTAGCTCAAGCAAGGACACTGAACTCGCCCACTTTGAGAGGCAAGGAAAGTGCAACGACGCGCCAAGTAGGTGAGGTGAGTCCAGATACTGCCATCTGCAGAAAAGCCAAGGCTAGACGCCAAAATATTTTTCATGGTAGGGTTGGCTGCCCGCACCCCATAAGGGGTCTAGAAATAGCATTTTGCTCACTGCAGAGAAGGTTGTTCGCATACCACTTGGTTCTGTCGATAGTATTTTGGTTAAGACAGAGCAAGCTATCTGTAGATCAACATACCTAGGATGTTTTGCTAAGAAATTGGACCCCATAACACCTCGCGGAGGATAAGGACCCCCCCTTTTAAGAGCTCGCACCTATCAAGCAATTCTCCTTCGAGTCATTTGAGATGTTAAACTTAGCTTTTAGTGATGGAGGGGAAGTTCTCTTCTAGACTTTCGGATAAGTGATGGGACCTCCTCGCTGCAAATTGTGTGTCTGTGAATAGGTTTCTAAATTTTTCTTGAGTTGATCAAATCTCGGCTCGCCATGTTTGATTTCTCGGATCTGATTGTGAGATAAGTGACCAAAGCTAATCATTCTTAGTCCGAACACATTTGGACTTAAATCCAGGTTCCAACAATCACAAACTCCAACCGGCAAGCAAACCTCTGTCACCGGCTCCCCCCCCACCCCAATATTCTTTTATTTTTAATTGTTAATCAACTTGATGTCTTTTCTCTTAAACATATATTCACTATATGACAGGCCATCCTCTCAAACCTAATGACACTATAATTTATAACTATGGTTAAGAAAGAAATGATAGTTTAAAAAGTATATTGTGACATTGCCATATTAAATAGAAATTAAGCATCCGTTGGAGCAGTGTTGTAGCCCCAATGAGTTTTGCAAAAGCGTTGCTCTCATAAAATATGTGTTTGACATGATAATGATTATAATCTCCACCAAGAAAAACAATATAATTTTTATCATATATAAAAGTAGATGAAGTTCATTATGTGAGGTCGGACGTTCACGAGCTACAGTTCATAGCCACCGCATTCATGAACGCAACCGGCATGCCAAACGGACACTGAGATGAAGTTAAATATTTATTGAATAGAAGGAATAAATATTATTTAGTGGTATAAATTTGTAAATTAATTGTATGTCTACTTCAAATTATGAGGTAAGCAAAGAACAAAGTCTTCTGCATGCATGTGAATAATCAGTATAAATAAGTCCAAGAGCCACCATTCTACGCATTTAATTAGTTAGCTAGGATATTATTAATGAAGTTCTCCTGAAGAATAATTGTTCCAGCGTTCGTCCTCCTTATCCTTCTCCCAAGCACTAGTGTGTATTCCATATCTCTCTTCCTCCCTCTTTCTCTCTCATCTTCTTCTCTGGAATAATAATAATAATAATAGAAATAGTGATAATAATTATTATTATTATAATAGTACTAATGATCTCTCTTCTTTTGAAGTGATGTCCGTGACTACAAGGATCCTTCTTAGGCAATTATTTTGGTCGGATTGTGACGATGCTTCATGCCAAGAACTATGTTGGTCTCAATTAAAGACAGGAAGCTACTGCAGGTTAACAAGAAGCTACTGCTTGGATTATCGTTATATGACAGGTGTATGTTTATATGGGAGTAAAAGAATATGTTATCGGTTTAATCCCCATCTGTGCCTCAAGGATATCCATTTTTTGGGAATTGATGAAACGATTGATTGAGATTAGGAGGCAAGAAAAATGATTTGCTACAACAAAAAGTATTGAAGTTTCTTTGTGGGGGATTCTTATATTATGTATGTGTCATCACTATCTCGTCGATCAAAGTATTTTTCTTTTAACTTAAGTTGTGTACGTGGCAAGTAGTTTTAAATTGAGCGCATGTCGTATGTATGTGTCTCTCATGGGCGCAAAACCTATTTCATCTCTACTGCTCCGCAATGACAGGAATGATTATTGCTATGTGATTAGCTTGTGTTTCTGTTTGTGATATGTACGTGATTATTGCTATGTGATTAGCTCTTTGTTGTTTTGTGATGTATAGATAGTATATCATATATAATATGATTTAATTGTCCAGAGTTTTTCAAATATTTCGTTGATTAATTTTTTTAAGAATTAATGGGCACCCAACCCTCCAATTTTATATATGCAAAAAGTTTTACTCAATTCATTTTACATTTTACAAGGATTTGAGTCACCGTTAATATATTCTCTATTTTTTCACTGACTTAAATTTCTCATCGAATTAATTTATGTTGAATTAAATTTCTATTTTTTTTTCAAATTTTGTGCAAATCTAAATCTTTTAAAAAAATTGTACGACTAATTTCTTAATAAGAGAGAAGAAAATTAGAAAATTATCCATTCTTTAAGATGGAATTGAGCCGCTTGAATTCCGAAAAATTAATTTTGAATTAAAGACAATTCTTTCTAATATATACAAGAATACGACAATTCCGTCCGCGAAGCATTTTTTTCTCAAAAGGCGTGCATACACTAAAATTACTCCAACAACCCAATATATATCCGTCACTCAACGGCTTGGACTTACTTTGTCCTTGACCCCACATGGGGGACCCACTATAGAATTGACTTTGGTCAAACTTCCTTAAAATCACATTTTTTTGAAATTTCAAGAGGGAGAATTACACGTCCACTCAAGCTTCACTAAGCCTCACTAGGGATCCACCTCCCAAGCCTTGAATAGGCCTAAACCAGCAAATACCTTTGGGCCATTGGCAAATGGCAAGAAGCCTAAACACCCTCCCCACTTCTCCTCTTTCAGGCTCCAAGCCAAATGCAACTCACCTAAGCCAGCCTTCTCTCCCTTACGATCCTTCCACCTGGAGTGTACCTTCATCCCAAATCTTTGCCATTTGGCCGACCAACTGGAGGAGGAAGAGGAGAACCCTCTTCTTGGACTATCACACACCGGGGAAGAGAAAAATGAGGGCTCCCTCCCTTCCCTATTTAAGAACCCCTCCCCCTAAAAAAATCTCACACAACCCACCCAATCCCAGACACACCCTCGCCACAGCCACCACCCTGCCGGAAACCACCTACCTGAATCCTTCATCGTCTTCTACCCTCCCATGGCAGGTCTTCCAGGAGACTTCTGATGTAAGACCCCTTTTTTTTCTTTTAACCACCGGAGTCTTATGCCCAGAACTGCCGCTTTGTGGTGACACCAACACACCCAGGAAGGTCGTCACTACAAAACACCGATCTTGCCGTCCATACAGATCGCAGAAAAGTAGAATAAAAGTATAAAGAGTAAAGTAAAACTCAATACTGGTCCACCAGAGTTACATATATATAAATAAATCTCCACGAAGGGACAGTCCACATAAATAAATAAGCAAAGTACTAAATGTAACATCCCTCAAACAACTAGACCCCTAGGTTTTGTTTGTCATGACAAAACCATAAGGAGCTCAAGGGTCAAGTGAACAAGGGCCAAGGTGAAGATCTCCTTGGTCTGCCTACAACACATCCCCAACATAAGACCTGGGGTTTGACTTTAGGGCTCCAACTTGACCCCATGACCCTAACACAACACCCTTAACCCTTTAGGTGGTCCTTAAGGCCACTAAGGGCCCATTTGGGACAGTGAAAGTGGCCAAGTTATCCTAAGACCATCCTAACCCTAAATGGGTCAAACTAGCCTACTTAGGGCCAGTGGACCCTTCCTCAGCTAAGTGGACCCCACCCATGCCCTCTTAACCCTTAAGTGAGGTCAATGGGTAACAAAAGACCCATTAGGGTCAACTCAAGTGGCAAAGTTGATCCAAGTCAACTCTAGTCCCAAAGTGGTCAAAGTGCCCTTATTAAGGGTCAAATGACCTTCAAGGTGCCAAGTCAACCCTACCTAGCCCTACCTAGATCTTAGGGGAGGCCAATGGCTCACCAAGGACCCATTGAGGGTTACTCAAAAGGTCAAATTGACCAAGGTCAACCCTAGTCTAGGTTAGGTCAAACAAAGCTCAAATGGGCTAACCAGTGCTCAAGCCCTTTTCCATTTGGGCTAACCACCTCCTAATTATATGATAGTATGAATTAGTTGGTTGCCAATAGGCTAAGGGGATGAGCAAATTCAGCCTTGATGACTAGGAGAGATAAAACTCCATTTTACCCGTTAATGGAGGAGAGAGAAAGTGGTGAAGGGAGGCCCAGAGCCCCTCCCTCCACCTCCAGGGGGGCTGATTCAACTCCCCATTAAATTTGAGGAAGGTCAGGGGACATTTTGGTGGTTGTTCATGGTGAAACAGTGCACTCATCCATGGCTGAAATATGCTTTCAAGGCCATTAATGGCATTGATGCCATGACCAATCCCCTCCCCCATTTAACTCTTTTAAAAGCACCACTGGACTAAGGGGAGCCGTTTACACACTTCACCTGAAGAAGATGAGGCATTCCACTGTATAGTTGGAGAAACCTGACCGGTGGCATCACTACCATGGAACCCCGGTGATCGACGCGACTCCAAGCCTCCAATAAGGTCCTCCTCTTCTCCTTTCTCTGTGGGTAGATCATAGGAATCTTTAGGGATGTGAATCGGGCTCAATTGAGCCCGATCGGGGGAGGCATTTTCCCATTTTTTTCATGAAAAACTCACCTTATTGGATCGCCAGAGACGACCCCTCTGGAGGTTGTACTGCCGCCAATCAACAGCCACCACCTCAACGGAGGTGGTGGAGGTGGTGGCCGGCTAGGGAGGTGGTCGGGTGGCCGGCAGCGGCGGAATGAAGTTGCCCCAGGAAGAGGGAATCGGGACCATCGGTTGGAGGTTTAAGACGATCCTGGCGCTGTTGGATCATGCGTCAAGATCTGTGCTAGATCATTTCTATTTAAATTAATTAATGATTTTCTGCTTCCTATTTTAATTCATTTTAGATTAATTATTACAAATACATATGGGCGTCTAATGAAAAAGTGGTAAACACCAAAGTTGTATCCATTGAGATCAACTTTAATTTAAAATTTTTTTCAACCATTTTTGCTTTGTGGTCTGACCTTAGCACCCAAAATGGTGCAGCCTATACCTAGGGCTAGTCAGAGATTAAAATGAGTGCCCCCACTTCACCACATGTCAAACTGACCTGAAATTTGGTCAGGGAGTCAATCTTACCTATATATAGGAAATGTAGAAAATTGGAATTTTTGGAGAAATTTTTTATATAGTTTTGGTAAAAATTTAATAATATAAGTATAATTTATTTAAGGGGTCTAATGACCCCACTAACCCCCAAAACTTTGGTGGACATCATTAGTCACTGATTAAAATCTCAGACCAATTGTAACATACCTCAGACAACTAGACCCCCTAGGAGTGGTTTTGTCATGACTAGTTCATGACAAAATCGTAGAAGCCCAAAAAGACCAAGTGGACTTAGGAATAAAGGTGATTGGGATGAAAGGTCTACAAATAGTAGATTCCTAAACCCTAGTTTAGGATGATCATGAGGCTTCACAATGACTATAAGACCCTCACCATTACCTCACCAATCTATTAAAAGGCACTAAGGGTCCACTTGAGTCAACCCAGGATGGCCAAGTTGACCAAGGATCACCATAGGCCTAAATAGGGCAGGGTGCCCTAACTAATGGCAATGTGCCCTTAATGAGCCCAACCAATCCTACCAAGGTCTTACTTGACCTAAAGAGGGGTCAATGGGTCACCAAAGACCCATTGTGGTCAACCATAAAGCTTGAGTTTACCTAAGTCATCCCTAACCGAAAATGGGTCAAACTGACCTATATAGGGTCAATTGACCTTCCCTTAGCCAAGTGGACCCCACCCATACCTCCTAACACTAGAGTTAGGTCAGTGGGTTACCAAGGACCCATTGGGGTCAACCCTAGTGGCTAAGTTGACCCAAGTCAACTCAAATAACAAAGTGGTCAAAGTGCCCTTAATAAGGGTCAAGTGACCCTCAAGGTGCCAAGTCAACCATATCCATCCCTACCTAGACCCTAGGGCAGGCCAATAGGTCACCAAGGACCCATTGATGGCAACTCAAAAGGTCAAATTGACCTAGGTCAACCCAGTCTAGGTAAGGTCAAAGCTAGCTCAAATGGCCTAACCTAAGCTCAAGCCCTCTTTACATTTGGGCTAACCTTATTTCCATGAAAAAATATGGGTTAGTGGGCGATCAATAGGCTGGAGTGGTCAGCAAGGTCAACCTTGATGACTAGGAGAGAAAAACTCCAACTCCTCTTTAATGGAGGAGAGAGAAATGGTGAAAGAGAGCCATTCATGGCCAAGGAGGCCAAGGGCCATTCTTCATTGGCTGATCAAACTCCCCATTCAATCCAGGAAGACCAGGGGGCCATTTTGGTGTCTATTCATGGCCGAAATGGTGTTACCATACCATGGTCGAATTGTACATTTAATGGCCATTAATGGTCATTGAAGCCTTGGCCTCTCCCTTCCACCCTTTATGGCTGGATTCAACTCCTCTGGGGAAGAGGAGGAGTTTCCAGCCATTTCCTGGTTGGATTGAGCCCACATTCATTCCCCACCATCATGGCCGAAATTTACCTTAAGGGGGCATTAATGGCCACCACTAGCTAGACCCCTCCCCTTCCCCATGTTATCATTTTAAAAGCATCACAGGACTCCAAGAATTCGTTTCCACCCTTCCCTCGACGATCCCGAGCTACTTCACTGTGAAGTTGCATAACTCCGGCGACTCCTCCACCACCAATGGCATCCCGACAATTGACCCGCCTCCTGGCCGCAAAAAAGGTCCTCCCCTTCCTCTTTTCCTATGGGTAGATCATAGGAATTGTTAGGGCCAAGATTCCCGCTCAATTGAGCCCGATCAGGATAAGTTTTCTCCTTGTTTTCTGAAAAATTAAGCTTGTCGGGATCGTCGGAATCGGCACCTCTGCGGCTGTGTCGCCGCCTGGCAATAGCCACCACATCGACGGAGGTGGTGGTTGCGGTGGCATGCCGGGGAGGTGGCCTGCGGTGGCGGCTGGAAGTATCCCTAGGACGGGTCAATCCTACCCGTCGGTTAGAGAAAGAAGATGAGCCAGAGCCGCAAGATCTTGCGTCAAGATTCGTGCAGGAGCATTATATTAACATTTCATTTTAATGATTTCTGTCACACTATTTAAATTATTTTGTAAATTAATTTAAAAATACTTTGAGGCTTAAACAGAGAAAGTGGTCAACATATAAATTATAGCCCTATGGGTCTACTTTAATTTAAAATTAATTTGAGTCAATGTGGACATCTGGTTTGACCAGGACACCCATTTTGGTGGGGTCTATACTTAGGGTTAGAAAGAAACTAAAATGCGTGCCCCCACTTCATCCCTTGTCCAAATGAATAGAAATTTGGACAGAGAGTCACCCTAATCTATACCTAGGTCCTGCCCAAAAATGAGAATTTTTTGAGACAATTTCCTATAGTTTTTGAAATTATTTAAATATCCTAGGGTAATTTAATTAGGAGACAAAATGACCACCAAACCCTCCCAAATTTTAGTGACTGCTCCTTGGGGTCATCATGAGGATCTGTATAAATTATCACCTCTTTTGTAGTTGATTTGAGTAGGAATTGAGCAAACCCTAGCCTTGCCCTAATGAGGGGTATTTAAGTCAAAAGTGCACTTTGAGTTTATAGTGGTCAAACCACCTCAAAAGAGGCCGAAATTTAGGCCACTTGTTTGACATGACATTTAACACCCTCATTTGGGTTATGGGGTGGTTTGGGGTAGGATTGCCCTAGGTCCCAAGTTCAATCCCTATGTTAGGACTTTGGGGGTTTGAGAAGGGCATGGGGTCAAATGCTCATGTATGGATTTGAAAGTTGGTAGAGAGGATACTAGGATTGTTAAGGTCCTCTGGTAAAAATCTTATAGGAATTGGAGATGGATAAACCCCTCAAAACCTTAACCCTAGTTTAGGGCACAACACTTGTACATGCAAGAAAAGCCACCAAAACTTAATGAAAATCCATCAAACTTGGGTAGTATGGTCATAGGGTTAATTATATGCTTTGGTGATTTTATTTGTAATTTTGGAACATTACACATAGTACCTCCTTTATAGTACATGAAATTGCCCTAGTTAATCTTTTAATTATTATCATAACACTGTTTAAGATAAAGTTATGGAAATTGGGAAGAGAGTGTTTTAAATCAATATGCTTATGCTTAAATTTTATTATAATTTTTAGATGTGTATTTTTAGTACTCTCTTCACAAGCTTTTAAGAATGCAATGATATACAAAATTTTGTTTAGAGCTTAATAATGGTTTAAAAATTGTGGAACTCATTTTAAGGTGTACTTAAGTCAATATACACTTGAGGAAATTTTACCATAATTTTAGGAGAATATTTATAGTAGTTGCTTAAATAATATAGGAATGAGGAATATTGTTATAAATTAAAATGTGAGCTCATTATTCACTGAGAAGTTTGAAAATTTTGTCAGAAGTGTTTTAGGGCATAGTAGCCATGCCTGAATTTTATTATAATTTTTTGAAGCTTATTTACAATATTTACTTCATTAGTTATTAATTATGTGATTATGTTTAAAATTATGGACCAAGGCCCAAACCTTACTGAAAAATTGGAGTACTTTGAATTTACTATTAAATAGTCACCTTGTATTTATCAATAAATTTGGGGAGCATTTTGCATGCTTGAAAAAGATACTTCATGTTCAAACTAAGGTATTTTTATTTCTTAGGAAATGAAATAAATTATCAAGTAAATTAGGAAAATTATGACATTCTTGATTTAGGCTAAACATGTCATGGTAGACCCCCAATAATTATTATAGGGATTTTGGATGATAATTTGGAGTACCTCCCATTGTATACATAATATAGCTTAGGATGGTCTACGTGTAGTAAAACTGCAGAAATCATGATAATATGTGGCATAGTCGTAGTGAGATGGTATTATGTTTACTGATTTTGGAAAGTTGATTGGAGTATACCATTTGAAGATGTGAAGAGTAGGATTATAGAGTGGCCTAAGATTAGGTGGTACTCGGGATCGACGAAAGATCGTCTATCTTGTAAAGAGGGAGATAGGTTCAAAACTCATTAGGGTTAGAACCAGTGCAATACTAAAGGGATCGGGAATCGGGTAGTAACCAATAATAATAAGTGCCTTGCAAAAGTGAGGTTTGGGCTTAATCCCATCGTAGTTCCTAGTGCCCTTTGAGATCCCTTCACGGGTTATGCCGGGGGCAGTCCTAGGCTAACCTAAACTGTAGTCAAACTAAATTGCAAGAGTAACTAGCATAATTAGCGATTCACTTTCACTCACCTCAATGTCTCGGGATGTTAGGTTGGGTCACACGGGCAGTAGGCTCGGTGGTTTGGTGATGGGCAGGTTTGGCCGGCGAGCTTTGGCTCGGTTGGTGGTTGTGACAGACGGGATGGTTCGGGGAGCTTTGGCTCAGTAGGTGATACATAAGGTTGCATGTGCATAAAGTATAAGGTGGTGGGTCTTCGGTAATGGAGGGTCAAAGCACCGACGCCAATATGTCGACTCAGCAAGTGTGGTTTAGCACTTCGCCATATAAAGTCCGGTGCACCAGCCGACAAGAGTACGTAGAAGCTCCGCTTAGTGCAACAGTGTCGAGGCATACAATATGTCTGACTGGTAGTGCAATTACTTGTTTAGAGGTGGGCGAGGCCAAACCCACCGCTTCCGTTTTCCACTATGGAGGTATCCTGGGAGGTTAGGCTCCAGAAAGGGGGAATTAAAGGTTTTTGTACACAGAGTCGAGTGGGTGAGTTGCACTTGCATGTTCACATCATGACATACTTGTATGTCATAGCATAACCATTGCATATAACCCTGATACCTATTGTATAAAGTGGTATGAGACACTCTATACAATAGGCTCTGTAAAACGACTCCTTGGTTTATAAGCTCGCGCGAGCGTGCTTATAAGTTAAGGTTTTTTATTTAGTAATTATATATGTATGCATGCTAGAAAACCGAGACACTCTCGTATAAATTTGTATGAGACTTTTTATACGATAGGAGCCCTACTGAAAACCCTTAGCTTATGTGTTTTCATAAAAGTTAAGGTTACATATTATATATTAAGTCTTTCTTACTTCTATTGCTGTCACATGTAATCTTAGAATTGCTAGATTAGTTCCGTCGTCACAAGTTATTTGTTATTCTCCACCTTTATTTCCTCTCCTTTCCTCCTCCCCCCTCGGTGCCTAGGAGCCATGGGGGAAGGGGCGGGGGATGATAGGACTTTGTCTTTTAGACTAATAGTTTTCAAACCACATCATTTTAAGGGATCGTGGAGCCCAGCATGGAGGAGCAGCCGTGGAGGTCGGCACGCTTGGAGATGGGATAGTCTAGTACCGGAGTTCAAACAACTAAGTATGTAAGTCCCGATCGCTAGTAGTTATTTTAGTTTTTCTTTCGCGATGAGAGATATGTAGTGAGGACATTGATGTACCGGGCATGAGCCCATGTTTCTATACTTTTATTATATCTGTGGACACTCCCTTCATGAAGAATATTTTTTATATATATGATTCTGGTGGACTTGTTGAGTTTCATTCTTACTCTTATAGTTTTGCTACATTTTTTGCGATCGATATGGCCGGCAGGGTCGGCGTTTTGTAGTGACGACCTTCCTGGGCATGAATGTATCACCACAAAGCGGCGGTTTTGGGCCTAAGACCCCGGTGGTGTAAAAAGAAAAAAAAGGGGGGTCTTTCAAGTAGTATCAAAGCAGACCTCGATCGAAAAGTAACAGTCCACAAACCCTGGGTCACCCCCGTACGAGTTTAGTTTTGGGAGAAACTAAGCTGCGGAAGCAGTGGTGTGCCCATATGGGGGATCACATGTAAATTATCCACTTTTAATTAGGTTTGAGCAATTTCTTACAAATGGCTTTTGTTATGCAGCCCCCAGCACAGCCTATACCACAGGGCAGACTCCAGCAGACTCCAAATTTTGCACCATATCCCTCGGTCCCCACTCCATTCCTACAGTCAGAGATGGGGCAAACTCTGACAGCTATTCTTGAGGCTTTCAGGGCCCAGCAGGTTCCGACTCAGTAGCCAAACCCGAGGGCCAATTGGTTGAGTATCTTCCGAGGACTTTCTCCCCCATCTTACTTGTGGACAAAGTCGGCTGTTCGTACGAAGGAGTGGTTGGACATCATGTATGAGATGCTGACTGGGATTCGGTGCCCATGGGAGGAGAGGGTGCCTTTAGTGGTCTCTTGCTTGGAGTCCCATGCCAAGAGATGGTGGAAGACATCGCTGGACACAACATTTGCTGATAGAGAGGTTGCAGAGATTTCTTGGGAGGAGTTCAGAGCCGCACTATTGGAGCATTTTGTTCCGCAGTCGGCCAGAGATGTGCTGGAAGATAGATTTTTTTTCAGTTGAGATAGGGCAACAAGACGGTGGTGGAGTACCACCGAGATTTCAATCATCTAGCCCGGTTTGCGGATTCTTATCAATTGGATGAGGCAGGATACACTAAGAGGTTCTATAAGGGCCTACAAGAGGATCTAAGGGAGGCTATGTTGTTCTTGTCTGGCGGGCCTATTCCTCGGATATTGGAGATGGCGAAGAGGATTGAGGCAGATTGGCACACTACTCGAGGCCGGAAGCGGCCAATTGAGAATCAGGGTCGGGGAGCTAGAGTTGTTCAGCGAAGGGGCTGCTTTGCTTATGGGAGAGATGGGAGAAGGGCAGAGGATCAGCCTTGTCAGGAGGTGAGATAGGAGCAGAGGGAACCAGTAGTGATTACCCCTCTGCCTCTCCAGATGCGGGAGATGCAGAGACCCGGGGGTATGGCATATCCCCCGCAAGAGTGCTTCAACTGTCATCAGGTGAGCATATCCGGAGAAACTGCCCCATGAAGGGGGAACCACTACCAGCACCACCGACTGCCCCGCCTACTCAGTATTTTGGAGGCTAAGGACGTGGATACTAGGGCGGAGACCGTAGGCAGGAGAGGGAGCAAGTGTATGCACTGGATCTGGCTCAACTACGGAATCCATAGCTAGTGATCACAGGTATGCCAGTAAATTTTAAGTTTTCTTTCCTAAATATTTAGACTCATGGATATAGAATTTACAGATTAGGAAATAAAACCATAACTAGATTTCTAAGATATTTAACTACCACTGGCATAGTCTTCATCAGCGACAAGCCCACTTATACGCTGTTTGATACGGGTGCTTCGCACTCGTTCGTGTCGGAGGACTTTGTGGAAGGGTTGAAAGGCGTGGAGCGATTCATAGGCTTGATGATGAGGATACGACTACCCGACGGATCGAAGTTGTTCACCTCTGCCCACTGCAACAGTGAGGAGGAGATCGGGGGTAAGGCGTTTGAAGCACCAACAGTGATACTAAGGATTTCAGCTTATGATTTGATCCTGGGCATGACATGGTGGCATTGGAACAATGCCCAGATCGACAGCCTGTCCAAGAGTATAACCGTGAGGTATGGGGATTCCCACATCGTCATCGAAGGTATTAGACCTATTCCCCCTCTATTTCTATCATCCGTGTAGGCCGTCAAGGCCCACTCACAGGGGGAGGAAGTCTATGAAGTGCTGTTTGAAATTGCTGAGGATAAGGATTCCATCTCTAATATCACGGTGGTGCGGGACTTTGCTGACGTATTCTCAGAGAAGCTGTCAGGGCTACCCCTGTATCGGGAGCAGGATTTCCGGATACAGCTGGTGCAAGGGGCTAAGCCGGCATCTAGAGCTCCTTATCAAATGGCCTCGAAGGAGTTGACGGAGTTTCGAAGCCAGCTGCAGGAACTAGTGGAAGCCGGATTCGTCTGGCCGAGCTCTTCAACATGTGGAGCCCCGGCGTTGTTCGTTAAGAAGAAGGATGGGACACTTAGATTGTGCATCGACTACCGAGCACTGAACAAACTGACAGTCCGAAATACCTATCCACTGCCAAGTATAGATGAGTTGTTTGATCAGCTGGAGGAGGCATATTTCTTCTCAAAACTAGATTTGAGGTCGGGCTATTACCAGCTGCGGATTCAGGAGGACGACATTCCGAAGACTGCTTTCAGTAGCAGATATTGGTTATTCGAGTTTACCGCGATGCCCTTAAGGCTCACGAATGCACCGTCGGTGTTCATTAGCCTCATGAACCGGGTGTTCGAGGCTTATCTGGATGTGTTCGTCATTGTGTTTATTGACAACATCCTCATCTACTCGATGACGGAGGAGGAGCACACACGTCATCTGACGCCGACTCTAGAGAGACTACGGGAGCAACACTTTTTTGCGAAGTTCAGCAAATGCCAGTTCTGGTTGAAGGAGGTGGCCTTCTTAGGCCTTATTATCAGTGGAGCTGGGTTGGCAGTGGAGCCGGCAAAGATTTAAGCAGTTCGGGATTGGCCGCAGCTGAAGGTGGCCACAGACGTGCGGAGTTTTTTAGGACTTGCCGATTATTACCGGAAGTTCGTGGAGGGATTCTCTCGAATTGCCTTCCCACTCACAACCCTGACAAGGAAGGATGTGCCCTTCGTCTGGACCGCGTAGTGCGAGACGTCTTTTTGGTAGCTAAAGGGTCGACTCACCTCAGCACCTATTCTTGCTTTCCTTTGAGGAGAGAAGGATTCCAGGTCTACACTGATGCTTCCTACCAGGGCATGGGAGTAGTGCTGATGCAGAAGGGCCACGTGATTGCTTATGCTTCCCTCCAGTTGAAGAAGCATGAACAAAACTACCCTGTTCATGACTTAGAGATGGGAGCGGTCATGTTTGCTCTGAAAGTCTGGCGACATTATCGTCCACTATGACATATACTTCGATCACAAAAATTTGAAGTATGTGGACACGCAGAAGGAGCTGAATATCAGGCAGAGGCAATTGGTGGAATATCTAGTAGATTACCAGTACGAGATGCATTACCACCCAGGGAAGGAGAACATGGTAGCCGATGCGCTGAGTCGGAGAGCCGCCGCCACCGGAGTAGAGCCCCAAATTATGTCCATGGAGCTAGTGCAGAGATTAGAGGATATGCACTTCACGTTAGTGTCGTCTGATTACCCCAATCTTTATGCGGAGTATTTAGCTGCGATGAGTGCCACAGTTGACATTCGAGACCGAGTCAGAGATGGTCAGAGGCAGGATGCCAAGCTGGAGCCGATATTTCGGGCCTTTGAGGCAGGTACTACTAAGGATTACACATTGAGAGATGACCTGGTATGCTTCAGAGGATAGGTTTATATACCAGAGGGAGGCCAGGTCCGGGAGGATATCATGACGGAGGCCCACTACAGTCGGTATTCAGTACACCCGGGAGTTATGAAGATGACTGCGAATCTAAAAAAGACCATGTACTAGCCAGGCATGAAGAAGGATATCACATATTTCGTGAGCCGCTGCGAGAATGCCAGCTGGTGAAGGCAGAGTGCAGAAACCCCGCAGGATTGTTGTAGCCACTTCTAGTGCCGGAGTGGAAGTTTGAGGATATCACAATGGACTTCATATATGGCCTTCCCCGATCGCGTACGGGAAATGATTCGATCTGGATAATCGTCGACCGGCTGACAAAGGTAGCTAGATTTATCCCTATCAGGAAGGATGACTCGGTTGGTGTGCTGATTCAGAAATTCGTGGAGCAGTTCGTCAGTTATCATGGCATACCCAGGACGATTGTATCGGATCGGGATGGACGGTTTATATCAAGGGAGTGGCGATCAGTGCAGACTTACTTGGGCACCCGGCTGACTTTCAGTACAACTTTTCATCCCCAGACTGATGGGCAGACGGAAAGCACCAACCGGACCTTGGAAGATCTTCTACGACTATGCATTCTGGATTGCAGAGATCCTTGGGAGAAGCTATTGCCATTGGTCGAATTCTCATATAATAACAGCTACCAGTCCAGCATCGGGATGGCTACTTATGAGGCCCCATACGGATGAATGTGTAGGACTCCGCTGTCATGGGTACAGGAAGAGGATCTGAAGATTTTGGGCTCGGAGTTTCTTGAGGACACCGAGACTCAGGTTATCCTGATACGGGGCAGGATGTAAGAGGCACAGAGCCGACATGCTAAGAATTACGATGCTCGACATCGTCATGTGGAGTTTCAGGTGGGGGACCGGGTATTCTTGAAGATCTGACCGATGCATGGAGTTTCATGGGTGCGTGGTCGGAAGAAGAAGCTCAGCCCGAGATATATGGGGCCTTACAGGATCCTGGAGTGGATCGGTCCCTTAGCATACAGGCTAGAACTTCCACTGGAGATGGAAAGTATGTACGACGTATTCCATGTATCTTCTCTTAGGAGGGCTCTACTACGCCCGGAGCAGCAGATTACAGCCACAGATGGGTCGATTGCCTCTAACAGGTCAGTTCACCTGGAGATGGTCTGGATTAACGATAAGGGGATACGAGTCTTGCGCCACAAGAAGGTTCCATTAGTCAAGGTCATGTGGAGAAATCACAGTTAGGAGGAGCACACCTGGGAGCCGCAAGATCTGATGCAATAAAGGTATCCAGAGCTTTTCAGTCAGGTATTCCTCACAACCTCTCGGGATGTTACAATTTACTTTTCATATTTGAAATCCCGTAGGCCTAACTAGAATTTCGAAGACGAAATTTTGTTGTTTATATATTGGTATTTGTAACATCCCTCATACAACTAAACACCCTAGGAGTGGTTTTGTCATGACTAGGTCATGACAAAACCCTATAAGCCCAAAAAGAACTAGTGAACCTAGGAATAAAGGTGATTGGGAGGAATGGTCTGCAAATAGTAGATTCCTAAACCTTAGTTTAGTATGATCATGAGGCTTCACCATGACTCTAAGACACCACCATGACCTCACCAATCTATTAAAAGTCCCTAAGGGTCCACTTGAGTCAACCCAGGATGGCCAAGTTGACCAAGGAACACCTTAGGCCTAAATAGGTCAAGGTGTCCTAACTAAGGGCAATGTGCCCTTAATGAGCCCAACCTGTAACGCCCCAAAACTCAAAAGAGCAACGGGCAGCATTTTAAGCCAAGTCTGGGACTTGGAGCAGGTGACACGGCCTGGGACACGGGCGTGTCCCAGGGCATGTCACGGGCGTGTTGGGCCACGGGTCGCATGGTCGACGTTTTTGCGATCAGCGATCGTCGAGTGTAGGCACACGGCTTGGGACACGAGCGTGTCCCAGGGCGTGTCCTGCTCGGTAAGTCTGCTATTTTGTACTAAGGAGATTACACGGCCTTGGACACGGGCGTGTCCTAGGGCGTGTCTAGCACACGGCATATGACACGGGCGTGTCACATGGCCGTGTCCTTCTCGGGGGAATCATGGATTTTCGACACAAGCCATGACACGGGCCCTGACACAGGCGCGTCACATGTGACACGGGCGTGTCGGTGGCCGTGTCATAGGCCATGTTCTTGTCGGGAATTCCTGGTGACGGCGAATGAGTGACACGGCCATGCACACGGCCGTGTTGCAACCCATGTTCGGCCCAGGTTTTATATTTCAGGCCCCGATCATGGCCGTTCATTTCTTTACTATGGGATCTGACGGCTGGGAGTCGGGTCTGAGGGTTTAAACACGGGAATAGGGTTTAGAAACCCTCATTTCTCTTGAGTGGTTCTCTTTCTAAATCTAGAGAGAGGAGAGAGCAAGGAGGAGGAAGAAGGGCTAGATCCGATCACCGGCGGATCTTTAGAGCTCCAAATCGCGAGCCGACTTTGGATCCACGGATGCAAGGAAATTGCGGTGCTTTCCATTCGCATAGATTTCCATGGCGCCAAGGAATAATGCTAGGGTAACGATTCTCATCTTGAGCATGTGAAGCTCTTCTTCTTTTGCATGGGAAAACCCTTCTCCCGCGAGTGTGCGTCGATTTTGCGGTATTATATGGGGTAGATAAGTAAAGCCTCCCTTTTTAGAGTCCGGAATCGTAGTATGGACATAGGCATGATATGTGAAGCCTACCCGGACATGTTGGTCTTGATCTATGATGTTTTGCTATGCATGGTTGGCCGGAGAAGTCTCCGTGCCTTTGAGTTATTTTCGGGCTTCTACGTGGTAGATTGCATAAGGGAGTCTTGAGGATTAACCCAGGGGGAACCCGAAAATCTGGGCGGAATCAAATTTCTGCCATACCGGTGGCCTGGGAGCCAACCGGGTACATAACGGGGCTATGTATCGTGTTTGAACGATATTTAGGACTGGGGAAGCTTAGCCCGCGTCAAAGGCCAAATGACAACGGTGGGGTGAGCAACGGGATGGTGGACCCCTACCCGCTCCATCTGCTCGGTTAAAGTGACCTAAAGTTTAACGTGGGACTTGCCGAGGTTTGGAGATCGAGTCTAGGCTACGGCTGAAAGGACTAAATGCTCACAAGATTACCGTCCTAGGGGTGGTGGTGGGGTCGAGGACCGGCCTGGGTTCGGACTGGCTTCGCCGAGTAAGTGCCCTGAGAGCACGGGGTTTACGACTTTGTGAGCGTGCACCTGTGATGTGATGCTTATTTCGCTATGTTTCTTGCTTTGCTAACAAGTGTAGGGAAGAAGATTTGCCACCCCGGTTTGGGGGTGGAATCGTTATAATTTGGTCAGCTTTAGCTGACCGTTATTCTTGTTTGCCACCGTTGCGGTGATTTGTGCTTGCAGGTGCTGCGGAGCTGAGCGGCAAATAGCGGGCCAAAGCCCAAGTTGCTGAGCCGGCACTCGAAGACCTTGTTTGTTTACTTATTTAAATCATGTGTGGCTGGCCTGCAAGACGAAGTTTGTAAGACACTGTTTAATTATTGCAAACTCATGTAAGGCCATAAGGCCAGTGCTGGTGTATTAAACATTCCTATATGGTTGTGTAGTGGACATTCATGCTCTGCAGGGTTCTTTATTCTTTGAAACCTTAATAAATTGCTTCTGCTAGATGCTTTGTGTAGGACGTTTTGGATTGGTTGAATGGCATCATTAAGTAACCAACCGGTCTGTCCGTAGTATATGGCACTGGGCCCCGAGCGGACCTACTGTAATATGCTATGCGACGGATAGGGGTGTTACACAACCAACCCTACCAAGGTCTTCCTTGACCTAATGACGGGTCAATGGGTCACCAAAGACCCATTGGGGTCAACCATAGAGCTTGAGGTGACCTAAGTCAACCCTAATCCTAAATGGGTCAAACTGACCTACATAGGGTTAATTGACCTTCCCTTAGCCAAGTGGACCCCACCCATACCCTCCTAACCCTAGAGTGAGGTCAATGGGTCACCAAGGACCCATTGGGGTCAACCCAAGTGGCTAAGTTGACCCAAGTCAACTCAAACCCAAAAGTGGTCAAAGTTCCATTAAAAAGGGTCAAGTGACCTTCAAGGTGCCAAGTCAACCCTACCCATCCCTACCTAGACCCAAGGGGAGGCCAATAGCTCACCAAGGACCCATTGATGGCAACTCAAAAGGTCAAATTGACCTAGGTCAACCCTAATCTAGGTTAGGTCAAACCTAACTCAATTGGGCTAACCTAAGCTCAAGCCCTCTTTTCATTTAGGCTAACCTTATTTCCATAAAAAATATGGGCTAATGGGCTGCCAATAGGCTTGAGTGGTCAGCAAGGTCAACCTTGATTACTAGGAGAGAGAAACGCCAACTCTTTTTTAATAGAGGAGAGAGAAATGATGAAAGAGAGACATTCATTGCCAAGGATGCCAAGGGCCATTCTTCATTGGTTGATCCAACTCCCCATTTAATCCAACCAGGGGGGCATTTTGGTGGCTGTTCATGGTTGGAATGGTGCTACCACACCATGGCCGAATTGAACCTTCAATGGACATTAATGGCCATTAAATCCTTGGCCTCTCCCTTCCACCCTTTATGTCTGGATTCAACTCCTCTGGGTAAGAGGAGGAGTTTCCAGTCGTTTCTTGGCTGGATTGAGCCCACATTCATTCCCCACCACCATGGCCAAAATTCACCTTAAGGCGGCATTAATGGCCACCACCAGCTAAACTCCTCTCCTCCCCCATTTTATCATTTTAAAAGCATTAAAGGACTCAAAGCATTCGTTTCCACCCTTTCCCCGACGATCCCGAGCTACTTCACTGTGCAGGTACAGAACTCCGGTGACTCCTCCATCGCCAATGGCATCCCGGTGATCGACCCTCCTCCATACCGCAAACAACGTCCTCCCCATCCTCTTTTCCTGTGGGTAGATCATAGTTTTAGTTAGGGACAAGATTCGGGCTCAATTGAGCCCGATCGGGAGAAGTTTTCTCCTATTTTTCCGCAAATTAAGCTTGTTGGGATCGCCTGAATCCGCCCCTCTGGCGGCTGTGCCACCGCCTGGCGATAGCCACCACCTCGATGAAGGTTGTGGTGGCGGTGGCCGGCCAGGGAGGTGGTCGGGTGGTCGGAGGTGGCGGCTAGAAGTAGCCCCAGGAAGGGTAAATCCTACACATTGGCTGGAGGAAGAAGATGAGCCAGAGCTGCTGGATCTTGCATCAAGATTCGTGCAGGAGCATTATATTAACATTTCATTTTAATGATTTCTGTCACACTATTTCAATTACTTTGTAAATTAATTTAAAAATACTTAAAGGCTAAAACAGAGAAAGTGGTCAACATATAAATTATAGCCCTATGGGTCTACGTTAATTTAAAATTTATTTAAGTCAATTTGAACATCTGGTTTGACTAGGGCACCCATTTTGGTGGGGGTCTAAACCTAGGGTTAGACAGAAACTAAAATGAGTTCCCCCACTTCATCCCTTGTCCAAATGACCTAAAATTTGGACAAGGAGTCACCCTAATCTATACCTAGGTCCTGCACAAAACTGAGAATTTTTGGGGACAATTTCCTATATTTCTTTAAATTATTTAAATATCCTAGGGTAATTTAATTGGGGGACCAAATGACCACCAAACCCTCCCAAATTTTGGTGAGTGGTCCTTGGGGTCATCATGAGAATCTGTATAAATTTTCACCTCCTTTTGAGTTGATTTGAGTAGGAATTGAACAAACCCTAGCCTTGCCCTTATGAGGGGTATTTAGGACAAAAGTGCACTATGAGTTTTGAGTGGACAAATCACCTCAACATAGGCTTAAATTTGGGCCACTAGTTTGACAAGACATTTAACACCCTCATATGGGTTATGGGGTGGTTTGGGGTAGGATTGCCCTAGGTCCCAAGTTCAAACCCTATGTTAAGACTTTGGGGGTTTGAGAAGGGCATGGGGTCAAATACCCATGTATGGACTTGAAAGTTGGTAGAGAAGATACTAGGGTAGCTAAGGCCATCTGGAAAAAATATTAGAGGATTTGGAGATCGATAAACCCCTCAAAACCCTAACCCTAGTTTAGGGCACAACATTTTTACATGCAAGATAAGCCACCAAAACTTACTGAAAAGCGATGAAATTTGGGTAGTATTGTCATAGGGTTAATTAGAGGCTCTAGTGATTTTATTGGTTATTTTGGAACATTACACATAGTACCTCCCTTAAAGTACATGGAATTGCCCTTGTTAATATTTTATTTATTATGATCACACTGTTTAAGATAAAGTGGTGGAAATTGGGAAGAAAGTGTTTTTGGTCAATATTCTAATGCTTGAATTTTATTATAATTTTTAGATGTGTATTTTTAGTAATTTCTTCACAAGCTTTTAAGAATGCAATGATATTCAAAATTTGGTTTAGAGCTTAATAATTGTTTAAAAATTGTAGAACTCATTTTAAGGTGTACTTAAGTCAATATACACTTGAGGAAATTTTACCATAATTTTTAAGAAAATATTTACAGTAGTTGTTTCAAAAATATAGGAATGAGGATTATTATTTTAAATTAAAATGTGAGCTCATTTTTCACTGAGAAGTTTGGAAATTTTGTCAGAAGAGTTTTAGGGCATATTAGCCATGCCTGAATTTTATTATAATTTTTGGAAGCTTATTTACAATATTTACTTCAATAGCTGTTAATTATGTGATTATGTTTAAAATTATGGACCAAGGCCCAAACCTTACTAAAAATTGGAATACTTTGAATTTACTATTAAATAGTCACCTTATATTTATCATAAATTTGTGGAGCATTTACATGCTTGAAAAAGGTACTTCATGTTCAAACTAAGGTATTTGGATTTCTTAGGAAATTAAATAAATTATCAAGTAAATTAGGAAAATTATGACATTCTGGATTAAGGCTAAACATGTCATGGTAGATCCCCAATAATTATTATAGGGATACTGGAAGATAATTTGGAGTACCTCCCATTGTATACATCATATAGCTTAGGATGGTCTGCGCATAGTAAAACTGCAGAAATCGTGATAACATGTGGTATGGTTGTAATGAGATGGGATTATGTGAAAGATTTGATTTCAAGAGCCTAGACACCTAGAGGGGGGGGGGTGAATAGGTTCTAATCTTTTAAACTATTTAGGCAATTCACAAGTTCTAACACAGCATATAAAATCACAGTTCTTAGAAAAAATAAACACAGCACAACACAACAAGATTTATAGAAGTTCCCCAATTTATGGGTACATCAACTTTCCCCCTTCGCCTATATAGTAGAGAACTTGATTCAGCCAAACTTCCTTCCACTATCTCAAATCCACAGATCTTACAACTCAGAACCTGACAGGTTCCTACAGCTCAGACTTCTTCAAGTCCTACCTCAGATTCTTCCAAAGAACCCTACCTCAGCCAACAACCCTATCTCAACGTTTATCTCCAGACCTATAACTCAGACTTTAATAAGTCCTACACCTCAGGCACTCATCCCTACCTCAGCCTGTATAAATATAGGCTTACAACTCAAGTCTATTTAAGATCTTACAAGAAAAAGTTTATATAAAGAAATAGAAATTTCACCCAGATTGAAATCTAAAAGGGTGAGAGCTTCTTGATCAGTTCTTAAATGACTGAATACTTCAGATCCAACCTGACTGAGCTTCTTCGAAGTATCTTGAATTTGAACAAAATAAGGTTGATCTTTACTTGGTGTTGAAGTTGATATTTGATCAACTTTCTTCTTAAATTCAGAATCAGATCTGAATCTTTCTTGCAGACTTGTTCAGAATCTTCCTTCTTCTGGGCCAGCCTCTTGCTCTCCAATACTTGTTGTTAGTTATATATAATTTGTTCTGTTGAATTCTTATTCTGGTTGTTATGTATTAGCCCTTTATATAGAGTTCATCCATGATTATCGGCTGATCTGGTTTATAACAGACTTCTGACATCACAGACAGATGTGTCAGTCTTGTTACTTATGACAGCTGTCAAGTCTTCAGTTGAGACAACTGACCCTTCATTGGAATTCTTTCTCAGCAAGACACTGTCAGCAAACTACTTCAAATGTGTCGACACAAATAGACCAAGTGTCGACACAATTCTTGATGATGTCGACACAGCTTCCAATGTGTCGACACAGTCATTCTTTATCTTCTCGACACAGCTTCTGTTATATGTGTCGACACAAGTCCTGTGTGTTGACATAACTGCTCCTGGTTTTGACATAGCTGATGCTGACAGATGGCGTTGAGTGTATGTCCAGACGTCGTTGAGTGTGTGTCGACACAAGTTCTGTGTATCGACACAAGCCTTTCAGACTAGGTATAGCTGTTGTTGATAGATGGCATTGAGTGTGTGTCGACACAAGTCCTATGTGTCGACACAAGCCTTTCAGACTTAGTATAGTTGTTGTTGATAGATGGCGTTGAATGTGTGTCGACACAAGTCCTGTGTGTCGACACAAGCCTTCTTCAGGTGTCGACACAATTCCTGAGTGTCGACACATGCCTTGCTTCTGGTGTCGACATAACTCCTGGGTGTCGACACAGCTCTTTCTTCAGGTGTCGACACAATTCCTGGGTATCGACACAACTCCTGCTTCCGGTGTCAACACAATTCCTTACAAGTGTCGACACTTGTACTTAGAAATTTTCCTGCATTTCTTAAACCTTCACACTGAAACTCAACATCCCATCAAATATAAATTGATGTACATCATTGAGTACAAAGAGGCTTCTCCAAATCTGGTACATAATTTCCAGTGTACCCAAAAATCTTCCCTTATTTGGAGAAGTCATAACCCTTAGTCAATGATATACACAACACATGATAAAACAAAGAAAAAATATGTGTACATCCATTTCACAGAAGGGTAACATATAAACACAAATAACAGCTAATATCAACACTGAAAATGATATCATTCATTAAACAAAAAATTGTTTAGCTTTATAGATTTCTTAATAGAACAGAAAGATTATATTGTTCTACATACTATCCTATCTATCCTAAGATTGACTAGGCTTCTTGATTACTATTCCTTTGCCAGACTTGATCTTAGCTTGCACATTAGCTTCAGTATCATCAGCTGGTTTCTTCCCTTTTAGATCCTTCTTTTTGAGTTCTTCAGCCTTAATCTTCTCCTTTCAAAGTAATGATAAGTTGGAAATTACTTGTTAGGCTCCACAGAGTTAGAAGGTAACATTCCAAACTTTTATATCCCTTCTGAACTGATGTAAGGCATCTTGCCTTTTCTGATATTTACCCCATTCTTGTTCAGAGTACCATTTTCCTTTATCATGCATATTGTCTTTTACAGCTTTTCAGGCAGTAAGAATAATATTTCTGGAGGTTGGACTCCATTGCTCAAAATCAGGCTTTAATTCTGCCTATTCTTTGAATCTTTTCTTAGAAAACGTAGCCTCTTTCTGAGCATCCTTAGCAGCATCAGACATATCAACTTTTTTAATAATAACATTTTGAACCTCCTGTGGAGGGCTATACATATGTTGTACTTCTTGCTGTACTTCTTCAAAATCAGCTGGAGGATATATGACTTGTGCAACTTCCTGCTGAACCCCTTCAAAGTGAGCAGGTTGAATACCAAATTCCGTAGTTTCATTATCATCACAGAGGGGTGGATATCCAAGAGTAGCTATGATGGTATTAGATACCCATTTAGCATGCTCAGAGCTAGCTTTGACTAACATTCTCTCCCCCTTTATGGCTTCTCTGGCCACATGATCTCTCAGATCATTCTTCTGAAACCTTACATGACCAGCCAGATATTCTATACCTTCTTTGTAGTAGGCTTTAAATTTAGTCAGGTGATCAGAAATAGTCTTTTGAGAAGCTTCAATGGTTGTTTGGACAGCAGCTAGATCTGCTTGTATTTGCTTGGATACTTCAGTTTTCAAATCAGTAGCAATACTTCCCAGTTTTTTGTGAATTTCATTATGTGAGTCCTTGAGATTTTCATTTGATCTGAATTGATTTTCTAAAATATATCCTTTCTTGACTGCAATGTCCTCAACTTTAGTCTTTATCAGCTATTGTTGCTCAGCCAAATATACTACAACATTACCTCCCTTATGGAAGCAATCTGTCATCTCTTTCTTATTCAAATTGACTTCAAATATGATGGATTTAATGTATTGAGCTAGCTGGAACTGCAGTTCTTTATGTGACTCATTCACATACTTCTCCAAAGATTGTCTTTGCTCATCTAACTTTACTTGCAATTAAACCATCAGTGAACTTAAGTCCATCTCTTGAGTAGATGGTTGAGAGACTATTTGTAAGGCTTTCTTATAGCTTGTGCTCCATTTCCTGATAGTAACCAGCTTCCTTTTCTTAGCCATGGAGGCTTCTTCATCATCAGAAGATTGTGATGAGCTTTGTATATTCACAGTTTCGTTATCTGTAGGGGCATGCTGAGACATCTCCTCCTCAGTTCCTTGTATATCTTTCTCAAACCTTTGATGCTCCTTTTCAGTCCTTGTTTCATTGATATCAGGGAACAGTTCTTCCAAAGTGAACTCCTGCTGCATCTGAATAGGAGGAACAAGGTTGTCTTTATGAACTAATTGTTCCCTCTGGTCATATAGATCTTTGTCCAGGGTCTTCTCAACACTGGAGCAGTGGACTTGCTCATCTTGAGCATGATCTGTCATTTGCACATCTTGTGCTTCATTCTCAATATTTACCTGTGCTTCCTTGTTTATTTCTGATACAACATCAATGACAGTATCAACAACATACTCACTTTCTAGAGCAGCTTTAGCAATGCCTCCCCCTTGGGCAGGCATCTGTGATTGTTTAGTGTTTTGGACATTTATTTCAGTATTCTCTCCCCCTGGAGTGGAGAATATCTGATTATCTAGTTGCTGACTGCTCTCTACTTGAGCTTGAGCTTCTTTTTCCTATTGGTCTTCATCTGAGCTGAAGACCACTTCTTTTTCAGAATCACTAGAGGATTCTGCTTCTTGGACAATGGTTTTCTTCTTTCTATCCTTCTTTACCTATTTATGTGGAGTAAAAACTTCCTTTGTCAAGACTCTATCCCATCTAGATAGAATCCTCACATCCATCCTTATGTAATTGATCTTAGAACCTGACAGTTGATTCATAACATCTGGGATAGTGGAAGCTAGATACAAGCTTAGTATTCTACTCGTATTTGGCTTCTTAATACCTTCTTGAATCTTATCAAAAACTACTGATGACCAGTCTGTTTTTACACTGAATATGACTCTGGTCATAAGGTTGAACATGTAAGCAGAAATTCTATCATGACCACCTGTCTTGCAGAGAATTACCTTTCCTATGATCTCTGAGAGAAATTTACCTTGGGAATTTATTCCCTTCCTGGTAATGGAGGATCCTACCTTGGTATTTGGATTCAGTCCACACCAACTGAGTGCATCCTTCATCATTGATGGAACAATATCATCATCTTCTTTAACTCTAGGGAGTGGAAGCGACTTCCTGATCTTCTTCTGTGAGAGTTTCACTCTTTTACCATGAATAGTGGCTTTCATCTTCTTTCCTTCAGAATCCACAGTTACAGACGAGTAGAATTCAAGCACTTCCTTCTTCCAAATTTTTGTAGGTTCGGAGACTAAATACTCAAACCCATTCTCTGAGATTAGGGTAAGCACACCCTTGATTTCTTATAGAGCTATCTCAAATCCCCTACAAACTAGCTCGTATCCTTCATTGATCATGTCGTCCTGGTGTGGAGCAATTGACGAAAGAGAGAGAAGGGAAGAGAAGAGAATATCTTAGTCGACACAAAGTCTAGAGTCAAGAATTCTTAAAGCGTAGTCGACCAGATTTTGTCTTCTTCTATTTATAGACTACTAGTAAAGGGTAGGTCAAAAGACACGCCTTACTGAGTAATAATACTAGTCGACAAAAATATACATGTATCAATAGTAATGACTTAGGTCACGACAAAACTTTATTTTAGTCGACACGTCTATGTGTCGACATACTTGTGCCAGTGTCGACACAGACTATCAAAGACTCGACAGAGAGTGTCGACACCAATTTTTGTGTGTCGACACAAAAATATATTAATACAAGGTCTTGACAGAGTTGTTTCTACACCAACTTTTCTGTCGACACAGATACTATTTCTTTGTCGACATAATTCTTTTATTTGTCGATATAACTAAATGATAGTGTCGACACAGTTAGCATGTGTCGACACAATTTTCTAACTAAGACAATATTTCTTGAGAAATTTCGGACTTACAGATACTACTTGAAAAAATTTTTGCTGACATATCACCTTATTCTTGGTCCAACATACCTAATTCAATTTTAAAATAATTGAACTTACTTTCATCCAGAGGTTTTGTAAATATATCAGCAATTTGGTTGTTAGTGTTTACAAATTCTAGATTTATGTCTTCCTTTTCAACATGTTCTCTGATGAAATGAAATCTAATTTCTATATGCTTAGTTCTACAGTGTTAAACATGATTTTTAGCAATAGAAATAGCACTAGTAGAATCACAAAACAATAGAATTCTACTTACCTTGATGTCATAGTCTTCAAGTTAATGTTTTATCCATAAAACCTGAGCACAGCAGCTGCCTGCAGCTATATATTCTGATTCAGCAGTGGAAATAGCCACACTTTTTTTCTTCTTACTGCTCCATGACACCAGCCTACCACCTAGGAATTGACATGTTCCAGTGGTACTTTTTCTGTCTTCTCTACAGCCTGCAAAGTCTGCATCTGAAAAACCTATTAGTAAGAAATCACTATTCTTAGGGTACAAAAGACCTAGATTAGGTGTGCCCTTAAGATATCTCAAAATTCTCTTGACAGTAGTAGAATGAGATTCCTTTGGGCAAGCTTGGTACCTAGCACAGACACATGCAGCATACATAATGTCAGGTCTACTTGCAGTGAAGTAAAGTAGGGAGCCAATTATCCCTCTATACAAAAACTCATCAACAGGTTTTTCTACTTCATCTTTGCTTATAGGCATACTTGTTCCCATAGGAGTTTTCATGGTGGAGACTGTCTCCATGCCATATTTCTTTATTAACTCCTTGGTGAACTTAGACTGAGATATGGACAATCCATCATCAGTCTGTCTTACTTGGAGTCCCAAGAAAAATTTCAGCTCACACATGCTGCTCATTTCAAACTTCCCTTGCATAAGTTTGGCAAACTTACTACAAAGGTTGTTTTCAGTAGAACAAAAGATAATGTCATCAACATAAATCTGGACTAGCATGATCTTACCTTTTGATTCCCTAAAGAATAGAGTCTTGTCTATTCTCCCTCTTAAAAATTTATTCTCAATAAGGAAGGCAGACAAAGTTTCATACCAAGCCCTAGGGGCTTGTTTCAAACCATATAGAGCTTTCTTAAGCCTATATACATAGTTGGGATAATGAGAATGAACAAAACCTGATGGATGTTCTACATATACTTCTTCCTTCAAGTCTCCATTCAGAAAAGTTGACTTGACATCCATTTGGAATACTTTGAAACCTTGAAAAAGCTGCATAAGCCAGGAACAATTTTATAGCTTCCAACCTTGCCATTGGGGCAAAAGTTTGATTAAAATCTATCCCTTCTTCCTGTCTGTAGCCCTTTGCTACCAGTATGGCTTTGTTCTTAATTATGGTGTCATTCTCATCTAGTTTATTCCTGTAGATCCACTTGATTCCTATAACATTGTGATCCCTTGGTTTAGGAACCAAATCCCAGACTTTACATCTTCATAATTTATTCAGCTCTTCTTGCATGGCATCAATCCAGCTTGTGTCTAGCATGACTTCTTAAAACTTCTTAGGTTCTATCTGTGATAGAAAACTTGTACATAGAACAGTGTTCATGCTTTTTCTCCTGGTTAGAACTCCCTGGCTTGCATCATAAATGATTTGGTGTGTTGTATGATCCTTCTAGTGTCCTCTACCTGGAGGAAATCTGTCAACCTCTTGGTCTTCTTATATTTCCTCATTCTGATGCACTTCATTATCTTCATCTTCATCCAGTGAGTCTTGTACTCCCCCTGGATAGTTTCCATCCTTTTCTTCATCCATTCTTGCAGGTTGGTCCTCACTAATAGTCAGCTTATCCATCCTTTCCTTTAAACCTGTAGAGCTACTAGAAGAGCTAAACAGTTCACTGTTAATTAGACTCATAAAATACTACATGGACTGATTCTTCTACAACTTGGGTTGTAAAGTTGTAGATCCTGTATGCCCTACTGTTATTGTTGTGCCCAACAAATATCTCATCTAGGGATTTGGCAGCAAACTTAGTTTGGTAGTGCTTACCATTAACTAGGACATAATATTTGTTACTAAAGATTTTAAGGTAGGAAATATTTGGTTTTCTTCCTTTCATAATCTCATAGGGAGTCTTCATATGTCTTTTATTGATGGAAGCTCTATTGAGTACATGACATGCAGTATTTTCTACCTCAGACCAGAAGTATTCAGGGAGAGAAGTGTCACTTAGTAGTGTTCTACTTGCCTCAATTAGAGTCCTATTCTTTCTCTCAATAACTCCATTTTGCTGGGGAGTTCTAGGTGAGGAGAACTTCTGATGAATCCCAAGTTCTTCACAGAACTTTGTCATACACTCAGACTGAAATTCAATTCCATGATCACTTCTTATTTTGACCACTGAATTGTTAAATTCATTCTAAATTTGTCTAACAAAAGTCTGGAAGACAGTAGGGGTTTCAGATTTCTGCCTCAAGAAGAAAACCCATGTAAATCTAGAATAGTCATCCATAATAACTAAAGTGTATGCTTTCCTACCTAGACAATGAACTGGCATTTGACCAAATAAATCCATATGTAGGAGATATAGACATCTCACTGAATCTTTGGTAACAAGTCCATGGAAAGAGGTCTTGGTCTGTTTGCCCTTCTGGTAAGCTGAACAAACACCCTCTTTAATGCACTTGACCTGAGGACCATTCCTCACTAACCCCATACTAAATAATTGTCCTAATAACCTATAGTTCAGATGAGCTAGCCTCTTATGCCATTGGACACACTGTGATGCTTTCTCATCTGCAACTAGACAGATAGGTGAGTTGTTATACTCATAATCAAGTTTAAGACAACATAAATTCCCTTTCCTAGTGCCAGTCAGAATGATCTCTTGATCACTTGACCTCTTTATTTGGCACTCACCCTTGAGGAAAGAGGTGTCATACCCAAGTTCACTTAGTTGACTTATGCTAATTAGGTTATGTTTCAGACCTTTCAAATAAGCCACTTGAGTGATACAGATAGAGTTACTAGAAATGTTACCAAACCCTTTGATGACACCTTTTTCTGATCCACTAAAGATTACTTTGGGTCCATTTTATATGGGAGAATAGTCCTTCTAAATCCTTCTTGTTCCAATCATGTGCCTAGAACATCCACTATCCAAGTAACATATAGGGGTGTGGCCACTTGGACTCACCTACATCAAATAAAGATTTACCCATCCTTAGAACCCAAATTATTATTGGGTCCTAGGTTCAAGTTAGCTTGAAATCTGACATGCTTACCTGCAGCCTTTTTGACAGGTAAATAGGCCTTATTTTGAATACTAGAATTGAACCAACAATCAATGGCAAAGTGGCCCACCTTGACACAACACCAGCACTCAAATCTATTGTACCTTTTCTTAAGTACAGGCTTCTCAACATTGTTTCCAGCATTCCTTTTAAGTGTAGGTGCTGGAGCAGCATACCCCAAGGATTCCTTAAGAACATGATGGGTTTGGTTATAGGGTGCCCTATTAGCATATGCACCTTGCCATTGAGATCAACATAATCACAGTGACCATGAGTGAGGTCATGATCATACCTGTTAGTAGGTTTAATCACTTTTCTAAATGAAACAGGGGGTTTCATAGCTAGTGGCTGAACTGGGCCTTTGCCTTTTTCTTGAGAATTGGATACCCTTGTTCTTTCCTTGAAGCCTAGTCCTATATTTCCTTTATGAGATATGAAGTTATCTATTAAAGGCAAGAAAGACTTTGGCTTTGAAAATTTAGCCACTAGATCCCTTTCTTTCTGGAGTCTTACTTTCAAATTTTTTGATGTGATTTTCTTTGAAGGAGATTGTGCCCATCTGAATAACAGTTATGTTTTTCAATTTGGCAACCTCATTCAATTTCAAATCTATCAGATTGGCTGAATCTGTTGCAACCTATTTGAGAGATTCAATTTCCTTGGCTTGCTTCTTGACAAGAAATTTGCTCCTCTTAAGTGCTTGCAACAAACCACCATACTCATCAATTAATTGATGTATATCTCCCTCAGATTCAAAACCATCCACTTCTCTTGAAGTTGATGCTAATGATTCTGATCCAGTAAAATAATAAGAAGCTAAGGATGGACTGAATACCTTACTTAGACCAGGCTGATCAAGGCACTGATCTTCTTTTGAAAGAGCCATCAGCCCTTTACAACAATAGTCTTCACCTCTATTTATGGAATCCAGCATTTGCAAGAATTCTGATTCCATAGAATCCTCTTCTATAGTAAACCGCCCAATATAAGCTTCTGCATCATCTTCTTCTCCAAATTCTGAGGATGAAGAGTCAGTCCAACTCTTCTACTTCTGGGCAACCAAGGATTTCTCCTTCTTGCCCTTATTTTAAGGCTTTTTCTTATCCTTAGTCTCCTTTCTCTTATCAGGGCAGTCAGATATGACATGTCTAGGCCTATTGCAGCAATAACAAACAATTTTAGAGGTAGTTTGCTTACTAGGATTAGAGGCATACCTGTCCTCCTTAGAAGTCTTCTTCTTCTTGTAATAATCATCCTTGAAGGAGGATGAAGATGGCTTGGTTCTCCATTTCTTCTTCTTCATGAACCTCTGAAACTTCTTTGTAAAGGCAGCAAAGTCTTCATCAGAATGGTGGTTGTCTGATGTACTGATGTCAAGATTTTCTACTTCCGCCTCAAAACTTCTTCTGGGTGGAGAAGGGGACTTTCTCCTACCCTTCCTTGTGGCTTTAGCTTTGACGGATACTGACTTGTCTTTCTACTCAGACCTACTGCTTTTCTCCTCTTCTTTTCTGGTGATGAGCTGCATCTCATAAGATAGCAGTTTTCCAAACAAGGTTGGTGGAGGTGTATCAGCAAGCCTGACCACCTCTCTGATGGCACATATTTTGTATCCCAGTCGTTGGTCAATGACCTAAGAAACTTATCATTCAATTTATATGTGTTAAAGACTCTTCCATAGGTCATTAGCTCATTTACAATTCTAAAGACTTCTGGTAATATTCTGCTATGCTGTTTGACTTAGCTTGTCTGAAGCTTTCATATTTTTGATTCAACATAGATTTCCTATTCTCTCTAACTTCTTCAGTTCCCTCCATGTAGACAATCAAGGTGTCCCACATCTCCTTGGAGGTTTTGCAATATACAAAATTCTGAAATGTGGCATCAACTATAGCACTTACAATTATGTTTTGTGCTCTTTTGTCTAAAGTTACAAGAATGATCTCATCCTTAGTCATTTCAGAATAGCTCTTAGGAGTTTTGAGATTAGCATCAAGAGCTTATATATTCATTGGAATGAAAGGACCTTCTTGTACTGTGATGTAGATTCTAGGATCAGATGTTTCCATGAATAATCTGACCCTTTCTTTCCATATCCCAAAGTTTTCTTTATTGCAGATGGGCATTTTCATGGATCCAAATTCCTTTTGATTCTCATTTGAACCTATTCTGGCTAAATGTTAATTGCATTAGAGATTTACTCAGACTGTTAGGTCTATTTTTGAGCAACCTCCCTCTGATACCACTTGAAAGATTTGATTTCAAGATCCTAAACACCTAGAGGAGGGGGTGTGAATAGGTTCTAATCTTTTTAACTATTTAGGAAATTAACAAGTTCTAACACAGCATATAAAATCACAGTTCTCAGAAAAAATAAACACAACACAACACATGATTTATAGTGGTTCCCCAATTTATGGGTACATCTACCTTTCCCCTTCGCTTATCCAGTAGAGAACTAGATTCAACCAAACTTCCTTCCACTATATCAGATCAAAAGATCTTACAACTCAGAACCTTATAGGTTCCTACAGCTCAGACTTCTTTAAGTCCTACCTCAGATTCTTCCCAAGAACCCTACCTCAGGCAATAGCCCTACCTCAGCCTTTATCTTCAGGCCTATAACTCAGACTTAACAAGTCCTACACCTCAGACACTCAACCCTACCTCAAACTTTATAAATATAGGCTTACAACTCAGATAAATATAAGATCTTACAAGAAAAAGTTTATTTAAAGAAATAGAAATTTCACCCAGATTGAAATCTAAATGGGTGAGAGCTTCTTGATTAGTTCTTGAATGAATGAATACTTTAGATCCAACCTGACTGAGCTTCTTCAAAGCTTCTTGAATTTGAACAAAATAAGGTTGATCTTTACTTGGTGTTGAAGTTGATCTTTAATCAGCTTTCTTCTTAAATTCAGAATCAGATCTGAATCTTTTTTGCAGACTTGTTCAGGACCTGCCTTATTTTGGGTCATCCTCTTGCTCTCCAATACTTGTTGTTAGTTTTATATAATTTGTTCTGTTTGATTCTTATTCTGGTTGTTATGGATCAGCCCTTTATATAGAGTTCATCCATGATTACTGGCTAATCCGGTTTATAACGGCCTTCTGACAGTACTGACAGATATGTCAGACTTATTACTTATGAAAGCTGTCAAGTCTTCAGTCGTGACAACTGACCCTTTATTGGAATTCTTTCTCAGCAGGACACTGTCAGCAAACTACTTCAAATGTGTCGACACAAATAGACCAAGTGTCAAAACAATTCGTGATGATGTCGACACAGCTTCCAATGTGTCGACACAGTCATTCTTTATCTTCTCGACACAATTTCTGTTGTATGTGTCGACACAAGTCCTGTGTGTCGACACAACTTCTCCTGGTCTCGACATAGCTGATGCTGACAAATGGCGTTGAATGTATGTCCAGACATTATTAAGTGTGTGTCAACACAAGTCCTGTGTGTCGACACAAGCCTTTCAGACTCAGTATAGTTTTTGTTGATAGATGGCGTTGAGTGTATATCGACACAAGTCCTGTGTGTCGACACAAGCCTTTAAGACTCAGTATAGCTGTTGTTGATAGATGGCATTGAGTGTGTGTCGACACAAGTCATGTGTGTCGACACAATCCTTCTTCAGGTGTCGACATAATTCCTGAGTGTCGACACATGCCTTGCTTCTGGTGTCAACATAACTCCTGGGTGTCGACATAGCCCTTGCTTCCGGTGTCGACACAATTCCCTAGTGTCGACACAACTGCTACTTCAGGTGTCGAAACAATTCCTTACAAGTGTCGACACTTATACTTAGAAATTTTCCTACATTTCTTAAACCTGCACACTGAAACTCAACATCCCATTAAATACAAATTGATGTATATCATTGAGTACAGGGAGGCTTCTCCAAATCTGGTACATAATTTCTAGTGTACCCAACATTATGTTTACTAATTTTGGAAAGTGGATTGTAGTATACCATTGGAAGATAGGAAGAGTAGGATTGTAAAGTGGCCTAAGATTAGGTTGTACTCGGGATCGACAAAAGATCGTCTATCCTATAAAGATGGAGACAGGGTCAAAACTCATTAGGGTTAGAACCAGTGCAATACTAAAGGGATCGGGAATCGGGTAGTAACTAATAATAATAAGTGCCTTGCAAAAGGGAGTTTTGGGCTTCAGCCCATCGTCATTCCTAGTGCCCTTTGAGAGCCCTTCACAAGGTATGCCGGTGGGCAGTCCCGGGCTAACCTAAACTATAGGCAAACTAAATTTTAAGAGTAACTAGCATAATTAGGGATTCACTTTAACTCACCTCGATTTTTCGGGATGTTAGGTTGGGTCACACGGGCAGTAGGCTCGATGGTTTGGTGATGGGAAGGTTGGCCCGGCAAGCTGTAGCTCGGTTGTTGGTTGTGACGGACGGGATGGTCTTTGGAGCTTTAGCTCAAGAGGTAATACATAAGGTTGCATGTGCATAAAGTATAAGGTGGTGGGTCTTCGGTATTGGAGGGTCAATTCACCAACGCCAATACGTCAACTCGGCAAGTGTGGTTTATCACTTCGCCATATAAAGTCTGGTGCGCCAGCCGACAAGAGTACGCAAGAGCTCTGCTTAGTGCACCAGCGTCGAGTCATATGATAGGTCTTACTGGTAGTGCCACTACGGAGGTATCCAGGGAGGTTAGGCTCCATAAAGGGAGAACTAAAGTTCTGTGTACACAGAGGCGAGTTGGTGAGTTGCGCTTGCATGTTCACATCATGACATACTTGCATTTCATAGCATAACCATTCCATATAACCCTGACACCTATTGTATAAAGTGGTATGGGACGCTTTATATAATAGGCCCTACAAAACGACCCCTTGGTTTATAAGTTCACGTGAGCGTGCTTATAAGTTAAGGTTTTTATTCAATAAATATATATGTATGCTTGCTAGAAAACCGACACCCTATCGTATAAATTGGTATGAGACTTTTTATACGATAGGATCCCTGTAGAAGATCCTTAGCTTATGTGTTTTCATATAAGTTAAGGTTACATATTATATATTTAGTCTTTCTTAATTCCATTACTGTCACATGTACTCTTATAATTGCTAAATTAGTTCCGTCATCACATGTTATTTGTTAATCTCCACCTTCATTTCCTCTCCTTTTCTCCTCCCCACTCGGTGCCTAGGAGCCATGGGGGATGGGGTGTGGGATGATAGGACTTAGTCTTTTAGATTAACGGTTTTCGAACCACATCATTTTAGGGGACCGTGGAGCCCAACATGGAGGAGCAACCCCGGAGATCGGCACGCTTGGAGATGGGATAGTCCAGTACCGGAGTTCAGACAGTTGGGACTGTGAGTCCCGATCACTAGTAGTTATTTTAGTTTTGCTTCCGCGATGAGAGATATGTAGTGAGGACATTGATGTACCGGGCATGAGCCAAAGTTTCTGTACTTTTATTATATCTATGGACACTCTCTTTGTGGAGAATATTTATTATACATATGATTCTGGTGGACTTGTTGAGTTTCATTCTTACTCTTATAGTTTTGCTACATTTTCTACGATCGATATGGCCGGTAGGGTTGGCGTTTTGTAGTGACAACCTTCTCAGGCATGAAGGTAACACCACAAAGCGATGGTTCTGGGCCTAAGACCCCGGTGGTGTAAAAAAAGGGGTCTTACACCAATTGGCTTTGATTTGATAGGGGTTATATGTGACTAAAGTTTGGTTCCTTAAGTGTGAACTTAGGGTTTAGGATTTTTGGTTCATGGTGGGGCCAAACTCCTCCCAAAAAAATGGTTGGGGTATGAATAGAGCCTCGAGTTCAGTAAAGCCACCCACTTGAAGAGTTTGGGATGGGTTAGGGTAGTTGAGCCCTAGTACCCTAGTTCAAGCTTAAGGTTGAGTATTTTAGGGTTTGTAAAGGACTTAGGCTGTTTAGCCATTGATTGGGCTTGGGGCTTACCCCATGGCTTTCTAGGGTGAAATAATACCCTAGGGTTGATGTAGGTAGTTGTTGCACTCAAGCACATCACTTAATTCACATTAGGTCTAATTAGGCCCTTGCACCTTAAAGAATAATTTTGGGGTCCTATGATCTTGGATTTCCATGAGAGGATGGTAGGTGACTTATTAGTATAATATTAACCTTTTAAATATATCACATGTGGTTTGGATAAGTTTACATGTGGATTCCTTTAAAAGTGCACTATTAGGAGTTTTATTAAAGAATTATTATATGTAACTTCCCAACATTAAATTTGAATGAAATTTTGTCAGTTATGTTTTAAGACCATAACAAAGCTTTGGGAATTTTATTATGAATAGGAATTTCTTATGAACTAACCACTGACTAAAAACTTTTGAAATTTAGTCATAGGACCGTTAATGACATTGTAAATCTCTGTAAATTTTTATGGAATTTTTGGAAGCCTTTTTATGGGAGTTTCTTCACAAGGTGATAGTTTTAAAGTACAATTAATTGACTTTATTATAGTACCTAATGAGCTTTATAAATTGTAATTCTTGGTCATAGACTCTTTCTGGTCACCCTTGAGGCTCAGTAATTTTTCCATAATTTTCTATTGTTTAAATTTAGTACTTTCTTCATTACCCACAATTAATAGATTTATATTTGGTTAATTAATTAGAGGCCAAATCATTTGAGGAAAATCATGAAACATAGTATTCTCTGATATTTAGGCATCATATGGAGTTTATAATTCTTGTATGACCATACCTTAAGTAGACCTAGTACTTCATGTTCAAATTAACCATGGATTAGTTCTGGAAGAAATTAATTAAATACCAAATTTAATTATAAAATTATGAATCTCTAGATTTTGGTTAAATATATTATGGTATGCCCTTAATAAATATTTCATGTCTTTTGGATGAAGATTTGGAGTACCTTCTATCATGAACATCACATAGCTTAGGTTGGTCTGCATATAGTAAAACTGCAGAATTTGAGATAGAATGTTAAGAGAACATAGGATCTGGGGTCTTGATAATTGCTGAATTTGGTGAGTGGAAATGAGTTCATAATGAGGGAAATGTGGTTGGACTAGTGTAGGTGGTGCTCGGGGTCGACGAAAGCTCGTCTTTCCTGTAAGGAGAGGAAGAGTCTTAATACATTAGGGTTAGATACAAAGTAATATAAAAAGGGATCGGGTAATGGGTAATAACCAATAATAGTAAGTGCATTGGGAAAGGGAACGATGGGCTTCAGCTACCATCATAGTTCCTAGTGCCCTTTGAGAACCGTTCATCGAGTATGCCGGGGGCAGTCCTGGGTTAACCTAAACCGTAAGAATAATAAATGTTAAAGAGCAATTAGTATAACCAGTGATTCACCATCACACACACCCCGTTGACTCGGGAGGTTAGTTTGTAAGGTTATCCGAGCGGTAGGTTCGGTGGTACATGTAACGTACAGGATAATCCGGGGAGCCGAGGGCTCGGAATAATTTGGCTACATAGATAAGGTGTTGGGTCTTCGGTATTGGACGGTCGTTCGCACCGACGTCGACACATTGACTCGGCGGGTGTGGTTGACACTTGGCCATGGAAAGTCTTATGGATATGGCCAGCATTAGTACGTGGTGACTCTAGGTTGTGTCCTTCTAGAGGCGTACGTAAGGGCTAGGTCTGGTAGTGCGTATACCCGCCTAGGAGTGGGAGGCCCGACCCACTGTCTCCGTTTGCCACCACGGAGGTTCTTAGGAGTGAAGCTAGCTTCCCAAATAGGGGAAACTAAAGGTCTGTGCACATAGAGTCGTGTATGTGAGTTGCACTGCATGAGCATTAACCCGTATAACATTGCATACCTTGACATCATCATTCAACCCTTACCACTAATGTACAAATCGGTATGGGAAAGTTTATACATTAGGCCTTACAAAACGACCCCTTAGCTTATAGGCTTGTGTGGGCAAGTTTATAAATTATGGTTATTTTCTAAATTACTTATTACCTGCTTACAACATGTCACCCTATCGTATAAATTGGTATGGCACTCTTTATACGATGGGAGCCTTGCAGAAGATCCCTTAGCTTATAAGGACGTTTGGGCACCTTATAAGTTGAGGTTACATATTTCTTTCTTTACCTTTCATTTATTTACCATTACACTTTACTTGCCTTACATTGTTGTACCTTATAGTGTATTTGTTACGGTAGACCCACCACCATCTGCTTTCCTTGTACTCTCCACTTTTGAAGCTTCCCTTTCCTTCTCCCCGCTTGCTGTCTAGGGGCCATGGGGGAGGGGTAGAGGATGATAGTGCTTAGTCTTTTGACTAATGGTTTTCGTACCACAACATTACATGGGCTTCAGATGGTGGACAAGGACCAGCAGTAGGGGGACTAGCACCAGCGGAGTACGGTGCGGATAGAGGTGGGCCAGTCTAGCACCTGAGCTCTAGTGGCCAGCTCCGTGAGTGTTTATTCTTTTCTTTAGCTTCCGCGAGTGGTTGTAGAGAGGATCTGATGTATCGGGCTTAAGCCCTTTTTATATCCAGTTTTTTTACATTTCAGTACTCTCTCCTTTATCTATGGACATGATGTGATTTCCTTTACACATTTATTACATGTGATTGTGGACTTATTATTATCTAAACTATGTTTATGCTTCTTTCTCTTTGGTGATCGTAAAGGCCGGCAAGATCGGCGTTTTGTAGAGGCGACCTTCCCGAGTGTCGGTGCCACCGCAAAATGGCGATTCCTGGCATAAGACCCTGGTGTTTGAAAGAGAAAAAAAATGGGGTCTTACAAGTGGTATCAGAGCGTCGATACAAAGAGAAGAAGTCCACAAAACCCTAGGCCACCCCCGCGCGAGCTTAGTTTTTGGACAAACTAGCAGCGGAAGCAGTGGTGGGCCCATAGGGTAAACCACATGTAAAAGTCCACTCTATCTCTTCCATTCATTCCATTTGTACGCTATCTAACAATTGGAATTCTTCCTTGTAGCCTGCGATGAACCCTATCCCATAATAGGGGACACCTCAGGCTCAGAATATGCTTCTACCCCCGTCGGCTCTAGCTCCGTTCCCGCAGACGGAGATGGGGCAAACACTGACGACCATTCTGGAGGCCTTCAGGGCTCAGTAAGCCCCGGCTCCACAGCCAAATCCCGGGGCCAACTCGATGAGTGCCTTTTAGGGATTTTCTCCTCCATCCTACCTAGGGATGGATTTAGCAGTCCGCACAGAGGTGTGGGTTGATCTCATCTATGAGATGTTGGCAAGAATCTGATGCCCGACAGAGGATGAGTTGCTTTGGAAGTTTCCTGCCTAGAGTCACATGGAAAGAGGTTATGGAAGTCACAGCTGGACACTAACTTTGTTGGTATGGATTACGCAAGACATCTCCTGGGAGGAGTTCAGAGCAGCATTACTGGGACACTTTGTACCTCAGTCGGCGCGGGGTGAGTTGGAGGATAGGTTACTGTAGTTGAGGCAAGACAACAGGACGGTGCTGGAATATTACCAGGAGTTTACTCACCTAGCACGCTATGCGGACACATATCAGTCTAATGATGCGGGCAATGCCAGGAGATTCTACAAGGGTTTGCAAGATGACATGAGATAAGCCCCCCTCTTCATCTCTGAGGGGAGATTGTCCAGGATTATGGAGATGGCCAAGAAGAGAGAGGCAGACCAGCTTACGGTCAGAAGCTGGAAGAGACCGGCTGACGATGTAGTGATTGGAGGTCGTAGAGACCGTCCTCGAGGCCAGATCATTGGGGAAAGGAGGAATGGTTATATACCCCATAGGTAGGATAGGAAGGAGCAGAGGAACCCGGGGGTACTAGCTCCCCAAGCTTTATAGATGCTAGAGATGCCAAGGAAAGTAGAGAAGGCACCGACCTGCTTCCGGTGCAATCAGCCGGGACACTTCAAGAGGAACAACCCCATAAGGGAAGCACCCCTACCAGCACTTCAGGATGCCCCACCTCCTCGACAGTTTGGTGGTTGAGGACGCGACCAAGGATATGGATTTTAGTGTGGCGACCGCCGGCAGGATAGAAGGCAAGTGTATGCCTTGGACCAAGCTCAACCCCGGAACCCAGAGTAAGTGATAGCAGGTATACCGGTGATTTTAAGTTCTTTTCTTTCCTAAAATATATACTCATGGATAATTGTTAGAAATAGGAAAGAAAACCTTAACTAGGTTTCTAAGACATTTAACCACCTTAGGCATAATCTTCATCATTAGCAAGCCCGCTCATCCTCTGTTCGATACGGGTTCTTCGCACTTGTTCGTGTAAGAAGCCTTTGTGGAAGGACTAAAAGGCAAGAAACGATTCATAGGCTTGGCGATGAGGGTGCATCTACGCGACGGATCAGAGCTATTGACCTCTGCTCATTACAACATGGAGGTAGAAATCGGCGGAAAGGCATTTGAAGCACAAGGAACGATTCTAAGGATGCCATACTTTGAACTTATACTGGTCATGAGATAGTTGCATTAAAACCATGCCCAAATCGATTGCCTGTCGAGGAGGATTACCTTGAGGCACGTGGACTCCTTCATTGTCATTAAAGGTATTAGATCTACGTCCAACCTCTTTCTATCGTCTGTACAGGCTGTTAAGGCCCACATGCAGGGAGACAAGGTCTACCAAGTGCTGTTCGAGATGGTCGAGGCCAAGGATGCCATTCTTGATATCCCGGTGGTACGAGATTTTGCTGACGTATTCCCGGAGAAGTTTTCAGGGCTACCCCCGCATCGGGAGAAAGATTTATAAATACAGATCATGTCGGGGGCTAAGCTGGCATCCAGAGCTCCATATTGGATGGCCCCAAAGGAACTGGTAGAGTTTCGGAGCCAATTGTAGGAGCTGGTAGAAGCAGGATTTATCAGGCCGAGCTCCTCGCCTTGGGGAGCTCCAGTTTTATCGTGAAAAAGAAGGATGGCACGCTCCGCTTATGCACTGACTACCAGGATTTGAACAGGCTGACGGTCCGAGACACGTATCCTCTACCGAGGATTGATGAGCTATTTGACTAGTTGGAGGGTGCTCATTGGTTCTTGAAGTTGGATCTACGATCAGGATACTACCAGCTGCGTATTTAGGAGGAGGACATTCCGAAGACAACCTTTAGTAGCAGATATGGGTTATATTAGTTCACAATGATGCCCTTTGGCCTCACGAATGCCCCATCCGCATTCATGAGCCTGATGAATTGGGTATTCGAGGCTTACCTTGACATTTTTGTCATAGTTTATAGATGACATCCTCATCTACTCGAGGACGGAGGAGGAGCATGCTGAAAGTGTAATGTTGTCAACCTAAATCACCTAGAGAGGGTGAATAGTTGAATCGTGTGTCTATTTGGGGAAGAAAAAAGTTAACGATTATGCACAAGAATTCAAGCAATCACTGAAGACAAGAAGATTTATAGTAGTTCCCCAATCTTGGGTACGTCCACTTTACCTCAACGATCTAGCAAATCACTAGACTCGGCTACTCCACTATCTCGGATTGAAAACAATCCTACGCCTCGGAACCAAGTTCCTACAAACTCGATCCCAATGGATCGACACTCGAAAGAAAAAAAAACTTCCTACAACTCGGAGAGCAATGCTCCTACACTCGGAGGAAATCTCCTACAACAATAATAAAGAGATTTGGAAATACAAACACAGTAATTTCTCAGATCTGAAAAATAAGTCTCTAGGTCTTCTTCTTGAAGTTGCAGCTCTTGAAGAAATGATTGAAGAAGACATGTAGATCTGACTTGAGAAAGCTTTGACCTACTCGATCAAGGAGAGGATAAGGATCCCTTGAACAACAAGTCCTTCTTTATCGAAAACAGAAAACTCGATCTACTCGTGAGCGGCGGCAGAGTTTGTTCCTTTTCTTTTTGAGAGAGATGGCCGATCCAGAAGATTTAGAAAGTATGGACTGTCGCTTCTTGTAATTGTTAGGGTTTGGTCTTAATGAAAAGACCTTATAAAGGATTACCCCTAACGGTTAGAAAAGACCTTAATGACTACACATGGACCAATCACGTCAAGTAATTTGAAAATCTTGCCAATCTGGACTTAAACAACTTTCTAAAACAAAAATTTGACCTGCAGTTCTCGAGAAGTAACATTAGTTCTCGAGAATAGTTTGATTTCTCGAGAACTATACTGTCTAGAACTAGAGTTAGTTTTCGAGACTACAGGGCTAATACTTCTCGAGACCAATTTGGACTTCTCGAGAATCATAAGCTAACTTCTCGAGAACTATGAAGCTAAGCTTCTCGAGAACTATATGGACTTCTCGAGAACTAAAAGAACTTCTCGAGAACTACTCTGGACTTCTCGAGAGTTTGGAATTGGAAAAAATTCTTGAAGCTGTCTAAACTTCTCGAGAACTAAAAGCTGGGACTTCTCAAGAACTTTGAAGCTAAGCTTCTCGAGAACTATGAGGACTTCTCGAGAACTACACTTCTGCTTCTCGAGAACTATAGAATGCTTCTCGATAACATCTAACTCTACTTCTCGAGAACTAAGAGGCACTTCTCGAGAAGTGGACTTGAAAAATTTTCTGAACTTAGAGAAAATTTCTCTTAGTTCTGTCTTCATCCAATGCTCCAAGTGGTTGAACATAAAGTGTATCCCAATTGAGAGGCTACACATGAGTCAATACCTTGGATCACACAGTGAGGAATTACACTGTATGGTCCTATGTTCCTGACCCACTGTAGACTGATATTGGTCTACACTTAGCACTGAGAATCTGCAAACACACAACTAGAACAAGGATATCAAATACAACTTAATTCATCTTAGTTCAAGGGTGACTTCAAGCAAATCTGGGTTATTGTGGATGCAATACCCAACAATCTCCCCCTATTTATAGAAGTCAGAAACCTCTACACTAAGGTGAATTATAACAATAAAGAAAGAACTGGAAATGAATAATTTAATCTAAGTGCAATAAGAGATTAATTGAACACACAATTAGGCAAAACTAGAAATTGTAAATATGTAATGTTTTAGATTTCTAATCACAACCATTTCATCAAAATTCTCAAAAACATATCAACAAGAATTCATTCTTTGCCCTAATGTTGCCTGCCCTGCTTCTCCTGCTGTTTCCTCTGATAGCTGAAGGGCTTTGGATAGTACCTTGGAGGCTTTGGAGGAGCTTTAGAGTTGTTCTTGCAATACTCTCTATCATATAATATTCTCTTGGTAATGGACTTATCATATAATTCCCACTCAGAGGAGCTATAGTGGATATTCATGTTTTCATTAAAGTCCATGACTAATTTGAGAGTGTTAAGAATTAAGCTTTTAGATGTAGGACTCAAGACTTCTACAAACTCTTGGGCTTTCCTTTTCTCTAATTCAGGCTTGGGGGAACTTCTTCTTGCAGATGGGCCTTCTCCATACTTCCTTTTCTTGGGGATATGAATTTCAGGTAGATCTTGAGGAATAAAATCATCCCAAACCTGGGAATAGGAAGCAAGAGGAGCATTATGTTCTTCTGGCCTAGGAGAAAAGCATGGCATTTGAGGTTGAGGCATCTGGCTGGATTCTCCTTTAGCAAGGGGGTTGAGGTTATGAGGAATGACATTGGGATCAACCTGAAATTCAGGGAATACCTTGTTGTGCATCTATACTGATGTGTCATCAGTATGGAATTTCATTGATTGAATTTGTTCTACGACATTCTTATTGATTTCACTTATCTTTTCAGACCAGGCTTTGTTTGTAGCTTCAGTAAACTGTTTCACAATTTTTTCAACATGTTCTTTTACTAGGCTCTCCCCCTTTTTGAATTCTACATATAGGGTTTCTATGGCATCTTCTTTGAAAGTTCCCACTTCTTCACAGATCTTCATGACATGCTCCTGGGCTTTCTTTTCTAACAGAATCTGATTATTTGCAAGAGTGACAGAATGTTCCATTACCTGTCCAACACTAGTAATAATGTGATCTATAGCTTTGCCACCAATTTGAAACAAACTTTTGAGAGAGTCAGTGTTATGTTATATTTCAGCAAATCCTCGGCTCATTTATTTTTCCAAAGCAATCACTTTATCTTGCACTATTTTCAGAGAGTCATCAAAATGTTTCCTTTGTTTAGCCAACAAAATTTCAATCTTACTCAAAATGCCAGAAGAGAGAGGGGCATCAGCAGCAGCAGTAATAGAAGTTACAGCAATAGCAGAGGTACTTGGGGGTAGAGGAGGAGCTACCCAGGGAAGGATCTTTTCCACTACCACAGAGCTATTGGTTCTTACAGTGTGAAGGACTGTATCAGCCTCCTCATCAACAATTTTGTGGAGGGAGAAGTCAAGGTTCTTGAGAGGGGCTTCCACCTCTTCAGGTTCTGGTTCATCCTCTTCAGAGAGAAGGATGGTCTCTGGTGCTGAAGTGTGTTCAGCTGGAGTAGAATCTTTCCTTGGAGAGGGAAAAGGACTTTGAGCTGGAGTAGCTTCTTTCCTTGGAGATGGAGAAGGAGTTTGAGCTGGAGATGATTCTTTGGATAGTTCTTCAGTGATTTTTGTGTTTAGGAGAGGAAGTGGCTCATCTGAAGTGAGTTCTTCAATCATACTGTCAATTACTTCAGCTGTGTTCTTGAGGATTTCCTGTACATGAACATCTGAGAGAGTGGCATCTGGAAGATCTACCACTGGGCTTTTGAGAGGAGAGCTCACTGAGGGATGAGGAGAAGTAATCCTGTCATCTTGAGCAGAGAGTGTAGGCTCTCCCTCAATTGCTTCACCAGAATGTTCAGAACCATCATGTGAAGTAGGAGATGGGGTCCTGGCCTCTGAAGCAGAAGCTATAAGTTCCTTAGCTAACTGCTTCGGATTCTTCAGCTTTACTTCCCATCTCTGGATGGAGGCCAATGAAATCTTTTTCAGGTGATGAATCTGAGAACCTTTAGAGGTTTTGAAGGTGACAGGATCGATCTCACGATGCAACAAAGAGATTACCCTTGCAAACTTGGGATCCAGGATACTGTCCCTGATCATGTCAAATAACATCATGCCATATTTGAATTTCTTCCTGTAGATAACAGCTGTCATAACACCAAATAGGTCATTGGTTATAAAACCAATGGACCCTGTTCTGCACCACAAAATCTTTCCAATTATGTCTACCAGAAGCTTGTCTACATCATTCAAGGCATTCCTCCTTAATGAAGTGACATCCACAGAAACTCGACAGAAAGAGCAAGCTCTGTAAGAATCTTTAGTTGTTAGGTCATCCTCTTCATCCACAACAGGCAGCTTTAGAAACTTTGGAATGATGGTCTTGTTCAACTTGATTTTGACCCCCCTGACTTTAGATTTCAAAATTGTACCATTTCTCCTTACCTTGGCATTCCTGAAGAATTCCTCTACATCTAGAAATAAAAACTCGTAGGGTTCTGAAAGAACGAACATCAGACCGGTTGTTTCAAGGAGAAGGAGCAAGTTCTTGAAGTCATCAAAAATGTCTGCAATCTCTGGGACGACGAGTTGACTGCCGACTCCTATTTTCGAACTCTGCGCCATGGACGCTGACGGCGGCGACGGACGGAGCGCAAGACGACGACTGCGATGAAGCTTTCTGTCGGCGGAAGACGAAGAGTTTTTGAGAAGACTGATGTCGAAATGGCGGTTGATTTAGGATGTCTAAAATATTATATATATTTATAACCCTAGTAGTGTCAATTAAGTGTCTAATTAATCTAGGATTAGGGCTGAAATCAAGCGAGTTTTCGAAATAGAGGAAATTAATCAGAAATCGAAAAGTACGGGCATTTCTCGAGAGGTGGAGTTAGTTCTCGAGAACTGTCAGAGGACTTCTCGAGAAGTATGATATTAGTTCTCGAGAAATTAAGAAACTTCTCGAGAGATAGATTAAAGTTCTCGAGAAGTAGTCTGAGTTTTTGAGAACTAGTACTTTACTTTTCGAGAAGTAGTCTGAGTTTTCGAGAACTACCTTCCTCTTGAGAAATTTCTAACCTTTTTGAAGTATCCTCGATTCTTGAGCTTTGAACTGATTTCCTGTGACTTATCTTTCTTTATTCAACATCCCAAGTTCAGTTTTGAATAAATTGAACTTTGTCTCATCCAGCGGCTTCGTGAAAATATCTGCAACTTGCTGATCTGTTGGCACGGACTGCAGATCCACATCCCTTTGCTCCACGTGCTCCTAGATTAAATGATATCTGAGCTCGATGTGCTTTTTCCGGCTATGCGATACTGGGTTGTTTGCGATTGCGATTGCGCTGGAGGAGTCACAAAATAATGGAATGTCCTTGACCTTCATATTATAATCTTCTAGCTGGTTCTTTAGCCAAAGCAGCTGTGCAAAACAACTACCGGCAGAAATGTATTCTGACTCAGCCGTTGAGATTGCGACACAATTTTGCTTTTTTCTGCTCTATAAGATAAGCCTTCTTCCAAGGAACTAACACGTCCCAAAAGTGCTTTTCCTATCATCTTTGCTACCTGCAAAGTCTTCATCTGAAAAGCCAATTAGTTCGCTATCATTACTTCTTGGATACCATAAGCCAAGATTCGGTGTACCTTTAAGGTATCTCAAAATCCGCTTTGTAGCAGCATTGTGAGATTCTTTACAGTTCACTTGGAATCTAGCTCAGATACATGTAGAGAACATTATGTATGATCTACTGGCCGTAAGGTAGAGGAGGATCCAACTATGCTTTTGTACTTGGTTTCATCAAAAGGTTTCCCTTTCTCATCCTTGTCCAGAGACATAGCTGAGGCCATTAGAGTCCTCATAGAGGTTGCACTCTCCATTCCAAATTTCTTTATCAACTCCTTGGTGAACTTTGTCTGTGAGATAAAAATTCCATCTTCAAATTGTTTCACCTGAAGTCCTAAGAAATACTTCAGCTCTCTCATACAACTCATTTCAAACTTCCCTTGCATAAGTTTAAAAAACTTTTTGCAGAGGTTGTCGTCTGTAGAGCCAAAAATAATGTCGTCGAAATAGATTTGCACTAGCAAAATCGTACCTTTAATTTCCCTAAGAAATAATGTCTTATCTATCTTTCCCCTTGTGAACTTATTCTTGAGGAGAAAGCTAGACAGCGTTTCGTACCAAGCTCGAGGAGCATGTTTCACGCCGTACAGCGCTTTCGATAGTAAATAAACATGCTCAGGAAAGTTAGGATCAACAAAACCATGGGGTTGTTCCACATACACCTCTTCCTTTATATCACCATTCAGGATGGTGGACTTCACGTTCAATTGGTAGACTGTGAAGCCCTTCAGTGCAGCATAAGCTAGGAATAGTCTTATGACCTCCAGCCTTGCCACTTGAGCGTATGTTTGGTCAAAGTTGGTCCCTTCTTCTTGATGATATCTTTTGGCTACGAGTCTGACCTTGTTCTTTATGACTGTTCCATCCTCGTCCAACTTATTCCAGTAGACCAATTTTGTTCTGATGACATTCTTACCTTTGGGTCTAGGAACTAGTTTCCAAACTTTGCATCGCTTGAACTGGTTCAGTTCTTCTTCCATGGCCAAGATCCATGATGCTTCTGAGTTGGCTTCCTGAAACTTCTTTGGTTCAACCTGCGAGAGAAAACTTAAATATAAATTCTCGTTAGTTATACCTCGACGAGTTTTGACACCATCCTGGGGATCTCATATGATTTGGTCCATTGGGTGATCCTTCAGATTTCTGAGCTCTAGATTCCTCACATCTGGGACTTCTTCAGCCACTTGAGTGACTTCATCAATTTGGACAATATTTTCATCTTGATCCTCTACCTCTCCAATAGGGGTTGGAGTGATGATCTTGATGAACTTTTCATCTTTTCCTTCGGTCGGTTCATCCAAGCTGATCTCTTTAATCCTTGTACCTGCATCTTCAACAAGCGCACTAGACGATTCTCTCTACAGCAAGCTCGTCTCATCAAATACAACATGTATGGATTCCTCTACAATGAGAGTTTATCTATTGAAAATCCTGTATGCCTTATTATGGCTACTTTATCCTACAAAAATACCTTCAAAACTTTTCTCAATAAACTTGGTAGTATGATACTTACCATTATTAAGTACGAAGCATTTACAACCAAAAATTCTAAAATATGATACAGTCAGTTTCCTGCCTTTTAGAAGTTCATAAGGTGTCTTATCATGATTCTTGTTTATGAGGGCTCGATTTTTCACGTGATATGCAGTGTTGACGGCTTCAGCCCAGAAGTATTCCGGTAGTGAAGTGTCACTCAACATGGTCTCTCTTCGATGTGCTTGACATTTGGGGCATCACGTATTAAGTTCTGGGAGAATAATTTATTAATAGTTTTAAAATTAATATGTGTTAGCCTCTTGTGCCATTGGTCACCAAGATACATACTATCTTTAGCTAAAAGACACACTGGTGTAGAAGAGTCTATACAAATGAAATTTAAGCAAAATATGTTCCTGCTTCGAGTGCCTGATAGAATTTGTTTCCATATTGTCAACAGACTTTATCAAGCACTTGTCAGCGTGGAACTCAACTATGTATCACTTGTCGCATAGTTGACTTATACTTATGAGATTGTGTTCCAATCCCTACACATAGGCTACATTCGAAAAGGATACACTACCGTTAGTGATCATACCGTAGCCTTTAGTTATCCCTCGGTCTGAACCTCCAAAGATGACCTTTGGTCCGTTGCAGACTGAAGTGAAATTCTGGAGTAGGCTTCTTGTCCCGGTCATGTGCCGAGAGCATCCACTGTCCAAGTACCAGATTGGCATTTTGATGGCCATTGGACATACCTGCATTCATAATCACTTTGCCTTAGGAACCCACACATGTTTGGGTCCTTGGTCTCATGTTAGAACACTCCCCCTACGAGGATTAAAATCATGAGTGGTCATTCTCATGTTGCCAACTTTAGGAGTTGCAAAATTTCTAGGATTAAACAAACAATCGATGGCAAAATGACCAATTTTGCCACAGCACCAACAGTCAAATCTGTTGTATTTTTGCCTTACATACTCCTGCTTGACCTTTTGAGATGGTGGTCTAGCAAGGGTAGCATTCTTGGAGGAGGAAGCTTCATGGTGATGGCAGTCACATGATTTCTTCTCCTTTAGAGGCCTTTCCCCACCGGACTTTACTTTCGGTGCTTTCTTGAAGTTGTGGCCATGATTATAAGGACCATAGCCCTTAAGAATCACTTCTTCATAAGGTGCCTTAAAGACACTCTCACCAAAGTTTCGAGGGCAAGTCCATCCTTGGTACCGAGACTTTGACTCTACATAAGTAAGCCTTGTCAAGTGACCATAAAACGAGTACAGATCAAACTTATTTGTTGGAAAGATAACTTTCTTAAAGACAGTATGATCTAGAGGGGCTTTCCCTTTTTCTTTGGCTAAGGCCTTCTTGGCGGCCTTATTCTTCCGTTGAGCCTTGTTTCTCCTAGAAGATTAACTAGGAGCACCCTCATGGCCTAGTCTAGCACCCTTGGCCTAAGTTGAGAATTCAGCAATGAGTGGAAGAACATTCTTGGGCTTGGAGAAACTTTCAACAATTTTCTTTTTAGCTTCGAGTCGTTCTTCCAACTCTTTGATGATTTTCTCTTTAAGGTCGAGGTGCTCCAGAGCTTGATTGTATTCTTCAATGGCAAGATTGAAGTTCTCTTGAAGAGAGTCAGTCTTAGCGACTTCTTCTCTCAAGCTGTTCTCAATAGCCTTTAGAGACTTAATCTCTTTTGCCTGAGTTTTCATGACTCGACGACATTTGTCGTAAGTCATTATCAACTCCTTGTACTGGGCCATAAGTTCCGACTCATCGTCAGAAGAGCTATCCTCATGATCATGCTCAGAACTTTCAGATTCAGAGAGAGGAGTGTGAGATTTTACCTCCCCAGTGAACTGGGGCTCTTATTCGTCATCTGATTGAGCCATGAGCCCAAAGTAGGCTTCCTCTTCTTCACTCGACTCAGATGAGTCAGAGTCGCTGAGAGTCTTGCCCTTCTTGAAAAACAGGCTCATCTCTGTCCTCTTCTTGTGGTATGAGGACTTCTTTGCTTCTCTTCTGCCACCCTCCTTCTTCTTGTGGGGGAAGACAGCTATAACGTGACCTTGTTCTTTACAGCAGTAGTAGACAAGGTTAGTAGAAATTTGTTTGTTCTGTTTAGAGGTATACCTGTCATGGCTACTTGAGCCTTTCTTTCGCTGATCACTGTCATGTCGTGATCTTCTGTATGAGGCATCCTTGCCTCTCCACTACTTCTTTTTGTTCAAGAATTTCTTGAACTGCCGTGAGAGCAATGAGAACTCTCCTTCAGATAGTTCTGTGCCCGAGGTGCATGGCTCGAAGTTTTCTTCTTCCCTCACTTCTTGAGCAGGTACTGGTGAGGCAGCTTTGTCGTTCCTTGAATTGTCAGCCTTTAATGCAACCGACTTCTCTTTTGAGGAGAAGTGACTTTTCTCTTCTTCAGCTTTTCTAGAATTGAACTGTAGTTCATAGGACATCAACTTGCCAAATAGATTCTGTGGGTCTGTCTCAGATAGTATGGCAAACTCTCGGATGGCACAGACTTTGTTGTCCCATTCCTTTGTGAGAGACCTCAGAAACTTATCATTCAGCTCCCCATTAATGAAGACTCTGCCATACACTCTTAGACCATTTACTATCTTGAAGAAATTCTCAAAAGTACCTGCAATGGTCTCCTTTGACCCTTGCCTGAAGTCTTCATATTTCTTGTTTAATAGGGATCTTCTATCATCCCTCACTTCTTCAGTACCTTCCATAAGAGTTACTAGAGACTGCCACATCTCCTTAGCCGATTGGCAGTGAATCAGATTTTGCAACATTGAGTCATCGACTGCACTTGCTATAATATTTTTAACTTTCTTGTCCAAAGAAATAAGTGCAATCTCATCCTTATCTAGATCCATCAATTTCTTAGGAACCTTCTTGGTTGGATCTATAGTGGAGGTAGTCATGGGGATGTAAGGACCTTCTTCAATAATCATAAAGATCCGGGGGTCCACAACTTCCATGAAAAATTTGATTCTCTCTTTTCACATGGGAAAGTTATTCTTTGTGCACAGAGGAAGCTTGGCAAAATCTTTGGCTTTGTCCATTGCTTGAATATCCAAGAGACAACTTTCGAGAGGAAATTGATCAAGGTGTTAACCTTTTAACGACCAACCTCCCTCTGATACCAATTAAAAGTGTAAAGTTGTCAACCTAAATCACCTATAGGGGGTGAATAGGAGAATCGTGCGTCTATTTGGGGAATAAAAATTTTAACGATCATGCACAAGAATTCAAGCAATCACAGAAGACAAGAAGATTTATAGTGGTTCCCCAATCTTAGGTACGTCCACTTTACATCACCGATCTAGCAAATCACTAGACTTGTCTACTCCACTATCTCGGATTGAAAACAATCCCACGCCTTGAAACCAAGTTCCTATAAACTCGATCCAAATAGATCTACACTTGAAAGAAAAAAAAATTCCTACAACTCAGAGAGCAACGCTCCTACACTCGTATAAAATCTCCTACAACAATAATAAAGAGATTTGGAAATACTAACACAGTAATTTCTCAGATCTGAAAAATAAGTCTCTAGGTCTTCTTCTTGAAGTTGCGGCTCTTTCAGAAATGGTTGAAGAAGATGCGTAGATCTAACCTGAGAAAGCTTTGACCGACTTGATCAAGGAGAGGATGAGGATCCCTTGAACAGCAAGTATTTTCTAACAGTTTGTTCCTTTTCTTTTTGAGAGAGACGGCCGATCCAGAAGATTTAGAAAGTACAGACTACCGCTTCTTGTAATTGTTAGGGTTTGGTCTTAATGAAAATACCTTATATAGGATTACCCCTAACGGTTAGAAAATACCTTAATGACGACACGTGGACCAATCACGTCAATTCATTTGAAAATCTTGCCGATCTGGACTTAAACAACTTTCTAAAATAAATTTGACCTGCAGTTCTCAAGAAGTAACATTAGTTCTCGAGAACTAGTTTGATTTCTCGAGAACTATACTGTCTGCAACTAGAGTTAGTTTTCGAGACTACAAGGCTAATACTTCTCGAGACCAATCTTGAATTCTCGAGAACCATAAGCTAACTTCTCGAGAACTATGAAGCTAAGCTTCTCGAGAAATATACGGACTTATCGAGAACAAAAAGAACTTCTCGAGAACTACTCTGGACTTCTCGAGAGTTTGGACTTGGAAAAAAATTCTTGAAGCTGTGTGGACTTCTCGAGAACTAAAAGCTGGGACTTCTCGAGAACTTTGAAGCTAAGCTTCTCGAGAACTATGAGGACTTCTCGAGAACTACACTTCTGCTTCTCGAGAACTATAGAATGCTTCTCGAGAACATCTAACTCTACTTCTCGAGAACTAAGAGGCACTTCTCGAGAAGTGGACTTAGATAATTTTCTGAACTTAGAGAAAATTTCTCTTAGTTCTGTCTTCATCCCATGCTCCAAGTGGTTGAACATAAAGTGTATCCCAATTGAGAGGCTACATATGAGTCAACACCTTGGATCACACAGTGAGGGATCACACAGTATGGTCCTGTGTTCCTGACCCACTGTAGACTGACATTGGTCTACACTTAGCACTGAGAATCTGCAAACACATAACTAGAATAAGGATATCAAATACAACTTAATTCATCTTAGTTCAAGGGTGACTTCAAGAAAATCTTGGTTATTGTGGATTCAATACCCAACACATGCTCACCACCTGGCACTGACCTTGGAGAATCTCAGGGAGCACAGGTTGTATGCGAAGTTCAGCAAATGCCAGTTTTGGATGAAGGAGGTGGCCTTTTTAGGCCATATTATCTATGGTGCAGGTTTTGCAGTGGATCCGGCGAAGGTTCAGGCAGTTCGAGATTGTCCACCACTAAAGATAGCCACAGATGTGAGGAGTATTCTAGGACTTGCCGGCTATTACTGGAAGTTCATGGAGGGATTCTCTTGGATTGCTCTCTCGCTCACATCTCCGACGAAAAAGGAGACCCCTTTCATTTGGACACCGCAGTGCAAGGCTGCTTTCCAGGAGCTGAAGGGCCGACTCACCTTGGCTCTTATTCTTGCACTTCCATCCGAGAAGGGAGGGTTTCAGGTGTAAACCGATGCGTCATACAATGGGATGGGTTCCGTTCTGATGCAGAACAAGCACGTGATAGCCTACACCTCCCGTCAGCTAAAGAAACATGAGCAGAACTATCCGGTGCATGACTTAGAGATGGGAGCAGTGATTTTCGCTCTGAAGATCTGGAGACACTACCTCTGTGGGGTTTATTATGATATCTTCTCAGATCACTAGAACCTGAAGTATGTGGACACTCAGAAGGAGCTAAATATCCGGCAGAGATGCTGGGAAAAGTTCCTATCAGTCTATCAGTATACTATGCATTACCATCCCGGCAAGGCAAACGTGGTGGCAGACGCTCTGAGCTGCAGAGCCACTACGTCAGGATCAGACACTCAGCTGATGGCCTTGGAGTTGGTGAAGATGTTGGAGGAGATGCAGATATCTTTAGTATCCGAGGATGATCCAGAGCTATATTCTGAGTACTTGGCATCGATGATTGCCACCGATGAAATTCGGGATCGCATCAGGGACGGGCAGAGGCTGGATGCGAGGGCAGAGCTGATATTCAGGGCCTTAGAGTAAGACACGGTAGGGGATTACTCCTTGAGAGATGGACTGCTATATTTTAGAGGTAGGGTCTATTTACTGGCAGGAGGCCAGATTCGGGAGGACATCATGACAGAGGCACACTACAGCAGATACTCAATGTACCTCGGGATCATGAAGATGACAGCAGACCTGAAGAGGACGATGTATTGGCCAGGCATCAAGAAGGATATTACATACTTGGTGACCCATTGCGAGGCCTGTCAGCTCATAAAGGCAGAGTGGAAGAGCCCGGTCGGATTACTACAGCCACTTCTTGTGCTAGAATGGAAGTTTGAGGACATATTCATGGATTTTATACATGGGCTACCCCGATCTCTTGCGGGGAATGATTCGATTTGGGTGATCGTCGATATACTGACGAAAGTGACCAGATTTATTCCAGTTGCGAACGACGCTCCAGTCAGTGATCTAGTGAGTAGGTTCGTCAAATAGTTTGTTCGTTACCATGGAGTGCCCAAGACGATCGTGTCTGATCGGGATGGGAATTTTACGTCCAAGGAGTGGGGGTTGGTTCAAACTTATCTGGGTTCTTCGTTGATGTTCAGCACAGCTTTCCACCCCCAGACAGATAGGCAGTCAAAACGGACCAACCGGACACTAGATGATCTTCTACGCCTATGCATTTTGGACCATGGCGAGCCCTGGTAGAGACTGTTGTCGCTGATCGAGTTCTCGTATAATAATAGCCATCATTCCAGCATAGGCATGGCCCCTTATGAGGCATTATTTGGACGGAGGTGCAGGACCCCACTATCTTGGATTTAGGATGAGGATCTGAAGGCACTCTGCTCGGTGTTTGTAGACGACAATGATGCTCAGGTTAGCTTGATCCGGGACAGGATGTAGGAAGCCCAGAGCAGGCAGGCCAAATATAACGATGCACGGCATCGTCAGGTGGAGTTCAAAGTTGGAGACCGAGTTTTCTTGAAGATACGGACGATGCATGGAGTCTCGCGGGTTCGCGGGCAGAAGAAGCTCAGTCCGAGATACATGGGGCCTTACAGGATCCTAGAGCGGATCGACCCCTTGGCTTATAGACTGGAGCTACCGCCGGAGTAAGCGGTATTGCATGACGTCTTCCACGTCTCTTCACTTCGGAGGGCTCTTCTATGCCCTTAGCAGCTGATTTCCATTGCGGATGGCCCGTTGGCCTCAAATCAATTAGTTGGCATGGAGTCGATCAGGATCGATGATACGGCAGTGCGGTTCTTGCGATGCAAGAAGGTTCTGCTAGTCAAGGTTTTATGGAGATACCATGGGCAGTAGGAGTATACATGGGAGCCATAGGACTTGATGCAGCAAAAGTACATGGAACTCTTCGAGTATGGTATACCTTTAACTCTTAGGGATGTTACATGCTTTTGATTTCAGTAGAAACCTCGTAGGCATAACCTTAATTTCGAGGACAAAATTTTTATTTTTATATATTTGGATTGGTAACATCCCTCAAACAACTAGACCCCTAGGTTTTGTTTTGTTATGACTAGGTCATGACAAAACCATAAGGAGCTCAAGGGTCAAGTGAACAAGGGCAAAGGTGAAGATCTCCTTGGTCTGCCTATAGCACATCCCCAACATCAGACATAGGGTTTGACTTTAGGGCTCGAACTTAACCCGATGACCCTACCCCAACAACCTTTAACCCTTTGGGTGGTCCTTAGGGCCACTATGGGCCCATTGGGGGCAGTCAAAGTGGCTAAGTTAGCATAAGACAACCCTAACCCTAAATGGGTCAAACTAGCCTACTTAGGGTCAATGGACCCTTCCTTAGCCAAGTGGACCCCACCCATGACCTCCTAACACTAAAGTGAGGTCAGTGGGTCACCAAGGACCCATTGGGGTCAACCCAAGTGGCAAAGTTGACCCAAGTCAACTCTAGTCCCAAAGTGGTCAAAGTACCCTTACTAAGGGTCAAATGACCTTCAAGGTGCCAAGTCAACCCTACCTAGCCTAACCTAGACCTTAGGGGAGGCCAATGGCTCACCAAGGACCCATTGAGGGTGACTCAAAAGGTAAAATTGACCAAGGTCAACCCTAGTCTAGTTAGGTCAAACTAAGCTCAAATGGGCTAACGCAAGCTCAAGCCCTTTTCAATTTGGGCCAACCACCTCCTAAGTATATGATAGTATGAATTAGTGGGCTGCCAATAGGCTAAGGGGATGAGCAAATTCAGCCTTGATGACTAGGAGAGAGAAAACTCCATTTTACCCTTTAATGGAGGAGAGAGAAAGTGGTGAAGGGAGGCCAAGAGCCCCTCCCTCCACCTCCAGGGGGGCTGATTCAACTCCCCATTAAATTTTAGGAAGGTTAAGGGCCATTTTGGTGGCTGTTCATGGCCAGAACAGTGCACTCAGCCATGGCCGAAATATGCTTTCAAGGCCAATAATGACATTGATGCCATGACTACTCCCCTCCCCCATTTCACTCTTTTAAAAGCATCACTGGACTCAGGAGAGCCGTTTACACACTTCACCTGAAGGAGACGAGGCATTCCACCGTACTTTTGCAGAAACCCGACCGACGGCACCACTACTATGGCAACCGGCGATCGACGCGACTCTAAGCCTCCAATAAGGTCCTCCTCTTCTCCTTTCTCTATGGGTAGATCATAGGAATCTTTAGGGATGTGAATCGGGCTCAATTTAGCCCGATCGGGGGAGGCATTTTACCGATTTTTCCGTGAAAAACTCAACTTACGGGATCGCCGGAGACGGCCCCTCCGGCGGCCATGCTGCCGCCAATCGACAGTCACCACCTCAACGGAGGTGGTGGAGGTGGTTGCCGTCCAGGGAGGTGGTCGGGTGGCCGGCAGCGGCGGCTTGAACTTTGCCCAGGAAGAGGGAATCGGGACCGTCTGCTGGAGGTTGAAGACGATCCAGGCACCGTTGGATCATGTGTCAAGATCTGATCTAGATCATTTCTATTTAAATTAATTAATGATTTTTTGCTTCCTATTTTCAGTCATTTTAGATTAATTATTAAAAATACCTAGGGGCTCATAATGAAAAAGTGGTAAACACCAAAGTTGTATCCCTTGTGGTCAACTTTAATTTAAAATTTGTTTCAACAATTTTTTCTTAGTGGTCTGACCTCAGCACCCAAAATGGTACAACCTATACCTAGGGCTAGTCAGAGATTAAAATGAGTGCCCCTACTTCACCACATGTCCAACTTACCTAAAATTTGATCAGGAAGTCAATCTTACCTATATCAAGGTAATGTACAAAAATGGGATTTTTGGAGAAAGTTTTTATATAGTTTAGGTAAAACTTTAATAATAAGAAAATAATTTATTTAAGGGGTCTAATGATCCCACCTACCCCCAAAACTTTGCCGGATGGTCTTAGGGGACATCATGAGTAACTGATTAAAACCTCAGACCTATTATCTTTGATTTGGTTGGGTTTTGATGTGACTAAAGTTTGGGCCATAAAGTGTGAACTTAGGGTTTTGGATTTTTGGGGCATGGTGGGGCCAAACTCCTGTCAAAAAAAGGGTTTGGGCATGAATAGAGCCTCAATGTCAGTAAAGCCACCCTTGTGAAGAGTTTGGGATTGGTTAGCGTGGTTGAGCCCTTGTACCCTAGTTCAAGCTTAAGGTTGAGCTTTTTAGGGTTTGTAAAGGACTTAGGCTATTTAGCCCTTGATTGGGCTTGTGGCTTACCATATGGCTTTCTAGGGTAAATTAATACCCTAGGGTTGATGTAGGTAGTTGTTGCACTCATGCACATCACTTAATTCACCTTAGATCTAATTAGGCCCATACACCTTAAAGAACAATTTTTTGGTCCTATGATCTAGGATTTCCATGAGAGGATGGTTGGAGACTTATTAGTGATATTAACCTATGAATTATATCACATGTGGTTTGGATAAGTTTACATGTGGATTCCTTGAAAAGTGCACTATTAGGAGTTTTCTTAAAGAATTATTATATGTGACTTCCCAATATTTAATTTGAATGAAATTTAGTCAGTTATGTTTTAAGAGCATAACAAAGCTTTGACAATTTTATTATGAATTTTTGATCAATAATTGGAGTACTTCATTCACAACATATCATGTTACTATATCTACTTAGGAATTTCTTATGAAATAACATCTAACTAAAAATTTATTAAATTTAGTCAGAGGACCTTCTATGACATTGTAAATCTTCGTAAATTTTTATGGAATTTTTGGAAGCCTATTTATAGGAGGTTCTTCACAAGGCGCTAGTTTTCAAGTACAATTAATTGACTTTATTCTAGTACCTAGTGAGCTTGATAAATTGTTATTCTTGGTCAGAGGCCCTTTCTGGATACCCTTGAGGCTCAGTAATTTTTCCATAATTTTCTATTGTTTAATTTTAGTACTTTCTTCATTACCCACAATTAATAGATTTATATTAGGTTAATTAATTAGAGCCCAAATCATTTGAGGAAAATCATGAAACTTAGTATTCTCTGATATTTAGGCATCATATGGAGTTCCTAATTCTTGTATGGCCATACCTTAAGTAGACATAGTACTTCATATTCAAATTAACCCTGGATTTGTTCTGGGAAAAATTAATTAAATACCAAATTTAATTATAAAATTATGAATCTCTGGATTTTGGTTAAATATATTATTGTAGGCCCTCAATACATATTTCATGGCTTTTGGATGAAGATTTGGAGTACCTTCTATCATGAACATCATATAGCTTAGGTTGGCCTGCATATAGTAAAACTATAGAATTTGAGAAAGAATGTTAAGAGAGCTAAGGATCTGGGGTCTTGATAGTTGCTGAATTTAATGAGTGGAAATGAGTTCATAATGAGGGAAATGTGCTTGGACTAGTGTAGGTGGTGCTCGGGGTCGACGAAAGATCGTCTTCCCCGTAAGGAGAGGAAGAGTCTTAATATACTCGGGTTAGATCCAAAGTAATATAAAAAAGGATCGGGTAATGGGTAATAACCAATAATAGTAAGTGCCTTGCGAAAGGGAATGATGGGCTTCAGCTATCATCATAGTTCCTAGTGCTCTTTAAGAACTGTTCACTGGGTATGCCGGGGGCAGTCCTGGGTTAACCTAAACCGTAAGAATAATAAATGTTAAAGAGCAATTAGTATAACTAGTGATTCACCTTCACATACACCCCATTGACTCGGGAGATTAGTTTGTAAGTTTATCCGAGCGGTAGGCTCGGTGGTACATCAAATGGATGGGATAGTCCGGGGAGCCGAGGGCTCGGAAGAATTTGGCTACATAGATAAGGTGGTGCGTCTTTGGTATTGGACGGTCGTTCGCACTGACGTCGATACGTTGAATTGGTGGGTATGGTTGACACTTGGCCAAGGAAAGTCTAGTGGATATGACCAGCATTAGTATTTGGTGACTCTAGGTTGTGTCCTTCTAGAGGCATACGTAAGGGCTAGGTCTGGTAGTGCGGATACACGCCTAGAAGTGGGGGACTGACCCACTATCTCTGTTTTCCACCACGGAGGTTCCTAGGAGTGAATCTAGCTGCCCAAATAGGGGGAACTAAAGGTCTATGCACATAGAGTCGTGTATGTGAGTTACGATGCATGAGCATTAACCCACATAAGATTGCATAACATGACATCATCATTCAACCCTTACCCCTAATGTATAAATCGGTATGGGACGGTTTATACGTTAAGCCTTGCAAAATGACAACTTAGATTATAGGCTTGTGTGGGCAAGTTTATAAGTTATGGTTATTTTCTACATTACTTATTACCAGCTTACAACCTGTCACCCTATCGTATAAATTGGTATGGGACTATTTATATGATGGGAGTCTTGCAAAAGATCCCTTAGCTTATATGTATGTATGGGGGCCTTATAAGTTGAGGTTACATATTTCTTACATTACCTTTCATGTATTTACTGTTACACTTTACTTGTCTTATATTATTGTACCTTATAGTATATTTGCTAGGGTAGCCCCACCGCCATCTACTTTCCTTGTACTCTCCATCTTTGAAGCTTCCCTTTCCTTCTCCCCTCTTGGTGCCTAGGGGCCATAGGGGGAGGAGTAGAGGATGATAGGGCTTAGTCTTTTGACTAATGATTTTCGGACCACAACATTACAGGGGCTCCGGATGGGAAACAGGGACTAGCAGTAGGGAGACCAGCACCAGCGGAGTACGGTGCACATGGAGGTGGGCAAGCCTAGCACCGGAGCACCAGTGGCCAGCTCCGTGAGTGTTTAGTCTTTTCTTTAGCTTCTGCGAGTAGTTGTAGAGAGGATCTGATGTATCGGGCATAAGCCCTTTTTATATCCAGTTTTGTTACATTTCAGTACTCTCTCCTTTATATATGGACATGATGTGATTTCCTTTACACATTTATTACATGTGATTGTGGACTTATTATTATCTAAACTATGTCTATGCTTCTTTCTCTTTGGTGATTGTAAAGGCCAGCAGGAATGGCGTTTTGTAGAGGCGACCTTCCCGAGTGTCGGTGTCACCGCAAAATGGTGATTCTGGGCATAAGACCCAGGTGTTTCAAAGAGAAAAAAATGGGGTCTTACACTAAAGAGGGTTCGTGCCTGATACATCAAGATCCTAACTACAAGTCACTCAACGCGGAAGCAAACTATAATAACTACTAATGATCGGGACTCACAGTCCCTGTTGGCTGGACTCCAGTGCTAGACTGCCCCGTCTCCATGCGCACCGACCTCTGGGGCTGCATATCCTTCGGCTCCACGATCCCCTAAATGATTTGGTCAACGACCGTTACTTTAAAAAGAGTTAGTCCTATCATCCCCAACCCCTCCCTCAATGACTCCTAGGCACCGAGAAGGGAGGAGGAAAGGGAAGATAATGAAGGTGGAGAGTAATAAAGTAAGCAGGTGACGGCGGAACTAGTCAATCATGAATATATAATCACAGCAAGTATAAGTAAGCAACAGTAGGTAAGCAGTATAAATATACACAAGAACAAGTGAGCAAGTATAGTATGAAAAGGTAAACTAAGTAAGTAACCAAGACCTATAGGAATGCCCATACAAACCTATAGACAAAGGGGTCGTTTTGTAATGCCTATTATATAAAGCGTCCCATAACACTTTATACAATAGGTGTTAGGGGTTATATGCAATGATGATGCTATGACATGCAAGTATGTCATGATGTGAATCATGCAAGTGCAACACACCCACTCGACTCTGTGCACATAGACCTTTAGATCCCTATTTTTGGAGCCTAACCTCCCAGGATACCTCTGTAGTGGCAAACGGAAGCGGTGGGTTGGGCCTCACCCATCTATAAACCGGTATCACACTACCAGTCATACCTATCGTACGCCTCAACGCTGGTGCACTAAGCGGAGCTCCTGCATACTCTTGTCGGCTGCACACCAGACTTTATTTGGCTAAGTGCAAAACTACAACTGCCGAGCCAACGAATTGGTGTCAGTGTGACGACTCTCCAATACCGATCACCCACCACCTTATATCTTATGCACATGTAACATTAATGTATTTCCCACCGAGCTAAAGCTCCCCTGACAATCCCGTCCATCACAAATATCTACCGAGCCATCGGCCCGCCGGGCTAACCATCCCATCACCAAAACCACCGAGCCTACCGCTCGTGAGACCTAACCTAACTCCCACAACACCGGGAAGTGTGAGTGCATGTGTAATCCTTGTTATACTAGTTACTCTTGTAATCCATTAAGTCTTACGGCTTACGTTAACCTTGGACTGCCCAAGGCATTCCCCGTGAAGGGCTCTCGAGGGCACTAGGAACTACGATGGGCTGAAGCCCAAAGCTCCCGTTCGCAAGGCACTTATTATTATTGTTTTCTACCCATGACCAGCCCTTTATTAATATTTAAGTTGAGCTAATCCTAAGTACATTTGAATCTCCATGCTAGCCTAGACTACCTCTTCTTATTATTCACAAACCAAGGGCTATATGACATGTACAAGGGAGACACCCCAAATACTCTTCCAAATGACCTAAGATTATTATGGGGTAACTATTATGTCAAATATGCAACAAATCCAGAAACTAATAATTTTTCTAATTTAAATGATATTTCTTTATTTTCCTAAAAATTCCAAATGCCCTAATTTTGAATATGAAGTACCATTTCCAGTCATACAAAATGCTCCACAAAATTATAATAAATACAAGGCAGATGTTTTACTATAAATTCAAAGTCTCCCAATTTTACAGTAAGGTTTTGGCCTCTGAAAAAATTTTTGAATATAAACCCATAAATATCAATTAAAGAAACAAGTGCTGCAAATAAACTTCTAGAAATTATGAGAAAATTCAAGCATGACTATAATGACCTATAAACACTCCAAGCCAAGGTTCCTAATTTTCCAGTGAATAACAAACTCTAATTTTAATTTTAAAAAATGTTCTACTTTTATAATTTAATGAAATAAGTATATAAATTATACATCTAAAAATTGTGATAAAATTTGCACATGAGCATATTAACCTAAGAACACAACTGATTAAGTTTCACAATTTTCCAACAAGTATTGAGCTCTGAATCTATTATTAAACATGTTTCCATACTTATAAGCTTGTGAAGTAAGTACTAGAAATATGCATCTAAAAACTATAACAAAATTCAGGTATGAGCATAATGATCTAAAGCTTCCGCTGCCCAAATTACATAATTTTCCAGTGAGCAGTGAGATCATAATAAACAAATGATTATCAAGGGCTAACACATGTATTGCAAAGGAGGTACTAAAATTATTGTTCCAAAATTTCCAATAAAATTACCAGAGACTCCTACTATCCCTATGACTACACTACCAAAGTTTTACAACTTTTCATAGAGTTTTAATAACCTAACATACAATTATAAGACTTGTGCCCTAAACTAGGGTTAGGGTTTTTAGGGGTTTACCAACCTCTAAATGCAATAAGATTTTCACCAGATGACCTTAACTACCCTAGAGTCCTCTCCACTAAATTTCAAGTCATTTCAAGGTCATATGACCCCATGACCTTCAATCACCATGTTAGCAGACATAGAGCCTACCCTAGAGTTCTAGGGCTCCACCCTTCAAATTCCACCCAAAATCAGTGGTGGCGGTGTTTTAGGTGCTAGGAAGGCAGAGTGCCAAGTTCCATCTCCTTTGGGTGAGTTTGGCTTACTCAAGAACACTTAGAGCACTTTGCCCTAATTTGACCTAAAAGGGTCCATCTTTGCCTACACAAATACACTATCAAACCAAACCCCAATGGGGCAAAATTTAGGGGGTTTTTGAGGTGTTTAGGGCACCTAATTAAATTATATACGGTTTATTAAATCTTCCCAAAAACAATAGAAAAATGTTTTCCAAAAATTTTGATTTTTGGAAAGTCTAAGTTGAAGGTTATGAGAAAGCCTATATTCCAAATTTCAAAGCATTTGGATGAGTGGTTTGGTGTGGGCACTAATTCAAATGTCTGGTCACACCAATGTATTGGTTGCACCAAAATGAGTGTTCTGGTCACACCAGGTATCCAAATTGGTTCAAATTAATTGTAAATTAAAGTAGACCCATAGAACTACAAATTTTATATTGACCACTTTCTCTGTTTGAGCCTCTAGGTATTTTTAAAATTTCATTTAAAACACTACAAATTGTGTGACAGAATAATACAAAAGCGATAGTTTGATTTTATTTAATCCCGCACGAATCTTGGCGCAAGATCGGACGGCGCTGGCTCATCATCTACTTCCAGCAGACGGGTGTGATTTGCCTGACCAGGAGCGTCTTCCAATCCAATTTCCCGGCTACTCGGCCACCTCCATGGCCGGCCACCGCCGCCACCACCTTTGTTGAGGTGGGGGCTATCGCCAGGCGGCGGTACGGCCCCGGAGGGGCCGTTTCCGGCAAACCCGACACTCACATTTTTTGGAAAAACCCAGGAAAATCTTCACCCGATCGAGCTCAGTTGAGCTTGTATCATTGCCCTAACAGTTCCTAAGATCTAATCCATGGAAGAGGAGTAGAGGAGGACCTGAGTTGCGGCATGAGGGCGGGTGGTTTGCCTTCTTGCGATTTTCGGCTGTCGGCTTGAGCTCTTCTGCAACCACCATAGAAACCTTCATGAAATCGAGATTAGAACGGGGGAAATACCTATTCTTGTCCTGGTGAAGGTTCTTAAAGGAGGAATTGGAGAGATGAGGCTTATAACTCCCCAATTTCTGAAATCTCCATTAATGGCCATGATGGCCATTTTCGGTTTCTTCTCAATTGAGGGGGCTGAGCCACACCAAGGGTCAGCCAACACCAGGAAACTCCTCACCTGCCTCCAAGGAGTAAAAGCCCCATCAAAGTGGAAGGTTATGGAACCTCCATGGCCATTATGGCCGTTAAGCCCCCACTTTCTCTCTCCTCCAAATTGGGGTAACTTCCCCCTCTCTCTCCTAGTCACCCATCTCTGAATTTGGTGGGCCAAAAATGTGTCTCTCCACCTCCCTAGATTAATGGACCACACCAATTGGGCTTAGCCCACTTGAATTGGGCTAGGCTAACTCAAATTGACCACTTAAACCCATGAGTTGACTTTGGTCAACATGACCATTTGGGTTGACCCCAATGGGTCCTTGGTGACCCATTGGCCTCCCCTAGGGTCTAAGTAGGGTTGGGTAGGGTTGACCTGGCACCTTGGGGGTCACTTGACCCTTAGGAAGGGTACTTTGACCTTTTTAGGGTTATAGTTGACTTGAGTCAACTTAGCCCATTTGGTTGACCCAAATGGGTCCTTGGTGACCCATTGGCCTCCCTTAGGGTTTAGGAAGGTCTAGGGGGGTCACTTTGGCCAAGGGGAGGTCAGTTGAGCATGTATGAGCCTAGTTTGACCTGATTAGGGTTTTGGTTGAATTTGGTCAACTTGACCATTTTAGCTGACCCTAGTGGGTCCCTATGGCTCTAATGGACCCTCTAATGGGTTAGAGGTGTTGTGGTGGGGTCATGGTGTCATGGTGAAGCCCTATGGTCATCCTAAAGCTAATAATAGGAATTATACTATTTGCAGACCAAAGTGGTTCACCCACTAACTCACCAGTTCACCCCATCCTTTTGACATTCTCAAGGTTTTGTCATGAACCAGTCATGAAGAAACCATCCTAGGGGTCTATAAGTCTGAGTAATATTACAAATTCCAATACATAAAAATAAAAATTTCGTCCTCAAAATTCATGTTAGGCCTACGGGGTTTCAAGTATGATAAGTAAAATGTAACATCCCGAGCGGTTATAGGGTGTACCTGATGTAAAAAGCTCCGGCTATCTTTGTTGCATCAAGTCCTGTGGCTCCCACGTATGCTCCTCTTTCCCATGATTCCCCCACAAGACCTTGACCAGCGGAACCTTCTTGCGCCGCAAGACCCGCATCCCAGTATCGTCTATTCGGATCGGCTCCAAGTGCACCGATTGATCAGAAGCTACAGGCCCATCTGTCATCATAATCTGCTGCTCTGGACAAAGTAGGGCTCTCCTGAGGGAGGAGATATGGAAGACGTCGTGCAAACCCGCTAGCTCTGGCGGTAGCCCCAGTCTGTACGCCAAGGGACCAATCTGCTTCATAATCCTGTAAGGCCCCATATATCTTGGACTGAGCTTCTTCCGACCATGTACCTGCGAGACTCCATGCATAGGTCGTATCTTCAGAACCACCCGGTCTCCTACCTGGAACTCTACCTTACTGTGCCGATAATCATAATAATTAGCCTTCCTACTCTGGGCCTCCAATATCCTGTCGCATATCAATCGCACCTGAGCATCCGTATCCTCGACAAACTCCGAGCCTAGTGCCTTCGGATCCTCATCCTGGATCTAAGAAAAAGGAGTCCTTCATCTCTGCCTGTATAAAGCCTCATAAGGGGCCATGTCAATGTTGGACTAGTGGTTGTTATTGTATGAGAACTCAATCAATGGTAGTTGTCTCTCCCATGGCTCCCTGCAGTCCAGTATACAAAGGCACAGTAGATCCTCCAGTGTCCGATTACTGTGCTCTGTCTTTCCATCCGTCTGAGTGTGGAAGGCGGTACTGAATGTCAACCGGGTTCCCAAATAAGCCGGGACCAACTTCCACTCCTTAGACGTAAATTGTCCATCACGATCGGACACTATCGTCCTCGACACTCCATGGTATCAGACGAACTGCCCTACAAACCTCCTCACCAATTCACCCACTGAGGCATCCTCCCTAATCAGTAGAAATTTTTCTACCTTCGTCAGTCAGTCGATGATCACCCATATCGAGTCATTCCCCGCATGTGACCGAGGAATACCATGTATAAAACACATGGCGATATCGTCGAACTTCCACTCCGACACCAGAAGTGGCAGCAATAACCCAACCGGAATTTTACACTCGGCCTTTACTAACTGACAGGACTCGTTATGGGTAATAAAGTACGTGATGTCCCTCTTCATCCCCGGACAGTACATCATCCTCTTCAGGTCCGCCGTCATCTTGGTGATGCCCAGGTGCACCGAGTACCTGCTGCAGTGAGCCTCGGTCATAATGTCCTCCCGAATTCCGCCCCCAGCCGGTATGTACACCCGTCCTCTAAAGTATATCAAACCATATCTCTTTGTATACTCCCTAGTCGTTCCTGCCTCAAAGGCCCTTAATACTGGCTCCAACTTGTCATCCCTTCTCTGCTCAACCCTGATGCAATCTCGAATGTCATCGGTAGTGCTCATTGTGGCCAGATACTCCTTATAAAGCTCGGAATCATCCGAGGACACCAAGGTAATCTGAATATCCTCCATCATCCGTACCAGCTCCATGGCCATCAACTAGTACTCTGCTCCTGAAGTGGTATCCCTCTGGCTCAGTGCGTCCGCCACTACATTCGCCTTCCCCGGATGATAGTGTATCGTATACTCATAATCAGATAGAAATTCCACCCATTGCCTCTGGCGGACATTCAATTCCTTCTGTGTATCCATATATTTCAGATTCTTGTGATCTTATAATATGTCGCAGTGCACCCCATAGAGGTAATGCCGCCAAATCTTCAGAGCAAACACCACTGCCCCCATCTCCAAGTCATGGATAGGGTAGTTCAGCTCGTGCTTCTTCAGCTGGCGGGAGGCATATGCTATCACATGTCCATGTTTCATCAGTACAACACCTATCCCCTGAAATTACACATCAGTATACACCTAGATGCCTTCCTTCCCAGATGGAAGAGCGAGGATAGGGGCCGACGTAAGCCAACCTTTTAACTCCTGGAAGGCCGTCTCACAATGCAGCGTCCAAATGAACGGAGTGTCCTTCGTCAATGAAGTGAGTGGAAGGGCTATCTGAGATAATCCCTGCAAAAACTTTCGGTAGTACCCGGACAATCACAGAAAACTTCGGACATCCGTGGTTGTCTTCAACTAAGAACAGTCTTGCACTGCCTAAATCTTTGCGGGATCTACTACTAATCTTGCCCCACTGATGATGTGTCCTAAAAAGGCTACCTCCGTCAGCCAAAATTGACACTTGTTGAACTTGGCATATAACTGGTGCTCCCTGAGATTCTCCAAAGTCAAGGCCAGATGTTGTGCATGCTCATCCTTCATCCTCGAATAAATAAGGATGCCATCTATGAATACAAAGACAAACCTGTCGAGGTATGGCTCGAACACCCGGTTCATTAAGCTCATGAAAGCTGATGGCGCGTTCGTGAGCCCGAAGGGCATCACGATAAACTCGTGCAGGCCATATCTGCTGCTAAATGCCATCTTCGGAATGTCCTCTTCTTAGATCTGTAACTGATAGTACCCCGACCTCAAATCTAGCTTCGATAGCCAATGCACTCCCACTAGCTGATCAAATAATTCTTCGATCCATGGAGGTGGATAGGTGTTCCGAACTATCAACAAGTTTAGTGCACAATAGTCGATGCACAACCTGAGGGTCCCGTCATTCTTCTTTACAAAAAAGACCAGAGCTCCCCAAGGCGAGGAACTCGGCCTAACGAACCAAACCTCCACCAGCTCCTTCAACTAGCTCTTGAACTCAATCAGCTCCTTTGGAGCCATCCGCTAGGGAGCCCTAGACACTGGCTTAGCTCCAGGTACCAACTGAATCTGAAATTCCTTCTCCCGAAGCGGCGAAAATCCTGGTATCTTCTTTGGAAACATATCCGCAAAGTCTCGCACCACTGATATATCGGCAACTGTCATCTTGGCCTCGACCATCTCGAAGAACACCTGATATACCTCATCTCCCTGCATGTGGGCCTTGACAGCCTGAATAGAAGATAACAACCTACGAGAGGCGGGAGTAATACCTTCGAAGGTCGCGAAGGTGCCATCATAACTCAGCACAACCTACTTCGCCAGGCAATCTATCTGGGCATGGTTCCAAATGAGCTATGTCATGCCCAGAACCAAGTTGAAGTTCGGCATCATCAAGACCATAGTCGGGGCTTCGAGTGTCAGTCCATCAATCGTCGCCTTCAGGAGTCACTTAGAAGTAGTAAAGACCATCATCCTGTTGGGGAGACGCACCCTCCTAGAGACTCCCGAATAATGCCTGACTACTTCTAGTCCCTTTACGAACTCATCAGAGATGAAATTATGAGACGCCCCCATATCCACCAAGGTGTGGGCAGGTTTGCCGCACACCATAACTATTCCTGTTTATTTAGATAAAGTTAGGTAACTGAACCTAGGGTTTTCTTTCCTAGTACGCTACTGTTGTTTGTTGTTTCAAAAGTTCCAAAAGTAAATAACAACAAAAAATTACTAGCATACCTGCAATCACCCTACTTGGGTCCCGAGGTGGAGCCAAGTCTAAAGCATACATCTGCTCTCCCTCCAGCCTTCGATCTCTGCCCTGGAAACCATGTCCTCTTCAATGGCCTTGGCCTACAAACTACTGAGCGGGCGGGTGTCACAACCCGCATTTTCTCAAAAAATATATCATATCAGAGCAAGGGAAAATACGTGTCGTGATGCCACATCGTGCAAGGGTTATTTGCACACACTCAGGCAAAACCCCAGACTCTACACCTTTGGAGAAATTAGAGTTTAATATGAAAGAAAATCATTTAGGTTTGATGGATGTATCCCTCGGCACAGTGGATCAGCTAGTCCACAATTAAACGTATATGTATACGCAGCGGAAAATACTTTAGTTAGCTTGATTTGACATGTAACATCCCATTTCCGGCTAGACACCTAGGAGTCAGTCTGTCGTGAGAGAATCCCAGAAGCACAAGAATTGAAGTACAATGACTGAGACTTCGGGTCACGGGTTGGTCACGCCCGTGACCTATGTGTCACGCCCGTGACATGGGGCATGACTCCTTCGACGATCGTCGATCTCCGTGAGACGATCGTCAAATTTGAAACCCGGGCCTGTCACGCCCGTGACCTATGTGGCACGCCCGTGACCTAGGGCGTGACTCCTTCGACGATCATCGATCTCCGTGAGACGATCGTCGAACTTGCAGCCCAGCATGTCATGCCCGTGACCAAGGTGTCACGCCCGTGACCTAGGGCGTGACCCCCTTCGGCGATCGTCGATCTCAGCGAGACGATCGCCGAGCGCGTAATTTGCATCTTGACCCTGTCACGCCCGTGACCCATGAGTCACGCCTGTGACCTAGGGCGTGACCACCCTTCGACGACCGTTGATCTCAGTTCGACGATCGTCGACCTTAGAATTTGCCACTCGGGCCTGTCACGCCCGTGACCTATGTGTCACGCCCGTGACAAGGGCTGAAACGTCAGCCAGACTAGAAATTTCGGTAACCGACATCATAATCAATTCTGGTTATGGGAATGTACACCAGGAGAATTTATGGGCCGTTTCCTACTCTAATAATTTAATAAAATAAGGAAATGTTGGTCAAATAGGAAATCGCCACCTGGCAAACACCTCTTCGTTTCCAGCATTTTAACTGCCTCTGCCATAACCGAAACACCATTAAGGGGAGCCTTCATGACCATAATTGCTTACCTCTTTCCCCTCCCCACTTGCTGATCTATAAAAGACCCCTTGGAGCAAGAGGAGAAGGTTACACGCTCTATCAAACAAATTCAGAGTTTTGCTCTTGCTGTAGGAGAAGTTCGGCAACGCCACCACTGCGCCATGGCACCCCATCGCTCATCTCGCCTCCAAACCGCGAACAAGGTCCTCCTCTACTTCTTCTCTTAAGGGTAGATCTTAGGTTCTTAGAAATGAAGTACGTGCTCAAAGGAACCTGACCGACCTCGTGTTTTCATGGAAAACCATGGAAAAATATTGTTTTGAGTTCGCTGGAAACCGCCAACTCCGACGGCCAAACCCCTGCCGACGGATAGCCATCTCCTCAACGGAGGTGGTGGTGGTGGAGGTTGGCTAGGGAAGTGACCGGATAGCCGGCGACGGATCACGGAAAGGTTACAGGAAATATCGTTTTCTATGTTCTGTTTTCGGGTTCATGTAGAAGATGAACAGTAAAACCAGTTTATAATATATAAATAATGTATATAATACATAGTGAAAATATATATTATTTGAGTATATATTTAGGCTGCAAAACGAAGCACTTAGATCCCGATTAAGGAAAAATGGCCAGTCAAAAAAGTTATAGCCTTTCGAGTCTAGATTAATTTAAAATTAGTTTCAACTCGTTTGGGTAAGCAGTTTGACCACAGCACATGTTTTAGTGGGGGCTATACCTAGGGTTGGGCAGAAACTAAAATGGATGCCCACTCTTCATCCCTTGTCCAAATGACATGAAATTTGGGCAGGGGGTTAAACATAGCTATATCTAAAGGCAGTACAAAAATGGGAATTTTTGGAGACACTTCGCCTAAAGTTTTTGTCTTAATTTAATAAACTTAGAGAAATTATTTAAATAGTCAAATGACCTTCAAACCCTCCCAAATTTTGGTGAGTGGTCCCTGGCTACATAACTTAGTTCTGTACAAATTTCCAACTCACTTGGATGAGTTTTGGATAGGGAGTCACCTATTCTAGACTAGGCAATAGTGAGGTATTTTTGAGTAAAAAGTGCACTAGAAGTTAGAACGGTCATATCACCTCAACTGAGGCTGATATCTTGACCACTGACTTGGAAGGGTTATTATAACCCACTTGGAGTAAATGGTGTGATTTAGGGTTGGTTTACCCTAGGATCCAAACTTAAACCCTAAATGAGGGTTTTGAGGGTTGTGAAGGATATGGGGGCAATTGCATTCGTATTGCCTTGAAACTTTGTAGAGTTGATATTAGCATGATAATAATCGTCTGGATAGAATCTTGGAGAATTTGGAGACAAGTAGATGCCTCAAAACCTTAATCTTAGCTTTAGGTTAAAATACTAATTAAGCACAATCCATCACTAACAATTATCTAAAGGCTGTGAAACTCGGGTAGAGTTAGTTTTGAAGTGGGTAGAATTTATAGAAATTTTACTGGAATTTTATGATGTTTATTTCCAGCACTTCGTTTGTAAAGTTGATTATAACCCCAATTGATGTTTTAATTATTTGTACCTTTCTGTTCATGGAAATCACATGAAATATTGGAAATAAAGGTTTTAGGACAGAATGGTTACCCTCGAATTTTTGTATAATTTTTAGTTGAGTAAATCTAGTACTTCCTTCACAAATGTTAAAAAGGGATTCTATGCTTTGAAAATTATTTAGGGATGATTCTATTACTGAAAAATTATGAAACTGGGCCAGTGCTATTTTTGAGCCTTTATCTGCATGTTATAAATTATTTATAATTTTTGGAAGAATATTCTCTGTACTTGGTTCATAAATAATGGAAGATAGTAAATATTGCTAAAATAGTTTTGTTGCCCTTTTGATCATAGAAAAATTATGATACTTTGGATTTACCCTATTGAGATAACTTACTATTTATCATAAATTTGCTGGACATCTTGCATGAGAACTTAGGGTAGTTCATGTTCAAACCGGTAGCCCTTGGGATTTTCGAGGAAATTAATTGAATGCCAGATAAAATAGGAAAATTACCACCTTCTGAACTTAGGATATTTTCAACATGATGAGTCTCCAGTAAATAATTTAGGGCATTTGGGTGAGTTTTGGGATCATTGCATAACCGGTTCGACATATAGTCTAGGTTGGTCTGCATATAGCAAATTTGTGAATTGCAATAGGACATGGTCTGAGAAAGTCGTTGGAGTTAGTCATTTTGTTTGGGTGGACAATTGTGCATGATATCACAATAGGATGATGTGAAGAGTAGAGAGAAGTAGTGATAGCTAGAGTTAAAAGGTACTCGGGTTAGACGAAAGATCGTCTTTTCCGAAGAGAGGAAGGTTAAAAATCACCCTAGGATAGTCTATCGTAATATGAGAAGGGAATGGGTAAAGGGGATCAACCAATAACAATAAGTGCCTTGCGAAAGGGAACGATGGGCTTCAGCTACCATCATAGTTCCTAGTGCCCTTTGAGAGCCCTTCACGGGGAATACCGGGGGCAGTCCTGGGTTAACGTAAACTGTAATAATAAACTGACAAGAGTAACTTAGTAATTAGGGCTGCACCTTTCACAAACACTGTTGGCACAGGAAGATTGATGAGAGCTTCGGCTCGGTTGGTTAAGAGACGGACGTTTTGGTCCGGGGAGCTTCGGCTCGGTTGGTTAAGAGACGGACGTTTTGGTCAGAGGAGCTTCGGCTCGGTTTTTGTGTGTTCACGATTAAACTTGCATGTGCATAAAAAGGAATGAAAATTAATGTGGTGGCTCTTCGGTATTTGAGGGTCGATGCACCGACGCCAATACGCTGACTCGGCAAGTGTGGTTAGCACTTCGCCAATAGAAGTCTGGTGCGCCAGCCGGCAACAGTACGCAGGCGTCTGCTTAGTGCACCAAGCGTTGAGGCGTACGATAGGTCTGACCGGTAGTGCTTTACTGGTTTAGAGGTGGGCGAGGCCCAACCCACCGCTTCCGTCTGCCACTACGGAGGTATCCTGGGAGGTAACGGCTCTGAAAGGGGGAACTAAAGGTCTGTGTGCACAGAGTCGGGTGTGTGAGTTGCACTTGCATGTTTCATCATACCCACTTGCATGTCATAGCATAATCGATTCATTTAACCCTGACACCTAAAGTATAAGTGGTATGGGACGCTTATACATTAGGACCTGCAAAACGACCCCTTGGTCTATAAGCTTGTGTGGGCAAGTTTATAAATTAAGGTTAATTTCAATATAAATTTATGCTGCTGTTTGATAACCGACACCCCAACGTATAAGTGGTATGGGACACTCTATACGATGGGAGCCTTGCAGAAGATCCCTTGGCTTATGCGCTTTCGCACATAAGTTAAAGGTTACCTTTCCTACTTTCTGTTTCTTGATTAAATCTCCACCTTCATGTCCTTCCCTTTCTTCCTCTCCACTCGGTACCTAGGATCCATGGGGGAAGGGGTAGGGGATGATAGGGCTTAGTCTTTATGACTAACGGTTTTCGAACCGCATCATTATGGGGATCGCGGAGCCCAGCATGGAGGAGCAGCCCCAGAGGCCGGTGCGCTTGGAGATGGGGCAGTCTAGCTCCAGAGTTCATACAGCCGGGACCGTGAGTCTCGACCCTGAGTAGTTTCTGTTTGTTTGCTTCCGCATGAGAGATTGTAGTGAGGACATGATGTACCGGGCATAAGCCCGCATTTATAGTACTCTGATTATTGTTATTCTGTGGACACTCCCTTCGTGGAGATTTTATTCTATATATGTGATTTGTTTTCAGTGGACTTGCTCTTACTTCAATTATTGTGCTACCTTTCTGTGATCGAATTTGGCCGGCAGAATCGGCGCCTTGTGGTGATGACCCTTCAGGACGTGAAGGTGTCACCGCAAAGCGGCGATTCTGGGCCTAAGACCCCGGGTTTTAAAAAGAAAAAAAAGGGGGGGGGGGGGGGGGGTCTTACATGACATCCTACATGAGTATAAACGTCCCCAAAGGACAACTCATGAAATGTAAGAGTTTTGATTTATCATTGTAATAGAAAATAGCTTTTACGTTCTTTGGAAAGTAGTGCTTTAGTCTTAATAGTATGAAATGTATGAGGTACATATAGTACTACTCTTAGGTTTTTAAAATACATAACATGCAACCTAGCATAAATAATTCCCAGAAAGCAAGTAAACAACCTCCAAATAGGCAAAGGTAGCAGTTTACAGTTCATATCTAGCATCACAAGTAAGCCACCAGTGGGCGTCAACAACTTGACATGAACCCACTAGTGAGTATGTATGTCTATACAGAAAGAAGCAAACTACCTCACAAGGTCGAAAAAAGCGATCTCAGTTACCCAAGAGGTCACAAGCAAGCTCCACCAAAACACTAGCTGCTCAACCGACTACAACCTGAACCTAAGGCATTCAAAGAAAGAACGCCTCAGCAAGTATATAATCAAAAGAAACAAGGGCAATAAAAAAGAGGGCTTACCAACCCAACAACAGTGCTATCAAAAGAAAAAAAAAGAATTGAACCATATAGTAAGGGTAAAACACTGCCCAAGGAAACAACCCAACGTACCCAGTGTGAGAAATAAACAACATGCCCTGCTAAAAACTGCAGAAGCACAAGGCAAGCATATGCCCAAATAACCACTTTAACGACATGAACTAACAGTGTGAATCTGGGTTGGTTACCAAAAACAGTCCTCAACCAAACACCCAGACCATAATACTCAAGGGTATAACGGTGGCAGCCGAAAGGTCCAACACACCCACAAAACCAGCCCAAACCAGGGCCAAAATGGTACAAACACACCAACAAAACCAGCCCAAACCAGGGCCAAAATGGTGGGACCACGGCTTTACACCCAAACCACCCCTTACAGAGTCAACAAGCAAACCACTTGCTAAAATTCACGACTCGGCCTGTACAACCAGCCGAAAATATCAACAAATCGACAAAAACCCACCCTAACCATATTCAGGAGAAAACACCAGCTTGAGGCAAAAGGAGTCGAGTCCACTCGGCACCTAACACTAAGGCAGAGAAGGCATCGAGTCCACTCAACGCCTAAACACTATGCATTAAATGGCGTCGAGTCCACTCGATGTCAAAAGACATAGCCGTAAAAAGACTAACTGGACAATGGCGTTGAGTGAGTTCAGCTCACTCAACGCTAAAAGACTTAGAGAAAAGTATTCTGGATAGATGGCGTTGAGTGAGTTAAGCTCACTCAACACCAAAAGACTTAGAAAATCTGACTGGACAATGGCGTTGAGTGTGTGCACCCCACACAATGCCAAAAGCAGAGGACATTGAGTGAGCACCACATACTCAACGCCAAAAGACTGGAAAAACAATTTCTGGACAATGGCGTTGAGTGAGTGCACCTCACTCAATGCCAAAAGCAGACGGCATTGAGTGAGCTCCACTCACTCAACACCCTTTCTTTGGACTATGGCGTTGAGTGAGTGGACCTCACTCAATGCCAAAGGCAGATGGCATTGAGTGAGCTCCACTAACTCAATGTTAAAAGACTTGGCAAAATTATCTGGGCATTGGCGTTGAGTGACTGCACCTCATTCAACATCAAAGGCAGACGGCGTTGAGTGAGCTCCCCTCACTCAGTGCCAAAAGACTGAGAAAAATCCTCTGGCAAGATGGCATTGAGTGAGTGTAGCTCACTAAACGCCAAAGGCCGACGACGTTGAGTGAGCTCCACTCACTCAATGCTTATGGACATAGCTTATAGAGCAAACAACCAGGCGTTGAGTGAGCTCCACTCACTCAATGCTTTTGGACTTAGACGCAAAACCAAACCAGCTAGGCGTTGAGTGTGTCCACCACACTCAATGCTTTTGGACTTAGCCTAAAATCCACTCAAAGCCTGCAACCCGAGAGCTCTTCCTTAGCTTAAAAAAAAATCCTTCCTAACCCTTCTACTCAACTACAGCTATCACCCAAGCTAGAATAACTTAGTAAACTCTATCCTTACCTCTAGCCACTAGCTGGACATAAAATCAGCAACTAGGAGAGAGAGTAAAATGAAATCTGGGCAAAGTTTACACTAATTTGGCTCTGGATCAACTAGTAACAACCCTAGCTTTTAGGAGAGTACACTAGACTAATAACCAGGAAAATATAAGCATAAAAATGAAGAGTTTGGTAAGGGTAAGGAGCACCACTTGCCTCAACCTTTAGGACACAGCAGCTGCCCTTCCAAGGTCCAACACAGCTAGGCAAAATCGGCCACAAATAGCAACCTGAAGCTACAAAAATGGAAAAAACTGAGCTACCCGAAAAGATCTTCTTTTAAACCAACCCTAGAGCAAGAAAAACTTACTTAGGATGGAAGACCTGAGTGAGAGCAGCCCAAATCTGCCCTTACCCGAGAAAACTGAGCTTTACACTTCCAAAAATCGCTGGCCAAAGCTCCAAAATTCTGCTGCCCGAAACCTAGAGCTGGAGGCTAACCGACCTTCTTTTTGGGGAAGAAGAAGAAAAATTAGAATAAGCTTTCTTCTCTCTTATCCAGCCACCAGCTAATAAATGAAGGCTATTATAATATAATTATCCAGCAAGGGTCAGCCACTAGCTCTTACCGCCACCAGCTATTACCGCCACCTAATACAATATCATATAATCTGTATATGATAGTACAGCCACTTTGCTAAAAAAAGAATACTAGTCAGTCACTAGTTATTAAAATAAACTATATTATTAAAGCTATATCAACTTGCTTCCACAATTAAACCAATAACACGTCAAAACGACGTGAAAATTCCAACTATCTCGGAATTTAACGAAATTCACACCCTAGCTAAATACCTATGCTACGAATCTAGTGGCGAAGTCGAAATCATCATCCGACAAACAAAACTCGGGCTAAAATTTTCCGAAGCCAAAACACAAGCATTCCCGAAGAGGCACCACCGAATCACCAAAAATGACTCTGACTTGCTAGGGAATCTTGCAAACAGGCTACAAAACAAGCCACTTAAGGGCCTAAAGAGCTAAAACCACGCTCTAACAATGGAAAGGCCAGAAAGGCGTAAACGCAACGCCAATCCAAGATTAAATAAGCACAGAAAAACCGGGGCATTACAGTCACTCCCCCTAAAAGAAAGTTTTGCCCCGAAACTTTATGCACAACACTTCAATCAAAGAAGAAACATAAGAAACTAAGAGGGAAACATACCAGGAAACTCAAGGAAACAAATGAGGGTGAGCCTTCCTCATAGCCGAATCCAACTCCCAAGTCGCGCTTTCCACGTCCTGGTTCCTCCATAAAACTTTTACCATAGGAATTCTCTTATTCCGCAACACGCGATCTTGTGAATCAAAAATGCGGACAGACATCTCCACAAAATAAATATTTAGCTTAAACTGTGGCACAGAATCCAAAACCTGCCTGTCGCTTAGCACACACTTCCGCAGTTGGCTTACATGAAAAACATCGTGAACACCATGGAAGTTTGCGGGCAACTCCAGTTTATAAGCTGACACACCAATCCGTTCAACAATATTGAACGGTCCCACAAACCATAGGTCAAACTTCCGATCTTTACCAAATCTCTTGATGCCAACCATCGGGGAAACTTTAAGAAATACCAAGTACCCCACAGCAAATTCCAAATACGATCTACGCCGGTTGGCGTTCTTCTTATAACGTTCTTGAGCTATCCGAAGCTTCTCTCGAATAAGCTTTACAACAACTTCCATTTCTTCCAGTGCATCCGGACCCAACAAAACTTTCTCGCCAACCTCATTCCAAAATAAGGGAGTCCTGTAGCGTCTCCTATATAGAGCTTCAAAAGGAGCCATTTGCAGGCTTTCTTGATAACTGTTATTATACGCAAACTCCATAAGCCGCAAACGCTCATCCCACGCTCCTCCGTGGTCTAAAATGTAGCATCTAATCATATCCTCCACTATTTGATTCACTCGCTCTGTCTGACCATTGGTCTGCGGGTGGTATGTGGTCGAATATCTCAAATCCTTACCCAAACCTTCTTGCAAACTCTTCCAAAAGCAAGATGTAAATTGGAAGTCTCGGTTTGAAATGATGCTGAATGGAACACCATGCAATCAGAAAACCTCATTCACATACAACTCAGGTATCTTCTTCATCGGATAGTCGATCTTATAAGGGACAAAGTGAGCACACTTCGTTAATCTATCCACAATCACCTAAACTGAATCATATCCCCAAGGAGATCGCGGTAAACCCGTGATGAAATCCATCGAAATGCTCTCCCATTTCCAAGTCAGAATCTCCAACGGTGTCAACTTGCCACCAGGCCTTCCTTGATCGGCCTTCACACGCTTGCAAGTATAGCACTCTGAAACAAATCTAGCTATATCTCCCTTCATCCCAATCAACCAGGCAATCTACTTCAAGTCATGATACATCTTGGTAGATCCTGGATGATAGACAATGCTCGAACCGTGAGCTTCTCTGCATAACTTATCTCGGATGTCCATAATAGCGGGGATACAAAATCTGCTGCGGTACTTCAACGTACCCGCATCATCAATCAAAAAATCAGGTAACTCCCCTTTCTCAGCTCGAAGATATAAATGCAGTAGATCTAGATCGTCTTTCTGATGTAACCTCGTCAGCGCAATCCAAGAAGGCTCTGCTGCCACCAAACTACTCTGCAAATCACAGCACCCCACAGAAATGTTCATCAAAAGAAATTCTTCCACCAACCGCTTGGCGGAGAGATTAAAAATCTTCCCTGTCTTTCGACTTAGGGCATCGTCCACTACATTCGCCTTGCCCGGATGGTACTAAATTTCAACATCGTAGTCAGCAACATACTCCAACCATCGCCGCTGATGCAGATTCAATTCCTTCTGGGTGAAGACATACTTTAAACTATAATGATCAGTAAAAATCTTGCACTGCGCGCCATAAAGTGGATGCCTCCACAACTTCAACGCAAATATCACGGTTGCAAATTCCAAGTCATGCGTAAGGTAGTTCTTCTTATGAGTCTTCAATTGCCTAGACCCATACGCAATTACTTTCCCATCTTGCATCAACACGCACCCAAGTCCAACATGCGATGCATCCACAAAAACATTATAACCCATGCCCTCTGTAGGCAAAGTTAAAACAGGAGCAGTGCACAATCTGTTCTTGAGCTCAAGGAATGCTTCCTCACACTTATCATTCCAAACAAAAGCCACGTTTTTCTAATACAATCGAGTCAACGGTGCAGCTAAGGTAGAGAAACCTTCCACAAATCTCTTGTAATAGTCGGCCAACTCTAAGAAGCTCTGAATCGCCTTGGGTGTGTAAGGTCTCCTCCATTCCAACTCTGTAGCTATCTTCTCTTGGTCAACTGAAATCCTATGCCTATTGATCACATGGCCCAGAAACGACACCTGAGGTAACCAAAACTGGCATTTACTAAACTTGGTGAATAACTTATGGTCCCTCAAGGAAGATAAAACCAAACGCAAATGCTGGTCATGCTCCTCAGCATTGCGGGAATAGATCAGAACATCGTCGATAAACACGACTACAAACTTATCCAAGAAGTCCTTGAACACTCGGCTCATCATATCCATAAAGGCTGAGGGCGCGTTGGTCAAACCAAATGACATTACCAGGAATTCAAATTGACCATGCATCGATCGAAAAGCAGTCTGTGGAATATCTGACTCGCGAAACCTAAGCTGATGATAACCAGAATGAAGATCAAGCTTTGAAAACACCGTGCTAACGTGCAAATGATTGAACAAATCGTCTATCCTTGGCAGGGGATACTTGTTCATAATAAGGACTTTGTTGAGCTCTCTATAATCGATACAAAGCCGCATCGATCCATCTTTCTTTTTAACAAACAGAACAGGAGCACCCCAAGGAGACGAACTCGGTCTTATAAAACCTTTCGCTAACAACTCATCCATCTGGATACGCAACTCCTCCAGCTCTCGCGGGGCCATCCGGTACGGCGCCTTCGCAATAGGACGCGTACCCGGCTCCAAATCGATCACAAACTCAACATCTCGATCAGGTGGAAGACCAGGAAGGTCATCAGGAAACACATCAGCAAAATCGTGCACAATAGGAATCTCTTCAAGATGCAGCGAAATACCAACAGTCCACAAAACTGATACCAAACAAGCAAAACAGCCAGAAACAAACAACGTCTGAGCACATACCGTAGAAATGACTAGAGAATCCTGGCGCGAATCACCATAAACACTCCTAGGCTGACCGTTGTCCTTTCTAAAGTCCAAGCGCTTTCCCTTGCACTGGATCACAGCATCATACCTGGACAACCAGTCCATTCCCAAGATAACATCAAAATATTCCAAGTCAATCATCTTCAGATCTGCCCTTGCTAGAAAATCCCCTAACATAATTGGACAGTCCTGAATGCCCTGATCTGAAACCACAAAATCACCAGAAGGGAACCTGACGGAAAAGGCATCACCAACTCGATCTAGATCCAAACGGTATCGATCCACGAAGGCTCTAGCCACAAACGAGTGGGAAGCGCCAGAGTCAAAAAGAACACGAGTCCTGCGGTTCTTTACCTTGAAGCTTCTTAAAAGTTTCGCACGCATCTAAGGAAATAATAACTATGACGACAAACAAAAACATTTAAAACTATGGAAAAAGTCTAACCTGAAATAACCTGAGTCGAAGTATGCACTTCTTCTGAGGAAATCACATTCAGCTTTCCCTTACCTTTATCCAATTTCTGAGGCGGTGGCAATGCCTGGAGTTGCATTGGCTGTATCACAGGCTGGAGGTATGGGCACTGAGCCTTGATGTGTCCTTCCTGACTGCAATAAAAATAGCTCCTTGTCTTCATCTTGTCCTTTCCCCAGCAATGAGCAGCATCATGCCCTGGCCGCTTACATGTCGAATAGAATAACTCTTTCCTGGGAGTACCTTGAATTGCATGCACCAGTTCTTTCTTCTGAGCTCATAACCTTTTGAAACATCTCTCGAAGGGGTGGCCTGACCGGCCACAAAAACTACAAACGTCCTTGCTCTTATTCTTAGAAGCAGCACCAGGTACCTGAAGGCTCTTTCCTTCAACCAACTTCCTCTTATCTTTTCTCATCAAATGCCATCTTTGCTTGGCATTATCAATTGCCTCAACCCTCAAAGCAGCTTCCACCACTCCAGCATAGCTTGCTGATCCATAAGCACTTGCTAACTGCTGGACATCACTTCTTAAGCCACCAAGAAAACGCTTAACTCGATCCGCCTCGAAACCTACCATTCCTTGGGCAAACCGACTCAGATTGATGAACTCAATCTCATACTCACTAACTATGAGCTGTCTCTGCTTCAAATGTAATAACTCATTCCTCAGGCGGTCCCGCTCGACCGAGGGTAGAAACTTTCCCAGTAACATTTCTTTAAAGGACTCCCACAAACAACCTTTTTTCAAGCTCTCCTTTTCTCGCAACCACCAACTCTTTGCTAAACCCTTAAGCTTAAATGTGGCGATCATCACTCTCTGATCGTCCGTGACTCCAGAATAAGAAAACATCTCCTCAATTGCTATCAGCCAATCATCCAAGACCATGAAATCTACTTTTCCATCATAGGTAGGTTGTCCAAGTCGCTGAAACTGAGAGATAAACGTCATCTCTGGTGGAACCACTACTAGAGGCACCAGAGGAGTAGGAGGGGCAGGAACAGCTTGACCCACAACAGGGTTCTGCACTCTCGGAGCTATGTCATACACAACTGATACCAACGACTGAATCTGGGACTGCACATCAACCAATTTCCTGGACAACGCCTCATTACTCTATTGCAGACCTTCTATCATTACATTGCTCTGAGCACCCGAAGACTCACCCTCAGATTGGGGAGTTTGCCTCATTGCAAGACACTTCGATATCCTATAATCGAATTAACACGAATCAAGACCTAGCCCAACAGATAGCACAAAACTACCCTGTACAGACAAACATACTTAAATATGAATTTCAACTGCTAACTTGCTCTTGGAGTTTTCAATGATGATTTTATGCCTAACCTAGGATGATTCACCATCATCACACTAACTCATGTTCCTAGACCATGAATGCATGAATTTATATTCCTTCTGACTCAAAACCCATGTATGTATATGTGTCATCATGTAAATCTTTAATGTGGCATGTTGTGCTTACATTAGGTATGCTATGTATGTGGTGCTATGCAGTCTAAAAAGGCCTTAATGCATGTTATGAGCGGTGTACACATGCAATGTTATGCATCCTATACTACATAACATTTCATGCAACGAAAAAAGAAAACGTGCTAATGGGCATTCATGTTGTGAGGTTATGCATCTCATACTACATAACCCTCACATGTTGCCACCTATGATGGATCCATATGCAAACACATATTATGTATCCCATATTACATAATATGCCCCATATACTTCTTGTCATGCTAATGAGTGTAGTGCTCATGCTTCAGCCAAGACGTACTGATGACACATCGCTGTGTGTATGATATGACACTAAACAACTAACACTAATAAGGAAAGGTTGCCCGACCAATTGTCATGCAAACTCCCTCTGATACCAACTATCACAACCCGCATTTTCTCAACAATTATATCATATCAGAGCAAGGGAAAATACGTGCCGTGATGCCACATCGTGCAGGGGATAACTGCACACGCTCAGGCAAAAGCCCTGACTCAACACCTTTGGAGAAATTAGAGTTTAATATGAAAGAAAATCATTTAGGTTTGATGGCCGTATCCCTCGGCGCAGTGGATCAGCTAGTCCATAATTAAACGTATATGTATACGCAGCGGAAAATACTTTAGTTAGCTTGATTTGACATCCTACATGAGTATAAACGTCCCCAAAGGACAACTCATGAAATGCAGGACTCTAGATTTATCATAGTATAAGAAAATAGCTTTTACGTTCTTTGGAAAGTAGTGCTTTAGTTTTAATAATATGAAATGCATGAGGTACATATAGTATTACTCTTAGGTTTTTAAAATACCTAACAAACAACCTAGCATAAATCATTCCCAGAAAGAAAGTAAACAACCTCCAAATAGGTAAAGGTAGAAGTTTACAGTTCATATCTAGCATCACAAGTTAGCCACAAGTGGGCGTCAACAACCTGACACGAACCCACTAGTGAGTATGTATGTCTATACAGAAAGAAGCAAACTACCTCATAAGGTCGAAGAACAATGATCTCAACAACCCAGAAGGTCACAAGCAAGCTCCACCAAAACACTAGCCGCTCAACTGGCTACAACCTGAACCTAACGAATTCAAAGAAAGAATTCCTCAACAAGTATATAATCAAAAGAAACTAGAGTAATAAAAAGAAGGGCTTACCAACCCAACAACAGGTGCTATCAAAAGAAAAAAAAAAGAATTGAACCATATAGTAAGGGTAAAACACTACCCAAGGCAACAACCCAACGTACCCAGTGCGAGAAATAAACAACATGCCCTACTAAAAACTGCAGAAGCACAAGGCAAGCATATGCCAAAATAACCACTTTAACGACAGGAACTAACAGTGTGAATCATTGTCACAACCCGCACTTTCTCGACGAATAAATTGTATCAGAGCAAGAGAAAATACGTGTTTTGATGCCACGTAGTGCAGAGGATAACTGCACATGTTCAGGCAAAACTTCAGACTTTAGATTTTAAGAAAACCATAGCTTATTATGAAAGAAACCCAGTTATATTTAATGGTTGTATCCCTCGACACAGTGGATCAGCTAGTCCACGATAAAAAATATATTCATTTGCAGCGGAAAATACTTTAATGAGTTGTTTTGACATCCTAAAGGAGCATAAGTGTCCCTGAGGGATGACTCATGGTATGCACGACTCTATGGTTGGTATAGTATATATAAAAAGATAGTCTTTACGCTTAAGGAAGAAAATAATGCTTTAGTTTTCCAAACATGATGTGCATGAGATACATGTAGTAATATTTTAGGGTTTTAAAATACCTAACATGCAACCTAGCATAAAACCTTCCCAGAAACAAGTGAACAACCTCAAATTGACAAAAGTAGCTGTTTTAGTTCATACCCAACAACATAAGTAAGCCACCAGTGGGCGTCAACAACCTGACACAAACCCACTGGTGAGTATGGATGTCTATACAGAAAGGAAGAAAAACTACCTCACCCGATGAGGAACAACAACCTCATCTACCCAGGAGGCCACAAGCAAGCTCCACAAGAGCACTATCAATCTAACTGGCTACAACCTGAACTTGAGGCATTCAAAAAAAGGAACACCTCAGCAAGTAAAAGAAAATCAAAGGAAGTGGAGCATTAGATTCATGAGCAATAAAATAAGGGGTTTACCAGCCCTACAACAAAATGCTATTGTACAACCCCGTATCCCGCGAGTGGTCGACAGGGGTTGAACCGGCCGGCTCAGATCAACTTGGACCCAGCTTGCCGAGCCCGAGCTCGGCAATAGTCGAGCTAAGCTCGGCGATGGCCGAACGAAGCCCGGCATGCCGAGACCGAGCTCGGGTGCAGAAACAGGGCTCGACGATAGTCGAGCCAAGCTCGACGATCTCCATGCCGAGTCCGAGCTCGGCGATCGTCGTGTCGAGCCCGAGCTCGGCAATAGTCTAGCCGAGCCCAGCGCTAGCCGAGCACAGTCCGCCGAGTCCGTGCCCGCCTAGGCCCAGGGCGAGGCGAGTCGGACCCCTTGCCGAGCGAGTGCCCCCTCAGGTCCAGCTCGCATCTTGGCCATGGCACACTTTTACTGTGTGGCCCCTTTTGGTTTGCCTGTAGTCCTCGAAAACAGTGAAGGTTGTATATTGGCAGGCCATCTTTTCTTATAAATAGGACCCAAGGGGTACCTCAGAAGGCACGCTTACTAATTCCCCGGCCTACTAGCACTTTCTGAGGTACCTTAGCCCGGCATTTGGCTAAGGAGGGGAAGCGCTCTGAGATCTTCCGGGTGTGTGGTGGGACCTCCACGCCGGGCCCTTGGTCTAGTCCTTGTCTCTTCTTTTCTTTGTCATTTTCTTGCAGGAGCGAAGTAGGTGCGCGGCCACCCCTTCCCCAAGGGTCGAACTCCACAAGAGACCGGTTTTCCGGTTTCAACATTTTGGTGCGGTGAGCGTGGAGAGTGGTCAGCAGAGAAAACCTCCTACAGGCTCGATGACTGGAGATGAGGGACAAGGATCAGGCAGGGGCAACTCGCCACCCCCTCCCCCACCCCCAGCGGCGAGCATGCCGGCGGAGCTCAGAGAGGAGATCCTCGGGCTCGTCAGGACCGCCCTCGGCATGCGAGCTGAGAGTGCGACACCGGCTGTCCCGGTGGTCGCCGTTCCCGCACTCGGCGACGACGCCCCGCTCAGGAGACCAGGGAAGGAGCCCACCGAGAGGGGCGAGCGCGAGTTCCAGGGGCGAGTTCTGTTCCCCGGCTCGGCCGCCGAGTACCACTTCGGCAAGACGGCAGGGAGGGAGTTCCCGACTCGCCCGGCTGAGGGGGGGAGCCCCTTCAGCGAGTTCGTTTCTTCAGCCCCCGTTCCCGAGGGGTTTCGCGAGCCGGAGATGACTTACTACTCCGGGAGAGGAGACCCGGTCCACCACATCCAGTGGTTCGAGGACATGGTCTCCATTCGACAGATGTCAGACGGCTTCAAGTGCCGACTCTTCGCCATCACCCTCAGGGAAAAGGCGAGAGAGTGGTTCCACCAGCTCCCGACCGGGTCCATCTACTGCTTCGAGGATCTGCGACGGGGTTTCATACTGAGATTCACCACTTCTAAGAAGAGGAAGAGGGAGGCGGAGTCTTTGTTCCGCATCAAACAGAGGGTGGGAGAGACCCTGGGGAGCTACCTGGACAGGTTCCAAGAGGAACTATCCCAAGTTCAGGAGATGCCAGGACACACCATGATGGTGGCCTTCACCCTGGGTCTCCAGTCCGGGTTCTTCGCAATGGAACTGAAGAGGTCACCTCCAGTGTCTTTTGAGGCGCTTCTAGAGAGGGCGGCCAGGGAGGCCGAAATGGAGGCAGCACACCCAGAGTTCGCGCGAAGGTTGGCCAAGTGGGCCGTGGAAGAGGAAAGGCCAAGGGGTGGCCGAATTCAGGAGGAGAGGAGGGCTGAACCTCGGCAGAGGGAGCAGCCGCAGCAGCAGCCGCAACCCAGGTGGGTGCGTCCGGAGCAGACCCACCGTCTGGGATGGAGGCCCGAGTGGCAAGACCAGGCACCACGAAGGGGTTATCAGGGAGGAGATAACCGCCAGGGTGGCCGAGGGCAGTACAACCCCCAGGGGGGTAGGCAGGGTCAGAGACCCCCTCTCCCCGACCAGGAGGAGGCAATGGCAATTGCCATGAGGGGGAGGAGGAGAGGACAGCCGAGGAGAAGGAGGGAGGTCAGGGTGGACCTGCCCTATTGTGACTTTCATCAGGAAGAGGGGCACCTCACATCCACGTGCCCGGAGTTCCTCGAGATGAGGGGGAGAAGGGAACAGCAACAACAAGACCATCAGGAAGTTCGGATAGAGGAGATCCGGCCTCGGGAGGAGGGGGATCGGTGTGAAGACCGGGCTGATGTGGGCACCCGGGGAAGGATCGGAGCGATCCACGGGGGGGCCGGGATCGAGGCCTCCCGTAATTCGAGCCTCCACACTATGTACCGGAGGAGCGTTGGCTCCACATCCCAATCCCCTCCCCCGGAGGAGAAAATCACCTTCTCCAGAGAGGACTTGTCGGGTCACGAGGACCCCTTCTGCGATGCGCTGGTTATCCAGACAGCCATCGAGGATTTCACTGTCTCCCGGATCCTCGTAGACAATGGGAGTTCGGTCAACGTCATCTTCAAGAAGGCGTTTGATGCGATGAAGGTAGAGGCCAGGAGGGTGTTGGCCTCGGACGGACCTCTGTTCGGCTTTTCAGGGGAGAGGAAAGAAGTCGAGGGAGGAGTGGGACTCCATGTCACTCTAGGGGGGCAGTCGCGCAACTGCAAGTTTGTTATCGTGGACGCCCCTAGCAGTTACAGCGCCATCTTCGGGAGACCCCTCATCAGCGCCTTCCGCTGCGTCCCCTCGTCCTTCCACCAGTGTCTAAAGCTCAACGTCGAGGGGGTTCAGATCCGAGTTCGAGGAGACCCTAAGGAGGCAAGGGAGTGCTACGTCTCGGCGGTAAACTCCATCTCTTGGTTGGAGGGGGCCGAGGAGATGGGGCGGAGGCTGGAGGAGGAGCAGGAAGCTGACAAAGAAATGGAGGTGGAGTGCCGCGCTCGGGGGGAGATCGCGGAAGAGACTCGGGGGTCGGCCGAAGCCATGGCCGTCGAGGAGTCTGAGGAAGAGGTCCTCGCCCCCGGAAGGGGAGGTATCGAGGAATGGGAGGAGCAGTCCCGTCTGGAGGCAGCGGAAGAGGTGGAGGAGATGGAGGTCCTCACCATTGGAGGCAGGGTGGAGAAGGTCCGCGTCAGCGGAGGCCTGACCCCGGAAGCTCAAGGCAGGATGCTGGAGTGCATCCAGAGGAACGTGGACATCTTCACCTGGAGCGCCGCGGAGATGCCAGGGATCGACCCCGACGTGGCCTGCCACCGCCTCAACCTGGACCCGGAGGCTCCCCCCATCCAACAGAAAAAGAGATCCATCACGGACAAGCTCGCCGAGCCAATCAGAGAGGAAGTCGCCAAGCTCCTCGAGGCTGGCTTCATATCTGAAATCCAATACCCCGGCTGGGTCTCCAACGTTGTAATGGTTAAAAAAGGAGACGGCCGGTGGAGGATGTGTATCGACTTTTCTCTTCTTAATAAATCATGCCCGAAAGATTGTTATCCTTTGCCTCGGATCGACGCGCTGGTTGACTCAGCCGTCGGCTTCCCTGTAATGAGTTTTCTGGATGCTTTTTCAGGTTATCACCAAATCAGGATGCACCCCCCTGACGTCAAAGACGTCTCGTTCATCACGGGGGACGGATGTTATAGTTACAAAATGATGCCCTTCGGGCTGAAGAATGCAGGGGCTACCTATCAAAAAATGATGGATAGGGTCTTTCGAGAGCAGAAGGGGAGGAATCTCGAAGTGTACGTGGATGATCTCATGGTCAAGAGCTTGGATGTCGACTCCCACATCCAGGACTTGGAAGAAACTTTCACCACTCTCCGCAAGTTTAAGATGAGGTTGAACCCCTTGAAGTGTGTCTTCGGGGCAAGCCGGGGAAAGTTCCTAGGGCATCTTCTCACCCCCGCTGGGGTAGAACCTAATCCAGATAAGGTAAGGGCAATCTTGGAGCTAAGGTCGCCACAAAACACCAAGGAAGTACAACAACTGACAGGGAAGTTGGCAGGGCTGAGTAGATTCCTCTCCCGGGCCGGAGAGAGGTGCTCCTCGTTTTTCAAAACTTTGAGAGGGGGTCGCAGGTTTGAATGGACCTCGGAGTGCGAGGAGGCATTCCAGGCTTTAAAGAAACAGCTGACTCAGGCCCCCCTGCTCCATGGGCCCAAGGAGGGGGAAGACTTATTCCTATATCTGGGGGTCGGGGCTGAAGCCTTGAGTTCGGTTTTGGTTCGGGAAGAAGGAACGAGGCAACTCCCCGTCTATTATGTGAGTTGGATATTGAAGAGGGCCGAGCTCCGTTACCCCATCCTGGAAAAACTGGCCTTCGCCTTAATCATCTCAGCCCGAAGGCTTCGGCCTTATTTCCAGGCACACTCAATTCGAGTAGTGACCGACCACCCCCTGCGCAACATCTTCAAGGGGGTAGAGCATTCAGGTAGGTTGGCCAAATGGTCGGTGGAACTGAGCGAGTTCGACATCTCCTTCGTCCCTCGCCTCTCAATCAAGGCCCAAGCTATGGCTGACTTCCTGGCAGAGTATGTGGTCGAGGTGGCGGAGGAGAGACTCACTCGCCCCCTCCCCTGGAAAGTCAGGGTGGACGGTGCCTCGGGGAAGCATTCTTTAGGGGTTGGGGTCATCTTAGAAAGCCCCCAGGGGATAAAGATCGAGCAGACCGTGGTAGTGCACTTTCCTATCACCAACAACCAAGCCGAATACGAAGCTGTAATCGCAGGTCTGCGCCTGGCAAGAGACTTGGGGGTGCATGACGTGGAGGTCCTCACTGACTCCATGGTAGTGGCTTCCCAGATCAAGGGGGAGTTTGAGGCAAGGGAGCCCACCCTGCAGCTCTATTTGATGAAGGTAAGGGGAGTCATCGGGACCTTCCAGACCTTCTCAATCAAGCACGTGCCAAGAGGGGAAAACGAGCCAGTCGACCAGCTAGCAAAGCACGGTCCCCGGATGGGAGGCACCATTACGGATCTCTTCCGACCTTCCATCGAGGAGGGGGAGCTAATGGAAGTAGACCGGCACCCCTCATGGATGGATCCCTTCGTCATCTTCTTGTCCACCGGAGAATACCCGGAGGGGATGGACCGAAGAGGGCTCAAGCACAAGGCGGCATACTACCTCCTACGTGAGGGACAGTTGTACCGCAAAACCCTCTCAGGGATGTTGGCCCGTTGCGTGGCCGAAGGAGAGGTGCACAAAATTTTGGAGGAAGTCCATTCCGGTGAATGTGGGAGTCATTCGGGGAGTCGGACCCTGGAAGGGAGGATCGTCAGGCAAGGGTACTTCTGGCCCACCCTCGGTCAGGATGCAGCCGAATTCACGAAAAAATGTCATAAGTGTCAACTATATGCCCCGCTGCAGCTCCAGCCGGCTCAGAGGTTAAGAAGCATCATGGCACCGTGGCCCTTCGCCATATGGGGGCTGGACCTCGTAGGACCTTTCCCCCAGGCCAGCGGGCAGAGGAGGTTTTTGTTGGTCATGATTGATTATTTTTCTAAGTGGATGGAGGTGAAGGCTCTAGCCAAGGTGACCTCTCAGGTAGTCAGGAACTTCATCTGGGGAGAGATCATCTGCAGGCATGGGCTGCCACAAGCTATCGTCACGGACAACGGACCTCAGTTCGCCAGCGCGGAGTTCATTCGTTTCTGCGAGCAACTAGGGATTGACCTTCGGTTTGCTTCTGTCCATCACCCCAGGAGCAACGGGCAGGTGGAAGCGGCCAACAAAATCATAGTGAACCTCTTAAAAAAGAAAGTGGAGAATTTGAGGGGAAGTTGGGTGGAACAGCTTCCATCAGTCCTCTGGGCCTTGAGGACCACCCCCAATACGGCCACAGGGGAGACACCTTTCAAACTCTCTCACGGTTGCGAGGCCGTTCTACCCATCGAATTCGAGGTCCAGACGCCTCGGGTCGTCGAGGCAGGGACCGAAAGGGAAGAATGGAGGTCAGAGAATGAGGAGGAGCTTCGACTCTCCCTTGATATGGTGGAAGAACTACGCGACTTGTCCGTCATCAGGCAGGAAGAGGCCAAGCGAAGGATGGCCAAGTATTTCGACAAGCACGTCCGTGTCAAGCAGTTCGCAGAAGGGGACCTTGTCTTGAAAAAGGTGGACGCAGCAGGAAGATCAGCCGCTGTGGGAAAACTCCACCCCAATTGGGAGGGCCCCTACATTGTGCAGGAGGTCTTGAAATCGGGGGGGGGGGGGGGTATCGCCTCCAAGATGTAAGAGGGGACACCCTCAGCCACACTTGGAGTGGCGATGATCTGAAACGTTTCTACCCTTGAAAGTATTGTAAATATCTCGGCTTTAAGAATGAAAACAAATCTCATTGTCGTGTTTTATGCTCTGTCAAGATAGTGGGGGTAAAGGGGTTCTCAGCTTAAACCCCCAAGGGGCAAAAGTTTCTAAGTCTTCTCGCTCTGGGGTTAGGTCTCGTCACTCCCCTGCCAGGCTCCCACCTAGCTGGCACGGCCGAGTCTCGATGGACATCGCTATGACCCTGGGGCTGAGCCCGGAGGATGTTCAACACCCGCCCTCAGGCTCTCACCTAGCTGACTGGCCCGGTGGTAGCACCCGGGAGAGGCAAAAGTTTCTAAGTCTTCTCGCTCTGGGGTTAGGTCTCGTCACTCCCCTGCCAGGCTCCCACATAGCTGGCACGGCCGAGTCTCGATGGACATCGCTATGACCCTGGGGCTGAGCCCGGAGGATGTTCAACACCCGCCCTCAGGCTCTCACCTAGCTGACTGGCCCGGTGGTAGCACCCGGGAGAGGCAAAAGTTTCTAAGTCTTCTCGCTCTGGGGTTAGGTCTCGTCACTCCCCTGCCAGGCTCCCACCTAGCTGGCACGGCCGAGTCTCGATGGACATCGCTATGACCCTGGGGCTGAGCCCGGAGGATGTTCAACACCCGCCCTCAGGCTCTCACCTAGCTGACTGGCCCGGTGGTAGCACCCGGGAGAGGCAAAAGTTTCTAAGTCTTCTCGCTCTGGGGTTAGGTCTCGTCACTCCCCTGCCAGGCTCCCACCTAGCTGGCACGGCCGAGTCTCGATGGACATCGCTATGACCCTGGGGCTGAGCCCGGAGGATGTTCAACACCCGCCCTCAGGCTCCCACCTAGCTGACTGGCCCGGTGGTAGCACCAGGGAAAGGCAAAAGTTTCTAAGTCTTCTCGCTCTGGGGTTAGGTCTCGTCACTCCCCTGCCAGGCTCCCACCTAGCTGGCACGGCCGAGTCTCGATGGACATCGCTATGACCCTGGGGCTGAGCCCGGAGGATGTTCAACACCCGCCCTCAGGCTCCCACCTAGCTGACTGGCCCGGTGGTAGCACCCGGGAAAGGCAAAAGTTTCTAAGTCTTCTCGCTCTGGGGTTAGGTCTCGTCACTCCCCTGCCAGGCTCCCACCTAGCTGGCACGGCCGAGTCTCGATGGACATCGCTATGACCCTGGGGCTGAGCCCGGAGGATGTTCAACACCCGCCCTCAGGCTCCCACCTAGCTGACTGGCCCGGTGGTAGCACCCGGGAGAGGCAAAAGTTTCTAAGTCTTCTCGCTCTGGGGTTAGGTCTCGTCACTCCCCTGCCAGGCTCCCACCTAGCTGGCACGGCCGAGTCTCGATGGACATCGCTATGACCCTGGGGCTGAGCCCGGAGGATGTTCAACACCCGCCCTCAGGCTCCCACCTAGCTGACTGGCCCGGTGGTAGCACCCGGGAGAGGCAAAAGTTTCTAAGTCTTTTCGCTCTGGGGTTAGGTCTCATCACTCCCCTGCCAGGCTCCCACCTAGCTGGCACGGCCGAGTCTCGATGGACATCGCTATGACCCTGGGGCTGAGCCCGGAGGATATTCAGCGCCCGTCCTCAGGCTCTCACCTAGCTGACTGGCCCGATGGTAGCACCCGTGAAGGATCAAGCGCATACCCAACTGCACCAAAAGCCCGGACTGTTGGAGAGGGTGCTACTTACTTTTTTATATAAGTAGCAGAGCGCCACGGGTCAAGTGAAGGAACGCCGGACCCAACAATCCCCCCCCCCGGCGTCCAGCACAACCCGTCGGCTCAGAGGTGGGGTTACCACATGGCCCACACGGCTCAGAGGTGGGGTTACCACATGTCCATGGTTGCCTGACCCAACGGACCCACACAGGTAGAAGGGAAAAATCAGGATTTAATAGCGCTCCCCCGGTCTTGAACCCGTGACCTCCTCTGATACCAACTGAAGGATCAAGCGCATACCCAACTGCACCAAAAGCCCGGACTGTTGGAGAGGGTGCTACTTACTTTTTTATATAAGTAGCAGAGCGCCACGGGTCAAGTGAAGGAACGCCGGACCCAACAACCCGGGAGAGACGAAAGTTTCTAAGTCTTCTCGCTCTGGGGTTAGGTCTCGTCACTCCCCTGCCAGGCTCCCACCTAGCTGGCACGGCTGAGTCTCGATGGACATCGCTACGACCCTGGAGTTGAGACTGGGAGTTGGCCCGAGGAAAATACCAGGGCGCGAGCTCGCCAGTTAAGACGGCGAGCTCGGAATATCCTACCCCCCCCTTCCCTCCTCTCACTCTCCAGCTCGCTACTAAGGAAGCCCTGGTCCTGTCCCAGACTCAGGGGAAGGAGAGCGGCTCTCTCCAGCGAGCCTAGCCTCGCTCCAGCTAACTCGGCGAAAGACACGCCCTGATGTCTAAGGCGGATGCCGGCAACATCTTGACCCAAGCGTATTTTCACTTGTCTGAATTATCGAAAAACTAAGGCGAGACATGGCAGGGGAAGGTGAGGCGCGAGTAGAACATGGCGCGAGCACGTGTCCTAGGGATTCGCCGCGAGCACCGCGGGGGCTGGTCCTAACTCAAGACATTCTACAGGCGAGGTCGCTCTACCTAGCGCGCGGGTATAACATCGCAAGTGAGCTCAAAAAGAAGATAGCAAAATTGTGCAAAAATATCTTTGATTTATCATTACAGGTTTACAAGGCCCGCCTCGGCAGGGTACAAAAAAAAACAGAGAAAAGAAAACAAAGTTAACTCTCGCCCTCCCCCCTCGAGTGGCGGTCCTCCTCGTCACCGAGCCGAGCATCCTTCTCCCTCACCCCAGCAAAGAGCGAGTCAAAGCTATCTTCCTTCTCGCTGAGCGGGCTGGGCGGGAACAGGGTTGGCAGGAGCTCCCGGACGGTGACCTCCTCGCAGCCTTCCGCCAAGATCCCCGTCCCGCTCATGGCCTGTAGAAGACACTCGGCAGCCTCGACGGAGTTGACTCGCAGCCGCTCCGCGACGTCAGCCTCGCCAAACACCCGAGGCCTCTTGAAGGGGAAGGCCGGCTCGCTGGCGTCCGGGGGAAGGAGAGCGTCGGCTTGGCGAAGGACCTCTCCCAGGAGCCCCTTATTCTTCTCTTTCAATTCCTCCACCTCCGCCCCCAGCCGGGCGGCAACAGCCTCCTGCTCCTGGGAATATGTCTTCTGATCGGCGAGCTGGGCTTCCCGCTCAGCGAGCTGAGCCCGCAACTGAGCTATCTCGTCTCGCATCGCGTTAGCGGCTTCGGCGTCCTGTAAGATTAAAAGTTCAGAACACGCGCAGGAGTAATCTTAAGCAAGGTAAATAGAGGTATCCAGTGATTACTAGGCCGCCGACAGACTTCGCGAGTAGAGCGTCCGCGAGGCCGAACCGCCTTTCCGCGTCGACCGCGCTCTCCTTCGCCAGGTCGCGCTCCTGCTCGGCAGTCAGCAGGGCGTTGCTGAGCTGGAAGCCGCGGCGGACCATCATGTGATGGAGCTCGAAGGCCCGCAGGTGGGCCTGCATCCCCTCGTAGCCGAGCTGACTGGGGGTAAGCTTCTTGTACGACTCGGCGCTGTCGCGGCTGTAGAGGCCGAAGCCGAAAGCGAAGGCATGGGCGGTGGGCGGCCGGCGAGCTCCCCAGGAGGGGGCGCGAGTGGAGACGGAAACTCGGTGAGCCCCCTCGTCCCACTTCAAGATGGGCTCGCCAGCCGCATCTTTGCTCTTGCACCCCTTGCCGAAGTTGGGATGATCCTTCGGCAGACTGGGCTCGCGGACGGTGTCCTCCCCGGTAGAATCGGAGGACGGCCCGCTCTTCTTCTTCCCCTTTCGGGGGGAGGAGGCTTCTTTCAGCGGACTCAAGGGCGGCTCGTCGGACAGAGCCTCCGGCAAGCTCATGAACTTGGCGGGAGACGAGGGAAGGTGCAGCCGTCCGCGCGAGACCACCTTCGCCCTCTTCTTCTTGGGGAGCGAAGAATCGGGGCGCGAGCTCGACCCCCCGGACTCCGAACGCTTCTTGCCGGGGGGTTGGACTCGCGGTTGCTCCTCGCGACAAGCCAGTGCCGCCGCCCGGGCCAGCTCCAGAGGGTCTGAGAATATCCCCGGGTCGGCGAACGGCGGATGCTCCGGCAGAACCCGTTCCCCTGCAGAGAAAGACTTAGTAAAAAAAAAGAGGGAGGGAAAAAATTATGTGAGATCCACCTCGATAAAGTCCGCGAGAGGGCTGAGCGAGATATACCTTCGCCGGGGAGAACGGGTTGAAGCAAGTCAAGGCCGCGGCGGAGGAAGGCGACCTCGAAGTCCTTGTGGAGAAAGAACTTGTGGAGGTCGGCGTCGCTACCGGACAGGGAAGGAGGACGGTATATGTCCTCGCTCTTCTGCAGGGGGCGAAAGGGGATGTTGCCGAGCTCGCCCTTGATGAAGACGAGCCGGGTCATCCAGTTGTGATTCTTGTTCGCCAGCTCGCGAACCTTGATGAAGGACCCGCCGAAGTAGGCGACCCCGTCGGGGGTAGCCTTGTAAGAGAACAACTTGCGGAACACCGCGAGGTTGAACTCAATTCGTTCCCGGCGAAGGAAGCAGGCGAACGCCACCATCATGGCAATGGCGTTGGAGTTCAGCTGTGCGGGCACCGCACCGTAGTACTTCAGGATCTGGCGGATTTCTGGCCAGAGGGGGAGGCGCAGTCCCACCTCGAAGTGCGAGATGGGAAAGGCGAGCTCGCCCTCCGGGAAGGAGTTGATGGCTTCATGCTCGGCGGGCCTGCGAGCCTGGAAGCCGGGGGGGACGAACGCCGCCGTGAACTCGACGAGCTCCTCCTCTGTGATGTGCCCCTCGAAAAAGCAATGATCCACGAAGTGCTGGGCGCACTTAGACCGACCGTCCGCATCAGGGTTGGTCTTGACCATGGTCGCAGGGGAAAAGAAAAGCGCGAGCTCGGGAAGACAGAAGCGAGGCAAGGATTCGAAAGCAATAAAAGTGTGCCTCGGGGGTAGGTGAGAAGGTCTATTTATAGAAGAAAGTAAAGAAGGGCAAGAGAGAGGGCGAGTCGGCCGATCGGTCCGATCTCGCCGCGCCACCTCGCCATCCTCTCCTCGCAAGTCCTGCGAGCCAACCAGGCCCCCGAAGGGGGAATTCGAAAAGACCCGCCAAAATATTGAAAAAGCGTCTACATATACAAAGTAGTTAAAAAATTGTTCCAAGATTATTACATGCAGACCATTCAGAGTAAATAAAAGCAAAAATACAAATAGGGGCGCGAGGACCATGCGAGGGCGGGGGCGAGTACCGGCCAACTGACAGAAGAGCCGTTTCATTCTCCCCGGTCTCGCCGGCCCGCCGTCGCAGGCCGCCGCGCATGAAGTTCGCGAAGCCGCCCCATGTTCCTATTTATCACCCGCAGGTTCTCGTCGATTTCGTCCATCAGCACCAGGGAAGACGCCTCCTCGAACGCCAGGCTGACTCCAGCACCGTCCGCGAGACGCGAGCACTCCGACTGCAGCCTGTTGTTGTCCTTCCGCAGGTCGTGGAGCTCGCGCACCAGCTTCTTGAGAACCTTCCGCTCCCGTCTCGCGCGTTCAGGGCTGCCCACCTCGGAGTCCAGGAAGGCGTCCAGGGCGCTTGGAGAAGGGAGGGGCGAGTAAGGAGGTCGATCCACGGACTCGCCGTCCTCCGTCCGCCCGGGAAATTCTGGGTGAAGAATTGAAAGACGGTCAGAAAAGCAAAAATCCACGGAACAGAGGAGCAATGCCGGAAACTTACCGCGCGAGCCTGGCTCCTCCGGGTGGGCGCGAGGAGAGAAGTGGCGCAGGTCCTTGCCACGCCCCAGCAGTTCTTGAGGAGCGAGTTGGTAGCCGGGAACAGGGATAATCCCGGCGCCTCTCCCCACGACCAGGGATCCAGGGGAGGGTTGCCGGGAAGGGAGGCGACTCGGCGACGCCAGTTCTCGCGAGCCCGGCTCCTTAACCTCGGGATCCTGCCGTGGCGAGTTGACAGGAGCACTTTTGGTCCGAGGGGTGGACGCTTCGCCGCTGTTCTCCCGGTCGGAAGACAATTCCACGAGGTTTTTAGTGGAGGAGCCAAGAACTGGCTGGTTGGAGGAACCGGCCCCGTTCCCCAAGGCGGCAGTAAAGTCGGCCAGGATGGGTTCGGCCCCCGGGGGAAAGGGCTTCGCCCGCTTGGCCGAGCTGAAATCGGCAAAACGGCGAGCAGGGGCTTCAAGGTTGGTCAGCCCCGCGGCCTGGGCAGCGATCTCCTCGCGGGAGCGTGCGAGTCGCTCTAAGACTTCCTTGGGGAGTGGCATCTTGTCAGAATTTGGGGAAGGGCAAAGGTCAGCCAGATGCGTAGGGGTACATATATATAGCTACCTGTGGGGCCTACCAGAAGATTCCTTTTTGCCCCTCTCGCACTCGCCGGATCCCATGGGGTTGGATGTTTCTTTCCGAGCTTGTCCCAACCTCGCAAAGAGCGGGGATTATGTACAACCCCGTATCCCGCGAGTGGTCGACAGGGGTTGAACCGGCCGGCTCAGATCAACTTGGACCCAGCTTGCCGAGCCCGAGCTCGGCAATAGTCGAGCTAAGCTCGGCGATGGCCGAACGAAGCCCGGCATGCCGAGACCGAGCTCGGGTGCGGAAACAGGGCTCGACGATAGTCGAGCCAAGCTCGACGATCTCCATGCCGAGTCCGAGCTCGGCGATCGTCGTGCCGAGCCCGAGCTCGGCAATAGTCTAGCCGAGCCCAGCGCTAGCCGAGCACAGTCCGCCGAGTCCGTGCCCGCCTAGGCCCAGGGCGAGGCGAGTCGGACCCCTTGCCGAGCGAGTGCCCCCTCAGGTCCAGCTCGCATCTTGGCCATGGCACACTTTTACTGTGTGGCCCCTTTTGGTTTGCCTGTAGTCCTCGAAAACAGTGAAGGTTGTATATTGGCAGGCCATCTTTTCTTATAAATAGGACCCAAGGGGTACCTCAGAAGGCACGCTTACTAATTCCCCGGCCTACTAGCGCTTTCTGAGGTACCTTAGCCCGGCATTTGGCTAAGGAGGGGAAGCGCTCTGAGATCTTCCGGGTGTGTGGTGGGACCTCCACGCCGGGCCCTTGTTCTAGTCCTTGTCTCTTCTTTTCTTTGTCATTTTCTTGCAGGAGCGAAGTAGGTGCGCGGCCACCCCTTCCCCAAGGGTCGAACTCCACAAGAGACCGGTTTTCCGGTTTCAACAGCTATCACTAAAAGAAAAGGCATAATAGTAAGAAGAAACACTGTCTAAAGAGCAGTAAAAGTACACCAAGTGTGAACATTATAGCAACATGCTCTGCTAAGAACCTATAGCAGCACAAAGGCATACCTATGCCAAAAGAAATAGCCACTAAAAAGGAAAGAAACTAATAGTCTTAATCTTTGTGAATTATTGGTCGTGGTGAAAACCTTGGGTCGGAGTGGGCGGCATAGCCCTCACCATCAACAAGACCCAAAAAAACACTCCAGGGTGAAAACATCTGGTGGAAGCTACAGGGTCCACACACCAAACCATACCAGACCAATACATCCTAGGTGGTGGTGTCCACAACTAAGCACACACAATTCACCCCTTACAAAGCCCACAAAACCACACCACCTGCCATAATCCACGCGTCAGCATGCAAAAACAAGCCGAACACCCAACACCCCCCCCCACCTAAGGAAGAAGCCATACTAATAGTCCTAAAGGAAACCCCCCCCCCCACCCAAGGCAAAAGCGTCGAGTTCACTCGACACGGCACTGAGTGGGTTACTCAACACCAAGCATAACCACGGCGTTGAGTGAGGTCTACCCACTCAACGCCAAGTAACCTAACCGCAACAACAGGCTTTGGCATTAAGTGAGCCTACCACACTCAACGCCAAAACAGACACGACATTGAGTGAGGTCGACTCACTCAATGCCAAAACAGCCATGGTGTTGAGTGAGGTCGACTCACTCAATGCCAAAACAGCCACGGCATTGAGTGAGGTCGACTCACTCAACGCCAAATGACTTAACCGCAAAAATAGGCTTTTGCATTGAGTGAGTCCACCACACTCAACGCCAAAAAAGCCACGGCGTTGAGTGAGGTTGACTCACTCAACCCCAAATGACTTAGCCTCAAAAATGACCATGGCATTGAGTGAGTGCACCACACTCAACGCCAGAAGCCTAACAGTCTAGGCGTTGAGTGAGGTACACTCACTCAATGCTTTTGACTTAGCCTAATATTCCTGAAACCTGGAGCTAGCTCGACCCCAGCCCACTCAACGCCTACTATCCAGAGAGCTGGAAAATTAATTCCAACCACTTCCTCTCTCCTACTGCCCAGCCATAGCTACCAAAAACAAGCTATACTAAACATAGCAACCTAAAAAATTGCTGCTTCCAGCCTCTACCTAGAACAAAAATAGTGAACAGAAAGAGAAAAGAAAGAAGGAGAAAAACAATTTAAACCTGGACAGCTCAAGTAAAACCTACCTGGAAAGAAACTGCAGCTACCCTAGCTTCTAGGAAGAGAGAATTAAGCTACTACAACAAGAATCATAAGAGTACGATTAATTTCGGCAAGGGCAAAGGGCACCACTTGCCTCTGCCTCCAGGAAAATAGCAGCTATCTCCAAAGCTTGGCACCAGCGGCAAGATCAGCCACCTTGAAGACCAAAACTGAAGCTTTGAGGAAGAAGAATAAGAAGAAACTGAAAACCCTATTTCCAAAAGACAGCCCTAGAACAAACAATACATACCTAGGAAGGAAGATCTGGAGGAGAGCAAACCAAATTTGCTCTTACCCGAGCAAACCGAGCTCTAGATGGCAAGAAATCGCAGGCCAAAACCCCCAGCTTTTCCGCCGCCCTTCCTTCTGCAAGAAGCTAACTAACTTCTTTTGGGGAAGATGAAACCAGCTAAGCTATTATATATTATCTTCTACCCACTCTCTCACTTATAGCTAATAAAATATTCTAGCACATAAAAAAAACTCGGCCACTAACTGAATCAAGGAATTCGGCCACCAAGCTGACAAACTAGCTAATACACATATATATACATATATGTATATATATACAACTCATATAAATTTATATACATAAAAAATTAGCTATCTGCACATATCCATAAAACAAGCCAATCAAACAAGCCTCAAGCTCAACAAAGCTCGGCCACCTAGCCATGCACAGTAATAGCTACTACCACTAGCTAATCAAGCAAACGTCGAAACGATGTGAAAACAGATGATCTCAGATTTCGATAAAACTCGCTCCGTAGCTAAACACCCAAGCTACAAAAACGACGGCGAAGTCGAAAACAACATCCAACGATCAAACACTCAGGCTAACACCTCCCAAGCCAAAGTATAAGCATTACCTGAGAGGCTCAGCCGAGTCACCAAAATAGAGTCTGGCTAGCTGGGTAATCTGGAAAATAGGCTACAAATAGGCTACTCAAGGAACCTAAATAGCTAAGACCACGCTCTAACAATAGCAAAAGGCCAGAAATGCGTCATTGTAACACCAAGTAATGACCGAACAAAACACAGAAAAAACCGGGGGCGTTACAATCATTAGCAGTGGTAGAGCCATGGATCTGGGTTGGTGACCAAAAACAGTCCTCATCCAAACACCCAGACCATAAATACTCAAGGGTACAACGGTGGTAGCCTAAACGTCCAACACACCCACAAAACAAGCCCAAACCAGGGCCAAAATGGTAACAACACACCAACAAAACCAGCCCAAACCAGAGCCTAAATGGTTGGACCACAGCTTTACACCCAAACCACCCCTTACAGAGTCAACAAGAAAACCACTTGCTATAATTCACGACTCGGCCTGTACAACCAGCCAAAAATATCAACAAATCGACAAAAACCCACCCTAACCACACTCGGGATAAAACACCAGCTTAAGGCAAATGGAGTTGAGTCCACTCGGCACCTAACACTAAGGCAGGGAAGATATCGAGTCCACTCGACGCCCAAACGCTAAGCAAGAAATGGCGTCGAGTCCACTCGATGCCCAAACGCTAAGCAAGAAATAGCGTCGAGTCCACTCGACGCTGGACTCGACGCCAAAAGACTTGGCCGCAAAAAGACTTACTGGACAATGGCGTTGAGTGAGTTCAGCTCACTCAATGCCAAAAGACTTAGAGAAAAGTCTTCTGGATAGATGGCATTGAGTGAGTTAAGCTCACTCAACGCCAAAAGACTTAGAAAATATGATTGGACAATGGTGTTGAGTGAGTGCACCTCATTCAACGCCAAAAGTAGATGGCGTTGAGTGAGCAACACTCACTCAACACCAAAAGACTGGCAAAATCATCTCTGGACAATGGTGTTGAGTGAGTGCACCTCACTCAACGCCAAAAGCAGACGGCGTTGACTGAGCTCCACTCACTAAATGGCCTTTCTCTGGACTATGGCATTGAGTGAGTGGACCTCACTCAATGCCAAAGGAAGACGACGTTGAGTGAGCTCCACTCACTCAACGCCAAAAGACTTGGCAAAATTATCTTGGAAATGGCGTTGAGTGAGTGCACCTCCTTCAACGCCAAAGGCAGACGACGTTGAGTGAGCTCCCCTCACTCAACGCCAAAACACTTAGAAAAATCCTCTGGCAAGATGGCATTGAGTGAGTGCAGCTCACTCAACGCCAAAGGCTGACGGCGTTGAGTGAGCTCCACTCACTCAATGTTTATGGACTTAGCTTCCAGAGCAAACAGCCAGGCGTTGAGTGAGCTCCACTCACTCAACGCTTTTGGACTTAGATGCAAAACAAAACAAGCTAGGCGTTGAGTGTGTCCACCACACTCAACTCTTTTGGACTTAGCCTAAAATCCACTCAAAGCCTTCAACCTGAGAGCTCTTCCTAATCTTAAAAAAATCCTTCCTAACCCTTCTACCCAGCTACAGCTATCACCCAAGCTTGAATAACTTAGTAAACTCTATCCCTAACTCTAGCCACTAGCTGGACACAAAATCAGCAACTAGGAGAGAGAGTAAAATTAAATCTGGGCAAAGTTTACACTAATTTGGCTCGGGATCAACTAGTAACAGCCCTAGCTTTTAGGAGAGTACACTAGACTAATAACCTGGAAAATATAAGCATAAAAACGAAGAGTTTGGCAAGAGTAAGGAACACAACCTGCCTCAACCTTTAGGACACAACAGCTGCCCTTCCATGGTCTATGGCCACAAACAGCAACCAGAAGCTACAAAAATGGAAAAAAACTTAGCTACCCAAAAAGACCTGATTCTAAACTAGACCTAGAGCAAGAAAAACTTACCTAGGATGGAAGACCTGAGTGAGAGCAGCCCAAATCTTCCCTTACCCGAGAAAACCGAGCTTTACACTTCCAGAAATCGCCGGCCAAAGCACCAAAATTCTGCTGCCCGAAACCTAGAGCTGGAGGCTAACCGATCTTCTTTTTGGGGAAGAAGAAGAAAAATACAATAGAATAAGCTTTCTTCTCTCTTATCCAGCCACAAGCTAATAAATGAAGGCTATTATAATATTATTATCCAAGCAAGGGTCGGCCACTAGCTCTTACCAACACCAGCTATTATCGCCCCCTAATACAATATCATATAATCTGTATATGATAGTACATCCACTTTGCTAATAAAAGAATACTAGTCAGTCACTTGTTATTAAAATATACTATATTATTAAAGCTATATCAACTTTCTACCACAATTAAACCAATAACACGTCAAAATGACGCGAATATTCCAACTATCTCGGAATTTAATGACATTCACACTGTAGCTAAATACCCACGCTACGAATTTATTGGCGAAGTCGAAATTGTCATCTGACAAAAAAAACTCGGGCTAAAATTTGCCGAAGCCAAAACACAAGTATTCCAGAAGAGGCACCACCGAGTCACCAAAACAGACTCCGACTTGCTAGGGAATCTTACAAACAGGCTACAAAACAAGCCACTTAAGGGCCTAAAGAGCTAAAACCACGCTCTAACAATGGCAAAGGCCAGAAAGTCGTCAACGTAGCGCCAATCAAAGATTAAATAAGCACAGAAAAACCGGGGGCGTTACAGCGAGGCTGCCTGTGGTTACCGGTAAAGGTGCTCCTCTCATAGGAAAGTTCCTCCAAATGTGCCCTACTTGACGACAGTTATATCACTCGGTCGGGGAAGGTGCTACACCCCCAAGCCTCTGTATCTCTCGCATTTTAAGAGGTTGATGGGACAATACAACCGGCTCCCTCGGCTCCAGTCTCACCTCCTGGCGGGGTTGGTCCTCTGCCCTTCTGTAACACCTCCCCTGTAATGACTGTATGATATGGGTCCGGTCGGGGCCCCACGAAATAAAATCACCACAGCTTCAGCATTATAAGATGATATTAATACCCAAACTCTAAACTCAGAACTAAACACAGCGGAAATAATGCAAAACCACTAGAAGTTATCCACTACAATCAGGAGTAACCAAAGGCCTTAAGGCCATACAAAACAATGTCCATCAAATAATTAACGACAAAGTCAATACATAAACATGCAAAAGCACTCCTAGGCTACCTCGGCATGCAATCCAGACATTGTCCAAATCATAGATCAAATAAGACAAGAAAAGGGAACAAACTAAAGTACAACAACACTTCATGAGGCTTAGGGCTTTTCGCCCGGCGCACTAGCTCCCGCTTGCGATCCTTGCCCTATAAAGATTTAAAGTAACGCGGGTCACCAAAGGCTGAGCTCTACTGTGTAACCAACACATCTCCTCCCAGTCGCCCCTAACGGACCCTAGGGTACCCCTCCAACCTGCAAGTCAGCACTTCATATACTATATATAAATAAATAATGCTTAAAAAAAGTTTTGGATGTCTCAAGAACCAAACACGTTTCTATGTTGAGAACAGTGTAAAAGGGGCCTAGTATGCAGCATGTATGCAAACCCGGGCTTCGCCCAAGGCACCCTAACTCGTATGCATCTAACACAGTATCAAACAATTCGGGTACTTCCGTTTCCCCATTGGCATAAAGCCGTACAACATAAGGGAACTACCATATCCCTAATGGCCCAAGCGTCGTTACAAGGAAATCTTGCAAAGGCCCCACCCATGCATGGGTCTTAAACCTCGGGCTTGCCTGCACATTCTGACTTCACACGTCCGGATTCCGTCTCACACAAAAACTAATTCTAAGAACCCTTGCTGGACCCCACCCGCTCATGGCCTCATTTCCCGGGCTTTCCCTACGCTCGACGTTCTCATCAGTCTCACAGAAGGGGACTAGTCTCGCTGGGAAACACTCTCCACATGACTTGCACGTCATGGGATAGCCAGCCGACCACAGATATAGAGCCACTCCTTAACATAGCACAACCAAATATTTTCCCACCCTAATCCACCATTTATACTGTAACGTCCCCGTGCACCAAGGAAAACATCTACTGCCAATGCGGAGCTAACCTTGTCCGGTTCCGGCTACGAGTACTCACTCAAGAAAAGGGGGAAAACGCATACATCACAACGGCATCTTACCGCAAAGGATTTCTACCAAATCCTAGGCTCACTATGCAACATCACCGAGTCGTACCAACGGTCGCAACTACCGCTTCACCCACAATGCCTAATACACTAACGTAGCAGATCTCTAATGCAAAAATATGTCGGGGACAGACTCAATCGACCCGGAGGTTCCTCTTGAACCATGGCAACCTGAATCCCTCTCATTAGAGAGATCCGGAGCCCAAAGATGAAAAGAAAAGATGCTAAGCATGCATCCTACAACTAAGAGGAGAAGTGTCGTTACCTTACGACCCCTCTTCCTAGCCATGGAAAAAGCTTGGTCGGATGAACACCACCGCAACGATCTTGCCTTCGCGGATCTGAACTCCGCTTGCGAAACGGGGCTCTGAAGCTTCACCAGCGGCTGGAGTGGATATCCTCCTTCCTCCTAGCTCTCCCCTCTCTCTAAAGTTTTATAAAGAGGAAGAAGATGAGAAATAAGGGTTTGAAAACCCTCTTCCCAGCCTTAAACCTAGAAAAGACCAACCACAACCCTTGGATCCCAAAAGAAGGAAATGAACGGCAAAGATTCTCCCTGAAAATAAACTTCCTGGGCCGAATACGGGTTGTGACACGCCCGTGTCAAAGTCCGTGTTCTCTTACTCGCCGTCAAACCAGAAATCCCGAGCAGGACACGGCCTTTGACACGGCTTTGGACACGCCCGTGTCTCAGGTGACACACCCGTGTCAAGGCCCGTGTCATGGCCTGTGTCCCCCCAAACGAAACAGGACCAAAACATCCCGAGAGGCACACAGCCATTGATACGCCCGTATCTCTGGTCGTGTGCCCTCACTCAACGCCACAAAAAATTGTTGAGTTCTCGACACGCCCTGGGACACGCCCGTGTCCCAGACTGTGTGCTCACTCAACGCCGCAAAAATTGTTGAGTGCTCGACACGCCCTAGGACACGCCCGTGTCTCAGGTGACACGCCTGTGTCATAGGCCGTGTTCTCACTCAACGCTCGTCGACCGAAAAATCATCAAACCTGAGCACAACACGCCCTATTACATGCCCGTGTTACAGGCCGTATCAGCTTACTAGGAACCCAACTTGGCCAAAAACAATGCCATCGGTTCCTCTTCCAAGTTTGGGGGCATTACAATTCCTCCCCCCTTAAAAGAATTTCGTCCTGAAATTTTGTTGGTACCCTAGATGTGATTTGGCTTATGTAATCCCTTTCCAGCCCCTCTTGATCCATATAAAGATATATGATCATGGTTAGACTTTGTTTAGTCTCCCTAGGGCAGTTTATAAACTGACCTAGAGCTTAGGTTAGAAGTTCTAGATGTTTTTGTAGATAAGGCTTTTCCGTTCGACCATCGTCGAACGAGGCCTCGCGATCGTCGATCAATGGTCGACGATAGCAGGGCTAGTGAATCTTTGAAGTCAAGACAATTATCGTCGACCGTTGATCGACGATCTCAGAGCAAGCTTACTACGCTCTGACGGTTGGTCGACGATCTGTCATCTTCAGGTCGACGATCGTGTTCTTGCTTCACGATTTCTGTCTCGACAGATATTTGCCTTTGCTGGTCGACGATCTGTTTGCAGGTCGACGATCTTCGAACCCCTGTTCGACGATTTCTGTCTGATTTTATCTATTTATATTTATGCTATTCCTTGGTTTATTTCCAAGTGTGTTAGCTTGTGGTTAGAAAGATTCTTTAAAGTTATTTGTTGCTAAAATTATGGCTTAAATTCAAAATGAATTACTTACAAATTCTGTCAAACATAAATCACGGGATTCAGTATAAAGCATTTTGTCCTATTATACAAATTGCGTTGACTTTATCTTTCCAGCCTGTTTTCTAGCCGTTGGTACTATGTACTATTTCCAAGAAAGGTACGTCTTTATGCTGAGATTTCTTTCCCGCTTATTTTATTCCTTATTGGGACTGACAGAAAGTTAATAGGCCATTCTATTCCTATTGCTATATTCTATTTTAAGATAATCTGTTGCAGGGCTCAAGAATTAAAAATCAATAGAGCCGTTTCAAAAAGAAAAACGTGAAGACATATTTAAAAGAGATTTCTGCTCTAAGAAAAAAAAAGATAGTAACCGACACAGAAAAAGATTATTCATCCGCTCAAGCATCATCAGAGCACTTCTTCAACATCTCTTTACAAGAAGAAGAAAAGTTTTCCTGAAGCAAAAAGCCCAGAGCAATCATCTTCCATTCTCAAGTCTCCTGAGCAATCTGCTTAGAGTTTTTCAAAGACTTCAGAAAAGGCTCAAGATCTGCTTCAAGCGTTCCAGAATCTTAAGACTTGATAAAAATCAGTCTTCAGATTTCTGAGGATTTAGTTTCAGTTTATCTGAAACTCCTTCATCCTGAAGCAAAGGCTTTCCCTGGACTTCCACTGAGCCAGGGGGAGACTTTGATTCTTTAGAGAATCCACAAATCTTCTCTAATCTGTATTTAAAACAGAGAAGATAATCTAACCCTCTCAACCCCTTTGTAAAAAGAGTTTGTTCACATCTCTTCAAAAGTGAACGTTGGTGACAGGGCACCTTATCAACAACCTGTGGTTGAGCATCCTTATCAAAAGCTCAAAGGGTCTGTTTGATCTACCTGAATCAGATCATTGGTGGCAGGGCACCTTAGCAAAAACCTGTAGTGGATTCCTACCAGGGTGGTAGAAGAGTGGATGTACCTATTTAAAGGGAACCACTATATATCCTGTGTCTCTCTGGTTCTTGCTGATTTGTTTATTCTGTGGCTGTGGTAGAACTACCTAGGATTGCTAGTTGCTGTGATAGGTTTTTTAGTTAAACTGAAATTTCAGATTAACTCTCTCACTTGTGCACCTCACTGTGTTAGGCTCTTAGGGTTCAAGTATCAGATTTTCTATTCCGCAAATATACTCAGAGGGAGCTGACTAAGTGTTCATAAAATTTTGAATACTCTATTCACCCCCCCTCTAGAGTAGTTTACAACTTATCCCCTCACTTTCAATTGGTATCAGAGGGAGGTTAGCTGTTCATACAGGCTAACACCTGAGTTAAAAGATCCTGTGATAAGTTGTTTCCTGATACCTTTCACAAACACTTTCACACATGGCCCAGTCTAAGGATTATTCAAGCACCAGACCTCCTGTATGCAACTTGTCCAAGTTTGGCATATGGAAGGCCAGGATAAGACTATACATGAATTCTATTGATGAAGATATTTTTTCTTCTATCTTGACAGGACCACCTGCTAGGCCTGCTGCTGCTTCCACTTCTGCTGACCTCAGTGCTGTGCCACCACCTGACTACAATGAAACTTACAAGAAGGCAAAAGCAGCTGATGCTAAAGCAATGAATATCCTAGCTCAGACAATGTCTGATGAGATATTCCAGAAGCTGGCTGAATGTACCTCAGCCAAAGCTATGTGGGATTCCCTCAACCACATAGTTGCTGGCTCAGCTGATGAGAGGAAGGACAGGAGATCTAATCTCACCTCTCAGTATGAAAACTTCAAGAAGAATGATGCTGAAGACATTGACACCATGTACACAAGACTCAGTTCAATAATAAGTGAACTGAGGTCCTTAGACAAGGAGATAACCTTGTCAGAAGTCAATGACAAGATCCTGATGTGCCTTCCCATCTCTTGGGACTCAAGGATATGGCCCATCAAGGATGGAAGAAACACTGTGGAACTCTCAACAGAAGCTCTGTTGGGAAAGCTCAGGTCATATGAGCAAACCTTAAAGAGTAGGGCTGCTGTAACTGAAGTGAAGACTCCTACTCCAATAAAGAAAGAGCATTCTCTAGCTCTTAAGGCTGCTGAGACTTCTGAAGGAAGTCAATCAAATGAGGAGTTACTGGCACTCATTGCCAAGAGATTCTTCAACATGGGAAGAAGAGACCTCAGAAAGAAGTTCTCCAAGCATGAGGACAAGCCAAGGTATGACAAAACTCCATCTAAAGAAATCATTTGTTATGTATGCAGCAAGCCTGGACACATTGCCCCAGATTGTCCAGAGAAGAAGTATAAGGAGAAGAAACATGGGAAAGAATACAGGAAGCACCACTCCAAGTCCTCATCACACAAATACAAGAAGAAGGACAAGGGATTTGTGGCTGCTACCTGGAGTGAAACAGAAGAGGATACCTGCTCCTCTAGCTCCAGTGATTCAGAAGAAGAAGAAGAGAAGAAAGCCAAAGAGGTCTGCCTCATGGCCATTGATGCCTGCAGCTCTCTGTCAGCTGCAGAGAATTCTGAAGAAGAAGGAGACAATGAAGAAGATTCCTTTATGGAGGACCAGGTAATCGACTCATTTGATTTCTCATCTCCTGAGTTCAAAATAAAATTTAAAACTCTATGTTTAGATTTACTATTATCTGAAAAGGAAATTAAGTCACTTAGGTTAAAAATAATGGAACTAGACATGGAAGGTGTTGAAATAATCAGATTAGAAAAGGAATTAGAAAGCTCAAAAGAAGAAGTAACATTCCTAAAGTTAGAACTAGCTAAATCTAAGAGGTTAGAAGAACAATTAAATGGCAGAAGCCTTAAATTATCTGAAATAACCTGTATAGCAAACACTAGGGTTGGTAATGATAAACTAGGCTTAGGTGCTACACCTAGTGAACCCATCCTCCTCACAAAGGAGAGATTTAGCACTCCAGTAAAATTTGTTTCTGAATCAGGAATAAAGAATACTGAGGAAATTGAAAAATGCAAGAAAATTCAGAATAAGATTAAGAAAGAGAATAGGAAGAAAAAATTTCTAGCTTTACAAAAATCGTCGAACATTAATCGACGATCGTCAAACCAATCGTCGAACGACTATCGACGATCGCTGAACACCTTCACCAAGTATGATATCTTTGGTGCAGGAGATCGACGATCTCATTTTGAGTCGTCGACCAGTGATCGACGATCGTGGAATCCAGAATATAGCTATACTGGAAATGATCGACGATATGGCTTGCGATCGTCGACCATCGATCGACGATCTGGACTTAAGCCGGAAAATCATTTTCAAACTTCCAGAACTTCAAATCCTAATCACCACCCCAGGTTGTTTAATCCTTCAACTGAATGGATTATCCCACCTAGGAGATCACACCCCTTAGGATATAAATCAAAGCCTGCAAAATCTTTTATATCTAGTTTTTCTTTTGTGAAGAATACTGGACCCAAGGTAACCTGGGTCCACAATGTGTAACTGCTCTTTCTGCAGGTGAAGACCTATCCAGTCATACATGACAAATGGTATCTGGATAGTGGATGCTCAAAGCATATGACAGGAAAGAAGAAGAACCTGTCAGGATTCAAAGCCAAGCTGGGACCAAAAGTTATATTTGGGGATTCCAGCTGTGGACAGACTGAAGGGTATGGCAGCTTCACCATAGGAGCTGTAACCTTCAAGAAGGTAGCTTATGTCTCAGGACTAAAGCACAACCTAATCTCTGTAAGTCAAATGTGTGATGCTGGATTCAAGGTATGGTTTACTGACACTGCCTGCAATATTTCTTTAAATAATACTGTGGTATTAGTAGGCATTAGAATTGGAAATGTTTATGTTGTAGATTTTAATTCCTCCAAATCTGAAATATGCTTATTTAATGAAGTAACCAGTAATAATACCCTTTGGCATAAGAGACTTAGTCATGTAAATCTGAAAAACATTTCTAGGTTGGCTAAATACAATCTTGTAAGAGGATTACCTTCTTGCCCCTACAAGAAGGAAGGCCTTTGCAAAGCTTGTCAACTAGGAAAGCAAACAAGAAATAGCTTTAAATCAGTTAATAAAAGTGATTCTCCCAGGATTCTGTACCTGCTACATTTGGATTTATTTGGTCCTATTGCTGTACAGAGTCTTGGAGGAAAGTCTTACACTCTAGTAATTGTAGATGACTTCTCTAGGTTCACTTGGGTATTCTTCTTGAGAACTAAGGCTGATAACTTCAAGGTTCTTACAGATTTTCTAAAGTGTATACAGAGTGAGTATTCTACTCAGATTGCCTTGATCAGAAGTGATCATGGTACTGAGTTTGAGTCTCTTCTTATGCAAGAATTCTGTGAGAAGGAAGGTATCAAACATAGCTTCTCTGCTCCTAGAACTCCTCAACAAAATGGGGTAGTTGAAAGGAAAAACAGAACCCTAATTGAAGCTGCAAGTACATTGTTGGCAGATGCTAACATGCCTCTGTCCTTTTGGGCTGAAGCAGTTAGCACAGCTAACTATGTATTGAACAGAAGTCTGATACATAAACTCAAGGGTAAGACTCCCTATGAATTACTTAAGCAAGTGAAACCTAAAATAGATTATTTTAGAGTGTTTGGCTGTGTTGCTTTTGTTCATAACAATAACAAAGAATACCATAGAAAATTTGAGGCAAAAGCTTCAATGGGAGTTTTTCTAGGATACTCTCAAGTAAGCAAAGCCTATAGGGTCCTTAATAAATCCTCTCTTAAGATAGAAGAGTCTGCACATGTCTCTTTTGATGAGACAGTCATGTACTATAAGGAGAAGGATTCTTCTTCTAATAGTACAGTGCAAGTCCTAGGAGTAAGTAAGGATTTGGAAGGTTTGAGACTCTCACAGGAGAATCATCCCCAACAAACTCCTCAGGTTGCTTCCTCAGATTCTGAATCTGATGTAGATCTGCTTGAAGCTAAAGCACCTGCTCCAACAGTTGATCAAACTCCACATGAGGAATTAAATCTTGAAACTGTTGAAGATCAGATCATTGTTGAACCTACTGATCTTGTCACACTTAGAGATCACCCTGTATCTCAAGTGATTGGAGACATTTCAGCAGGAGTCCAGACAAGACATCAACTCAACAAAAATGTGATGTTTGCTTGTTTCCTTTCTCAGGTTGAGCCCCTAACCATTAAAGATGCTGAGCTTGATCCCCACTGGATTATAGCAATGCAAGAGGAGCTTAACCAGTTTGAAAGATGTAAAGTTTGGACCTTGGTTCCAAGACCAAGAGGCCAACGGATCATAGGCACCAAGTGGGTGTTTAGAAACAAGCTTGATGCCCAAGGCATAGTAGTTAGAAATAAGGCTAGGCTAGTAGCTCAAGGCTATAGACAGGAGGAAGGCATAGATTATGATCAGACTTTTGCCCCTGTAGCTAGACTAGAAGCCATTAGGATTTTCCTAGCCTATGCTGCCTATAAAAGATTTAAGGTCTTCCAAATGGATGTGAAGAGTGCCTTCCTCAATGGAGATTTAAAGGAAGAAGTGTTTGTTGAACAACCACCAGGGTTTGTTTCATCAACACTACCCACTCATGTGTTCAAACTCCAAAAGGCTCTCTATGGACTTAAGCAAGCTCCTAGAGCTTGGTATGAGACCTTAGCAAATTTTCTTCTAGAACACAAGTTTGTGAGAGGTGTAGTAGATAGAACCCTATTCATTAGACATCATAAGGACTCACAACTGTTAGTTCAAATCTATGTAGATGACATTATATTTGGTTCTACTGATCCCAAACTATGCAAGAGGTTCTCTGAACTAATGCACTCTAAGTTTGAGATGAGCAGCATGGGTGAGTTATCCTATTTCCTTGGTCTCCAAGTGAAACAGAGTGTTGATGGCATTTTCATTTCACAATCAAAATATGCCAGAGAGCTGGTTAAAAGATTTGGAATGTCTGATGCTTCATCAATGAGCACACCTATGGCCTCAAATGCAGTTATTGATTCTGATGTCAATGGCAAGTCTGTTGATCAAAAGAATTATAGAGCCATTGTTGGTTCCCTGCTGTATTTGACTGCAAGTAGGCCCGACATAATGTTTGCTACATGCCTATGTGCTAGGTTTCAGGTCAACCCAAAGGAATCTCACTTAACTCTCCTCAAGAGGATCTTGAGATACCTTAAGGGATGTCCTAACTTAGGACTGTGGTACCCAGCTGAGTCAGGATTTGAATTAATTGGATATTCAGATGCTGATTATGCTGGTTGTAGAGTTGACAGGAAAAGCACCTCAGGGACTTGTCAGTTCCTGGGAGAGAGACTTGTCTCTTGGTTTTGCAAGAAACAGGCATCTGTGTCTACTTCAACTGCTGAGGCTGAATATATAGCAGCAGCTAGTTGTTGTTCACAGATCCTGTGGATTCAAAATCAGCTAGTGGATTATGGGTACACACACTCAAACACAAAAATTCTGTGTGACAGTACCAGTGCAATATCAATTGCTCAAAATCCTGTGCACCATTCCAGGACCAAGCACATTGAAATTAGACATCATTTTCTAAGAGATAATGTGGAAAAGAACAAGATAGTAATGGAATTTATATCCACAGACCTGCAAAGAGGAGATATTTTCACTAAGCCCCTTGATGAACAAAAGCATTTGTTCTTCCTGAACCAGCTTGGTATGATTAATGGTTCAGAATAGTGAAAATTTGGTTAGTTTTGTTTTCTGTCTAAAATCGTCGAACGACTGATCGACGATCTTCGACCAGGTCAGAACTATCGTCGACCAACCATCGACGACAGCTCGTTCTGTAGTAAGGCAGAAATCGTCGACCAACTGGTCAACGATCTCTCCTTAGGTATCTATCGTCGACCAGTGGTCGACGACAGATTTTCTGTGTTGTGTGGAGAATCGTCGACCATCATATTTTGATCGACGATCGTAGTAATTGCTTATAGTCGGTCGATGTTTACCGATTTAGTCAAACTTTGACTATCGTTGGTCTGTGTTCGACGACCGATTTTATTCCGGGATCGACGATCGCAGATTTGTTTCTAATAGTCGATTTAGGTCTGGAGATCGTCGTCCTTCCGCTCCGTCTTTTCATATTCCTTCTTCTGGCTTAGAATTCGCTCTCGAACTCTAATCCCGCGCGATTCTCTTCTCCCCTGTTTTTGCTTCTCGATTCGCCATCTTCTCTCAAACTCTATGGCGATTCCTTCTGCTGTTCTCCTCGGAATGAAGTTCGACACGGGCTTCTGTGTCGACTTCGATTCCTTCTGCCGATGCGATCAACCAATCCAAGATATTCTGAAGCTATGTGAAGACCAAGGCCTCAAGAAATTCATGTCATCCGCACCTAAGATTAATATACCAGAAATTCGTGAATGGGTATACACCTCGTCCTCCAGCGACGAAGCAATGTCGGGAAAGACAAACGGCGAGGAGGTTACTCTGACTCCTGAAGTATTGACAGAGTTGTTTGGACTGCAAACAGGTACTGAGGAATATGAGCAAAGCTCAGAGGAATATGGCCGCATGCTCACTGTGATGGGCCATGCCGAAGGGATTCCGGCTAAGCTGCTGAAGATAAACTTGTCTCCAGAATACAAGTTTCTGGCAGACCTGGTAGGCAAGATCATTTTGGGAAAACATTCGGCGCATGACAATATCAACAGGCAACAGTTTGCCCTTATGTCGGCTTTGGTGAATAGGACGCAGTTAGCCTGGGGGAAAGTTCTATTTGACCTAATCAGGAGAAAGAACAACAAGAAAGAGGTAAATCTTGCCAGGGTTCTGGGTGTGTTTCTATATGTGAAAGCACCCCTGCTGCTCGTTTCTACACCCTCCGCAGTAAATGCCAGCAAGAGGTTGGACCCCTCGCTCTTCAAGAAGTCTCAGAGGATTATCAAGAAGTCAGCCAGGGTTGATCCTAACCCTTCTTCAGACACAAGGGCTGATTCAGCCGCTCTCCCGCTTACTGGGGAAGGTTCAGCAATCCCTTCATCCTCCCTCTCTATCCCTGCATCCTCTTCTCCTGCATTACTTTCTACAACACCCGCAGTGCCACCACAACATGCATCATTCATTCCACCTGCATCTCCACACCAGTCACCAACACCACAACATCTGGCAGCTTCAGCCAGTGTTGACATGGTGACTGCCACCATCCTCACAAACCTTTCTCAACATGAATCCCACACTCATGTTGATGATCACCCATCTCCACATGATTCCTTTGATCATGTGGCAGATCATCCTGCCTCCATTCCATCCACCTCTACATCATCAGCATTTCAGATATCCCCTGAAATGCTTGCACACCTTGTACAGCTCATCACTCCCTCCATCCAAAGCATGATTGAGGCTGCTAATGCCCCTCTCATTGCCTCCATCAACTCTCTCACTGATGCCATCAAATCCATCTCATCTTCTGCTGAGCCCCCTTCTGTAAGATGCATGACTCCAGTCCCCACTGAAGTCATGCAGGGGGAGATGTCTGTCGAAGTGGTCTCAGGTGATGCCCTGACCCTTCAGGACAATTCCTCTCTTCCCCTTCAAGAATCTGTAGATGTCCCTCAAGAAACTTCAGAGAAAGAACCAGAAGGTAAACTTTAAAACTCTTCCTCCAAAGGATATAATCAGGACTTCAATTTGACATTTGTGACTAACAAAGACATTCACTCCCTAGTGAATCTAGCTTCTGAGGAAGAAGTTCCTGAAAAGGAAAATGAAGAAGTCCCCATGGACGTTTGTGAGAATGTTGCTGCTCAACCTGATGGTATAGTTCTATTTAAGATTCTAATTAATTCAAACTCCATCTTTGAGTTAATTTCTTATCCCTTTCTTTTCATCTCAGCTGCTGATGATCTTACATCAGTATTGCAAGTTGATGCTGCCAAGTTCATTGAGTCTGATAAAGACTTGGAATCATTTCTTTCCTCAGACTGTGAGTTCTCACTCACATCCCCTCCTTTTGTTCCTCCTCCTCAAGAGAAAATGGTCCCTTATAGACCTGAGTACCTTGATGACCCCTTGGTCAAGGATACTCTTTTCTTTTCCTGTATGGCACTCCTCTTGTGCCTTGCAGAGGTGTCTATCCCCGATGTCACTAATCATCTAGAAGGAATTATAACCTCCTTCCTAGATGCAAAGTGGTATCCTGTGTAGATCTTCAGGTAATCCTATCTATTACCTGTTGTTTGTTCACCTTGGGGGGAATATCTTATTCCCACTTGGTTGTTAACCTATCTCTCTTTGCATACAGGCACAACCATAAATGCTGCTGCTGCTGAAATCATCAACATCCCAGCTGATGCTGCTGCTGAAGTAATTGAAGATGTGCAAGATAGAGCAGACAATGCTCCCAAGATGACTGAATTGGACTCAAGTTCAGGTACTCTAAACATTGACCAATTTATAGACTTTGTGGCTGAAGGTATTGCCTCTGAGTACATTGAAGGGATGGCTAAATATCATCTGGATTCCCTAGCCATCTCTCTAGAGAAAGCATCTGCCCCTGCAGATATTGTCATCTTTTCTCCTCCCATCCTTACCTATCCTTTATCCACTCCTTCTATTGCAGAACTGGTCCCCAAGACAGTTCCTGAGTTGTACCCAGAATCAGAGCTATGGAAAAGTGCTCCAAATGTTGATCTGGATGCTCTTCTTAGGCAAGATGCCATTGAAGAAGCTAGAGAAAAAGAAGAAAAAGAAAAGAAAGACAAAGCTGAACTTACTGCCAAAGATCCATCTGAACTAAACTTTGATGATTATGCTGGGAAAGACTCATCTCATTCTGATGATGATGATGATGACTCTGATGATTCGGACTCCTCTAAGAAAAGAAAAAGAGCTGCTTCCAAGAAAAGAAAAGCCCCTGCTCCTTCTACTGCAAATCCTAACAAGGATGTTCCCTATTACATTCTGAAGGGAATAGATCCTAAGAGCAAGGAATTCCAACCCTGGATGAGATTGTCAAAGAATCAGACAAAAGAAAATAAGAGAAGAAAGAGATATGACTCTCCAGTTCAAAAATTCCCCCCCAGAGGTCCTCCTCCACCTCCTGGTGCTGGAGCCTCTGGAAGTATCTCTTCTGCTCCAATTGGTAAATCAGCCAGCTCCAACTCCTCTCAATCTTATCAGAGAAGAAGTAGACAAGGCCAGGGAAGCCAAAGTGGTTCAGGACAAGGAAATAAAAGAAATGACAATGCTCCCGTAGAACAAATAAAGGAGATGACTTATCAACAACCTACATTCTCTCCTCCTCCTTCTCCTAAGAAGTTAGTCCCAGAAAGGAAATCTTCTCCTCCCAGGAAAGGTCCCTCCTCCTCTTTAAAGAAACCTGCTGCAGCTGATTCAAAAGGAAAAAGAGTAGTCTTTTCAGAAAATTCTCTCAAAAAGTTCATTGAGCTTGCACCTCCTAGATCTCTCTATGCTCAAACTGATCCTAAGAAGACTGTGCAGATTCCTCTCGATTCAAGCAAACTTGCTACAGCTCTTCAAAGGAATATGGAGATTGCAGCTCATACAGATTCTGATAGACCTCCCTCTCCATCAGACAAAACTGAAGCTGAAAGGATTGCCTCTATGGCAAGATTCAAAGAGTCTATTGCACTTAGCATGATGGAGAGAGCCAAATCTCAAGGACTGGATCCTACAGCTTACTCAACAATGTCAGAATTCAGAGAAAGGGAACTGAGCAGAATTCAAGTCAATCCAGAAGCCTTTGATGCTGAGGAATACATGAGACTACATCCTGCTGCAGTTCTACCGAGTTATGCTGAAAAGAAAATCATAGGAGAGCATGATCTAATGTTATCTAAAAGACAAGCAGCAAACCCTAACAGAGAAATCATTTTCAAACCAGCTGCAATGCCCAAAAACTCATCTGATGCTAAACATGCTGATAAATCTGCTTGATACATTCCATTTTTTGCTGATTTATGCTTGTGATATTTTCTGTGTATTGCCTGTGTTTTATCATTCTGGTTAATCTTTAGAAGTGTTGTTGTCTGCTTTAGCTTTTAAATTGGATTGGATAACATAACCCAAATAGGGGGAGATTGTTGGTACCCTAGATGTGATTTGGCTTATGTAATCCCTTTCCAGCCCCTCTTGATCCATATAAAGATATATGATCATGGTTAGACTTTGTTTAGTCTCCCTAGGGCAGTTTATAAACTGACCTAGAGCTTAGGTTAGAAGTTCTAGATGTTTTTGTAGATAAGGCTTTTCCGTTCGACCATCGTCGAACGAGGCCTCGCGATCGTCGATCAATGGTCGACGATAGCAGGGCTAGTGAATCTTTGAAGTCAAGACAATTATCGTCGACCGTTGATCGACGATCTCAGAGCAAGCTTACTACGCTCTGACGGTTGGTCGACGATCTGTCATCTTCAGGTCGACGATCGTGTTCTTGCTTCACGATTTCTGTCTCGACAGATATTTGCCTTTGCTGGTCGACGATCTGTTTGCAGGTCGACGATCTTCGAACCCCTGTTCGACGATTTCTGTCTGATTTTATCTATTTATATTTATGCTATTCCTTGGTTTATTTCCAAGTGTGTTAGCTTGTGGTTAGAAAGATTCTTTAAAGTTATTTGTTGCTAAAATTATGGCTTAAATTCAAAATGAATTACTTACAAATTCTGTCAAACATAAATCACGGGATTCAGTATAAAGCATTTTGTCCTATTATACAAATTGCGTTGACTTTATCTTTCCAGCCTGTTTTCTAGCCGTTGGTACTATGTACTATTTCCAAGAAAGGTACGTCTTTATGCTGAGATTTCTTTCCCGCTTATTTTATTCCTTATTGGGACTGACAGAAAGTTAATAGGCCATTCTATTCCTATTGCTATATTCTATTTTAAGATAATCTGTTGCAGGGCTCAAGAATTAAAAATCAATAGAGCCGTTTCAAAAAGAAAAACGTGAAGACATATTTAAAAGAGATTTCTGCTCTAAGAAAAAAAAAGATAGTAACCGACACAGAAAAAGATTATTCATCCGCTCAAGCATCATCAGAGCACTTCTTCAACATCTCTTTACAAGAAGAAGAAAAGTTTTCCTGAAGCAAAAAGCCCAGAGCAATCATCTTCCATTCTCAAGTCTCCTGAGCAATCTGCTTAGAGTTTTTCAAAGACTTCAGAAAAGGCTCAAGATCTGCTTCAAGCGTTCCAGAATCTTAAGACTTGATAAAAATCAGTCTTCAGATTTCTGAGGATTTAGTTTCAGTTTATCTGAAACTCCTTCATCCTGAAGCAAAGGCTTTCCCTGGACTTCCACTGAGCCAGGGGGAGACTTTGATTCTTTAGAGAATCCACAAATCTTCTCTAATCTGTATTTAAAACAGAGAAGATAATCTAACCCTCTCAACCCCTTTGTAAAAAGAGTTTGTTCACATCTCTTCAAAAGTGAACGTTGGTGACAGGGCACCTTATCAACAACCTGTGGTTGAGCATCCTTATCAAAAGCTCAAAGGGTCTGTTTGATCTACCTGAATCAGATCATTGGTGGCAGGGCACCTTAGCAAAAACCTGTAGTGGATTCCTACCAGGGTGGTAGAAGAGTGGATGTACCTATTTAAAGGGAACCACTATATATCCTGTGTCTCTCTGGTTCTTGCTGATTTGTTTATTCTGTGGCTGTGGTAGAACTACCTAGGATTGCTAGTTGCTGTGATAGGTTTTTTAGTTAAACTGAAATTTCAGATTAACTCTCTCACTTGTGCACCTCACTGTGTTAGGCTCTTAGGGTTCAAGTATCAGATTTTCTATTCCGCAAATATACTCAGAGGGAGCTGACTAAGTGTTCATAAAATTTTGAATACTCTATTCACCCCCCCTCTAGAGTAGTTTACAACTTATCCCCTCACTTTCAAATTTAACTATAGAAGGTAAACAAAACTTAAACGGTACCTGAACAGAAAAGCTCGGGGTACTCCTCAAGCATGACATGCTCTCGTTCCCATGAAAGCTCCTCGCGGCCACAGTTGTCCCAACAAACTTTTACAAGTTTAACCTCCCCTTTCCGCAATTACCGAACTTCTGAATCTTCTATACCGATTGGACGAACTCGCGTCCTCAAGTCCTATTCTATCGGCACTGTTGCCGATTCGATCACCACGCTAGCCTCTAACAAAGATTTCCTCAAGACGGAGACATGGAAGACATCGTGTAATCCACTCAGCTCTGGGGATAATGCCAACCGGTACGCTGCTTCTCCCACCCGTGCTATAACCTCGAATGGTCCCAAAAACATCAGACTCAACCTCTTGAGTCGACGAATCCGTGAAATGCCTTTGAACAGCTTGATCTTTAGATAAACCCAGTCGCCCACCGCGAACTCCACATTCCTGTGGCATGCGTTAAAATATTTCGCTTGCCGATCTTGAGCTACCTTCATGCGCTCTTGAATGTTTCGCATCAACTCACTAGCATCAACTACCACTTCTTTCCCCAAAAGCTTGGTGTCTCCCGCCCTTGTCCAAGACATCGGTGTTCGACACCGCCTCCAATACAAAGCTTCGTATGGCTCCATCTTGATACTTTCTTGGTAACTATTATTATATGCGAACTCTACCATGAAGAGATGATCCTCCGATTTCTTTCCGAAGTCGAGAGTGCACATCCTCAGCATATCCTCTATAGTACGGTTTGTTCTCTCAGTCTACCCGTCAGTCTGAGGATGGAAGGCCGTACTAAACTTGAGTTTCGTGCCAAGGCTTTTCTTCACCAACCTCCAATCCTTAGACGTGAAACGTCCGTCACGATAACTAACTATGCTCTTTGGAATCCCATGCAGTCGTACAATGTTGCGAATGTACAATTCCACCAGCTTTTCCACATTGTCCTCCTTCCGATTTGGGATGAAGTGTGCCACTTTGGTCAAGCGGTCCATGATCACCCAAATGACATCGTTGCCCTGCTGCGATCTAGGTAACCCATGCACAAAATCCATGGAGATGTCATCGAATTTCCACTCTGGGATACGAAGAGGCTTCAAAAACCCGCCCGGCTTCTGGCACTCGACCTTCACCAAGGCACAGGTTTGGCACCGACTCACATACAAAGATACATCCCGCTTAAGACCAGGCCACCAATAGGATTTCTTCATATCAAAGTACATCTTTGTACTACCCGGGTGAATGTACTACCCGGGTGAATGGAGTACTTTGTGAAGTGGGACTCAAACATCAACTCCTCACGGAGCTTGCCAAACTGCGGTACACAAATCCTCCCGCCCTCCCTCTAAATCCCATCAATCATCTCCCAGGCGCTTACCTCTCCCTTTTGAGTTTCCTCCATGTATGGTTGGAACTCCGCATCCAAACGGGTCGCTTCCCGAATACCATCGCACATGTTATTCTGCATTTCAATCAATAACCGAGCCACGCTAGACTCGCCTCTAGCTGCACATTCCATGCCGAGGGACTCCCAGTCCCGCCTCAATTGTTCATCATGAGCTTCAATCAAATTTCCTTCCCCCGAGTATTTTCTACTCAAAGCATCAGCCACCACATTGGCTTTGCCTGGCGTGTACTGAATCGCCACTTCGTAGTCCCCAAGGAACTCGACCCAACTACGTTGCCGCATATTTAATTCCTTCTGATCTAGGAGATACTTCAGACTTTTGTGGTCCGTGAAGATCTCCACTTCCTCACCATAAATGTAGTGCCGCCACAATTCCAGCGCAAAGATTACAACTGCCAATTCCAAATCATTGACATTGTAGTTTCTCTCGTGCGGCTTCAACTACCTAGACCCAAAGGCGATCACGCTGCCATACTGTACCAGAACGCACCCTAAACCGCATCTGGATGCATCGCTGAAAATCCTAAATCCTTCTGTCCCCTTCGGAAGACTTAGGATTGGCGCCGTCATAAGCCTTTCCTTTAGGGTATGAAACGCCTGATTTCACTCTTGTGTCCACACAAATTTCTGATCCTTACGAGTTAGTGAAGTGAGGGGTAGAGCTATCCGCGAAAACTTTTCCACAAACCTTCGATAGTACCCGGCTAGTCCAAGAAAACTCCGGACTCCTGCCATGGTTCTCAATACTAGCCAATCTCTGATGGCTTCCACTTTCATTGGATCTACTGCCACCCCATCCCCACTAATCATATGGCCGAAAAACGCCACTTTCTCCAACTAGAATTCGCACTTGGAGAACATTGCATAAAGCCGGTTCTCTCTCAGCACTTGCAACACCATTCTTATATGAGTCTCGTGCTCTGCTTCCGATTTGGAATAAACCAAATTGTCATCAATAAAGACGACTACAAATAAGTCCAAGTATTTACAAAACACTCGGTTCATCAAGTCCATGAATACGGATGGTGCGTTCGTCAGCCCAAACGGCATCACCGAAAACTCAAAGTGTCCATTCCTCGTACCAAACGCAGTTTTGGGTATGTCTTCATCTCGAATCCGTAACTGATAATATCCTGACTTCAAGTCCAACTTGGAATACACCACCGACCCCACCAACAGGTCGAATAGATCGTCTATCCGAGGATTCAGATACTTATTCTTAATCGTCAGTTTGTTCAACTCTCGATAGTCTATGCACAACCATATACAACCGTCCTTCTTCTTTACGAACAACACCGGCGCACTCCACGGTGAAGAACTGGGTCTGATATACCCCTGCTCCAAAAGCTCCTGCAACTGAACTTTAGGTTCGGCCAACTCCTTTGGTGCTATTCTAAAGGGAGGACGTGACACCGGCCTAGCCTCTTGCACTAGCTCGATAGAGAAATCAATCTCCCGCCGAGGAGGTGCTCCCGGAAGCTCCTCAGGAAACACGTCTTCAAACTCCGCCACTATTGGTACTTCTCCAAGAGACAGCCTGGAAAGGCTAACCTCCAACTTTGCTACTAGGGCTACACCTCCTTGGTTAACAACTCGTACTAATTGCATGGTCGAAACTAGGGAATAGGCCACCCCATGAATACCCTCAAAGTTGACTTTTGCTTGCCCATCTCCCCTCAGGGTTACCACCTTGGACAGGTAATCGATACTAGCATGCTGCTCCACTAGCCAGTCCATCCCCAAAATTACTTCAAACTCGGCCAACGGTAAGACTGTCGTCATCAACATGAAGTCAACTCCATCTAGACTCCAACAAATACGCACTTTAGCCCTGGTAGTCATAGATGACCCATTGGGCATGCGCACCCTCAATTCTACGTCCGTTGAGATAGACTCAACTCCCATCCTCCGGATAAAGCTTTCCGCAAGGAAGGAGTGTGATGCTCCTGTATCAAATAGTACCCTAGCGGGGTACCCGAAAATTATCACAAAGCCTAAACACATGCAACAAACATAAACGGCTTGAAAACAGGAATCTAAGGTGCATGTTAAACTCTCATACCTGTCACCACATCGGGTTGACGGATTGCTTCCTGCTGCCCAAGGTTATAGGCGCTTGGCTTCACCGGTTGAAATCGAGAAGCGCTCGACTCTGCCATCTTCCCTTTCTCTGCGTCACTGGGGCCGGAGCGCACAGTCTGCTCCTGTCTTGGCTCTTGTTCCGTGCCTCCTTGGGTACAAAATCTTGCTATATGCCTAGCCTTGCCACAAGTATAGCATGTTAGAAGTCCCTTAAAGCGAGACCCTCCGGACGTCAATTACTTTTCTCACCAGACTTTTATGGGTGAGGCTTCTTATTCCATCTGCTCCCTTCTGACTTCCCGTGGGACTGAGAAGGCTTCCCTTCTCCCTACTTGGGTGTGAAACCCTTGGGGCGTTGGGTTCTCTCCATATCACTTTCCAAAATTCTGGCCGGCTCAACCAATTCATTGAAACCCACGCGTTTCATGGATATGAGTTGCTACCTCAGGTTTTCACTCAACCCGTGGTAGAAGAGGTTGTCCCTCTCCTCATTATCTGCCATGGTCGTTCCCGAATAACGACCCAATCGAGTGAACTCCTAAACATATTCATCCACGGTTTTGTCTCGCTGCACAAAGTGCAGAAATTGCCTTTGGAGGACAAACCTTTTTGATGAGAAACTGTACTTCTTCAGGAAAGCATTCCCAAACTCCTCAATGGACGGTGTACGCCCAGGAAACTGCCAGCCACTGTGGCTCGCCCACCACAACTTGGCGTCCCCTTCCAACATGAAGGCTGCAAACTCTGCTTTCTTCTCGTCTAGCGTCTCAGCCGCTCTCAAAAGCTCCTGAATCTGAGCCCACCAATCATCTGCATCTTTAGGCGTTCCGATTAACTTAAAGGTTGGAGGGTGGAAGCTCAGGAAATACTTCATTTGCCGGTAACCATGCCCGACAATCACCCTTTCGGCCAGTGTCTCTGCCCGCCTAGCTTCCTCACCCGACACGGCCGTCGCCGTATCCGGGGTAGCAAGAGTTGCTACCTGAGCAACGGGGGCTGCCACTTGTGCTGCCACTATGGCTTGGGTCGCCACCATCGCTTTTGCAAGCATGCAACAAAAGTCGGCAGGGGTCACCCCCATCCTTAAAGGACCTTGCGCCGTTACGCTACTCACCGAGAGCTCTTCTCCTGGCCTCGACGTCCCCGCCTCTTTGCTTGCACTCTTAACACAAGCAAAGAAAAACACAAATCAGTCTCTAATCGTAAGACTCAAACACAGGGACACTCATTATCCGCAATACTCTTATTTGAATAACTTCTTATACGTGACTCGATTTTTACTTTCGACCACGAATTCTCTCCTTGGAACGCTAACCTCCCTCTGATACCAAATTGTAACACCTCCCCTATAATGACTGTATGATATGGGTCTGTATGGGGCCCAACGACAAAAAATCGCCACATCTTCAGCATTATAAGATGATATTAATACCCAAAATCAAAACTCAGAACTAAACACAGCGGAAATAAAGAAAAACCACTAGAAGTTATCCACTACAATCAGGAGTAACCAAAGGCCTTAAGGCCTTAAAAAATAATGTCCATCAAATAATAAACCACAAAGTCAATACATGAACGTGCAAAAGCACTCCTAGGCTACCTCGGCGTCCAAGCCGGACATTGTCCAAATCATAGATCAAACAAGACAAGAAAAGAGAACAAACTAAAGTACAGCAACACATCATGAGGCTTAGGGCTTTTCTCCCGGCGCACTAGCTCCCGCTTGCGATCCTTGCCTTGTAAAGTTTTTAAGTAACGTGGGTCAGCAAAGGCTGACCTCTACTGTGTAACCAACGCATCTCCTCCCAGCCGCCCCTAACAGACCCCGGGGTACCCCTCCAACCTGCAAGTCAGCACTTCATATACCATATATATAAATAAATAAAGCTTAAAAATAGTTTTGGATGTCTCATGCAACAAACACGTTTCTATGTTGAGAATAGTGTAAAAGGGGCCTACTATGCAGCATGTATGTAAACACGGGCTTCGCCCAAGGCACCCTAACTCGTATGCATCTAACACAGCATCAAATAATTCGGGTACTTCCGTTTCCCCATTGGCATAAAGCCACACAACATAAGGGAACTACCATGTCCCTAACGGCCCAAGCGTCGTTACATGGAAATCTTGCAAAGGCCCCACCAACGCATGGGTCTTAAACCCCGGGCTTGCCCGCACATTCTGACTTCACACGTCAGGATTCCTTCTCACACACAAACCGATTCTAAGAACCCTTACTGGACCCCACCCGCTCATGGCCTCATTGCCCGGGCTTGCCCTACGCTCGACGTTATAGTAAGTATCACAGAAGGGGACTTGTCTCGCCGGGACACACTCCCCACATGACTTGCATGTCACGGGATAGCCAGCTGACCATAGAGACAGAGCCACTCCTTAGCATAGCATAACCAAATATTTTCCCACCCTAATCCACAATCTATACTGTAACGTCCCCGTGCACCAAGGAAAACATCTACCGCCAATGCGGAGCTAACCTTGTCCGGTTCCGGCTACGAGTACTCACTCAAGAAAAGGGGAAAATGCATACATCACAACGGCATCTTACCACAATGGATTTCTACCGAATCCTAGGCTCGATATGCAACATCACCAAGTTGGACCAACGGTCGTGACTACGGCTTCACCCACAATGCCTAATCCACTAACGGAGCGGATATCTAATGCAAAAATATGTCGGGGACGGACTCAATCGACCCGGAGGTTCCTCTTGAACCATGGCAACCCGAACCCCTCTCATTTGAGAGATCCGGAGCCCAAAGATGAAAAGAAAAGATGATAAGCATGCATCCTAAAACCAAGAGGAGAAGTGTCGTTACCATACGACCCCTCTTCCTAGCCATAGAAAAAGCTTGGTCGGATGAACACCACCGCAACGATCTTGCCTTCGCGGATCTGAACTCCGCTTGCGAAACGGGGCTCCAAATCTTCACCGGCGGCCGGAGTTGATCTCCTCCTTCCTCCTAGCTCTCCCCTCTCTCTAAAGTTTTAGAAAGAGAAAGAAGATGAGAAATATGGGTTGGAAAACCCTATTCCCGGCCTTAAACCTAGCAAAGACCAACCACAACCCTTAGGTCCCAAAAGAAGGAAACGAACGGCCAAGATTTGCCCTAAAAATAAACTTCCTGGGCCGAACACGGGTTGTGACACGCCCGTGTCCAAGGCTGTGTTCTCTTACTTGCCGTCAAACCAAAAATCCCGAGCAGGACACGAACTTTGACACGGCTTCGGACACGCCCGTATCTTAGGTGACACGCCCGTTTCAAGGTCAGTGTCACGGCCTGTGTCCCCCCAAACGACACAGGACCAAAACATCCCAAGAGGCACATGCCAATTGACACACCCATGTCTCTAGCTGTGTGCCCTCACTCAACGCCACAAAAAATCGTTGAGTGCTCGACACGCCCTGGGACACGCCCGTATCTCAGACCGTGTGCTCACGTAACGCTGCAAAAATCATTGAGTGCTCGACATGCCCTAGGACATGCCCGTGTCTCAGGTGACATGTCTGTGTCATAGGCAGTGTTCTCACTCAATGCTCGTCGACCGAAAAATCGTCGAACCCGAGCACGACACGCACTGTGACACGCCCGTGTCACAGGCCATGTCAGCTTACCCAGAACCCAACTTGGCAAAAAAACAACGCCATTGGTTCCTCTTCCAAGTTTTGGGGCATTACACCTTCTCTTCTCAGCAAAGCGCTCCTTCACTGATCATTCCTTCCTCCCTGACCCTGATCCTCAGTTGGCCTCTTTCGTCCTCGAGTCATGTGCCAATCAGCCTCCATCCTCTTTGTCATTTCCAAAATCCGAGGTATGGGCCTGTCGGATATAAATAGAAGAGCCTGTCTAAGATCCTCTCAAAGGCCCTTAAAGAACATCTTAGTATACCCTTCTTCGTCTAGCTGATAGGTGTCCGCAAATCATGCTAAGTGATTGAACTCCCGGTGGTACTCCACCACAGCCCTATTGCCTTGCTTTAGTTGCAGGAACCTATCTTCCAGCTTATCTCTTGCCGACTGTGGGACGAAGTACTCCAACAGTGTAGCCCTGAAATCCTCCCAAGTGATGTAAGCAACCTCTCGATTTGCAAATGTCGTATCTAAAAGAGTCTTAAACCTCCTCTTGGCATGAGACTCCAAGCAGGAGACCACCAGAGGTACCCTCTCCTCCTACGGGCACCGTATCCCTATCAGCATCTCAAACATGATATCATGCCATTCTTCCGTCCGTATTGCTAACTCTATCCCCATGTAAGATGGGGGAGAGAGAGTCCTCGGAAGATAATCAAACAAATTGGCCCCCGGGTTTGGCTGCGGAGCCGGAGCCTGCTTGGCCCTAAAAGCCTCTAGAATTGCCGTCAAAGTCTGCCCCATATCCAACTGTAGAAATGGAGTGGGAGCCGGGGGAGGTGGTGCAACATCAAAAGTTTGCTGAGCCCCACCCTGCGGTGTAGGATGTGTCGAGGGCTGCATAACAAAGGTTAATTGTAAGAAATTTTACCTAACCTAGTCAAAAGTTGACAATTACATATGATCCCCCATATGGGCACACCACAGCTTCCACTCCTTAGTTTTTCCCCAAACTAAACTCGAGCGGGGGTGACCCAGGGTTAGTGGACTTCTACTTTTCCTATCGAGGTTTCACTCTGATACCAGTTTGTAAGACACCTTTTTTTTCTTTTAACCACCTGGGTCTTATGCCCAGAACCGCCGCTTTGTGGTGACACCAACACACCCGGGAAGGTCATCACTAAAAAATATAGATCCTGCCGGCCATACCGATGTCAAAAAAGTAGAATAAAAGTATAAAGAGTAAAGTAAAACTCAATACTTGTCCACCAGAATCACATATATATATATATAAATAAATCTCCACGAAGGAAGAGTCCACAAAAATAAATAAGCAAAGTACTAAAGAGGGCTCGAGCCCGATACATCAAGATCCTCACTACAAGTCACTCAACACGGAAGCAAACTATAATAACTACAAATGATCGGGACTCACAGTCCCTGCTGGCTAGACTCCAGTGCTAGATTGCCCCGTCTCCATGCGCACCGACCTCTAGGGCTGCGTCTCCTGGTTCGGCTCCACAATCCCCTAAAATTATTTGGTCAACGGCCGTTAGTTTAAAAATACTAAGGCCTATCATCCCTCACCCCTCCCCCAATGACTCCTAGCACTGAGCGGGGAGGATGAAAGGGAAGATAATGAAGGTGGAGAGTAACAAAGTAAGTAGGTGGCGGCAGAACTAGTCTATCATGAATATATAATCACAGCAAGTATAGATAAGTAGCAGTAGTCAAGCAGTATAAATATAAACAAGAACAAGTGAGCAATTATTGTATGAAAAGGTAAATTAAGTAAGTAACCATGACCTATAGGAATTCAAATACAAACCTATAGACCAAGGGGTCGTCTTACAAGGCCTATTGTATAAAGCATCTCATACCACTTTATACAATAGGTGTTAGGGGTTATATGCAATGATGATGCTATGACATGCAAGTATGCCATGATGTGAATCATGCAAGTTCAACACATCCACTCGACTCTGTGCATACAGACCTTTAGTTCCCCCTTTTTGGAGCCTAACCACCCAGGATACAACCGTAGTGGCAAACGGAAGCGGTGGGTTGGGCCTCGCCCACCTCTAAACCGGTATCACACTACTAGTCAGATCTATCGTATGCCTCAACACTGGTGCACTAAGCGGAGCTCCTGCGTACTCTTGCCGGCTACGCACCAGACTTTATTTGGCCAAGTACAAAACCACACCTGCCGAGCCAACGTATTGGTGTCGGTGAGACGACTCTCCAATACCGATGACCCACCACCTTATATCTTATGCACATGCAACATTAATGTACTTCCCACCGAGCCAAACCTCCCTGTACAAACCCGTCCATCACAACTATCAACCGAGCTATCGGCTCGCCGGGCTAACCTGCCCATCACCAAAACCACCGAGCCTACCGCTCGTGAGACCTAACATAACTCCCATAACATCGAGAAGTGTGAGTGCATGTGTAATCCTAGTTATACTAGTTACTCTTGTAATCCATTTATTCTTACGGCTTACGTTAACCTTGGACTGCCCAAGGCATTCCCCATGAAGGGCTCTCGAGAGCACTAGGAACTACGATGGGCTGAAGCCCAAAGCTCCCTTTTGCAAGACACTTATTATTATTTTTTCTACCTGTGACAAGACCTTTATTAATATTTCAGTTGAGCTAACCCTAAGTACATTTCTTTCTCCATGCTAGCCTTGACTACCTCTTCTTATTATTCACATACCAAGGGCTATATGACAGGTATAACGGAGATACCCTAAATACTCTACCAAATGACCTAAGATTATTATGGGGTAACTATAATGTCAAATATAAGACAAATCCAGAAACTTATAATTTTTCTAATTTAACTGATATTTTATTTATTTTCCTAAAAATTCCAAATGCCCTAGTTTTGAATATGAAGTACCTTTTTCAGTCATACAAAATGCTCCACAAAATTATGATAAATAAAAGGCAGCTATTTTACTATAAATTCAAAGTCTCCAAATTTTCCAGCAAGGTTTTGGCCTCTGATCAAAATTTTGAATATAAACCCATAAATATCAATTAAAGAAATAAGTGCTGCAAATAAACTTCCAAAAATCATGAGAAAATTCAAGCATGACTATAATGACCTATAAACACTCCATGCCAAATTTCCTAATTTTGCTGGGAATAATGAACTCTAATTTTAATTTTGAACAATGTTCCACTTTCATAAATTTATGAAATAAGTACATAAATTATACATTTAAAAATTGTGATAAAATATGCACATAAGCAAATTGACCTAAGAACGCCACTGATTAAGTTTCACAATTTTACAACAAGTATTGAGCTCTTAATCTATTATTGAACATGTTTCCATACTTATAAGCTTGTGAAGTAAGTACGGGAAATATGCATCTAAAAACTGTAAGAAAATTTAAGTATGAGCATAATAATTTAAAGCATCCTTTGCCCAAATAACATAATTTTCCAGTAAGCAGTGAGATCACAATAAACAAATGTTTGTCAAGGGCTAACATATGTATTGTAAAGGAGGTACTAAAATTATTGTTCCAAAATTTCAAATTAAATTACCAGAGACTCATACTAACCCTATGACTACACTACCTAAGTTTTATAACTTTTCACAGAGTTTTAATACCTAACATATAATTATAAGACTAGTGCCCTAAACTAGGGTTAGGTTTTTGAGGGATTTAACCACCTCTAAATCCAATAAGATTTTTACCAAAGGACCTTAACTATCCTAGAGTCCTCTCCACCAAATTTCAAGTCATTTCAAGGTCATATGACCCCATGACCTTCCATCACCAGGTTAACACACATAGAGCCTACCCTAGAGTTCTAGGGCTCCACCCTTCAAATTCCACCCAAAATCAGTGGTGGGGGTTTTTTAGGTGCTAGGAAGGCAGAGTGCCAAGTTCCATCACATTTGGTTGAGGTTGGCTAACTCAAGAACACTTAGAGCACTTTGCCCTAGTTTGACCTAAAAGGGTCAATCTTTGCCTAACCAAATACCCTATCAAACAAAACCCCAATGGGTTAAAAGATTGACCAGAGCCTAATAATATCCCCCAAGATCACCAACCAAAATTTTGGGGGTTTTTGATGTGTTTAAGGCACCTAATTAAATTATATATGATTTATTAAATCTTTCCAAAAACTACAGAAAAATGTTTTCAAAAAATTCTGATTTTTGGTCAGTCTAAGGGGAAGGTTATGAGAAGCCTATATTCCAAATTTCAAAGCATTTGGATGAGTGGTTTGGTGTGGGCCCTAATTTTAATGTCTGGTCACACCTATATATAGGTCGCACCATAATGAGTGTTGTGGTCACAACTGGTATCCAAATTGTTCAAATTAATTATAAATTAAAGTAGACCCATAGAGCAAAAAATTTCATATTGAGCACTTTCTCTAATTGATACTCTAGGTATTTTTAAAATTTAATTCAAAACACTATAAATTGTGTGACAGAATAATACAAAAGCTATAGTTTGATTTTATTTAATCCCGCACGAATCTTCGGGCAAGATCGGACAGCATTGGCTCATCTTCTACATCCAGTTAACGGGTTGTATTTTACCGACCTGGAGCATCTTCCAGCCCAATTTCCCGGCTACCCGACCACCTCCCTGGCCGGCCACCACCGCCACCACCTTCGTTGAGGTGGGGGCAATCGCCGGGCGGCGGCACGACAGTAGGAGGGGCCGTTTCCAGCGAACCCGACACTCAAATCTTTTAAGAAAAACCAGGGAAAATCTTCACCCGATCGAGCTCAGTTGAGCTCGACTCATTTCCCTAACAGTTCCTAAGATCTAACCCTTGGAAGAGGAGTAGAGGAGGACCTGAGTTGCGTCCTGAGAGCAGGTGGTTTGCCTCCTTACCATTTTCGGCCGCCGGCATGAGCTTTTATATAAACTCCACAGCAACCTTCATGAAATCATGATTGGAATGGGGGAAACGCCTGCTCTTGTCCTGGTGAAGTTTCTTAAAGGAGGAATTGGAGAAATGAGGCTTGTAACTCCCCAATTTTTGAAATCTCCATTAATGGTCATGAAGGCCATTTTCGGTTTCTTATAAATTGAGGGGGCTGAGACACACCAAGGGTCAGCTAACACCAGGAAACTCCTCCCCTTCTCCAAGGATTAAAATCCCCATCAAAGTGGGGGGTTATGGAACCTCCATGGCCATGATGGCCATTAAGCCCACACTTTCTATCTCCTCCAAATTGGGGTAACTTCCCCCCTCTCTCTCCTAGTAACCCATCTCTAAATTTGGTGGGCCCAAAATGTGTCTCTCCACCCCCCTAGACTAATGGACCACACCAATTGGGCTTAGCCCACTTGAATTGGGCTAGGCTAACTCAAATTGACCACTTTGACACATGAATTGACTTTGGTCAACATGACCATTTGGGTTGACCCTAATGGGTCCTTGGTGACCCATTGGCCTCCTCTAGGGTCTAAGTAGGGTTGGGTTGGGTTGATCTGATACCTTGGGGGTCACTTGACCCTTAGGAAGGGTACTTTGACCCATAGGAATGGTACTTTGACCTTTTAGGGTTATAGTTGACTTGAGTCAACTTAGCCCCTTTGGTTGATCCCAATGGTTCCTTGGTGACCAATTGGCCTCCCTTAGGGCTTGGGAAGGTCTAGGTGGGTCCCTTTGGCCAAGGGGAGGTCAGTTGACCATGTATGAGCCTAGTTTGACCTGATTAGGGTTAGAGTTGACTTTGGTCAACTTGACCATTTTAGCTGGCCCTAGTGGGTCCCTATGGCTCTAATGGACCCTCTAATGGGTTAGAGGTGTTGTGGTGGGGTCATGGTGTCATGGTGAAGCCCTATGGTCATCCTAAAGCAAGTAATTGGAATTCTACTATTTGCAGACCAAAGTGGTTCACCCACTAACTCACCAGTTCACCCTATCCTATTGACACTTCTCAGGGTTTTGTCATGACCCAGGCATGACTAAACCATCCTAGGAGTCTAGAAGTTTGAGAGATGTTACATCCGAGCTCCCCTCTCATAGGTGGATATTCATCCCCTCCCTCTTCTCTACTCTCCTAATAAGCTGCTTGGGCCTCTCGGCCGCCGGAGCGCCGCCGCAGCCACCCAAGCCATGTTCCAACCTCGGGTGGTGTCCATTCACTATGATCCTCTTAGTCCCTTTAGTGGGACAGGGAGGGAGTCCCCTCACTATAGGGTCAGAAAGCCCATCCCCTAGTAGTGGGTGGCAGTGGTGTCGCCAGGAACTATAACTCTGGCTGAACCTGTAAAGCAGGTCCTCTGTTGAGAAACTTTGGTGGCGGTCGGTGGAGGTCAGTGGCGGTCAATGGTTTTTGGTGGCGGTCGTCGGTGTCAGGCCATCGGACTACCGTCGGAGGGTATGCATGCTCCTGGCGAATTGGCCGAGAGTGGTGACGTGGTTGTTCGGTGACCAGCCGACGGTGGACAGCCCGTGTAAGCCTCTAGGGCTCGGGAACGCGCATGAGTATTCTGATCTGGCGGTGGAGATCAAACGACACCAATCTCCTTAAATTATGCACGCACCACAACAGATCTTTGTCTGATTTGCTAGGGGGAAGATCCTCCAACTTGCATGGAATGGCTCCAACTCAGGCGATCATCAGCATTTTTATTGATGCTAACCGCAAACCACATACATAATCGATAATGATTTTTCTAAGGCCAATTAGGGCTTCAAACCAAAAATCTTTTAACAAAAAAATTGTGCAGAACAAAGATGGAACTAAACTTGCCTCCAATGAATGGAGATGGAACAAAACATGCCTCCAATGAATGTAGATGAAACTAAACTTGCCTCCTATGAACGGAGATGGAACTGAACTTTTCTCCTAGAATGGAGATGAAATTAAAGAACGCGCTTTCTTATATTGTACTTTATTTCAGTATTTCAGATGACGACACTTCCTTCGGTACTGCTTTTATTTCATTTAAGCACCTTACAATAGCTCATTTCAGTTCAACATTTTATTTACCACAGTTCATTTCAGTACTTTATTTACGTTAGTTTATTTCAGCACTTTAATTCTACAATTTAATTCGGAATCATTTTAATACCGCACTTAATTATTGCAATTTACTAATATTTTTTCTTGCATTTTTAGCTTGGGTCCCTCTCTAACAAGCGGTCAATTATCTAGTTGAGCGTTAGTTGGAGATAATATATAGTCATGAAATTCCACCAAGTCTAGCCCTACATAATGGACTCACGCTCATTGTGTTCTTTGTCTAAAGTCGAGCAACACATTGATGACATACAGTCGAGTGCCTGAATTATTTTATGTTGAGTAGGGCAATCCACCGTTGACCTGACGGTACCAATTATCTATTTTTTATTGTTTATATTGTAAATTGCTTGAGGTGAAAGTGGTGAGTCATCCATGCCTGCAGACCATTCGTGCCGGTGCGGGAAGGTTAACGACTCTCTGCGACAAGGAGATATGTACTACGGGTACTCGGCTGTATTATGCTCCAGTCGCCTTCATCATCAAAATATTTTGGAAGCATAGGAGGTCAGTCCTTACAATGACACCAACTACGGGTTATTTGCCACCACAAGAAGGCGACCCTACCGGAAAGCACGAACTTACACATGACCAACAAAATAAGAAGTAAAATAAGTCCACACATCACAACTTAGATATATAAATATCCAAATAAAAGGACCACATGTGATAATAAAGAGTACGAGTAATATGGCTTATGCCCAGTACATAAACATCATAAATATCACTCTCTCTCACCAAACAATGTGGAAGATAAACAACATGATCATCAACCTATCGATGGGTAGTAGTAGCGGTGCTCATCTCCGGCTCCTCATATCCTAGTGTCTTAATCTATGGCTCCGCCTGGCTGAACTGCGGCGGTGTCTCCAAGTGTCCCTAAAATTATATTGTCCACCGACCGTCAGTCAAACTAGACTCAGCTACTTCGTCCCCGCCTCACCCCCATGACTCCTAGGCGCTGAGCGGGAGGAAGAAAGCGGAGGATCAATAATAGCAGAATGTACAAACAGGTGACAGTGGAATATATATATATATATATATATATAAAATTCTCTAGCAGTTCTATATAAGTATGAGCAATAACAAAATGTAAAGACAATCAATAACCAGTAAAATATAAAAGTACAGTAAAGAGGAGCTATATAAAACTAGTAAAGTAAACCAGCTACACTACAATCACAGAAGCGTACCTTAACTTATATGAATGCCCATACAAACTTATATTTTAAGATTTTTGGAATTGTAACTCATCATATAAAAGAGCACATACAAATTTATAGGATGAGGATCAACAAGTGTGTATGTTATGTTATGAAATGCAATGATTATTATGCAACTCACACACATGACTCTGTGCACAAACCTTTCATGCATTCCCACATTTTAGAGGTGGACAACCTCTCAGGTACCAATCATAGTGGCTCACGGTGGTAGTGGAGCAGGTGTCTCACTACTAGGCAGGCAGGCACACTACCAGGTATTGGGTCCATTGATCACAATATCCTAGATTTAAAGAAGGCCCACAAGTTAATAGTATACATATAGATGCATCTAATATATGCTCAAAGTTCATTGTATGCAGGTTATATTCTGTTACATTGATTTGACAGGTTGACAGGGTCATAATGACTATTATACCCAAGTGAAAGTGTTTCATTTCAAGGTCAGCTAAGCACCTAGAGGGAGGGTGAATAGGTTTTTCAGTCTTTATCTATCCTTTTGATGCCTTATTTGTTTTTTGTGTTGAAGTAATTTAGTTATTTAGCTTCCAAGATAATCACAGAAACAACACCGAAATTTATAGTGGTTCCCCAAATTATGGGTACATCTACGGTCCCTCCCACCTCTCTAATAGTGTGTTAGATAAGGTACTTCTCCAACTCAGCTCCTAAGAGCTTCAAACACAGATCCCATAGGATCTCTCAGTCTCCTCCAAGACTTAACACTGAGACACTATGCCCTATAACTCAGTGATCAAATGATCACCTACCTCAGGCCCAAAGCCCTACCACTCAGGCAGGGAGGATAGCCCTACCTCCGATTCAAACTTTAATCCTACAACTCAGGCCAAAGCCCTACACTCAGATCCACACAGGGATCCTACAGCTCAGGCAACTTGCCCTACACTCAGATCTATAATAGATCCTACCTCAGGTTCAAACTTGAATCCTACCACTCAGATCTATACCAGATCCTATACTCGGCATTTATTAATAGGCTTACAACTAAGATCTAAAGAGATCTTATAGAAAGTAATATGTTTATTGATGCTCAATAGACACCAGAGAAATTAATCCTTATGTCTACCTCCTTCTGTCCTAATAAAGATCAGTCCAGATCTCTTCTTCACTGCTCTAAAATATGTTGTCCAAGATTTGCTTAGCTAGGGATGTGAAGTAACTGCAGCAGAGGTTTGCCTTGGCTGCTTATCTTTCAAAGAGAAAACTCTGATCTTGTAGTTGATGGTGTTGATCTCAACAGCGAGCTTTTTGACCTTTAGGTTCAGTCGATTTTGTACTTCATCTTTTAGCTCTGCAATAATGGCGAGGAATAAGAAGTGTGTCGCTTTTGCAAAAAGACAAAACCCTAAAAGTTATCTTCTTCATCGTTGATCTCTTCCTTTTTCTATGTGTCGTCCAACGGCTCTATTGACCTGTGGGCCCAATGGTAATGGCTGAAGTATAGCCTTCCTCTTATAGCAAAAGTCATACAGCTGGCTACTAGAGTCATTAGTGGTGTACTGTAGACATTCCGCAATATTTGAATTCTTGTTGACGTCAGCACCTATGGACTTATCAAAATTTAAACATCTTAGTACAGGCGTTGAGTGAGCAACCTTCACTCAATGACAATACACTTAGACATATTTAATGTCACAAGGCGTTGAGTGAGCGACCTTAACTCAATGCCAAATCACTTAGACAGATATTTCGTCACTAGCCGTTGAGTGAGCGACCTTCATCTGATACCACTTGAAAGTCTTTGATTTCAAGGTAAGCTAAACACCTAGAGGAGTGTGAAAAGGTTTTTCTATCTTTATCTATCCTTTTGCTGCTTTATCAGTTTTTGTGTTGGAGTGATTTAGTTATTTAGCTTTCAAGATAATCGCAGACAAAACATAATAAATTAATAGTGGTTCCCAAGATTATGGGTACATCCACTGTCTCTCCTACCTATTAGAGTGTTAGATAAGATACCTCTCCAACTCGGCTCCTAAGAGCTTACAACATAGATCCCACAGGATCTCTCAGTCTCCTCAAAGACCTAAAACTCAAGCACTTAGCCATACCACTCAGTGATCAAATGATCACCTACCTCAGGCACAAAGCCCTACCCCTAAGGCTAGGACGATAGCCCTACCTCAGATTCAAACTTGAATCCTACAACTCATGCTAAAGCCCTACACACAAATCTACATAGGGATACTACAGCTCAGGCAACTTACCATTCACTCAGATCTATAATAGATCCTACCTCAGATTCAAACTTGAATCCTACCACTCAGATCTATACCAGGTCCTACACTCGACCTTTATTAATAGACTTACAACTTAGATCTAAAGATATCCTACAGAAAGGAATATGGTTGTTTATGCTCAATAGACAACAGAGAAATTAATCCTTGTGTCTACCTCCTTCTATCTTTATAAAGATCAGTCAAGATATCTTCTTCACAGCTCCAAAATATGTTGTCAAGGATTTGCTTAGCTATGGCTGTGAAGTAACTATAGCAGAGGTTTGCCTTGGCTACTTCTCTTTCAAAGAGAAAACTCTGACCTTACAGTTGATGGAGTTGATCTCAACAACTAGCTTTTTGACCTTTAGGTTTAGTCGATTTTGCACTTCAGCTTTTAGCTCTGCAATAATGGTTAGGAATAAGAAGTGTGTCGCTTTTGTGAAAAGACAAAACCCTAAAAGTTATCTACTTCATCGTCAATCTCTTCCTTTTGTTATGCATCGTCCAATGGCTCTATTGATCTGTAGACCCAATAGTTATGGCTGAATTACAGCCTTCCTTATATAGCAAAAGTCATACAGCTGGCTACCAGAGCCATCGGTGGTGTACTGTAGACATCCCTTGAGATTTGAATTCTTGTTGACGTCATCACGTGTGGACTTAGCCAAATTCAAACATCTTTGTACAGGCATTGAGTGAGAAACCTTCACTCAACGCAAAAATACTTAGAAAAATTTTATGCCACAAGGCATTGAGTGAGTGACCTTCACTCAATGCCAAACCACTTAGACAGATTTTTTGTCACTAGGCATTGAGTGAGCGACCTTCACTCAACGCCAAACCACTTAGACAAATTTTTTGTCACTAGGCATTAAGTGAGTGACCTTCACTCAACGTCAAAACACTTAGACATTTTTTCAGTCACTTGGCGTTGAGTGAGCCTTAATCACTCATAATATTTGTACTTAACAAATTTTTCTACTTAGGAAGCATTGAGTGTTGCTTCTTCACTCAACTCTTCCAGACTCTATTAATTTATTGAAGAGGCATTGAGTCACTAGACTTCACTCAACACTTCTGTCCTTAGACAGATTCTTTATTGAGTAAGCATTGAGTGAATAGCCTTCACTCAACACTTTTGTACATAGACTATTTTTGTGACTTAAATCACAGCGACTCTGACTGACTAAGGTTCAGTCAATGCTTTTATCATTAGGCGTTGAGTGAATATGCTTTACTAAACGCATGTAGACTTAGTCAAAGATTTACAAAGATTTTCTATCGCTTTGACAGATTGAGCTATACTCAACAAATTTGTTGTATGGCATTGAGTGAGTAGACTTCACCAACGCTTGTGGACTTGGCCACATTTCTAGCTTGTTAATTATTTGGCTTTTACTATACAAGTTGTAATCAAGCTTTTAGTCATCTGGTGTTTAGTGAATAGGCTTCACTCAATGCCTGTGGACTTAAACAGATTTCTGTCTTTCCACAACCTAGTTTTCTCTTCACCTATCCTAGCCACTTAGACTACCTGTCCAATCAATGTACAGAAACCATCTTGCATACAAAGAACTTGTGACACTAGTTTGATCACAACATGTGTATACCATTATCTACTAGGGCTTCTTCAAATCTTGGACATTGGGATTAATGGACCCAACAATCTCCCCCTATTTGAAGAAGTCAAAACCTAAGACAAATTTATACATTAACACAAATATACAATAAATAAAGCAGATAATAATTTGCATAACACGAGAATAATGAACACATATTTAAAATAAAATGAAGTTCATTAATAGAGGGATAATTTTATAATGTGCAAAATACAAAATCAAATTTTCATAAGCCCTTTAAGAAAACAAGAAACATCTCAAGATTTAGGTTCTCATAAAGATTCAACTAGTCTTGGGCTTCTTGGTAGTCTTTTTTGCAGCAACTTCAGCCTTCTTGTATTTCTATCTTTGAATGTAGTTGTATGGTTTTGGAATATACTTGGTAGGCTCAACAGCATTAGGAAGCAAGGTTCCAACACTCATGTCCCTCCTGTATTGCCTCCTTTCATTTTCCCTCTTTTCTATTTTAATCCATTCTATAGAGCTATACAACTTTGCTCTATCAGTTTTCTTGGACTTTATTTGCTCCAAGCTGCCAGAATGATGGTACATGACTCTAAGCTCCACTACTCAAAGTCAGGCCTCTTCTCCATTTCTTCTCTTTATCTTTTCTTACCGAGTATGATTTCTTCATCCTCCTCGGCAGCAGACTTTCCTTTGTATTTCAGTAGCAGGTCCGCAGTGGGGATGAATCAAGGGATATCAGCAGCAATTAAGCACTCACCCCACCGAGCACCTTCTCTTATAACTTTAATACCAGTTTGTTCAACTCCTAGATCACCTTGATACTAGGTATCTTGTACTTGATTCAGAGCATCTTGAATCTGTGTAGGAAACATAAGGATGTTGTCATATTGGACTGGCTCAACCACAAATGATCCCCTTATCATATTTGTAGCCCAGACAATATTTTCATTATTTGTCCTGATAGTCTCCTTCTCCCCCTTTTGACTTCATCATATGTAATTTGGGTCTTGGAGGAGCGGGCTTTGGTTCTGGCAGATTCTAGATGATTGACCTATACAATAACTTGATTCTTTACTTCAAGCATGTGGTCATCCAACAGTTTGGTTCAACCATCCATCTTGGTCAATATGACAGCAATCTACTTTTCTAGCAGCTCTTTGTCAGCATTATGGACATCAATCATATTCTTTGCTTGAATGTCCTGATTGTCTATGACTGTAATTTTATTGGTACCCACCTCATCTAGTTTTTCCATAGTGTAGTCGGCTGGCGCTGCCCTTGTGAAGAATTTGATTGTTTCATCTTTCAGCGAGTTTACCTCAAACCTGATGGACTTTATCTCAGTGGATAGCTCATTTCTGATTGACTTGAGTGCATCATCAACAAAGGTCTCTATGGTTCTTCTCTACTCATACAATAGTCCCTTCACCTGTGTGAGGAACACTAGTTGAATCTGATCTATCCTTGCAGATGTTCCCTCATCATAGGTTTCTTGGGTTTGCCTGACCTTGGCCCTATTGTCATGGTCAGCCATTGTGAATGTAGATGATTGAGCTCTTGGAGGAATCTCAGGAGCATCTTGATCTTTCTCTGACATGGAAGAACCTATGGCATGCACTTCAACCTAAGTAGGGAGTTCAGAGTGAAGCTCCCCCTTAATATCTATCATGTCCTAATTAACATGCAGAATAGCAACATCATCACCATTTTTCTCAGTATCCTTGTTGAAATCTGGAGGACTTTGGAACTACTCCCCCAGATAATGCAGTCTCCAATACTTGATCTAGGTTGATCTCACCCTTACTCTGAGGACTGGATCCCATAATAGGATCTTGGGGTGATGGTGTAGGACTATCTTCAGCAGTAGTAGGGGCTTTGGAGGCCTCCCACACAATTTTTGCAGATAGTTTGTTCATAATTTCTTTTGCCACTATCTCAGCTGCCTCTTCAGTTGGCACTTCCTCAGGAGGATCTGTTTCATATTAAGGCCTGCTCAAGAGAGGGTGTTGAGCTTGTTCAGATGAGATAGAAATTTAGCATGCATATCCATCCTGACTTCCCAGTAGATTCAGTCAGTTCGGGATAATGAGGCTCTTCCTCATCTTCTGTAGATGAACTGCTTGTTCTGCTTGATTCTAGAACTGGAACTTCCTTTGCTTTCTTCTTGGCAGCAGGCTGGTCATGGGGCTGGAGGGCCCGGTCCCATCTATCTTGCATTTTGATGTCCATTCTCCTCATGTGGGGAATCTTAGTTCCTATCCTCATGTTGAGGATCCCAAGTCAGTTTTCTTGGTTAGAATTATCCTTGTCAGCATCTCAAACATCTTCTTTAATATCTTATCCTGGGAGACTGTTTTGCACAACAAGGCCTTCCCAATGATATCAGCCAAGAACTTACCCCTTAGGTTAAGTTCCTTCCTCAATATTGAACCAGAAGTGTGTTTTGACAGTGCACACCATTTCATTACAGTTTTGATGTAAGATTACACAAGGTATTCCTAGTCATCAGTCTCTGAGAACTTCGGCAACTGGAGCGCCTTGCTCAGCTGATATGGTGTTATCTTGATCTTGGTTCCACTGACCACTATCTTGATTTTCCCAGTGGACACATCTGCTTTGACATTGGATAACAATTCAAGGACTTCTCGTTTCCATAACAAAGAGGGCTCAAACAGAATGAAATCTAGGTCAGAAGCCTGGAGCAGATGGAGAATGTACTTCACCTCCTCTGGTGCCTCTTAAAATCCATTGCGAACTAACTTTGAGCCTTCAAAGAGGAAATCAAGTCCTTTGGGAGCCATTTCTTACTCAAATTTCTGAAGACAAATGAAACAGTTACGTCAATTCATAGTGATTGGGAATAAAAGGACAAGGAACAGTGTGGCTTATATCTTGCATATTACCTTCTATTTATAGTTTTAGTTTACTTTTTAGAAGGAGGAAAGGTGCGTACCTGTTTGAGATCATAATTTTGATCAAGGGATATGATTTATTCCCGATACTTAGCCGCAAACAGTGAAACTGGCTTTTTAAACTTAGTTTTATTTTACTCGTTCTTCTTGCAGGGGTTTAATTAACCTGCAACTGACAAACACAATGTGTATATATTCTATTTATGTTTAGTGAAGATGTCAGCCACTTGTTTGTCAGTTGGGACAAAATTAAGGTTGGTGTCTTCCTTCTCCACATGCTCCCTAATAAAGTTATACCTAATCTCAATGTGCTTAGTCCTACTGTGTAAGATAGGATTCCTAGCAATTTAGATTGCACTAGTAGAGTCACAAAACATTGGTGTTCTAATTATCTGGATGTTGTAATCCTGGAGCTGAGGCTGGATCTATAGTAAATGTGCATAACCACTTCCTGCTGATATGTACTCTGACTAAGTTGTTGAGATAACAACACTTATCTGCTTCTTACTGCTCCAAGATATTAGTCTTCCACCTAAGAATTGACAGGTGCCAGGTGTGCTTTTCCTGTCCTCTCTACAGCCTACAAAGTCTACATCTAAATAACTAGTTAGTTCAAAATCCCTATTTCTAGGGTACCATAGGCAAAGATATGGTGTGACCTTAAGATATCTCAGAATTCTCTTAGAAGTAGAGTAATGAGGCTCTATAGGGAAGGCCTGATATCTAGCACAAACACATGTAACATACATGATGTCTGGCCTACTTGAAGTAAGATATAATAGAGAGCCAATTATCCCTCTATACAAAGTTTGATCAACAGGTTTCGCTGCCTCCTCTTTGTGTATGGACATACTTGACCCCATGGGAGTTTTCATTATGGAGGCACTCTTCATTCCAAATTTCTTAATCAACTCCCTGGTGAACTTAGACTTGTATATAGACAATCCATCATCAGTTTGCCTTACTTGGAGACCCAAGAAGTACTTAAGTTCACCCATACTGCTCATCTCAAACTTCCCTTGCATAAGTTTGGCAAACTTCCTGCAAAGGTTGTCATCAGTAGACCAAAAAAATATGTCATATACATAAATTTGGACTAGGATGATCTTGCCCATGGATTCCCTCGAAAATAAGGTCTTGTCTATCTTCCCTCTTGAGAATTTGTTCTCAATGAGGAAGCTAGACATAGTCTCATAGCATTCCTTAGGGGATTATTTTAACATATATAAGGATTTCCTAAGTCTATACACAAAGTCAAGAGAGTTAGGAACAACAAAACCTGAGGGCTGCTCAACATAGACCACCTCCTTTAAGTCACCATCGAGGAAGGCTGACTTCATAACCATCTAGTAGACTTTGAATCCTTTGTGTGCAGCATATGCAAAGAACAGTCTGATGGCTTCCAATCTGGCTACTGGGGAAAAGGTTTTATCAAAGTCAATACCTTCCTCTTGACTGCATCCCTTAGCCACCAGCCTAGACTTGTTCTTGATAATAATGCCATTTTCATCATATTTGTTTCTATAGATCTACTTGGTTCCAATGATATTATGTCTTTATGGTCTAGGAACCAGCTTCTAGATCTTACATCTCTTATACTGGTTCAGTTCCTCCTGCATTGCTACAATCCAGAACTGATCTATATTGGACTCTTCAAATCTCTTAAGCTCAACCTATAACAAGAAGCTTGCAAACATGGTAGTTTTTAGACTTCTGCTTTTGTTCACCACTCCTTGGTTGGCATCACCAATAATCTTATATCTTGGATGATCCCTTAGATGCCTGATAATTGGGGGCATTCTTTCTTTAGCTTCCTAAGCTTCATGATCAACATCTTGTTGATCTTCACCCACTTCTAGTGAGACTTGTGCTTCTTCTAAAATGCACTCTCCATCTTCTTTATCAATGACTATTGGAGTAGCATCCTTGAGGGTCAGCTTGTTCATCATCAGTTCTGTACCTGAAGGACTAGAAGAGGAGCTTGGCAGCTCACTGTTAATCATAGTAGATTCAAAAAAAACTACATTAACTGACTCTTCTACAACTTAACTTGTTAAGTTGTAGATCTTATAGGCCTTACTATGATTTTTGTACCCAACTAGAATCCCTTCATAAGACTTGGTAGCAAACTTAGTCACATAGGACATCCCATTGTTCGGCACATAGTACTTGCTACCAAAGATCCTGAGATACACCAAGTTTGGTTTTCTGCCCTTTAAGATCTCATAGGGAGTCATCTTATGGCTTTTGGCTGCCCAGAAATATTCTGGGAGAGATGTGTCACTTAGTAGGGTTCTTTCAGCTGCTATGAGAGTTCTATTTTTTCTCTCAGAAATTTCCTTTTGCTGGGGTGTTCTTGGTGAAGAAAATTCTTGGTGAATCCCTTGCTCTTCACAGAAACTTATCATGCTATCAGAATGAAATTCAGTCATATGGTCACTTCTTATTTTGACCATAGTATTGTATAATTTATTCTGAATTTGCTTGACACTTGTCTTCAAGACATCAAGGGTTTCATACTTTTTCTTAAGAAAGAATACCCAAGTGAACCTAGAATAGTCATCAACCAAGATAAAGGTGTAGACTATCCTACCTAAACTATGAACTGGTATAGGACCAAACAAGTCCATATGTAAGAGGTATAAACACCTCACAGAGTCTTTGTTCCTAATGACCTTGAAGGAAGCTTTGGTCTGCTTGCCCTTTTGGCATGCTGAGCAAATGCCTTCCTTGGTGCACTTCACCTTAGGACCATTCCTAACTAACTCTTCACTAAAAAGTTTGTCTATGGTCTTATAGTTCAAATGAGCCAACCTCTTCTTCCATTGAACACAGTATGAGACTTTTTGATTTGCAACTAGACAGATAGGGGAGTATATATTTAAACATAATAAATTCAAGCAATAGATATTCTCACTCTTAGTGCATGTCAAGATGACCTCTCTGTCACTTGACCTCCTAATATAGCACTCATCCTTGTGGAAATAAATGACATAGCCTAGATCACATAGCTGGCTAATGCTTATCAGGTTATGTTGTAACCCTTCCACATAAGCCACTTTAGTGAAAGTGACTATGTCATTTGTGACCTTACCATAACCTCTTGTCACTCCTCTATCTAAACCACTAAAGATAACTTTGGGTCGATTCTTTACTGGATGTATTCCTTAAAGTTACACCTTATTCCAGTCATGTGCCTAGAATATCGACTATCCAAGTATCATATTGGGGCATGGCCACTTGGACTCACCTACAAGACATGATTCAGTTTACCTTAGGACCCCAATTTTTATTTGGCCCTAGGTGCATGTTAGTCTGAAATTGGACATGTCTACCAGCAGATTTTCTGACTGGTGGACTAACTTCTTCTCTAGCCACACTATGATTATTCCAGCAGTCTATGGAATAGTAGCCCACTTTGGCACAACACCAGCACTCATAAATGTTATACCTTCTTTTCTGAGCGGGTCTGGTGGATGTGTTGACAGCAGCTCTCATTTTAGAAGGCGGAGCAGCCATCTTCAGGTTCTTTTCAGCAAGGATCTGACTTAAAGTAAGTATTCTAGTAGACTTAGTTGGCTTTCTCTGAATGCCATTAACAACTATCTTAATTCTAGATGACAGGCTCTTGATAGCATCAGAAATAGTCAATTCAAGATTACTGATAGACTTACCCTTGGTCTGAGTCTTAGCTGATTGGATCTGAGATTTGGCTATAACTCCATTCTTAAGAGTGGGGGCTAGGTCACCAAAGACAAATGGTCCATAATGGTCCATTTGAATTTCTTCATGGGCTACCTTAAAGGCACTCATCCCCATTACTCTTCTCCTTCCAATGGAAGGTACACTGGTATTCTTCCAGGAAGAACTCACATTATTTCAGTGACCATAAATAAAGTCCTGGTCATACCTATTAGTAGGGAGTATTATCTTAATGAAGGTAATGGGTGGCTTGGATGCTATTGGCTGAACGAGAGTTTTGCTAGCTGAAGAGAGTTAATCTCCCCAGCTTACTTCTTGGCCAGCTTCTTACTTTTCTCCAACGCATTCAGAAGTTCACCATACTTATCAATTAATTGATTGGTATCTTCCTCTGATTCAGAGTCACCTTCATCATTGGATGAATGAGCTTCTGAATCAAGACTTGTCTCATAGCTTGAATCAGATGATGAGCTGAAAAGAGAGCGTACCTTTGCTGGACCAGGCTTATCCTTGCATGATTCCTCATCTGATCTTGCCATCAACCCATAGAAGTTGATGTTATCTTCATCCTCATCATCCACCTCTGAGTCACTATCTTATTAAGACATAGGGGCCCTGATGCCTATCCTTGTTGGAGGATAGTCTTCATCTTCTTCTTCCACTACAACAACAAGCCCTGTGTAAGCTTCTTCTCCTTCTTCGAACTATGAGGAGGATGAGTCAGTCCAGTTTTTCTCCCTCTTAGCAATGAAGGAATTTTCCTTCTTACCCTTGTGTTGGTGGACTTTCTTCTCACCAGCCACCTTTCTCTTTACTAAGCAGTCAGCTATAACATGCTCTGGCTTGCTATAATAGTAATAGACAATCTTATAAGAAGTCTATTTACTGGGTTTAGATTCATACCTGTAACCCTTAGGGTGTTTCTTCTCTGATCTGTAGTAGTCCTTCTTGTGATGAGAGGAGGAGGAAGGTCTGCTTCTCCATTTCTTCCTCTTCACCAGTCTCTGGAACTTCCTTACAAAGGCATCAAAGTCTTCATAAGAAATATTGTTATCTGATGAGCTAGGCCCAGTGCAATCTGAATCATTAGGCCTTCTTGGAGGAGAGAGAATCCTCTTCTTGATCTTCTTGGAGCTCTCTTCCTTGAAGGCCACTGCCTTCTCCTTGAACTGGGATCTGCTGCTTGTCTCCTCCTCCTTCCTGGCAGTCAGCTACATTTCATAAGATAGCAGCTTCCCAAACAAAGTATGAGGAGTATCTGCCAGCCTAACCACCTCCCTGATGGCATAGTTTTTTATATCCCAGTCTCTGGTCAGAGACCTTAGTAACTTGTCATTCAGTTTATAATGACTGAAGACCCTCCCATAGGTCCTTAGCTCATTCACTATCTTGAAGAATCTTTCATAGACCCCAGTTATGCTCTCTTTCTAGGACTGCCTGAAAGCCTCATACTCCTAGTTAAGCATGGACTTCCTATCATCTCTGACCTCTTCTGTTCCCTCCCTATAGACCACCAAAGTGTTCCACATCTCTTTGGAGTTCTTGCAGTGAACCAAATTCGAAAGGTAGAATCATCAATGGCACTGACTATAATGTTCTGAGTCTTCTTTTCCATGGTGGCAAGAATGACTTCATCCTTAGTCATTTCAGAGTAGGTCTTTGGTTTTTGGACATTTACATCCAGAGCTGAGACTTTCATAGGGATGTAAGGTCCCTCTTTGACTGTGATAAATATCCTAGGGTCAGCTGCTTCTATGAACAGTCTGACCCTCTCCTTCTAGATTCCAAAGCCTTTTTTCTTTCATATTGGAAGCTTCATAGAACCCCGTTCCTTATAGTTTACTCCTGAACTCATACGGATAATCTTTTAGCTAACCTTGGTGATCTACTCAGACTGTTAAGTCCTTCTTGAGCAATCTCCCTCTGATACCACTTGAAAGTCTTTGATTTCAAGGTAAGCTAAACACCTAGAGGGGGGGTGAATAGGTTTTTCAGTCTTTATCTATCCTTTTGCTGCTTTATATGTTTTTTGTGTTGGAATGAATTAGTTATTTAGCTTTCAAGATAATCACAGACACAACACAACAAATTTATAGTGGTTCCCAATATTATGGGTACATCTACTGTCTCTCCCACCTCTCTAACAGTGTGTTAGATAAGGTACTTCTCCAACTCGGCTCCTAAGAGCTTACAATAAGATCCCACAGGATATCTCAGTCTCCTCCAAAACTTACAACTCAGGCACTTAGCCATACAACTCAGTGATCAAATGATCACCTACCTCAGGCCCAAAGCCCTACCACTCAGGCTGGAAGGACATCCCTTACTCAGATTCAAACTTGAATCCTACAACTCAGGCCAAAGCCCTACACTCATATATACACAGGGATCCTACAACTCGGGAAACTTACCATACACTCAGATCTATAATAGATCCTACCTCAGATTAAAACTTGAATCCTACTACTCAGATCTATACCAGATCCTACACTCGGCCTTTATTAATAGGCTTATAACTTAGATCTAAAGAGATCCTATAGAAAATAATATTGTTGTTGATGCTCAATAAACACCAGAGAAATTAATCCTTATGTCTACCTCCTTCTGTCCTGATAAAGATCAGTCCAGAGCTCTTCTTCACAGATCCAAAATATGTTGTCTAGGATTTGCTTAGCTAGGGCTGGGAAGTAACTGAAGCAGAGGTTTTCCTTGGCTGATTCTCTTTCAAAGATAAAACTCTTATCTTGCAGTTGATGGTGTTGATCTCAACAGCTAGCTTTTTGACCTTTAGGTTCTGACGATTTTGCACTTCAACTTTTAGCTCTGTAATAATGGCGAGGAATAAGAAGTGCGTCTCTTTTGTGAAAAGACAAAACCCTAAAAGTTATCTTCTTCATTGCTGATCTCTTCCTTTTATTATGCATCGTCCAATGGCTTTATTGACCTATGGGCCCAGCAGTAATGGCTGAAGTACAGCCTTCCTTTTACAGTAAAAGTCATACAGCTTGCTACCAGAGCCGTCAGTGGTGTACTGTAAACATCCCGCAATATTTTAATTCTTGTTGACGTCAGCACCTGTGGACTTAGCAAAATTCAAACATCATAGTACAGGTATTGAGTGAGGAACCTTAACTTAATGACAAAACACTTAGACAGATTTTCTGTCACTAGGCGTTTAGTGAGGGATCTCCACTCAACGTTAAACCACTTAGACAGATTTTTTATCATTAGGCGTTGAGTGAGAGACATTCACTCAATGCCAAACCACTTAGACATTTTTTTGGCACTAGGATTTGAGGGAGCGACCTTCATTCAATGCCATAACACTTAGATAGTTTTTCTATCACTTGACGTTGAGTGAGCCTTCATCACTCAACGCATTTGGACTTAGCGATTTTTTATGCTTGGGAAGCGTTGAGTTTTTCTTCTTCACTCATCGCTTTCAGCCTTGTTAATTTTATTAAATAAGCATTGAGTGACTAGACTTCAATCAATGTTTCTATCCTTTGACAGATTCTTTGTTTAGTAGGCGTTGAGTGAATAACCTTCACTCAACGCTTTTGGACTAAGCCAAATTTTTGTGACTTAAATCACAGTAGCTCTGACTGACTAAGGTTTAGTCAATGCTTTTATCATTGAGCGTTGAGTGAATAGGCTTTACATAATTCCAGTGGACATAGTCAAATATTTACACTGATTTTCTATGGCGTTGACAGATTGAGATATTCTCAATCAATTTGTTTTATGGCGTTGAGTTAGTAGACTTCACTCAACGCCTGTGGACTTGGCCACATTTTTGGCTTGTCAATTATTTGGCTTTGACTATGCAAGCTATACTTAGTGCTTTTAGTAATCTAGCATTGAGTGAATAGGCTTCACTCAATGCCTGTGGACTTAGATAGATTTCTGTCTTTCCACAACCCTATTTTCTTTTCACCTGTCCTTGCCACTTAGGCTACCTCTCCAATCAATGTGTAGAAACCATCCTGCATACAAAGAACCTGTGACACTAGTTAGATCACAATATGTGTATACCATCATCTACTAGGGCTTCTTCAAATCTTGGACATTGTGATCAATGGACCCAACACCAAGATAGGTTGCTGAACAGGCAAAAAACTTGCTAATCCCAGAACCATCGAGTTAACTCTCTTCACTCAATGCTAGAAGAGAAAAGGCATTGACAGAACACAATACATTCAAAGCTGCAGTATTGCTGACTAGAATTCTGGCTAAGGACAGAAGCATTGAGTGAAGACAGTTCGCTCAACGCCTACTCAGCAGAAATTCTGTCTAAGCATAGAAGCATTGAGTAAAGACGGGCCACTCAACGCCTCATCAAGTAGTCAGGCATAGTCCAAAAGCGTTGAGTGTGGAAGCTTCACTCAATGCCTCCATAAAGGATTATTCTACTAATTCCAGATGCGTTGAGTAATGAAGACTCACTCAATGCCTTTTCAGTTAGAGTGTAAAAGTCAAATGCATTGAGTGATGAAGGCTTACTAAACGCCTCAAGATGTAGGTTTTCTGCTAAGTACTTTTACATCAAGTGACAAGGCCTCACTCAATGCCAGTGCAGAATGTCTGGAAATTATCAAGTCCTCAAGCGCTGAGTCATGCTGACGTCATCAATATTTCAAATGTTGTGGGAAGGGCATGCTTGATGACAAAAGGTGCCACTTACATGTAGTACTGCATTTAATGCAAAAGAAGTGTGGCACTTGACAACTCTGGTGGTCCATACTACACAAAGAGTCGTTGATTGGCGGGATACAAAAACCGAGTCCCGAGAAAGAAGAAAGAGAGCTTGGAAAGAGAAAAGAAAAAATACAGCTTTCTGGTCATCTTCTTCCTCTCGACGAAGGAGAAGTTTTCGAAGAACTTGCTCTATAGTTAGTTTGTGTTTCACAGCAGAGTTGGATGTTGAAGAAATAACTCACTGAAGAATAAACTTATCTTCAACATCAAAATCTAAAAGTTCCCTTTCTGAGTAAGAAGAAGAAGTAGAGCAAGCCTAAGTTGATGTTCAACTTCAAGGCCATTGCACTCAACTCTACAACATCTAAGGCTTGAATAAATAGTACTCTACAATTAATTCTCATCACAAGCAGAACAAAATTGAAGATCAACCATCTTGTGGCTGTGAAGAATATAGGGCTAAGTTTACTCAGTTAAGAAGGCAGGCTAAGAGGACACTTTCTCTGGAGTTAATCATCAACACCATACTCATTTTGTAGGACCAATCTTGATCTGAGCTGTAAGTCTGAAATATAAAGGCTGAGTTGTATGATCCTGTTGTTGATCTAAGGTAGGACATGTGTGCCTGAGGAAGGATTAAGTTGTGAATCTAAGGTAGGGCCTTTGGCCTGAGTTAGAATCTGATTCAGATTTGAGATGTAGGAGAGTTATACTCTCTAAGTGTAGGGCTATCCTTCAAGCCTGAGCATCGGGACTTTTGATTAAGTCTGAGGTAGGTGATCTGCAGGATCATTGATTTATAGGAGTAATATTTATTATGAGTGCAGGGCTTTGGCCTGAGGTAGGACTTGGAGGAAGTCTGAGAGATCCTACGGGATCTGTATTATAAGTGTTGGAACCGATGTTTCACATTCCTTGTGTTTGAGAATATCGACTCCCAAGTTGTATTTGATCACGTCTTGTGTTGATCGAGTGTGCAGGCTGACAGGTGCAAGAAAAGAAGAAGAAGAATCCTATAGACAATAACGCCGAGCGATAGAAGCTATTGTTGGTGGTAGCCGTGAATTAATTCGACAGAGCGCTCAGGAAGTTATCGGAATAGCTCTAGTACTACCGCAGGCATTAACCTGAGTATTAAATTAGCAGAGCTCTTGGTAACCTACCGTGAGGAGATAGTCTTATTGCTGGCGTTAGTCTCAGAATTAAAATGACCAAGGCGCTCGAGAAGTTATCGGACAAGCGCTAATCTTATTGCGTCACGCTAGCCATCATCTCGACGAGTGTCGACACGACTATTCAGAATCATTGTGTCTAATCCTACCCCGCAGCGATAACGGTAACCGTGTGATGCTAGTATATTGAAACGGAAAATATTCGTTTTGAATATTTTGTCCAATTTTGCAGGAAAGCTGGCAGAACGTAACTTGCGAACCTACCACCGACCGCTAGTCTTACTGCCGGCGGTAGCGTACTTTTCAAAGATGTATAAAAGATGCTTCGTTTTCTGCAATTATAACCAAGATTAAAAAAGACAGAAATTCTGGGATTCTAGGGTTCGGCTACCTCCTTGCGTCCGTTCCAATCATCTTCATCAAAGAAGAAGAAAGTCGTCTCCCTCACGTATGCGATCGAAAAAATCCGGCGATCCAAGATCTACATTGACTACAAAGAGCCGACCGGTTGCTAGCATACGAAGATCTCAAGCAACGGTAGTGGATTGCTCTACGGAGAAATCTTCAAGAGGGAGAACTAAACCTTTGTATTATTTACATTTTTTATTCTTGTAATCTTTTCTTTTTCTATATCTTGTGGTGAGGAAAATCGATCTGCAGGAGTTGTCGGAATCCGAGTAGGATTCCACGGCAAATTGTCCTGGGGATATGGACATCTAAATCGGAGGATCTAGCAGGGCTTTAAGATCCTTCCTTGTATGGAGGTGAAGAGCCGGCTTGAAGACCTTTCTCGGAGGGAAAGGGAGAGAGCCAACCTGTCCATAGAGCGGCTCGGTATAGAAACCAAAAGAGTTTTTCTCCACACTGCTTTCGATCTCCAGCATCACGGAGATCACAGTTTTGCAATCATCTAGAAAAATTGTTATTCTAATCCATGCAATGAAATTCATGTTTATGCTTTGATTTATTCTGTGATTGTTCTGATTTTGTTAAGTGAGTGTTTGTGTTGTGGGGCTTGCAAACGAACATGCACAGGAAAATGAGTTCATAGATGTACCGTCGCACGTTAAATACCTAACGCCCCGCGGTAGCTTATAAAACTCAATTTTCGGGGAAAAATAATTTTAATTTCATTTCAAGGCATCAAACCTTATTCAACCCCCCATCCTCTAAGGTTGGGCATGATATCCAATAAGTGGTATCAGAGGGATATCCTTCTAGACTGTGTTGCGGACTTTTGATTAAATGCAGAGTCAGAGTACATCTCTAAGTGTAGGGATATCCTTCTAGACTGGGTTGTAGGACTTTTGATTCAGTATAAAGTAGGTGATCTGCAGTATCACTAAGCTGTAGGAGTAATATTTAATCTGAGTGTAGGGCTTTGGCCTAAGATAGGACTCTGAGGAAGTCTGAGCGATCCTGCGGGATTTGTGTTGTAAGCTTATTGAGCTGAGTTTGGAGAAGATTATATTATCTAACAGAATTAGAAAGGTGGGAGGGACAGTGGATATACCCATATCTTGGGGAACCACTATAAATCCTGGTGTGTTGTGTCTCGTTCTTCAAATCTAACTTTATAATTGAACACTCATCACACCTAAATTAAAAAGTAGTAAAAAAGACAAAGAAACCTATTCCCCACCCCACCCCACCCCCCGTCTAGGTGTATATCTACTCTTAAAACAAAGACTTTCTAGTGGTATCAGAGCGAGGTTGTTAAAAAAGGACTTAATAGTCTGAACAGATCTCCAAGAGTAGATAAAGATTATCCTTATCAATTTGGGAGAGAACCATACAGAGTTGAGCTCAATGAAGCTGCCTATTTGCAGGAAGGAAAACTTTTGGATTTGGAAAGAGAGGGTCAGACTATTCATGGAAGCCTCTGACCCTAGGATTTTCATTACAGTCCAAGAAAGACCCTTCATCCTCATGAAGGTCTCTGCCTTAGATGAAAATATACAAACACCAAAGAAGTACACTGAAATGACTAAGGATGAAGTCATCTTGGCCACCGGATAAGAGGGCACAAAACATCATTGTAGTCTCATAGATGACTCTACCTTCCAGAACCTTGTACACTACAAGACAGCCAAAGAAATTTAAGACTATCTCATTATCTATATGGAAGGGACAGAGGAGGTGAGGGATGATAGGAAATCCCTCCTGAATCAATAATATGAAGCACTCAAGCAAGGGAAAAAGGATTCCATAGCTTAATGTTATGAGAAGTTCTCCAGAATAGTGAAAAGTCTGATCACCTATGGCAGATAGTTCACTCATTATGATCTTAATGACAAGTTCTTGAGATCCCTAAACAAGGAATGAGATATCAAGATCTGTGCCATCATAGAAGTTGGCAACCCAGCCAACACATTGCCCCAGAATCTATTTGGGAAGTTGTTATCCCATGAGATGCAGTTGAACTCAAGGAAGGCTGAAGAGGATGCTGCCAAGTATCTCAGCAAATAGAATGCAGTGGCCTTCATAGCTGAAGCCACAAGAAGAAGCATGGAAAATACTCCTCCTCCAAGAAGAGTTGTTGAGTCAGAATGCTCAAATCCCAGCTCCTCTGAAAACGAGCAATTATATGGAGAACTTACAATGTTCTCCAAGTAGTTTAAGAAGTTACTGAGCCTAAGGAGACAATGGAAGAACAAAGGTTCTTCTAGATCCACCTCAACTAAACCCTACTCCAGTAAGGACAAATCCAAAAATGACCCATCTGGGGAGAGTGAAAGTCTTTATTTCAAGGATAGCTAAATCACCTAAAGGGGGGTGAATAGTTTCTTAGTCCTTAGTGACTATCTTTTATTTTTCTTGTGTTATATGCTTTATTAGTTGATTAAATTCAGCTTTCAAGATATTCAACCTGCACAAAGAAACCAACACAACAAAGCACACAATATTTATAGTGGTTCCCCAAAGTAACGGTACGTCCACTTTCCCTCCCACCTATCCAACTATCTAGTTGGACTAGGAACTTCTCCAATACTCTGCTCCTAAGAGCTTACACCTCGATCCCTCAGGACCACTCAGTCTCCTCCAAGACTTACACTCAGCCACAAGGGCCTACAACTCAGTGATACAAGTATAACCTACCTCAGGCTATTAATCCCTACACTCAGGCTTGGAGGACAACCCTACCTCAGATCCACAAGGGATCCTACACTCAGAGAGCAACACTCTCCTACCTTAGTCTATTAAGCCCTACACTCAAAACTTCAACAAGTTCCTACACTCAGTATCCTTTTAAGGACACCTACCACAGAGCCAACAGGTTCCTACTATAGAGCTCTATAGTACTCCTACACTCAGTGACCCTCAAGCCACCTACCTCAGCCTTACACAAAGGCCTATAGCTCAAGCTTTTTAGTCATACATTTTTAGGAACACAGCCCTACTCTCAGAGTGCTGCAACACTCCTATAACTCAGTACCCAGCAGTGTAAGAAGCGAACTAAAACAAGCCGGAAATGGTATAACTGAAATTTTATTATCAGAAAAAGGTAACTATTACAAAGGTATGGCCTCCCTTATATAGAATGGAGGAGAGGAGAGAGAATACAAATAAGAGATGTGGGACTAAAACTATACAAAAGAATCTGGGCGGCTAGAACAACAGACCGGAACAAGCCGCGCAGTTAGACAGAAGGGCTAACTGCTCGGCCACTGCCAGAGAGAGAGAGACAAGCCTCCATATGAGACCGTTAGACCGTCCGGTCTCCTAGTCGCCAGTAACAGACCGCTAGACCGCTTGGACCTCAGACCTCAACACAGCAACCAAACAGCTGAAGGCAATTTGCTAGACCGCCCGGTCAATAACCCGCCAAGCCAGACTGACAGACCGCCCGGTCTCAACTCTAACACTCCCCCTCAAGCTGGAGCATATATGTCGATCATGCCCAGCTTGTCACATATGTGAAGAAATGAGGCGGATACTGGCTTGGTGAAGATGTCAGCTAGCTCTTTTTCAGACGTGACGAAGGGAGTGCAAATTTGTTCCTTCAGAATCTCTTCACGAATGAAATGACAGTCGACCTCAATGTGCTTGGTTCTCTCATGGAAGACTAGATTTTTGGAGATGTATATAGCAGCCTTGTTGTCACAGAACATAGGTAGAGGATGGTTGTAGACCTCTCCTAAATCCAACATGAGAGCCCGTAGCCACTTTAGCTCGCAAGTGGTCGATGCCATACTCCGATACTCAGCTTCAGCACTGGACCTTGAGACAATAGATTGCTTCTTGCTCTTCTAACTTACCAGATTGCCCCAACAAAGGTACAAAAACCGGAGGTAGACTTGCGGTCCCCTTTGTCATCAGCGTAACTCGCATCTGAGTAAGCTTCAACCCTCAGATGATCATTCTTCTGGAAGAGCAATCCTTTCCCAGGGGCTGCTTTGACGTACTCCAAGATCCGCAAGGCGGACTGTAGATGGCACTCCCTGGGAGCTTGCATGAATTGACTTACCTTGCCCACAGCCATAGGAAATGTCGGGCCTAGTCACGGTGAGGTATGAGCTTACCAACTAGACGCCTTACCGCGAAGCATCTGAAAGAAGAGGCGAACCATCTGTCCAGGTTTTGTTCTCCAACAGCCCTGGGACATCGGGCAGGATTGGCCCCAGTCAATCCTGCTTCTTTTAAAATATCAAGAGCATACTTACGCTGAGAGAGGACTAAAGAGTTGGGCTTCCGAGAGATTTTGATCCCCAAAAAGTACTTCGGAGAACCCATATCTTTCGTGACTAGATGTGGCGAAGATGCCGCTTTGTCAAGGCTACCCCTTCCTGGTCATCACCAGTGAGAAGAATATCATCCACATATACTGCAAGAACCACCAGTCCTGAAGAGGTTTTGCGAATAAATATAGAGTGATCAGCAGCGCTGCGAGCAAAACCAACGGCCGCCACGATGCCGCTTAACTTGTCAAACCAAGCTCGAGGGCTCTGCTTGAGGCCATAGATTGCCTTCTGTAGCCGGCATACTCGTGTCTCCCCTGAGCAACATACCCTGGAGGTTGCTCCATGTAGACGGCCTCCTGAAGATCACCATAAAGGAAGGCATTCTTGATATCCATCTGGGAAAGGGGCCAGTCTTTGTTGACTTCCACAGAGAGAAGGACCCGTATAGTGCTGAGACGAGCCACGGGAGAGAAGGTGTCAAAGTAATCAACCCCATAGGAATGAGTAAAGCCCTTAGCCACCAGACGAGCTTTGTAACGGTTCACAGTGCCATCTGGGCCAAACTTGACTACAAAGACCCAGCGACAGCCAACAACATCTGTATCAAGGGGAGGAGGGACAAGAGTCCAGGTACCCCGCTCTGTGAGGGTCGCCATTTCCTCATCCATGGCCAGCTTCCAGTGAGGAATGACAAGGGCCTCCTGGTAGGAACGAGGTGTGGTAGTAGCAGAGATAGCCAGTGCAAAGGCCCTACGAGAAGGGGTAAGACGATCATATGAAACAACAGCAACAAGGGGGTGTAGGGTACACGTCCGCACCCCTTTGCGAAGAGCTACAGGAAGATCTAGGTCGGCGGGCTCCTCGGCATCCAGAGCATCCATGGCAGAGAGAGCTGGCCCGGGAGGAGAGAGAGCGACGGCAGCGGAGATGAGGAGATGGAGGCGGAGAGAGAGGCGGAGGGAGAGGAGTGGGCGGAGACGGAGGAGGAGCGGATATCGCAGTAGGAGACGAGGGAACGAACGGAATAACAGGAGAATCAGAGGTTGGAGGAAGAGAAGAGGAGTCTTCCGAGAAGTAGGAGGCATTCTCGAAGAAGGTAACGTCAGCGGAGACGAACTGTTTACGAAGAACAGGATCAAAGAAGCAGTAGCCTTTCTGAGTGGCCGAGTACCCCAGAAAAAACACATTTGGTGGAGCGAGGGGAGAGCTTATCACGGGTGGCAGATGGGACATGCACAAAAGCAGTGCACCCAAAGATTCGGAGAGGGAGAGGAAAAGGCTCCTTGCGGGATAAAGGATGGAAAAAGGGGTTTTCCTTGAGAACGGAGGAGGGAATGCGATTGATGAGATAGCAAGCAAGAAGAACAACATAGCCCCAATATGAGCGAGGGACATGCATTTGAGTCATTAAGGTGCGAGCAACATCGAGGAGGTGACGGTTTTTGCGTTCCGCCACCCCATTTTGTTGGGATGTATAGACACAACTTGTCTGATGAATAACGCCATGTTGCACACAGAAAGAGGTAAAAGCATGACTTAAGTACTCTTTTGCATTATCAGAGCGAAAAGTTTTAACACTAACACCAAACTGATTTTTGATTAAATGATAAAAGGAGGTCCATACATTAAAATGTTCAGAGCGATCTCGTAAGAGATACACCCAAGTACATCTAGAAAAATCATCAATAAAGGTTACAAAATAAGAACTACCCCGACCAATAGTAAGGGTAGGAGCAGGTCCCCAGATATCGGAGTGGACTAGATCAAACGGATGGGTAGAGCCCCGACCTTGCTTCGGCGGGAAGGAGGAACGATGATGCTTGCCAAGTTGACATGCTTCGCAGTGGAGAGGAGTAGTGGAGGGAGGGAGGTGGGGCAGAAGCTGATGTAGAAGCCGTGGTGGAGGATGACCGAGACGGAGATGCCACTGGAGAAGATCCGTATAAGAAGAAGAGAAGGCGGACAAAGCGGAAACGTTGTCGAGAAAGTAGAGGCCGCCGCTCTCTGTCCCAGTAGCAATCGTCCGCTGGGAGCTCGAATCCTGAAAAGAGCAAGAAGATGGAGTAAACGTTATAGAACATTGAAGCTGCTTGCACAAAGAAGTAACCGACAACAGATTGCACGGAAACTTGGGCACATAGAGAGTGTCCTCTAGCCGAAGGGACGGAGTAACATGAACCACTCCGACCCATGAACCGGGAGGGAGAACTGTCTACAATGAGGACCAGGGGCAACCGATCATGCTGTTCGAGGAGAGAGAAGCACTGAGGATTGCCCGTCATATGATTAGTAGCACCGGAGTTGATAAGCCATTTACCTTGAGTGACTACATGGGCACTACCTGATTATGTGACCACGGAAGCAGACGGCTTGGAAGAAGAGGCGGAAGAGTCACCCGAGGGGCGAAGATGGGGATGTTTTGTCCAGCAGCAGTCAAGAGTGTGTCCGGTGCGGCCGCAGTGAGAGCAGAGATAGCGGGAAGAAGGACGTCCGCCAGACTGATGACTGCGGCTACCAGAGCCACTCGCTGAGTTTGATGAGCATAGTTATCCGGAGGAGAAGGAGCGGGCAGAAGCGGGCGCTGAAGGAGAGAGGTGACAGCGGCGATGCAAGCAGCGGTGGCATCTAAAGTAGGAGATTCCGCCTCACCCAGAATTTGTTGGCGGATCATGTCATAAGTGTCAGGAAGACGGAGCAGATAACACACAACCAGAAGCTCTTGGAAGTGCTTGTGTTGTTGAGCCAGATCCGCAGAAAAGGGCGATTCTGAAGAATCTCAGCCCAAGAGCTTAAACTTGTTGGTAGGCAGCAGCAGGAGATAAGGTAGGCCGGGCAAAGAGGTCCGCATACAACGTATAGATGCGGGACGTCTGAGCCCCTTTGGAATACAAAGCAGCAAGATGAAGCCAAGCGGCCTTCACCGTCTCATCATGACGGATGACGGGAAGGCACTCATCGGATAGACTATTAGCGAGCCAAGTACGCACAAGAGCGTCACTCGCATCCCAGTCATCAAAGAGAGGTGAAGTGGTAGGAGGAGGGTCATCAATGAGATGGTGGCGTTTGCATTGCGAGCGAAGGAGAAAGGTGAAAGAGACGCTCCAATCCGGGTAGTTGGAGCCGACAAGCTTGTAAACGGTGCCAAGGTTCTCGGAAGGAGTAGGAGGTAGAGGAGGAGCCGGATTGGCTACATGGGTGGCGGCAGGAGTGGTGGAAGTAGAAGCATCAGAAAGAGCCATAAGAGCAAACAACAGGAAGCCGCGCGGTTAGAAAACAAGCCGCGCGGATAGGCAGAAGAGGAACTACAGTGGTCAGGATGTCAAACACCAGCGGCCAGAAAGACCACGACCAAGCCGCAGTAACAAGCAAAGGGGAAGAAGTCGAGCGGCAAGCAGACAGTCCGCTCGAACAGAAGCACAAGAGAGGGCAAGGCACACGGCGATAGGTCACGGCGAACTAGGCAACAGGTCGCGACGACCAAAGCAAGAGCAAACAGGAGGAGGCAAGGCACACGGCGATAGGTCGCGGCAAACAAGGCGACAGATCGCAGTAAACAAGGAAACAGGTCACGCACACAGAGGGCAACGACAAGGAGACCGCGCAGACAGGGCGCAAGCCGGAGAAGCAAGCCGCGCAGACAGAGAGAAGCACAGAATCAGGAGGAAAGGATCGATTGCTCTGATACCATGTGAGAAGCGAACTAAAACAAGCCGGAAATGGTATAACTGAAATTTTATTATCAGAAAAAGGTAACTATTACAAAGGTATGGCCTCCCTTATATAGAATGGAGGAGAGGAGAGAGAATACAAATAAGAGATGTGGGACTAAAACTATACAAAAGAATCTGGGCAGCTAGAACAACAGACCGGAACAAGCCGCGCGGTTAGACAGAAGGGCTAACCGCTCGGCCACTGCCAGAGAGAGAGAGACAAGCCGCCATGTGAGACCGTTAGACCGCCCGGTCTCGTAGTCGCCAGTAACAGACCGCTAGACCGCTTGGACCTCAGACCTCAACACAGCAACCAAACCGCTGAAGGCAAACCGCCAGACCGCCCGGTCAATAACCCGACATGCCAGACCGACAGACCGCCCGGTCTCAACTCCAACAAGCAGGTACCAACGTTAGTGCCCTTCTAGGAACCTATAACTCAGTGATTAATTAATCACCTACCTCAGAACACCAAGTGTTCTTACTGCTCAGATCTAAAAAAGATCTAGCACTCAACCTAATTACTTAGGCCTACACTCAGATTCAGTAAACACTGAATCCTACAAGGTAAGTTACCTGAAATGATTAAATAACTGACTCAAAAATTAATCTTTGAGTTTACCTTGCTGGACTGATCAGATTTCAGTCCAAGCCACTTGCTGTTGAATAAAAGAGTCCTCATCAGTAGCTAACTTCTTTGCTGATAAGATTTACTCAGCTACCTGTTGTTGAAGGAATGAGTCCTCTTCAACAGCTATCTTCACTCTTGTTGAATCAGAAGAATCAGCTATCTTGTTCTGCCCAGAACTATCCTGCTGAAGTGGAAGAAGCTTCAGCAATCTTAATCTGCTTTCAGTTTCATTATGTAGAAACTCCTCTTTCAGGCTCAGCAACAATGGCGATAAAGACGAAGTTCCACCGATGTGCATAAATAGTAAACCCTAATTCTCCTTACCTGTTGGCCGATCTCTGCTTTTATCTTTGCTGATCAACGGATCTTTGAGCAGTGGGCCCCACTTATTTAATGCCAGATGCATATTTTCTTTAATGCCCAACTGTCGTACAGTGGCCTAGCGGCTCCTTTGGCTTGTACTATCAACTTATCCGCTGTTGATTTGAATTATGTTGACTTACAGACATCATCATGTGTGTGGACTTAGCAAAATATCAAGAAACATTAGCATAAGCGTTGAGTTAAAGTTTCTTCACTCAACGCCAAACCACTCAAACAGTTCACTGTCTCTTGGCATTGAGT